>OY856411.1:611530490-612730490 GCA_963693085.1 Alisma plantago-aquatica
AGATTTATCGTAATACAAAGATCACCCTTAACTTTTTTTTTCTTCTATTTCAAACTCTTTGTTTTTCTCATATTGAACCAGATAAACTAACTTTACAAGGAAATCTAAACATTGATTTCTCTAATCTGATTTCAATAGTAAAAATGCATGTATGAACATTCATTATGTTTCTCATACTTTTAAGCACATAAGACTTGTTGATTTGCATATATTGCTAAAAGAGGAATAATGTTATACATCATCATTTACAACTCTCTCTTATTTCTTTACAAGGACCTACAGTGACAAGGACCGACTGAACTTAACTATACTCAGATTTAACTCTTGTGGCAGATCTACTCTGATGCAATGACCTTCTTCAAGTCCACGTGGTTTCCCTAAAAAAATTGTGAGTAGAGGGGTGAGCCTACTTGCTCAGTGAATGAGTACTTCAAAGAAACATTCTAAAGCACTGATATAATTACATATATACTTTTGAGCATCTGATATCAATTATAACAGCAGTAAGCTTTAAAGAGACTGATCATTGACAATCATAAATATGGCAGGATACTTTAGATATCAACAAGAGCAAATCAATATATGAGCATGCTTGATTAATTTCAAAGAGAACTAATAATTCAGAAACATACAAAGAATAATTGTTGGGAAATTGTACTCGAATCTTTCTTATCCTTTCTTACTTATAAGAAACTCTTTAAAACTTATATTATCATATTTTAGCTTATGCCCTGATCATATGCAGTGTACTCTACATATGAAGACTCGTAGCGAACTACGATCTCACCGTACAAGACTTAGCTTAAAACTCGGGAAGCTAAGCCTAGAACTGAATCTGGGTCTACTTGACTCGAACCGTCACGTCTGACTAAGGTGGCTTAATAGTTGGCCTTTAACTGGACCTCTCCTCTAGGTTGAGTACACAGGTGGAGGTTCTGAGACGCTTTGTGGGCCTCATCTTGGTACGCTCTGTGGGTACCTCTGGGTTACCAGCGGGATCTCCGGTTCATGTTGGGTAACCTATCTTCTCTTAGGAGACTTCCTCAAGGGCTTCGTCTCCCCACACGCTCTGTGGGTGCGATCTGATCCACGTATACTGGTCGCTGCCAAGGTGGATTGTTTCCTCCCTACAATGCAGACATTTGTAGGGAATCTACGGTGTTCATGGCTCTTAAGTCTATTATTTTATTATTCTTGGGAAGCTCTTACTATATTGTATCTTTTCCCTTACTTATACTTGACTCTAGTATCTCTATGGTACCGTGTCTTTTTATTTTAAGTTTATAACACAGCATGTATATCATTCTAAACTTGGCAGAGAAATATACTCAAAACATTGTAATATACTGAGAAATCATCATTTTATATATGCAGGCAGTCTATAATTCTTATATAATAGAATACATGTCCACTTGATACTTTATACACTAGAATCATGCAATTGAACTTCTTAATACACTGATAAGAGTTAATTACTTGACATACGAGTAATCGTCATTTGCACCTGTAAATTATTTGTACTTTCTTGGAAAACATGCACCTCAACCCAAATCTTGAGTTGTGCATCACCACATCTCATACTAAGAACATTGATATCAAAATACTTGATTCATTGAACACCCTATCCTTAAGGTTTCATTTACCTCATTCACTTATCACATGGCTCTCATAAGGATTTCCTGTGACATAAACATCCATTGAATAAAGACTACTATCAATAAATCATATAAAATCACTATATGTATGAAACTTTGGAACTGAGCTGAATTTGGGTTTGCATGCCATTCACTGAAATAACATGCATCAATAATAAAATTGAATAAATAAAGTCTATCATGTCAAGAACATTCGTTCAAATGGGTTTCACGATATCTATTCGCAAATATCCAACTTTCCTCGCATCTAGGGTTTCACCCTCTTTACTGAGATATCAAACAAACACTATTCACCTTAAATCAAATCCAAGATAGTATCTGACATATATGTTCTATGAATTCAGATAAACAATCATTCATAACCAAGGGGATCTAGATAAACAAGTTTCTCTATTTAATTATACAGCAATTGCAGTCATAGACAAATTCCATATATTTCAGTTTACTCTTATAACCTTTGTGAATACTTAGGGAATTCTCATTAGGATGTATTGTATACATTTCTAACATGATTTTATCATCTGAAATTCATTCAAACAGAGGAAGAATCCATTTCATATCATTTTGCAACAACTTAGATCAAACAGACAATTCAGGGTTTGTAGTCGCATACTAAGCAATTAAAGATTATGGATGATTTAACCAATTTTCATGCAATATAGTGTTCAAAGGAAGTTCCCACTCACCCTAAGGTGTGAAAACACCTTAAAAACGTAGCTCATCCCTGAAAATCTCGATCTCATATCAAATCCCTAGCAATTCACCTGATTCTTCTTCCTTTCAACTCGGAAACCCTAAAAATGAGGGATTATGAAGAAAGAGTGAGAAAAGGACTTGATTTGATATGATTTCAAATCCAATCATGGGAGGGAAGGAATCTTGACATGTGAGAGAAGATTCACTATGTAATGCTATGTAAAGAAGCTAAGCTTACATGATTTCATCATTCCTCGGACCGCAAAACCCTAGATCAGCATCTCCATCACTTTCTCCTCTCAAACCCTAACTCTCCCTCTCTCTATAGGATTTCATTTCTCTGGATTGAATCACAAATTATGAGAGCTCCTTGTGTGTTAGGTTCACCATATAGAGCAATTGAGCTGCTTGGGTCAATTGCACATTGACCCCTCACTGTACTTTTTCTTATTTCAGCTGAATTTTTTGTCATAAAAATATTACTGTAATTCGTCTACTGATAAGGTCTAAATGCATCCAAAAATTATGAAAATTTTAAATGTTGTTTATTATTAAGTTTCATATTTCCATTTAAAATTTAAGATCAATTGGAATTACCAATAAATAAATAAAAATAAAACACTACACTGATGAGAAGCACTCTGTCAGCATTTTAGTCGAAGTATAGTTTGACTAAGAACCACATTCAAAGAACACTCAAATATTCTGAAATTTTTCTCCAATATTCATGATTGAGTTATCCATATCATATCCAAAATTCAATTAAATACAAAATTTGTAGAAAATATGAAAAATCATTAACCACACTGCTATCCTGATCAAATTCCATATTCATGTACTATCAAAACCCTAATTTTTGCCGATTAGGGTTTACATTTCTCAAACCCTAATTCTCCAAACTAAAATCATAGTTAGAGTTTCTTCTTAGGTTTGAAACATCACAATTTATCTACTATCATTTATCAAGTCTAAATGATGTTCAATTTAATCAAGCATGTAAACATTTAGGTAAACCCTAGTTTACCAATTAAGCACAAATGTGGTCATTACAATTCTCACCCCCTTAAAAAGTTTCATCCACAAAATATAAATACGCAAACAAAGTATATTCAAAGTTTATTTTAAGCTTCAAAAATCTTACTTGTCATTATATTCTTGTATTTCATACTTGAATGCAATTTTCAACATTAAGTCCTTCATTTCTTTTCTAATCACAACATGTTTGACATAGTTCTCAATG
This sequence comes from Alisma plantago-aquatica, assembly GCA_963693085.1. Classification (NCBI taxonomy): domain Eukaryota; kingdom Viridiplantae; phylum Streptophyta; class Magnoliopsida; order Alismatales; family Alismataceae; genus Alisma; species Alisma plantago-aquatica. The sequence goes on from OY856411.1 coordinate 611,534,082, forward strand.
ACAACAAACTAATTCTCTATGCCACAATCAATCATAGCAGAGAGAGAGAGAGAGAGAAACAACCATTTCAATATTTTTTATACTCTTGAGGTGTTACCTCAACATTGATAATCTGATCCAACTATCTCAATTCATACGGCTCAATATGTACTATTGTTATGTATTACTTCTAAGTCAAAAAAGAGAGTTCACCATGTTCTTTTGAATTTTACTATTGTGCTACTCAAATAGCAAAACAATCTTGAGTTGGAAGACTAGATTCAACAACAAGTATACAATACTACTCACGGCATCCCCATTGCATCATGGATGCATAAGGTGAAGCATTACCATCACATTCCATATTATTCTCAAGTATGAACCCACATATAATTCAAGGTGTAACCATCGGGTTATAGCATACTAGGGTTTCAACAATAGTAACAAAGTACTCCATGATTGTATTAGTCATTCAAGGACTATTCATACCCAATTACCATCACTTAGTTATATTAAAGCTAGGTATAACAAGCTATACCTCATTAGGGTTACATATCAATACAATATGATTATCATCCCTTCTATTCATATGTGTGAATAGGTAAAACTACCTTATTCAGGGTAACCCTTCATTTGTCCCATCATTATTCAACCCATATCACCATACCATAATTGTACAATACTAAGATGGAATACTGATATGAATGACTACAACTATCAGACACCTTTAATTAACATATTGCTTGCACATGTACACTCAAATCATGCGTACAACCAATTTACATCCCTTAATATACCTTCAACAAATTATACTTCTAAAAACAAATTCACATATTACTAAAAGCTATTGTTTTCTCTTATCTCTCTCCTCATTCACTACTACTTACTTTTTGCTACTTATCCTTCTCATTTTAATCATGTAGATTAAACATTCCTAAAATTAAAACATACAAGGTACAAATAGATTATTCATCATTCTTGCTATCACTGCAAGAATTTATCTCATATCGCTATTCACTCATATTGTATTTCTCCTTTTGTTCAAAACACACTTGTTACATTTCAAATTTATATCTTACTCTTTACTCTGAATCATTTCCATATTGTTTATCTACCTTTCAGATTAGCTATCTTTAAACCTTGGATTACTATCAATGCTAGTTTACTTCTCATAGTGCAAATCTCATGATCTTGTATTTATAGAGATGCTAGTATTCAAGGTCAAATCACTAGTGACATCCCTTGAACTACTACAACTCTAAACATTCTAGGGTTTGGTCCTTATCAGTAGCATGACGTTATTGTGATGTGACTTTGGTCCCTTAATTTGAAATTCAACCTTTGGATCTCACAAGTTTTACTAAAGTCTTCTTTATCTTATCGATTGAATTTCCTTTCTCTTACTTGGCCATTCAGATAGATTACATTCGCAATTACCCTGCTAGGGTTTCATCATCATATTGTGTGTCATTATTACATTCACTAGATGTCTCTACCATGGTGGTTATGCATCATATATGATTCATTTTCTTATCACTTCATTCCCACATTGCTCTAATTAAGGAAGATAAGAAAGAGAAGATGATTTTGAGACTTAGAATTCTTATATTCAAACATTTAATAATACATTTCTCATATGTAGGTTTAATTAATTATCAACAAAGATACTTGATTAATTAGCACTTTCTTGAATCTCACAACCTTTTTCTTTTATAATATATAGTACTCCATTATGTTTCAAACTTTTCCTTACTTTCCATAATCCCCTTACCATATACTACTATTCCACATGTCATCTTTAACTTCTAGTTTTTTTTTGTGATCATGTTTCTTATTCATGTGTATGATCATGTATACCATGTTGCACATATTTCTTTTTATCCTTATACTAATGTGAAGTTGAAATTCTCAATCAATAATCTCTCTACTAGTATCACCTCATGTTTAATACATTACATATCCTTCATTTTAAATCAAACGGCTCATGCATGGGTGAAACATAGTTTCTCTTTCTATCAAGTTTTTCCTTCCTGAATATAGTCTGCCTTTGTATGACTTATTCATTTATTTAGCTACACTTTTGTTCTTCTTTTTAGAAACTAGTTTGTTGTTCTATAGAGACTTAGAATCCAAAGGTAGTAAGGATGAATGTATTAAACTTATTAATAAAGGTATACATTCCATGCTCTCAATTATATCATAACCCTCATTCCTTAATCAAGCTCATTATTTCAAACATTTCTCTTTGTTTCAACTAAGTTTCTTATCCTAGTTTTATAATTTACATGCTCATTTAGTTCTCTTCACTTTAACTCTTCTAAAGACTCTTCACTTCTATGTACTTATTGTATACTTAGCTCTTTTCTTCTATTTTCCCTTTGCTTTGGAGTACATAAAACATTGTACTTGATTATATAATCCATTCCTCATGATTGATTCTTACTATCTTGGCCCCTTACATACTTTTCTCATATCTTTTCCATATTTCATATTTAGAGTTCATATAATACTAATAATTAAACTTAATCTGAACCTTATGTCGTGTTCCTTTATTCCCACTTAAGGGTTTCTCATATGAGGCCCCAAAGTTGGATCTCATATATCAGTTCCAACTGATTCTTAGTTATCACAGTCTTTCCCTTATACTTCAAAATCTTAAAGTATATACATTCATACTAAAATTTGGATCTAATATATCCAGAATTTACTCTTGTTATGTTACTAATAGGAGTCATTAGATCCCAGTAATGCATCCTGCCAGCCGGACCAGGCCGAACCTGCAGTCCTGAAGCCAAGAGCTACTTAGGATTACTCAACTCCTATTCATCTCAAACATGTGGAAAGAATATCCACTTAGGGCAAACTCATTTAAACATGAATTTTGGTCTACTTGATACAAAGAATATAAACAATAACTGAATCACTTCATGATACACAACAATATAAAAGAACCATATATATTCTACAAACTGATAATATGAACTCATACATATAAGAGCATTTCTATTGATCTCTAATCAAAGAAGCAATATAGAACAAGAGTTGCATCACATTCTATTCTTATGCTCAATCCATTTATTTCTTTCTAGTCTTCTAACCCAAATATTTCTAGGGCTTCTCTCTAGCCCATCCTTCCACTGCATGCCTGGCCAGGGCATTCAGAGAAGAATAGATAGAGTAGCTTGATATTGGTCAACCTAAGTATTCAGATATCGGGCCAGGGTATCTAAATTCTCAGACCTCCCAAAGCTATAGACACATCATCTCCTATCTGCCACACATATGACTCTAACTTACTAACTTAATGGTCCCTGACAACTCAGCCTAATCTCTGATACCAAATTTGTTACACCTCGATCTCACAATTACCATTAATCATGAGATTAGGGCATAAATTGAAGATTTATCATAATACAAAGATCACCCTTAACTTTTTTTCTTCTATTTCAAACTCTTTGTTTCTCTCACATTGAACCACATATACTAACTTTACAAGGGAATCTAAACATTGATTTCTCTAATCTTATTTCAACAATAAAAATGCATGTATGAACATTCACTATGTTTCTCGTACTTTTAAGCACATAAGACTTGTTGATTCGCATATATTTCTAAAAGAGGAATAATGTTATACATCATCATTTACAACTCTCTCTTATTTCTTTACAAGGACCTAGAATGACAAGGACCGACTGAACTTAACTATACTCAGATTTAAATCTTGTGGCATATATACTCTGATGCAATGACCTTCTTCAAGTCCACGTGGTTTCCCTAAAAAAATTGTGAGTAGAGGGGTGAGCCTAATCGCTCAGTGAATGAGTACTTCAAAGAAACAGTCTAAAGCACTGATATAATTACAGATATACTTTTGGGTATCTGATATCAATTATAATAGCAGTAAGCTTTAAAGAGACTGATCATTGACAATCATAAATATGGCAGGATACTTTAGATATCAACAAGAGAAAATCAATATATGAGCATGCTTGATTAATTTCAAAGAGAACTAATAATTCAAAAACATACAAAGATTAATTGTTGGGAAAGTGTACTCGAATCTTTCTTAGCCTTTCTTTCTTATAAGAAACTCTTTAAAACTTATATTATCATATTTTAGCTTATGCCCTGATCATATACAGTGTACTCTACATATGAAGACTCGTAGCGAACTACGATCTCACCGTACAAGACTTAGCTTAAAACCCAGGAAGCTAAGCCTAGAACTGAATCTGGGTCTGCTTGACTCAAACTGTCACATCTGACAAAGGCGGCTAAACAGCTGGCCTTTAACTGGACCTCTCCTCTAGGCTGATTACACAGGTGGAGGGTCTGAGACGCTCTGTGGGCCTCATCTTGGTATGCTCTGTGGGTAACTCTGGGTTACCACTGGGATCTCTGATTCATGTTGGGTAACCTATCTTCTCTTAGGAGACTTCCTCAAGGGATTCGTCTCCCCGCACGCTCTGTGGGTGTGATCCGATCCCCGTATACTGGTCGCTTCCAGGGTGGATCGTTTCCTCCCTACAGTGCAGACATCTGTAGGGAATCTACAGTGTTCAGGGCTCTTAAGTCTATTATTTTATTATTCTTAGGAAGCTCTTACTATATTGTATCTTTTCCCTTACTTATACTTGACTCTAGTATCTCTATGGTACCGTGTCTTTTTATTTGAAGTTTATAACACAACATGTATATCATTCTAAACTTGGCAGACCAATATACTCAAAACACTGTAATATTCTGATAAAACAACATTTTATACCTGCAGGCAGACTAAAATTCTTAAATAATAGAATACATGTCCACTTGATACTTTATATACTAGAATCATGCAATTTAACTTCTTAATACACTGATAAGAGTTAATTACTTGACATACGAGTAATCGTCATTTGCACCTGTAAATTATTTGTACTTTCTTAGAAAACGTGCACCTCAACCCAAATCTTGAGTTGTGCATCACCACATCTCATACTGAGAACATTGATATCAAAATACTTGATTCATTAAACACCCTATCCTTAGGGTTTCATTTACCTCATTGACTTATCACATGGCTCTCATAAGGATTTCATGCGACATAAACATTCACTGAATAAAGACTACTATCAACAAATCATATAAAATCAATATATGTATGAAACCTTGGAACTGAGCTAAATTTGGGTTTCCATGCCATTCACTGAAATAGCATGCATCAATAATAAAATTGAATAAATAAAGTCTATCATGTCAAGAACATCCGTTCAAATGGGTTTCACGATATCTATTCGCAAATATCCAACTTTCCTCACATCTAGGGTTTCACCCTCTTTACTGAGATATCAAACAAACACTATTCACCTTAAATGAAATCCAAGATAGTATCTGACATATATGTACTATGAATTCAGATAAACAATCATTCATAACCAAGGGGATCCAGATAAACAAATTTCTCTATTTAATTATACAGCAATTTCAGTCATAGACAAATTCCCTATATTTCAGTTTACTCTTATAACCTCTGTGAATACTTAGGGAATTCTCATTAGGATGTATTGTATACATTTCTAATATGATTTTATCATCTGAAATTCATCCAAATAGAGGAAGAATCCATTTCATATCATTTTGTAACAACTTAGATCAAACAGACAATTCAGGGTTTGTAGTCGCATACTAAGCAATTAAAGATTATGGATGATTTAACCAATTTTCGTGAAATATACTATTTAAAGGAAGTTCCCACTCACCCTAAGGTGTGAAAACACCTTAAAAACGCAGCTCATCCCTAAAAATCTCGATCTCATATCAAATCCCTAGCAATTCACCTGATTCTTCTTCCTTTCAACTCGGAAACCCTAAAAATGAGGGATTATGAAGAAAGAGTGAGAAAATGACTTGATTTGATATGATTTTGAATCCAATTAGGGGAGGGATGGAATCTTGGCATGTGATAGAAGATTCACCATGAAAGGCTATGCAAAGAAGCTAAGCTTACATGATTTCATCATTCCTCAGACCGCAAAACCCTAGATCAGCATCTCCATCACTTTCTCCTCTCAAGATCTAACTCTCCCTCTCTCTCTAGTATTTCATTTCTATGGATTGAATCACAAATTATGAGATCTCCTTGTGTGTTAGGTTGACCATATAGAGCAATTGAGCTGCTTGGGTCAATTACACATTAACCCCTCACTATACTTTTTCTTATTTCAGCTGAATATTATGTCATAAAAATATTACTATAATTTGTCTACGATAAGGTCTAAATGCATCTAAAAATTATTAAAATTTTACATGTTGTTTATGATTAAGTTTTAGATTTTAATTTAAAATCTCAAATCATTTAGAGTTACCAATAAATAAATAAAAATAAAACACGACACTACTAAAAAGCACTCTGTCAGCATTTTGGTCGAAGTATAGTTCGACCGAGAACCACATTCAAAGAACACTCAAATATTCTGAAATTTTTCTCCAATATGCATGATTTAGTTATCCATATCATATCCAAAATTCAATTAAATAAAAAAATTTGTAGAAAATATGAAAAATCATTTACCACACTGCTATCCTGATCAAATTCCATATTCATGTACTATCAAAACCCTAATTTTTGCTGATTAGGGTTTACATTTCTCAAACCCTAATTCTCCAAACTAAAATCATAGTTAGAGTTTCTTATTAGGTTTGAAACATCATAATTGATCTACTATCATTAATCAAGTCTAAACGATATTCAATCTAATCAAGCATGTAATCATTCAGGTAAACCCTAGTTTACCAATTAAGCACAAATGTGGTCATTACACTTGGACTCCTTAATTTAAGAAGTTTGAGTAGTCTCAAGGTGAGAGACCTAGGCTACATTTCATATATTCCTAAATGCTCACATGAATAAAAAATTTATATCTCTAGAATAAATGATGCACTACTTTTAAGTTTTAAGTTATATTGCAGTCACTAGAATAAATTAATTTATGTATTTTAAGAAAACAATCTCAATATGTGTATATGCTATCTTTATAAATAAAATAATAATAATTACATAGCATGATGACTAATATTCATGATAAAAAATAGCTATGAAGTTTCTTCTTAATGTGGAAATAATAAGTTAATACAATATGATTGCACAACTTCTAAAATTCAATATTCTTTTGTAGATATTTTAATATCTCTAACCATATTTACATCATAGTACAACAACAACATTTACTATTTATATTTTGTGAGTTTTTCTCTCATGTATAAATTTCATAGCTTTTGTGACGTACAATTTAAACATGTTGGAAAGTAACCACAAGAATAAAATATGTAAACAATAGTTATTATTAGGGAATATTTTAGAGATTAGATAAATGCAAATAAATTATAACAAGAAGCATGTCTTGGGTTTAAGAAAATAAAAAACTTTGAATTAAAAAATTAAATGTCATTATGATATTTTTATTATAATGTAAAAATTTAAGTATTACGAACGTCTTTTCTTATGGAATATGTGCATATGTTATTTTATCAACATGTAACATTGTGTGTTGGCCAACCATGATTTGTAACACTACCTTTCCTACATATAGTTGATGTGCATGTGTGACAAGGGTGGTACTCAAGTGTGACTAATTTTTTTATAACATTAGTCATACATATTCACATCCCTCACGTAAAAAATATACATCACATCAATATGTGAAACATGCATTCTTTATATAGCAAGGTATTGAATTTCATGTAACATAATCTTTTTAGTTCTTTTTCATATTGTATATTATTATTTATCACAAAAATAATAAATACCAGACACTTGCAAACCATCAAAAATTTTAAATACTATTTTCTTATAACTATATATTAACATTAGATGAATGAAATAATTTTATTTGATTCAAAGGTTAAAATTCTAATGAATTTCAAATGATTATGATCACCAAAAACAATCAATAAATTTCATGATCCCCATTTAATATAAATCAAAGGCCAACATTCCTATGAAATTCATATGATTATGATCATCGGAAACAATCAATAAATGTCATGTTCCTCAGTTCTCATCCTTATTTGTTGATAATAGCTATGATCAAGTATCAAATTGACAAGAGAAGTATGAGAATGTTTGAGGTTACTTTTTTTGGTCTCCAAAGTTGGCATTGTTTGAGAAATTACTATGTGATACACCATGTTGGCATACATGTAGTACAATTTACATGATATTATGTGATTCTTATGTTTCTATCATACTGATGGGGCAATACTAAATTCTCAGTAACATCAATGTGTTGGATTTAAACACATCTTGAATTTTACTTATTATGACTCATTCACTTAAATTTTTGTATTGTTATAGTCTTTTGTGTAATCAACACTGGACTCTTTCTTAGTCATATCAATTAAAAATAATAAGCAAAGACATTCACATGACACATATACTTTTCCCTATACAAGCTATACTAGCAACTAAGGGTAACCATTTTTCATCCCTTGAAGTATTGTCAAAAATAAATTAACGATGTTGTTCCCACAAGTTGTCATTAAGATATAGTCCAATACACATAAATTTCATAACATTATTTTAGCAAATTAATGGTCAAATAGACAACTCTACGTATCCTCAACCACCATGCCTTACTAAACTTTATGGAAAAACATAGAAAAATGTTGTAGCCAAAATAACTATGTAGATTTCCAATCCTTGTACATCATATCATTTGTTGTTTTTCTTATGACAATTGTCATTTTCTAGAATAGTTGATTGTTAACCTCCATATGCACAAAGTCAGTTCAACATGATATAATTACGAAAAAGGTATATTTTGTATATATGTTTTTTAGAGCGATATTTTGTATATATGGTATATATATAAATGGTTAAAATATCATGTCCACCAAAACCTTTATGAAGATGTATTACTCATATTGAATAGATTATTTACTAAATATTTGGAAAAATAAGTCTAACTTAGAAAGATTATTTTTTAATCAATTAGTAAAAACATATGAAGCATAGTTTGACATAGTGTCTTGACAATTAAAGAAGACCATTTCTTTGTAAAATAGCAATGTACAATAACACATAAAATATGGTACCTTATAAATCTGAAATCATGTCAAGATGTCACTTCTTTTTAGGGATTTGAAGATGTGATTTTCTACTTGTGGAGAATATATTGGTTTTGTCTCCATTAAGTAAAATGAAAAAATTGACCATTAGGATCTAAATCAGAGACATTATTTAGATACTAGAATGTAAATTGGCTAAGATAACACAAAGCGGCATTTGAGTACTTAAGTGGTTGCAATTTTTTATTACAATAAAAGCGTAGTATGACTATAACTGAGTCATTTATTTATTATCACACCTTAAAGTAAAATATTTCTCATACATGTCTTAAACTATCAAATGAATGATTATTTATGAGAAAAAATAAATATATAAATTTCATAAAATTTTCAATAACTTACATTCCAAACGCAGTAGGTAAGATAAGTTTACCTAAATAAAATATGATGATCTCAAAATAACTTGATTCCCCTCTTAGTTAAGGAAAAAAATATTTAATATGTTTATTGATATTTTCTGTTGGTGGAGTACATTATATTTGTATTTCATGTGTATAGCAAAAAGTTACAATGAGAATGAAAAATTAAGAATTTTATTAATTAGTATCATTTTATATAAAAATAGAAGAAAAATGATATCATTGTTATGGTAACAAAAAAAGTATAATAAATCAAAAAAATTCAATATAATTTCTATTGTAGAAGAAAAGAGATAACATATACATTTTGATAAGACTATATAAAAATTAAAGATAAAAGGATGCATCAGTCACTAATTGTGAAAATAACAAATACAATAAGGATATAGGAAAAACAAAGAGAAATGTGTCTTGTAAGAAATTTTTCCTTCTTGATATTATAGATGCTTGAACTATGCAGATCCTTCTCATTTTGATATTAGCACCAACACAATTTTACTTTTATGACTATTTGTACCACAACACTCTAACTAACTTCATGTGAAACACACGTGCATTAACTAGTATATATATATATATATATATATATATATATATATATATATATGTGTGTGTGTGTGTGTGTGTGTGTGTGTGTGTGTCTATATATATATATATATATATATATATATATATATATATATATATATATATATATATATATATATATATATATATATATATATGTGTGTGTGTGTGTGTGTGTGTGTGTGTGTGTGTGTGTGTGTGTGTGTGTGTGTGTGTGTATACATACATATATATGTATGTATGTATGTATGTATACATACACACATGCTTCCTATCAAATGAGTTCTTTGCTCCTTTAAAACAAGGATTGGCATCACTTCATTTATGGATGGGGTGCCGAAAACCTTTCAACATAGTGCCTTATTCAAATTATAGGTAGATCTCTGATTGATTTTTCAAAATTTTACGTTGGTTTTGGTGTTTTCCTTCATAAACACCGTGGCAAGTCCTCTTCCCACCTTGTTCCTCACACCACTTGGAAACCGCAGCAAGATCTCTCTTTTTCCACAATGAAAACATAAACCAGATGAGTAAAATGACCGCATTATTTGTTAAACCAAATAATTGCGCAAGTGGTCTTGGTGCAGATGTTTTGACAAAAAAACTCATGGCATGGTTCAATTATGCTTCGGTAGAAAAGGCGTGGTTAAAATTATGCACCATATACTATTAGTATAACTAAGTGTATGTATATGTTTGCAGTTTGTAATCACATGTACAAATTGAGGTGTTCATCAATATTGATGAATATTGGTATCAGCTCCTTATTAAGTGCAATATACAATGTTAATTTTGATATATTATAATGTGCAACTACAATAGTATATTGTTCTTTTCCACACCTTTAACCCATAACGTTTTATGACGTGATGCAATGTAGTTAATCATGATTTTTTAATGCAGTTATGATTCTTATTTTTGAAAAAACACATTTGATATGGTGTTGTTATGGTGTATGATGTGCTCTTATGATTTTTAACAAAAAAGTTATACCTTATCCGTACCACTACCATCCTAGTAGGTAAGGTAGTCGAAGACTGTCTACAGGAAGCCACTGCCATTGCTCCAGTTATTAATTTAAATGCCAGTTGATCCGCCAATCAGGCACTCATCCAACAAGTCAAAAATTTATGTGACCATTTTCTTCTTTGCAGACACACAGGTAACCATGGGAGTAACAAGAATGAACATCCACTAGTAACTTTTGGAGGCAAGACGGGTTTTCGGAGAACTTTCACCATAGAAGAGATCCTTGCTCATACTAATGATTTCTTGCTCATACTAATGATTTCTAATATGTTATTTTTTATATTTTCCATCTATGAGGTCTATTGTCGGGGTGCCTCCCCCCTTATGATATATTTGCACCATCATCGGATTCATTGACATAGTTCTTTATGATACTCTTGGTGCTACAAACACTGTGACATAAGACCACAGACTTTCCTTTATGTATTTCACAAACTAACATGCGGTTGTATGCTAATTGTATCCTTATATATGAACGTTTCATTAAAAATAAGATGATCGGACATCAAACCCTCAAGTCTGACCTCCGCCCAGCCCATATAAAAATATGGACTAGAAAACAGTGGCCCAGTCCACTATTGAAGTCAGGCGGTCCAGAGAGTATTAAAATAGGTGCGTTGGGTCATCATAGGCTGGATCAGTTATCCCTACTGACACTGTATGACCAACCATAGAACCAACATCAATGTAATATTAGCTGCTACGATATATTCATACCACCGAAGCCTTATCATATCCACTTCCACCTCACCGTTCCATATTACAGATTTACTTTTGTGGATTTTATATACACTGCAATATCTTTTTAAAACTGATACTATTATACAGAAAAATGAAAGTAACCACCATTATCATCACCATGAACCTCACCCTGGTGAAACTTCTGTACTCTAGTATCACTTTTTCTTTTAGATTTTACATGTGCTGCCATACCTTTTCAAAACTGATACCACTACAATGAGATAAAATATAAGTATATATCCGTGTCTACTTACATCCCCCTTGGGTGTAGAGGGTTCTGCGTTGTTGAAATATCCCCATTCCAGACTCCATTTACCAGAAGCCATGCCTGTTAATTTCGATGGTTTCTATTCAAAATGTACAACAGTTTTGAAATACAATTACGCCACTGCTTGTAACAACGAACCAAGCCTAGGAGACGTCAGCTGGTCCACAAGTTTCTTAAGAAACGTATAACTCAGCTTGTCCATCAATAAATAGGCTCATGAACTCTTCCCCATCAACCGTCTCCTTCTCAATTAGGAGTTGAGCCAGCTTGTGGAGTATGTCAATGTGTGTGGTGACAATCTGCATGGCCCTAGCATAAGCTGTCTCTACCAGCTCCCTAACCTCGGCGTCCACAATATCAGCAGTTGCCATGGAGTAGTCCTTCTGGGATGACATCTGCAGACGAAAACCAAGTAGACCATTAGTGTCAAAGGCTATTTAAAAAATGCAGTCAGAAACTGTCTTGAAACCGATTCATTGTGCAAACCCAACAGCTGTAATACCTGCTGGCCAAGGAATGGATTTCCTCCTCCTCCACCAATGGCAATTTGTCCAATCTTCTTGCTGAATCCAAAACGCTCGACCATCTGCCTTGCCACTCGAGACACCTGCATGAAGTCATTGGAGGCTCCAGTAGTAACATTGTCGGCTCCAAAGATTACCTCCTCAGCCACCCTAAAGAATGATAAAGCACGTCTCGAAATCAGACAATGAACATTTGATAATTACAAATACGACCAAATAGCAATGAAAAAAATGAATTACAGCATATTACCTTCCACCAAGTGCAACAGCCATCTGGTTTTCAAGGTAGCTGCGACTATATAATCCAGACTCGAGTCTCTCTTCACTCGGTGCAAAGAACGTCAATCCACCAGCTTGACCACGGGGAATTATGGAAATTTTTGCAACAGGATCGTATTCAGGCATTAGTGCACCAACAAGGGCGTGTCCAGCCTCTGCATTTCATGACAAACAGAACCATTAAATTTAGAAATCATGGTAGCAGGGTTCAAGGGACTCAAGATTCTAGGAAAGAAGATTTAGACAAAGAATTAAAGGCTTACCGTGGTAAGCCACTAGCTTCTTCTTCTCCTCAGAGACAACTGCGTTTTTCTTCTCAGGTCCAGCAATAATTCTCTCCAGAGCATCAGAGATCTCATCTTTGCTTATTTCTTTAAGGTCACGCCTTGCTGCCAGAATGGCTGCTTCATTCATCAAATTTTGCAGGTCTGCTCCAGTAAAACCAGGTGTTCTTCTAGCAACTTTATCGAAGTCAACATCTTTAGCAAGAGCTTTCCCTCTTGAATGGACCTATCACAAGTTATTATAAAATCAGAAATTTAAGGAAACACCAATAACCCAGCGAACAACTCCATGGCTGCAGTTACTAAAAAGGCTACATTTACACTAGAGCCCACGTCGTGGAAGGAAACAATGCGTGCATTCAGCTATGAATTCTACCTTGAAATTACATTTCAATATGCAGGTTTAGATTGTATTGATTAGCAGATATATGTGGTCATTCTCCACCAAGAGCAGCAATAGGACTGTATCGGTGTCAAAAAGGTAATATTGTATGCAGTCTCAAGAATTCAAAATTGTGCATTTTTGTGTCAAGACAAATTATATTCAACATAAATGCAACATAAAAATATTTTCAAAAAAGCTGAGAAATACTGATATTTTCCATTTTTTGTATAATACTTTTTGATGTAATCAGTTTTACATTAAAAACATAAGCTGCATGAAACTGGTTGTTTTGTATTTTAGGCTCTTGGTCTAATCGGAAGAAGCATAAACGCATTTACAAAGGACAAAAGCAAGGTGAATAGTAAGAAGTAATAGGAACTATATGCAAATATAAAAGCCCCAATCATGGAAGGTAAAGTTCCGCAGACTGATAGTAACATGGCAATTCAGTGGTACAGTAGTAAATGCTAGATTGAGAAAATGGATATAGAAAATAAGAATTCTAAGGTGGATAAATGCAAAAATGATCACATTAGAAATTACTTTTGAAACAATAAAGTGAGTGGTCAGGGAAAAATGAGACATTTTCATGGTTTCTTAATATTCAAGTAGGAAAATAGGTTCACCTATATGAATATAGTGTCAATTGACGCAAAAGACAGATATGGATAGAAAGTAACACGGAAACAACAAACGAAACAAGAATTTGGTTTCATCTATGACACAAAACAAAGTACAACGGAGTTAAACATGGAAAGGAGGCTTAAATTATTCTTGTTATTGACTATTGTTCAATACAAAGAGTTATTTGGGTTTAGAGATACTGTATCATTTCTTTAATAATATAAAAGGATGGACAATGCTGCATCAGAAAAGTTATTTACAGGATAACTTCTACAAAATGGTATTCGTGGCTGGTCAGATCTTTGCCATGGATGTTCCTAAAGGGCAGGTACTGATTCGACTCTTCCCAGGAAAAGCTAAGGTATATAACTATATACAGCCTGGGTGGGCCTTCTGATATTGCTGCTCACATGGGAAGTGGGGCTGGTTTTTGTGAGCTAAGAACCTCGGCAACAGCAAAACCTTCTTTTTGGGTGAAGAGACCAGACATGCTAGTCGTCTGCCCACCACATTGACCAAAAACAGAAAAGGAGTTCCCAGGTAAATATCTAGAAAACAGTTTAACAAGGCTCGTTTTATCTGGAAGTCGATATTGGGTCAACTTAGCAATTTATCATAATCCAAAAGAAAGATCTTGTTGCTCATTACCGAGAAAATGAGCAATATGCTAATTCTACTTTTGTCAAAGGAATTACATCCGATCCATACATGATACATATGAAGGTACATGCATTGGTAGCTGTGAAGTTACCCATCTAGGTGCCGCCTAGTAGGCTAGGAGCTTTGAATCCTAGGCGCATGCTATGAGTCAGCACTTCGGTGTTATAGGTCCGGTTATTGTATGGCTAATTTTTAGGTTTCTTTAGGTCATGTTAAGGTCCAATAGGTGAATTTTGGGTAGAATTAGGTTTATGTATGACTGGTTTAGATCAATTAGGGTGTGGATTTGACAGATTATGTCTTCGTTAGGACAAAATGGAGCAGTTTAGGTCTAATTCAGGCTATGTTATGTTTATGTTAGCTGAGTTTAGATCTAAATAAGTATAAAGCAAACCAAGTTGCAGGACCATAGTATATATGAATAAATTTCAGTAACTATGTAGAATTA
Organism: Alisma plantago-aquatica; assembly: GCA_963693085.1. Taxonomy (NCBI): domain Eukaryota; kingdom Viridiplantae; phylum Streptophyta; class Magnoliopsida; order Alismatales; family Alismataceae; genus Alisma; species Alisma plantago-aquatica. The sequence goes on from OY856411.1 coordinate 611,549,334, forward strand.
TATCTTTAGAAATATGCAACTGTGTAATGTATACGACAAACAATTGTTTGGACTGCCTAGGCACAACACCAAGGCGCACGGTACTAGAGAACAGAGATCACCGACCAGCCACCATGGCGACTGTGTATAATAACTAGATGATCCAAGTTGTTGGAGAAAGATAACATAAGCAAAGAGAAGCTTCTGTGTGTGGATTCACAAGGATAGATTTTAATTCTTCATGACCATGAGCATGCAACACAATCAAGCAAGCAGACTATAAGACAGGGAAACACACTTACTGGTCAGGTTTTGTGTTCCTTCTTATAGAGTCATGGATAATAATACTTAAACGGAATTATTATATCCTAGTATCCTATCATGTTTACTATATCGATATGATATATGTTTCACCATATAAAGATATTATATCATTATGGACATCTTATGAACAGATATAATAACAGATTTAGCGATCATAAATACAGCATCCTAATTTAACCAATGTTCTAGCTAGAATTATGTTCCAGGATGTTGAGGTAGAAGTAGTGCTGCCATTGCTAGGAATTTTATCTGTGACCATATATAAAATTTGCCGGTTCTGTAGAGTTTTTGTGACTATTGGTCAAAAAAAGAGGGCTACCAATGATGATATTTCCTTCACTTAAAATAACACACCTTCAGCAATACCTGACATAGTTGCTACTTGCTAGCTTCTACAAAATAAAGTGCAATGGTAGGTATAACGTATTTGATTGACGAGATTATCAACAGAAGAGGAATACTCTTTGATTTAGATAATAAAGTATAGGCCATTAGTCCAGGTTCATACATTTGCTACTTATAGTCCTTAACCTAAGACAGCATCTGAAGCGAAAAAAGAGACTCCACAGTTCAGAAGATGCACACAAGACTTCCACAAGAATATCAAAATCAATGCACATAACGCCTAATTAAAATCCAAACTACAGTAAGTCTGTTGAATTATTTCCAAATTGTTCTCGGACATTTGATTACTATCACGAACTTCTAGCATAAGTCCTAAAAGCAAGAGCATAATACTTAGTTCTACAATGGATATATTACCCTAAGAAGATATGAGCAATGAAATAATAATGAATATGGGCACAACTATGGAAAAACGTAGAAAACTCACCTGAAGGATCCTCACTCTGCCAGCAACATCCGGCCTATCTACAGTAACCTGCCTGTCGAACCTGCCGGGTCTCAGCAAGGCTGAGTCAAGAACATCCGGCCTGTTAGTTGCAGCCAGAACAATGACCCCACTGTTCCCAGAGAAACCATCCATTTCAGTCAAGAGCTGGTTAATAGTCTGCTCTCTCTCATCGTTCCCTCCTCCAAGACCAGCCCCACGCTGCCTTCCAACGGCATCAATCTCATCGATGAATACAATGCAGGGAGCCTTGGACTTGGCCTTCTCGAACAAGTCCCGGACCCTGGATGCACCAACACCCACAAAGAGCTCCACAAACTCAGATGCAGCACATGAGAAGAACGGCACACCAGCTTCGCCAGCCACGGCCCTGGCAAGGAGGGTCTTTCCCGTACCAGGTGGTCCGACCAAGAGGCAACCTTTGGGAATCTTGGCTCCTAAGGCCGTATACTTGTCCGGGTTCTTCAAAAAGTCGACGACTTCCTGGAGCTCCAGCTTGGCCTGGTCGGCGCCTGCGACGTCGGCGAACGTCACGCCAGTCTCAGGTACCTCCTGGAACTTGGACTTGGACCTACCGAAGTCCATAGGCCCCCCGAGCCCACCAGGGCCGCCTCCAGGACCACCCTGCGCGCGACGGAAGAGGAAGAACAGCCCCGCGAAGGCCAAGAAGGGGAAAAGTAGGTTTCCGATAAAGTTGAAAAGACCGTTGCCGGCATCACCCTCGGACACGGAGATGTCAACTCCGTTCATGGCGAGGATGTCGATAAGGTCCGGATCGTTAGGGACGGTGACGCTGGCCCGCCGGCCGTCGACGGCAGTGAGCTGAAGCGCGCTGCCATCCTTACTGAACCGGACACGCTCGACCTTCCCCTTCTTCACCGCATTCAGGAACTCGCTGTACCGCCACTGCGTCCCATCAGGCAAGTCCGGTGCGGCCTGGGGCTTGGGTGCTGTTAGGACGGACTGAGCAAATGGGTTAGAAGGGGCATCCGATTTCGCCACCTCGACCTCGAGGACAGAGGGAGTCTTAGCATCCTGCGGAAGGAGGCTCGGCTCTGCGTCCAGAGCGAGTGCTTGCAGTGGAGGAGTGAGAGTAGAGAATAGAGCGGTGGCGAGCGCGAGCTTCTGGGAGGGGGAGAGGGATTTTGGGTTTGCAAGACCAGATTTTGGGGCGGGATTCCATGTGGGTTCCTGCGGGAGGAGGGACTTGATTGATTTCGGTCGCTTCGAGAGGAAGATGAGGTGTTGGTGGCGGGATGTGGTTCTGGGTTTGCTAGCCTGAAGCTGCGAGCCGTATAGGGAAGAGGAGAGGAGCGGATGGCTGGAAGAAGCCATTGGTAGCTACTACTGCGCCTGCTACTGAAGCCTGCAGCTTGCCCTTGAGGATTTGGATCCTATACGGTGACGAGCAACTCAGTAATAAACCCCACCCAGGTTCATTACGAGTGCCGAATAGAGGCGTGCGGGAAACGGGAAGTCGGGGGAGTCGTGGGGGGCGGAGAGCTGCAGGAAGACGAGAGATGGAGATTGTGTTGGGATAGCGAGTGGCGATGAGATGCTGAGATTACGTGGCGTGCGTGTTCACCAGTCCATTGGTTGAGGTATGGGTTTCGGGTTACGGGGTTTGAACGATCTTTTCTTTTCGGGTCTTTTATGGGAATTGCTCTCTCAACTTGTGGAGATCGGTCTTTAAACCAACAAGGATGGGATTGAGGCTTGTCTTGTTAGGTCACGTTTGTGCCACATCAGCAAATTCAGTCCCGATTCAGTCCGATTTTACACTTGTGTGTTTGGTTAGAATTCATATTTCGAGATTCCGTAATCCCAAAAGTTAGACTATCTCAGTCCTGCCAGCAGCAGGATTAGGAATCCCAGTCCGGATTAGGCTCTGTCTTTTGTGTATTTTGTTTTATATAGCAGATTGAAAAACACAAGTTACGAGGCCATCCGGATTTGTTTGCCAAACAGAGCCTTAGGGTCTGTTATTTAGAGTCTTTACCTTTGTTTATTTAGAGTCTTTAGCGTCGGTTATTTAGAGTCTTTAGCTTCGTTTATTTAGAGTCTTTAGCGTCGGATTCCAAGCGACATCTAAGTGGGCGCCGCTAAAAGTCGACACATTCAGCGTCGGTTAGTCATAATCATTTCCGCCACCGAAAACGCGCCAGTAAGAGAACTATATGTGTCGGTTATTAAAAAAACTGACATTATATCATGGTTAAAGATGTCGGTTATTAAACAAAAACCGATGTCATAACTCTTTTCGCCACCAAAAACGCGCCAACAAGGGAACTATAGGTGTCGGTTATTAAAGAAAATTGACATTATATCATCGTTAAAGACGTCGGTAATTAAACAAAAACTGACGCCATTACCGTTCCCGCCACCAAGTCAGCGATGGCACAAAGTCGTCAGTTTTTTGCTAATAACCGACGTTGTATGGCTTTGGGGTCGGTTTTATACAAATAATTGACGCCTATGTTCTGATTTTTTTTCTTATCAGTTTGCAAACTGACCTGTTGTATGGCTGGTCAGCAGGATGCAGAACCTGTAGTTCAGTTCTGTATTGCAGGTTTACAGCATCCAATGATATCAGTCAACAACAGGCCACAAACCTGCAAAGTCATTCACATTCAGACAAATGTATTGATCAGATACATGTAGAAACATGCAAAGTCATTTACATTCACATTCAGTTCCATTCATTTCATCTCTTTTCACATTCAGACACATGTCGAAACATTCATGTATTGATCTAGAAAAAGTCATTCACATTCACACATATGACAATTCAGAAAAAGTCATTCACATTCACATAAAAATAAGTATGAGAACAAAGTTTAGAAATATCATTCTTTATTCATCATCGTCATCATTGTCATCAGACCCCAATTATATTTAAAAATTCCCACTACTTGTAGGGCTTTTGCCCATTTTTCTCCTACAACATCTAATTCCTCCCTCGTATAGTGAGTATGTACATCTAATAACTTTCCACATGTATTGAAGACAGTTTTAAATACCTGCAAAGAGAATGACGTATATATATAATTAATAATATATAATAAGATTGATATATTTTATATTATCTAATGAGACTATATATAATACCTTATGTATAATATTGATTTCTATTGTGGCATGTTTGATGATTAGGTCCATAAATCGCATCACATAGTAGGCACATGTCTAGCTGTTGTCTTGTGTGGCACACTATAAATTGAAACATACAAAATATTCAAAAATACAAATAAGCACAGTTCACATAAATAATATATACATTGGAGTCGGAAAATTACTTTCACATTCTTCCAAATTAGTGGCTGATTCTTTTTCCTGTGGACCTTTCCTCCAGTTTTTTTGAACTCTTGTAAAGCCCTACATGTTAATGTAACACATTAAATTGCATAATTAAACAGTAATGTAATAACAGATGTTAACGATATAAAAATATGAAATATTTCTCACGGGAATAATGGTCTTTTCATTGTGTGTCCATATAATGTATTCAATTCCTTCCCCGCAGGATCTAAATAATAGACAGGGAACGTCTTGGGGACAATAACTAGTAACTCACAATGCCTACCACTACAGATAAGAAAGTTAAAAATTAATAACTCAAAATCCACAATAAAAATGTAATTTTCTTAAGTCCAAATTATAAGCAAAGTAAACTTACTCGACATTGAATGGAGTTATTATCACCGTCTTCTTATTTTTACCAAAATATTCAAAAGCAGCACAGCAGTATGAAGTAACTGAAGAAGGGTCTGTATCTACAAGACTAATCAAAGATGGAACCAAAAATCCCACAGAGAGTACATAGTATAAGTATGAACATGTAGACCCATAGATAACCATCTTTAAGTGCATGTGGATGTGTTACCATGGAGGTAACTGACGTGGCAATTATCGCACTAACAAACTCAATCGGGATTAAAATTCCCAAACTTTTACCAAAACCTCGTGTAATAATACCACCCGCAAGAGGACGGGTCTTATCGCAGTATAGTTAAGGATCGAATCCCAAAGGACAACGTTTTTAAGAATCTTTGTCAGTCGAATTTAGTTCAAGTAAAACTAATATTTAGAACGATTGATTGGGTTAAGGTTAATTAAACTAAATGCAAGAAAGTAAAGGATAGAATGAAAGTTTATTTTAGATTAAATGAGATGGAATCACTGGGATGGTATCGGGTTTCATCACCACTGCACATGCAAACACATCCAAACATCAAACATTCAGGCAAGATATAACTATCCAAATAGAGTTGCTACAAAACCCCCCATACGGGCATTAGGTTTGCGTAAGCATCTCCTTAGGCATCAGATGTCTCGTCACCATCCGGATCACACACTTACGGCTCTGAAGATACAACATCCAACTAAGGTTGTGGGCCCCCTATACAGGCGTTAGGCACACAGAAGCGTCACCGTAGGTTAGATGGCTCGTCCCCTCACGGATCACACACTTACGACCTCAAGGAATCCTATCAGAAGTTCTTGTCAAGGAGTCAACTACACTAATTGACAAACAAGCATATGATTAATCTACAAGCAAACATCGACATTTAACAAAGAAAATACAAAATCCAACTAAGGTTGTGGACCCCCTATACAGGCGTTAGGCACACATAAGCGTCACTAAAGGATAGATGGCTCGTCCACTCACGGATCATACACTTTTCACCTCAAGGAATCCCATTCTATTTCTAGTTTGGGAGTCAACCTCGTTAAACGACATCCTACCCTACATATAGAAAAACTCGCAACATAGGGAAGATCAAGATGAAAGCAAGCAGGTAACCAAACTACTAGCATGAATGATTAGCAATGAAATAGAAAGTTAAATGCATTGCCATGGAAAGTTTAACAAGAGAACATGCTTGCATGGGCAGAGGGGCTAGTCCCCGCACCCTAGCGAAAAGGAACTACTCGCTCATGATGCGAGAAACAAGAAGGATAAGAAAGAGAGAGGAATCCACCATGAGCATGATGCAGAAGGTAGTCACAACTCGGTGAAGATTATGCGGTCTTCTACGTCGTGTCAAAGCAGATCTGGAAGAACGAGGGACGCCAAGACAGACCGGGCAGTCTTTATCACTCCTCCTTTTTTCTCTTCTCAGTCTCCTTGAGTTGTAGCAGGAACGGCAGGTGAAGTGGCAGTGTGGACGGAACTAAATCGGACCTGTGTACAGGCAGCCTGTCGGCGTCCCGGAACCGATCCCCCAATTGGACCCTACTGGTCCTATTTATAGGCATAGATCTGGCCCTCATGCTTTTGGTGTGAGTCCAAACGGTTTGGTTATAATTGACCAAACATTCCTGAGATATTTTGCTCCAAACGGTTTGGCTTTGCATAGACCAAACAGTCTTGGTACATTAAGTGCCCAAACGGTCTTTCTTATCCTTTATCAAACGGTTTTCTAGCTTTGGCTCAAACGGTTTGAGAAACTGATTGCCTTCATTTGGTTTTGCATGCAGATCAAGAGACCAAACGGTCCTGGCTCATCTGGTTTTCATCAAACGGTTTGGAGCGCCGCCAAACGGTCTTGGCAGATGAAAGTCCTTACAGTCTTGGAATGATTGCCTTGGTCCAGCAAACGGTCTTCATAGCCTTCATTCAGTCTTTGTGCTGCTCTATCTCTTACGGCCAAACGGTTTGGTGTGATCACGATTCCAAACGGTCTGTTGTGGTGGCCGTAAATGGTCTGAGACCGTTAGCTTCTCTCAAAAGGTTTTGGCTCCTACCTGACTCAAACGGTCTTGCACAAAGTGTCGTCCACCGGTCTCATGCTATCAGTCACTCAAACGGTCTGCGAGCTTATCACCGCCAAACGGTTTGGGATCGTTCAGTTGGCGGTGGCGGATACTGTGAACGACGGCGGTGCTGAGCTCTGCGGTTGGAGGCAGGCGGGTGAGCGTGGACGTTGTTGCTGCTTGCGGCGGAGATGTTGGGTGACTCTGGTTGCATGTGTTGCTTGGTGGCGGTAGCTAGGGTTTGTAGGTTGGTGGGCGAAGGTAGAAGAAGAAGGCAGTGGTGCAAATGGTCTAGAGGGCCTAGATGATCCTGAGCAGGTTGCTCAGTCGGTCTTGAAGACCGGTAGCATTAAATGGTTTTGGAGAAGAGGGATGGCTCAAGACCGTTTAAGTAGATGAATGCAGACCGTTGATCAGTGATCTGATGGTGGCGAATAGCTAGCGCCCAAACGGTCTGGAAGTGAGGCTGCCCACACGGACTTGAGACCATTTAGTCAATACCGTATGGTCAAGACCGTTTGGGCGAGACTGTATGGTCAAGACCATATGGTCAATGACCAAGGATGAGTGAGGGTAGATCAAGGGCGGATAAAGGTGGGTCCCACTCATTTGGGTTTGATGCAGATGATGGTTGATTGAGATGAAGATCGAATGGTGGTGATTCTTATGGATTAGGGTTGAAAGGAGGTAGGTGACATCTTATGATTGAACCTGATAATGATCTGCATAAAATCAACATGAATTCAATAAAAATCATGATAATTGGACCAATTGAGTGATTTTGCACATTTTGATATTTAGTAAATAAAATTGAATGCATTGAATCGAATTTGACCCAAGATGGTAATTGAAAATCCTGATGAATATGCATTCATCAAAATACCCCAGACTTAAACGTTGCTCGTCCTCGAGTAACACAAAATCTGAAACAGTCGCCAAATGAATACTTTCAATTCGTGTGATTGCCTCATCTTCACATCACGATTGCTTTCCTTCTGCTCAGTATGACTCAGTATCTCAACCTCCTGAGACCACTGAACACATCTTACCATATCTTCGTTCCTGAGTTCACTTTCCAATATCACTTCCTCTTCACTTTTTCCAACAACAAGCATGTCAAAGAGTTTTGTAAGAGTTCAGAGATACCCGCAGAACAACAAGTGTGCATTTGATCTGACACTGCTGTTTTTCAGGATAGTGTAGGCATTCATTGTGCCATTAGGTAGAAAAGGAGTGAAGGGTGGTATGGAAGGAAGAAGTAAATCTCTCCTCTATTCGACTCGAGATTTTTATTTAATTATTTGCAATTTCATTGATTGCATTTTTTTGTGCGAATCTCTCCTCTATTCGACTAGAGATTGCATTTCTTTTTGTTTGCGCTTTGGCATCTTTTTGTTTGCAAATCTCTCCTCTATTCGACTCGAGATTACATTTTTTTTACACCCCTATTAATTTGTGAGGGGTATGGAAGAAGCGGATATAGAGGGAAGTGGCGTGCCACCCCGAACTTAGGGTTTGGCACTATTTTGGCTATTTTTGTTTCTTTTTGATGGATGGAGGGGTACGAAGCTGATAGAAGAAGTGTAGAAGAGAGTTTAGATTAGAATACAATTTGATTTACAATTCTGTGCATCGGGTCGTTCTCTTTATCGTACTCTACTCAAAAAATGACTTGTTGAGGATCCGGTGGGGATTCCATGTTATTCTTCCACTAGTCAGTTAGGAAGCACGACGTGTTTGATCCCTATCAGTTCGACATACACTTGTCATTTTTGCATAAGTATCATGATGTTAGGAATCTTAAGCTTCACAAGATTATTTCAATCAAAAGGCTAGTTTTCAGAAGAAGGTCCTTTTCAGGATCTGCTTCGAATAAGAACGGTATAGCGAAAAAAAGCATAGCAATTGAAAACATGTCAAAATTTCATCAAGTATCTGTTCAAATTTCTTTGAGAAACTTTTAAAATTTTTGAAAATTTTGTTCAATTTTTTTTGAAAATTTAGGTCAAAATTACAACGATGGGTGAAGGTGGAGAGTAAGATACGTACCACCCACCCTCCACCCCGAACTTAGAAATTTGCTCATCCCGAGCAAACTCTAAATCTGAGATGGAGGGGAAACTTCGTGCCGGTTGGACCACGAGATGTGGTTGCATTCTAGACAGTGCGCGTCCTCCATCGGAAAATCTAGAAAAGAAAGATCAATCAGAACTCAAGATAGCATCTCGCGATGCGAATTTTATTTGGTGCAAAATTATCCAAAAAGTAAAAACAAAATTAATGAAAAATTTCTAATTCAAAATTAAAACTAAATACGAATTTATTTATCGGGCTGCCTCCCAACAAGCACCTTCACTTTATGTTGATGGCTCAACTTGATATCTTCAACTTCACGGTGGTTCCGTTGGATTGGAGAGATCTATTATTGCTTATGTGCTTATGTCGGATGTGGTGAAATATCTTTTCAAACGTTGACCGTTCGCCACGAATTTGCTCGACTTTTTTGCTCCATAAAGTGACAGCACCATGTGGGGAGATACTTTTGACAATGTACAGTCTAGACCATCGAGGGCGGAGTTTCCCTGGGAATAACTTCAACTTTGAGTTGAATAGAAGAACTTGGTCGCCCACTTGTATGTCTTTTCTTTTCAGATGACCATCATGCCAAAGTTTTGTGCACTCTTTATATATTCGTGCATTCTCATAAGCTGTCATCCAGAGTTCTTCCAACTCCTAGAGTTGCAGAATCCTGGCTTGGCCTGCCTTCTTCATATCAAAATTTAATTGTTTAATTGCCCACCATGCATTATGTTCCAGTTCTACCGGTAGGTGGCATGCCTTTCCATAGATTAGTCGAAAAGGTGTAGTCCCGAGGGGAGTTTTATAAGCAGTTCGATAGGCCCATAATGCGTCATTGACTTTTACTGCCCAATCTTTCCAATTGCAGCCTACTGTCTTTTCCAATATAGCCTTGAGTTGTCTGTTAGAAAGCTATACCTATCCACTTGTTTGTGGATGGTAGGGTGAGACTACTTTGTGTGTTACACCATACTTTCTCAGCAATGCTTCAAAACTTCTTTCAAGAAAATGGGAACCTCCGTCGGATATCACAGTGTGTGGGACACCGAATCGGGGGAAAATAATATCCTTGAACATCTTGATGACGGGTTTTGAATCGCTAGTGACCGTTGGAATGTCTTCAACCCATTTTGAGAAGTAATCAACCGCTACTAGGATGTAAGAAAATCTGTAAGAAGATGGGAATGGACCCATGTAGTCCATCCCCCAAACATCAAATATCTTGATTTCTTGCCACAGCTTAAGTGGCATCTCATCTCTCTTTGTAATGTTACCTGTTCTTTGACATTTGTCACATGATAGAACAAAGTTGTAGGAATCTTTGGATATGGTTGGCTAGAAGAATCCACATTGCAAAACTTTTATCGCAGTTTTCTTGGAACTCATATGGCCTCCAACTGGGTCAGAGTGACAGTGTTCTAGAATTAGTTGGGCTTCTTCCTCAGTGATACATCGTCTGTAGAGACTATCAGCACATAGCTTAAAGAGATATGGCTCATCCCAGTGATATTGCTTCACATCATGCATGAATTTCTTCAGTGCATTCCCAGTGCATTCAGGATGAATAATACCAGTGATGAGGTAGTTCACGTAGTCTGAGTACCAGGGGGTGACTTCTGCAACTTTCATCAGTTGGTCATCCAGAAGGGAATCATTGATCGGAATCTTCTCGGTATCCAGAGTGTGGATGCGACTGAGGTGGTCTGCTACAACATTCTCTGTACCATTTTTATCTCTGATCTCTAGATCAAATTCTTGCAATAGGAGAATCCATTGAATTAGCTTGGGTTTCACATCTTTCTTAGCCAGAAGGTAACGAATGGCAGCGTGGTCTGTGTAGACAATGACCTTTGAACTAATTAGGTAGGATTTGAACTTGTCAAAGGCATACATGACTGCCAGAATTTCTTTCTCAGTAGTAGCATAATTCCTCTGAGCTTCATCGAGGGTCTTCGATGCATAATAGATCACACAATGCTTCTTTTCTATACAATGGCCCAAGACAGCACCCACAACATAATCGCTTGCATCACACATAATTTCAAAAGGATGGTCCCAATCGGGAGCTCTAATGATGGGTGTGGTTGTAAGGGCATGCTTCAGTTTGTTAAAACTTTTAACACATTCTTCGTTAAAATCAAATTCAGCATCCTTTAGTAACAAATTTGTCATCGGCTTGGTTATCTTTGAGAAGTCCTTTATAAACCATCTATAGAAGCCTGTATGACCAAGGAATGCTCGAACTTCCTTTACATTGATAGGGATGGAGAGCTTGGATATTACTTCAATCTTGGCTTTATCTACTTCAATTCCTCGATTACTGACCCTATGGTCGAGGACAATGCCTTCCCTTACCATAAAGTGACACTTCTCCCAATTTAGCAAGAGATGTGCTTCTTCACAACATTTGAGAACGAAGGGGAGGTGTTTTAGACATGAGTCGAAAGAATCTCCGTATACAGACAAATCAGCCATGAAAACTTCCATAATGGTTTCAGTGAGACCGGCGAATATGGCAGCCATGCAACGCTGGAAAGTTGCAGGTGCATTACATAGGCCAAATGACATTCTTCTAATTGCGTATGTTCTGAATGGGAAGGTGAAAGTAGTTTTCTCCTGGTCATCTGGATGTATAGGTATTTTATAGAATCCAGAGTAACCATTGAGATAACATAAATATTCTTGATGGTCCAGTCGCTCTAATACTTGATCAAGAAAAGGCATTGGAAAATGATCTTTTCGAGTTGCCTTGTTCAACTTCCTATAATAAATGCACATCCTCCACCCTGTGACTATTCGGGTGGGGATGAGTTCATCATTTTCATTTCATATAACAGTTGTTCCACCTTTCTTCGGGACTACATGCACTGGGCTCACCCATGGTGAGTCTGATATCGGATAGATAATTCCAGCGGTGAGCAGTTTAATGACCTCTTTACAGACTACCTCCTTCATATTTGGATTTAGTTTCTGTTGATGTTCAATAGTTGGCTTGTGATCTTCCATCATAGGGATCCTGTGCATACACAACGCTTGACTAACCCTAGTGAGGTCATTCGTTTTGTAGCCAATCACTATCTTCCTCTCCTTCAATTCTTTCAGGAGTTTATCTTCTTGTTCGGTCGTAAGATCGGAATTTATTATTACTGGACAAACCTTGAGGTCATCCAAAAACACATACTTCAGTCCCTCGGGCAGGGGCTTCATTTCTGGAGCTTGTGGCTTTTCGCATGTTTCTTCAATAGCTTCCACAACCTTGAGTTCTTCAAAAGTAGCTTTAACATCTTCTTCCGCAATGTCTAGGTCAAGGACACACTCTTTAACTTATTCATTGTTGGAATTATTAGCAGATGGGTTTGTTAGAGTTAATTTTAAAGGATCGTCTTGTTCATATTCCTCTTGTGTGAGGAGTGACATTTGCTCAATGCAGTCAATCAGATAGACTTCTTCTTGCATACTTGGTCTTCTCATGCTTTCAAAAACTTTAAATTTGAGAGTTTCCTTGCCCAATCTAAGAAGCAAGGTTCCTGCTTCAATGTCAATTAGAACTCTTGCAGTGGTGAGGAACAGACGTCTAAAGATGAGAGGATATCTGGCGTCCTCTTTTATGTCCATGACGACAAAGTCACACGGAACATAGGAATCTTTTCCTACCTTGACGGGTACATCCTCAATAATCCCTAACAGACATTTTATCGAATTGTCTGCGAGTTGTATGGTCATGCCAGTTGGGAGAAGTTCAGCAAACCCTAGCCTTTTGCAAAGGATGAGTGACATGATGGAGATGCTAGAACCAAGATCTTCCAGTCCTTTCTTGCATGAAGAATCACCAATATGGCAGGAAATCCCAAAAGATCCTGGATCTTTCTGCTTCTTTGGCATCTTACTCTGAATGATATCCGAAGTGGTTTTAGCTAACTTGACTGTCTCATATTCTTCAGTTATATATTTCCTGGTTAGGAGTGACTTTAAGTACTTTGTCCAAGATGGTATCTCAGCCAGCGCATCCAAAAAGGGTATATCAACATGAAGTTTTTTCATGGCTTCCTTGAACTTGTTGAATCGAGTGTCAAGCTTGGTCTGCCTCAAACGAGCTGGGAAAGGAATACGAGGCTTGTATATAGGAATATCAGGCTCTAGAGTTTCTTCTTCCTCTTCTGTAGCAGGTTTCACAGAATTTTCTTTCTCTGACTTATCATTGCTTGGTTGCTCCTTTGGGATAGGTTCAGGTTCTTTGTCAACTTGATCATTCACCTGGTCCTGATTATCTATGACAACCACTGGTGTCTTGGCAGAAGGGTTAGGATATATATTACTAGAACGAGTCATAACAACCTTCAATTGCTCAGGATGTTTAGGGTTGTTCTCCGGTTGACCAGCAAAGGCTCCAACATGAGGCTTCACGCTAGCTGCCAGTTGAGCTAGTTGAGATTCAATGGCTTTCTGATGTGCTTGCTGGTTAGCTATCAAGGTTTGCTGGTTTGCTGAGTTTGCAACATCTTTTCAATGGCTGATAGCTTGTCATCAGGTGATACGGGACCTGCTTGTTGTCCTTGTTGCTGATAAGGAACTTGACTAAGACTCTGGTACTAGGAATTGTTCTGATAACTGTTGAAATTCCTATTCTGGAAGTTTCCCCTATAGTTTTCTTGATTCCCAAAATTTTGTTGTTGGTTATACTGGAATCCTGGTGGGCCTCGTTGTTGATTGTTTTGATTAAGTTGACACAAGTTTTTCGCTCCTGAAGGATTTCCGTATTGAAAACCAGGATGGTTCCTATTCTGATTCGGATTGTAATATCCTTGACCAGGGATGGTGTTGACCGCATTAAGATTTTCCATTTGACTGTTATCTCCTTGTCTGCATGCGTTTCTTAGAACAACATCGTAGAGAACATTGCATGCCAAAGTGTAATGATCATTACTTTTGCATGGTTCACAGAACAGTGAAGCTGACTTGATCTATTCTTGTGGTTGTGGGAGTGAATGTCTTCTTTCAAAAGCAGCAAGGGATGATTCAATATGGTCTTGCTTGGCAACTAAGAGTTTTAAGGTTTCAGCGATAGACTTGTATTCGGGAGTAGCTTCAGCCATAGCTACTTTCAAGACTCCTTTTCCTACTGATCTACCCCAGTTTGCTTGATTTTCAGCTCCAAGGGTGACGACCCTCCATGCACTGTCATAACTTTGACGCATGAAGTTTCCTCCAGATGAGGAGTCTAGAAACCTCTTGATGTCATTGTCCACACCCCTATAGAAAATTTTGATGAGTTGATTCTTAGGAATTCCATGGTGTGGACACTTGCGTAGAAGCTCTTTGTATCTGTCCCAGGCTTCAGCAAGGGTTTCTCTAGGTACTTGAGTGAAATTTGTTATTCGGCCTCTAATTTCATAGGTGAGAGACGGAGGGTAGAACTTTTCCAGAAATACATTTTGGAGTTGTTCCCAAGTGGTGATGGGTATTTCACTTTGCAACGAATTATACCAACTTATAGCTCTATTAGTAAGGGAATACTTGAAGAGACGGAGTCGGATGGCATCATCATATACTCCATTTTGCTTCGTCATAGCACATAGATCGATGAATCTCAGAAGGTGTTCTTCACTATCCTCTCCTTGTTTACCATAGAATGGGCTGTTTTGAAGCAATGTGATCCAATGTGCCCTAATCTCAAAATTGGCAGCATTGATGGGAGGAGGTTGTACTGGATGACGAACATTAGCAGCTCTAGGGATTGAGAACTCTCTAAGATCCTTTTGTAGTTCTACTGCTTGTGCTACTGCTTGTGCTGCTTGAATTTCTTCTTGAACCGCAACTCTAGCTTCTTGCATGAATCTTTCTCTCTGTGCATTAAGGGCTTGAGCTACCCTTCGAGCTATCTCCTCCTCTTGAGCCATTCTTGCTTGGTTCTCTCTATTTTGTCGGTGAAAGGTTCTGTCAGTCTCCGGATCAAAGCTGGCAGCGAGTCCAGGGCAGCGAGTCGGTGAAAGGTTCTGTCAATCCCGACAGTCGACTCCTGGTCTCACCGGGACTGTCGGGATTGACAGCTGTCCTCTAAGCGACAGAAATCTACCGTCTCTGAAGTAGTCCACACGGACCACCTAGAACTCTAATCTCCTTGTCCCACAAGGAATTGGAAGGATTCACACCCTCATGTCAGCATACTAGTCGCCAACACACTCTCCTGCCACCAATCACTTTCTGCAGTTGTCTTTCCCTTGATGTGCCTCCCTTATCGGGTAGCACTTGCTCAGGCTCTCTCTCGGTTACCAAAACCAGAGAGAACGACAACTTTACAGAGAAACTGGTTGCACTGAGTTGTTGTCAGAGAAGCCCCCAATACCTCTATATATATAGGAGGGTCATGGGACAGGGTTCTCTATCCCAGGCAATGCGGGACTAAAGCAGGAGTAGAAGGGTTCGAGATTTTCCACAAAAACAACCAACTGCGTGACCTGAATCGATCGTTTCATCACTGAAACGGTCGGTTGGAGTCCTAAACCGGTCGGTTGACACCTCAACCGATCGGTTGGGACACCTCAACCGGTCGGTTCACTTATGAACCGGTCGGTTCGTGGTCCTGATCAGTTCCCGATTGACTTTCCTTCTTTTGTTTCTAATTGGTATCAAATACCAATCCTTATTCCAATCGTATTGGACAAGTAAAACAAAAAGAATTTTCTCACCAATCTTTCTTTCCCAACTTGCTCGGTTGGACCAGTTGAGCTGATCGGTTCAACACTTGAACTGGTCATTTCATTCTGTCCATGAGCCGATCGACTCACCATCTGAACCGATCGGTTCACCAAGCTCATCCAATCGGTTCATCAAATGAGCCGATCAGTTGGGAGTGCAGATTGTGCAGAATCAGTCAATTGCAGTTTCAATCAATCTGATACTCTAATCAAACTGTCCAACACCTTGAACACTATGATTTTGAGCTATCAATTAATTGAGTGTTTAATTGAACTACTAAACTCCTTTAGCAATCAATCTAAACATTGTTTGTGGACAAAACTCCTCTTCCAAGTTAAATCCTATGTGTGTGACCCTGCATGTCCTTTTCACGTTGGCAGTGAAAGTCCATAACACTTATGACTTCACAAGCAAAGAGCGGTGCCTAGTCACACATCAGTGCTACCCAAGTGAAATAGAAAGTTGGAGAACAACTTTCAATCCTACAATCCATGAATGGTGTTACAGTGAATGTATAATTCCTTTGTCACTGATATCCCGAATGAACTCGAGGCATGGAACAGTCATCTTGTCAACGTTCATTCACTTTCTTGATCTCAGAGTAGATTGGAAGAGATATGTTATGACATCAATATCACATATTGATTCACACATGCATGCATGCCTTTCTCAATCCTACTCATCAAGTGGCCTTGGATATCAAGCTTCCCTAGGAGGGACAAATCCCATATCTATCACTCACCCCTCAAAAGCCCCATGTGTCAAAGCCACCCAATCATCACCTTTATAACAACCCATGTTTCAGGACTGCGTTTGATGGTGTCAAAGTGTACCCAACAACATGTGTTGAGTGTAGTGATTTCAGGTCAAAGAATCACATTCACCACCATCAATGTGAGTACTGACTGTGACTACCATGTCATGGTTCCATGTGTCAAACTCACGGTGGGTCTGTCTGGTACACTTGTTCTCTAACAATTACCTATGTGTTTGGTTTGATATCTCTATATCATGACTAATGAGATTCTGTCATCAACCAATACCACAATCTAGTCTTGTGTGTCATTGCTGTCTATCTACCTTCCACAATGACATCCGACTAGGGACATAACAAGAATGTACAAACTCTTAGCATCCATATGATCTCATCGTCCAGGTCCTCAACCTGAAAGCATACGTCATTGAGTATTGTCATTCTCTAGACATTCAATCTGTTCTATCACTATCTCATATGACTGAACCAGAAAGAATTGGAAGCTTGCCTTTAATGTTTATCAAATCAATCTCAATGTATCCCATCAATCATCTCATGATTGGCTCTCAGGGCATACATACCAACAGACTCCCACTTGCACTGCGAGCCAATCACCCTTGAATCATATTCATAGTGGTCTTTAAACATGTCCCACATGTTATCGTTCTCTTGTGCCAACATAGTGAGTTATGGCAACACCTTGCCAAAGTCAGTATTAATTGCATGTCTCACATCTCTTCACTGTACGTCACACGTATGAGATGGAGTTGCCGTAATATGCGATCCAATATTCCTTTGCTAACCTTTAGCCACATTGCATGATCAAGGATTCCATACTTGTTATCAATGACCGGAATATCTATAAGTTCATCTCATGATCTTCCAGATCCATATAGTATCCACTGTTGTTCTCTAACACACGGATACTCGACATTTCCCTTTAAATGGATTTATTGGAACATTTCCAAATATCAACAAACTTTCACTTTTATATATCCTATATATATTTTGCGATTATTTTTCTGTCCTTTTCAGAAGTCCGCATCAATGTAACTCTTTACATCAAACTCTTCCTTATCTCCATAGAACTAGTACTTCACAAGTACTTATCAAGTTCTTATGGTTTCCAGTAACCCTTACTGGAACTTGACTGACATCCACTCGTCATGTCCCACATACGAGTTATCAGGATGAGCACATCATATTGTCATGTCCTACATACAAGATGATGAATGCATTTTATTCTTGCCATGTCGATACATGCAAGGTAATGGGATGATTACATACATGATAGATCCATATCTATTCTTAGTGTTCCCATTCTTCATAAGAATTGGACACTTGGCCTTGGGATACTAACTCCATGTAACATGGACAAGTTTTCTCCCACTGAATCTGTGTACACTGAACCCTTCAGTACAGATTGCCAATGTATGCTCTCTCTTTTTAGGTCAAGAGATTTTCGAGAACTATCTCTATAGATCTCTATTCCTATCACATAGGAAATGTCTCTTTCTTCCTTAAAGATAATTTCCACTTTTGGATTTCCATTCTAGAACATATCCATTTCACATCAACATGTGGAATGTAAATACGCTCCCACTAAATCACAGATCCCTTCTTTATCTTTGACATATCAGTCAAACCTTTGACTATATCATCAAAGTAAATATCCAATTCTGAGTTGCTTGTACTCAATCAATCACATTGATTAGTCCATTGTAACTTATAGACTTCATTTGCATTAGTGGATTCATAAACCTCATAGGTTGTGTCACGTACACATCCTTGTTTTATTCCTCATAGGAATGCGGTTTTAGTATCCATATGCCAAATGTCTTAGTCATTAAGTTGCAACAAGCATCATCCTTCTCATAATGTCATCCATGTGTCTTAACACTTAAGACTTATTTGCACTTATGGATTTCCATCGAATGGGTGCTACCATCAAGGTCATACCTTTATGGTTCACATGGAAGTCATTTAGGATGTAATGGTCATAAAGCATAACTCAAAATTCGGTTCCTCATCATCTAGATAGTTGACTCATCACATGACCAACTCATCACATAGATAATCGAGGTGTATCTGTCAAGGATATGAGAACTCACAACTCCTTGTGATTCTTAATGTCCTTTATTAGTATGGGGTATTCTTTATTTAAGAAGAATTCAGTTATTTGATAATCATTCTCTAACTCCTTAGATTATGACTCCTTCTTGATTTAGACATCACCATGCCTTAATCACGAGCTCACTATGATACACTATCATAATCACTCATAAGGTTCTCAAACATTTGGTCTAAGTATTTCATTCTTTGATCTCATCAAGAATTAACACTTTTACCAAATTCGTACTTCATTTATGATATTCTTGAACACTTCAAGATATTCATATTGGCGTTTCTCTAAACACCGTTTGAAGTATTAGCATTCGCTCCAATAGGTATGTAAATACATCACATGTATTATACCTATTAGGATAATCATTCTCCCACTACCAATAGTGAAGATTGATTAATCATGTACAAGAGATTCATGTCTCTTACTGGTTCTCTAACCAAAAGAGTCTAGATTTATCCATCACATGGAAACTAGAAATGAATTTCTTATGATTGATGCTAATTTGATTGTTTGAGTTATCTATAACTTTTAGGTATCATTTTATCTTATGCATATCAAATACCACAAGATAAACAAGGCATTGCCACAAAGATCATATCTTTATAAATTGAAACATCTCTTTATTGATTTCCATCATTGTCATACAATATGCAAAATAAAGTGTTTCTATCTATTGGCAAATATGAAATAGCAGTTCATAACTATATTACATGCCTTTTAGGCTGAAAAATACACTAAAGTACTCCTATCTATGGCGGCAACACTTGCCCCATTTTTTGAGTGCTTTACACTTTACATCTTGGTATCATATACCTCAAAAAGTGTTACAAGTCTATTTTCATGACACCTTCAAGTAGAGACGTCTGTTGCCTCCTTCTTCTTTTGTTCTTCTAGATAGAGAGGACAATTCCTTTTCCAATGTCCTGGCTTTTGACAATGGTGGCAATTTCCTTTCTTGGTCACGCCTCCCTTGGCCTTGAGAGCTAAAGACGACTTGGGCTCCTGGCTAGCATCAGAACCTTTCTTAGCTTTGCCCTTAACCTTGCGCTTGGACTTGCCTTTCTTGCTCGTGATCACCATCACAGACTTGGGCTTGTCCTTCTTCATCTGTGTCTCGGCTGTCCTCAACATGCCCAACAACTCTGACAGTGGCCTATCAAACTTGTTCATGTTGTAGTTCATCACAAACTGACTGTAGGATTCTGGAAACGATTGCAGTATCATGTCAGTAGCCAACTCTTGGCTCAGTGGAAATCCCAGTCTTGTCAAGTTCTCCACATACCCAATCATCTTGAGTGTGTGAGGACCAACTGGATCTCCTTATGTCATGACGCACTTGAACAATGCCCTTGAGACATCGTATCTCTCTTACCGTGCTTGATCTTCATACATGTTCCAGAGATGCTGAATCATCTCAATGACACCCATGTTCTCATGCTGTCTCTGCAACTCGTGGTTCATAGAGCACAACATCAAGCACTTTGCATCAATGGCATCATCAGAATGCTTCTTGTAAGCATCCCTTTCTGCCTTTGGTGCGGTAGGAGTCGGTTCCTCTGGAATTGTAGTATCCAGGACATAGAGCTTTCACTCTTGAGTGAGAACAATTCTCAATGTCCTATACCAGTCGTGGAAGTTTGTCCCATTCAGCCTGTCCTTTTCAAGGACCGATCGCAAAGAAAAGTGATTGTTGTTGTTTGCCATTTGTACTACAAAAGGAAAATATGCAATTTTAGTCCAAAACTCATTTTTGACTTATTTGATTGATTTGAAAAGTTGACAATATAATTAGGCCTTTAATTAATTATCGCTCCCACTATTTTAGTTCAAATTGATAGCCCTCACCATCAATTCAGAAGATTGCAGCATACAACCTTTCTAGTGGGCAAGATCCTGAAATCATCTAAGTCATGAACCAGCTAGGGCTGTCACCCACAACTTAGATCTCTCAGGTAGGCAACTCTTTCCAATTGCATCATATGCAACTCTTGATAAGATGTCATATGCAACTCCTTGCCATGATCACCTCCATGCCTCAAGGTACTAGATCCCATCTAGACCACCTTGTTAAGTCCAACCCAAAGCAAACACGATGAATATGCACCCTGCTAGGGCAGACCCACATATCCATCCTTCACGCTTCCACGAGATAGGCGGTGCACCACGCTAGGGCATGCCCACACTTGGTCGATCAAGCTTTTCACGTGTGTAGCATTTGGAAGGCATCTAAAACTTAATATTTAATGAGGGATTTGGTTTTATATACATATACATATCCAATCACCACAATATATAGTACATATCATATACATGCTATATCCCACAGAAAACATGCAAAACGATAAAAGCGATGATTATGGCCATCCTAATGTGATTCCTCGAGCCAAGAGGAATCACGGTCATCTAGGTCTACATCACATGCAACATGTACAAGATGAACTCTGTGCTATAGCCATCCGAGTAGATCAATTCATCACATGAATGAATTGCTCATTCTGGCCCAGTCATCTGGGTGCCACCAGCCGATCGGTTGGCTCCTCCAACCGATCGGTTCACTTGGTCGTCGTGCATCTCTTCATGGCCACCGCCCGCTCGTCTCGCTCCTCGAACCGATCATCAACTGATCGGCTCACTCCTTGAACCGATCGTCTCGAACGTCAACCGATCGGTTCACTCCTTGAACCGATCGTCTCAGATGTCGTCAGGATGTCCGCCGTTCTTCGACATAACAGGAAATAAAATTCTATCCTATTTTACATTGTAAAAAGAGAAACCCCGAGTTACATTCGGGGGGAGCAAAGGTAGGAAAGAAATCTCGAATTATTTCGAGTTACATCAGGAATAGGAGAAGGAAGATCGGTGTGCAGACCGAGATGCAAGCAACCACATACAACCATACACAGATAGGGTTTATTGGCCATAACCACACTATACATCCACCACAAAACTCATTTAAGGGCGACGCGTATCGAGTGCATTAATATTACATATCATATATTTATATTGGGATTTGTGGATTTAGGATTGGACATGTATAAAGCCAATTTTATTCGCATCGTATGCAATAAATAAAGGCGACAAACCAAAATTGATCATATCGATAATCCTAAAATATAGAGCAGTTGACGTGGCTCTAATACCACTGTTGGGTTTTAGGAGAGGCAGAGAAGGTAGCAGAAACAAAAATTTCTCCTCCCCAAACCCAGAACAAGGAAACGCGTCAACGTCTATACAATAGGAAAGGGATGGTTTGTGGAATCATACCTTGTCCCGAGGCTTGCTCGGCGACAATACCTCGCACCTTGCACGGTCTTCACCTCCGGTCTTGGACGGTGTCTGTGCAGCTCCTGGTCGCACTGGGACTGTCGACTCCTGGTCTCACCGGGACTGTCGGGATTGACAGCTTTCCTCCGAGCGGCAGAAATCTCCTTCCTCTGAAGTAGTCCACATGGACCACCTGGAACTCCAATCTCCTTGTCCCACAAGGAATTGGAAGGAGTCGCACCCTCCTATCAGCGTACTAGTCGCCAACACACTCTCCTGCCACCAATTGCTTTCTGTAGTTGTCTTTCCCTTGTTGTACCTCCCTTATCGGGTAGCACTTGCTCGGGCTCTCTCTCGGTTACCAAAACCAGAGAGAACGACAACTTTACAGAGCAACTGGTTGCACTGAGTTGTTGTCAGAGAAGCCCCCAATACCCCTATATATAGGAGGTTCATGGGATAGGGTTCTCTATCCCGGGAAATGTGGGACTAAAGCAGGAGTAGAAGGGTTCGAGATTTTCCACAAAAACAACCAACTGCGTGACCCGAACCGATCGTTTCATCACTGAAACGGTCGGTTGGAGACCTGAACCGGTCGGTTGACACCTCAATCGATTGGTTGGGACACCTCAACCAGTCGGTTCACTTATGAACCGGTCGGTTCATGGTCCTGATCAGTTCCCGATTGACTTTCCTTCTTTTGTTTCTAATTGGTATCAAATACCAATCCTTATTCCAATCGTATTGGACAAGTAAAACAAAAAGAATTTTCTCACCAATCTTTCTTTCCCAACTTGCTCGATTGGACCAGTTGAGCCGATCGGTTCAACACTTGAACCGGTCATTTCATTCTGTCCATGAGCCGATCGACTCACCATCTGAACCGATCGGTTCACCAAGCTCAGCCGATCGGTTCATCACATGAGCCGATCGGCTGGGAGTGCAGATTGTGCAGAATCAGTCAATTGCAGTTTCAATCAATCTGATACTCTAATCAAACTGTCCAACACCTTGAACACTATGATTTTGAGCTATCAACTAATTGAGTGTTTAATTGAACTACTAAACTCCTTTAGCAATCAATCTAAACATTGTTTGTGGACAAAACTCCTCTTCCAGGTTAAATCCTATGTGTGTTACCCTACAGGTCCTTTTCACGTTGGAAGTGAAAGTCCATAACACTTATGACTTCACAAGCAAAGAGCGGTGCCAAGTCACACATCAGTGCTACCCAAGTGAAATAGAAAGTTGGAGAACAACTTTCAATCCTACAATCCGTGAATGTATAATTCCTTTGTCACTGATATCCCGAATGAACTCGAGGCATGGAACAATCATCCTGTCAACGTTCATTCACTTTCTTGTTCTCAGAGTAGATTGGAAGAGATATGTTATGACATCAATATCACATATTAATTCACACATGCGTGCACGCCTTTCTCAATCCTACTCATCAAGTGGCCTTGGATATCAAGCTCCCTTAGGAGGGACAAATCCCAAATCTATCACTCACCCCTCAAAAGCCCCATGTGTCAAAGCCACCCAATCATCACCTTTATAACAACCCATGTTTCAGGACTGTGTTTGATGATGTCAAAGTGTACCCAACGACATGTGTTGAGTGTAGTGATTTTAGGTCAAAGAGTCACATTCACCACAATCACTGTGAGTACTGACTGTGACTACCATGTCATGGTTCCATGTATCAAACTCACAGTGGGTCTGTCCGGTACACTTGTTCTCTAACAAGTACCTATGTGTTTGGTTTGATATCTCTATATCATGACTAATGAGATTCTGTCATCAACCAACACCACAATCTAGTCTTGTGTGTCATTGCTGTCTATCTACCTTCCACAATGACATCCGACTAGGGACATAACAAGAATGTACAAACTCTTAGCATCCGTATGATCTCATCGTCTAGGTCCTCAACCTAAAAGCATACATCATTGAGTACTGCCATTCTCTAGACATTCAATCTGTTCTATCACTATCTCATATGACTGAACCAGAAAGAATTGGAAGCTTGCCTTTGATGTTTATCAAATCAATCTCAATGTATCCCATCAATCATCTCATGATTGGCTCTCAGGGCATACATACCAACACATGCAACTAAGGTTGTGGGCCCCCTATACAGATGTTAGGTACATAGAAGCATCACCATAGGTTAGATGGCTTGTCCCCTCACAGATCACACACTTACGACCTCAAGGAATCCTATCAGAAGTTCTCATCAAGGAGTCAACCACACTAATCGACAAACAAGCATATGATTAATCTACAAGAAAACATCGACGTTCAACAAAGAAGATACAAAATCCAACTAAGGTTGTGGACCCCCTATACAGGTGTTAGGCACACAGAAGCGTCACCGTAGGATAGATGGCTCATCCCCTCATGGATCATACACTTGCGACCTCAAGGAATCCCATTCTATTTCTAGTTTGGGAGTCAACCTCATTAAACGACATCCTACCCTACATATAGAAAAACTCGCAACATAGGGAAGATCGAGATGAAAGCAAGCAGGTAACCAAAATACTAGCATGAACGATTAGCAACAAAATGGTAAGTTATATACATTGCCATGGAAAGTTTAACAAGAGAACATGCTTGCATGGGCAGCAGGCCTAGTCCCCACACCCCAACGAAAAGGAACTACTCTCTCATGATTCGAGAAACAAGAAGGATAAGAAAGAGAGAGGAATCCACCATGAGCATGATGTAGAATGTAGTCGTAGGTCGGTGAAGATGATGTGGTATTCTACGTCATGTCGGAGCAGATCTGGAAGAACGAGGGACGTCAAGATAGACCGGATAGTCTTTCTCACTCCTCCTTTCTTCTCTTCTCAGTCTCCTTGAGTTGCAGTAGGAACGGCAGGTGAAGTTGTAGTATGGACGGAACTGGATCGGACCTGTGTACAAGAAGCCTGTCAGCATCCCGGAACCGATCCCCCAATGGGGACCCTACTGGTCCTATTTATAGGCACAGATCTGGCCCTCATGCTTTTGGTGTGAGTCCAAACGGTTTGGTTATAATTGACCAAACGGTCCTGAGATATTTTGCTCCAAACGGTTTCGATTTGCATAGACCAAACAGTCTTGGTACATTAAGTGCCCAAACAGTCTTGCTTATCCTTTATCAAATGGTTTGCTATCTTAGGCTCAAACGGTTTGAGAAACCGATTGCATTCATTTGGTTTTGCATGCAGATCAAGAGACCAAACGGTCCTGGCTCATCCGGTTTTCATCAAACTGGTTTGGAGTTCCGCCAAACGGTCTTGGTAGATGAGAGTCCTTACGGTCTTGGAATGATTGCCTTGGTCCAGCAAACAGTCTTCATAGCCTTCATTCGGTCTTTGCATTGCTCTATCTCTTACGGCCAAATGGTTTGGTGTGATCACGATTCCAAACGGTCTGCTGTGGTGGCCATAAACGGTATGAGACCGTTAGCTTTTCTCAAATGGTTTTGGCTCCTACCTGATTCAAACGGTCTTGCACAAAGCGTCGTCCACCGGTCTCGTGCTATCAGTCACTCAAACGGTCTGTGAGATGATCACCGCCAAACGGTTTGGGACCATTCAGTTGGCGGTGGCGGCTACTGTGAACGGCGGCGGTGTTGAGCTCTGCGGTTGGAGGCAGACGGGTGAGCGTGGACGTTGCTGCTGCTTACGGCGGAGATGTTGGGCGACTCTGGTTGCAGGTGTTTCTTGGTGGTGGTAGCTAGGGTTTGCAGGTTGGTGGGCGAAGGTAGAAGAAGAAGGTAGTGGTGCAAACGGGCTAGAGAGCCTAGACGATCCCGAGCAGGTTGCTCAATCGGTCTTGAAGACCGGTAGCATCAAACGGTATTAGAGAAGAGGGATGGCTCAAGACTGTTTAAGCAGATGAATGTAGACCGTTGATCAGTGATTTTATGGTGGAGAATAGCTAGCGCCCAAACGGTCTGGAAGTGAGGCTGCCCACACGGTCTTGAGACCGTTTGGTCAAGACCGTATGGTCAAGACCGTAAGGTCAAGACCGTTTGGGTGAGACCGTATGGTCAAGACCGTATGGTCAAGACTGTTTGGTCAATGACCAAGGATGAGTGAGGGTAGATCATGGGCAGATAAAGGTGGGTCCCACTCATTTGAGTTTGATGTGGATGATGGTTGATTGAGATGACGATCGAATGGTGGTGATTCATATGGATTAGGGTTGAAAGGGGGTAGGTGACATCTGATGATTGAACCTGATAATGATCTGCATAAAATCAACACGAATTCACTAAAAAATCATGATAATTGGACCAATTGAGTGATTTTGCACATTTTGATATTTAGTAAATGAAATTGAATGCATTGAATTGAATTTGACCCAAGATGGTAATTGAAAATCCTGATGAATATGCATTCATCAGTAACCAGTATGGGGCTTGACCAAGGTAGATAGGTCGCCATGATCCATACAAAAGGATGTAAGTCAGACCATGAATGCAGAGAGAGATGATGGAGACTTGGGTAAGGTTCTAAGTTGGACATGCACTATGTTAGAATCCTAAGTCTATCCTAGGGTCAGGTAGGGATATGACCGATGAGAGTAGGAGTTGCCTAATTCCCTAGTTGCACACGACCATAGGGTCAGGAGGTAACAACTATCATTGTCTGAGGGCCATGGGTTAGGAGATTCATCACCTTTACGAACTCATGGGACCCAAAGGGTAGATGAGGAGGGCACTCTCTGTATGCATAAGGGAAGAGGGATGACCCCAAAAGTGTCGGCACCCTACATACCTAGAGGAGATGACCAAGGATGGTATGATGACCCAAGTGGGTTCGAGACCAATTTTCAATAGAAGTAACCCTGATGTCGAGATGTTCATGATGTAGAGACATGTGTTGCACATTTCAACTTAGATTTGAAGGTGTACTGGCAATGTGGGATGTACCATCTCTACTCTTGGAACAGGAAGAACTTTGTGTTTGGACGGCGGCCAAATGCTTATTTCCTCTTGTTATGGGAGTGAGAGATAGGACAGTACGCACACCATACACCAGGGATAAAGATGATGTGAGTGGAAACGTTGCTATGAGGTATGAGGATAGAGGTAATAACGTACCCTTGTGGAGTGTACGATATGTGGATGGTTTACAAACACCAAGAAAACTAAGGTAGTCATCTTATGAGGATGTTTTTATCATGAGCTATGTGGAATTTGCGAGTTATACAAGGTTGAGTTTGATAACCTAGAAGATGAGCTATAAGTTTTCTTGTTCAAGATAGACCTAAAGTCTGAGATGAGACAATAAGTGGAATACATGGAGGTGTATGTCTTCAACGTTACCTAACACATAAGGATGAAAGGTGGTAATCAAAGTCACAGGAAACATACAAGTCTTTCCCTACTCTTACTGGGATATCTTCAATAATTCCCAAAGGTGTAGTGATGGTAGAATCAGCAAACTGAATTGTCATTGTTGTGGGTAGCAAATCAGTAAAACACAATCTTTTACACATGGAAAATGACATAATGGATATGCTGGCCCCAAAATCGGCTAATCCTTTCTTGCAAGAAGTATTTCTGATAGAACATTGGATGCCAAAGGAGCCAGGGTCCTTCTGCTTCTTCGGAATCTTATTAAGAATGATGTCATAAGTAGTTTGAGCTAATTTGACAGTCTCATGCTCTTCAGTCATATATTTCTTTAATAGTAAAGTCTTCAGGTATTTGGACCAAGCTGGGATTTTAGAAAGAGCATCGAGGAATGGAATATCGACATATAGCTTCTTCATAGCTTCCTTGTATTTCTAGAATCTAGTGTCCAGTTTAGTTTCTCTCAATCTACCTAGGTAGGGTATCCTAGGCTTATATGGTGGGACTTCTGGTTCCTTGGTAACTTGCTCTTTTTCCTTTTCCTTCCCAACCTCTACAGATTTTTTTGTTTCTTGATTTTTTCTTGCAATTGGGTTGACTTCAGTTATATCTTCGTCTTCTTGAATAATATTGGTGACTTCAGCAAGGACACAACCAGACCTTGTGGTGACTGCGTTCAGTTGTTCCGGTCTGCGTTGATCGTGTCTCGGGTTTATTTCTGGCTGACCAGCAAAAGTACCTACCGGGGGTTTTAGCTGGGCTGTGATCTGTGCCAATTGAGTTTCCAAAACCTTTTTTTGGGCTTGCTGATAGGAAAGCATGGTCTGTTGAGATTGCAACATTTGCCTAATCATGGATAACTCATCTATTGGCAGAGGCGGAGCATTCTTTTGTTGATATTGTATAACTTGTTGCTGCCCTTGCGGTTGTTGTTGCTGAGGTGCTGGTAATTGAGGTTGTTGTGGTTGTTGTAGTTGAGTTTGTTGCAATTGTGGATGCAACAGAGGGTAGTATGTAGAAGAATTTCTTGGGTAGACAAACCTTTGAGGCCCACCCCTATAATTTCCTTGATTTTGATTATAGTTGCTTTGAAATCCAGGTGGTAATCTATTGGAAGACCCACCTTGCGTCTGATGCTGTGGGTTGCCAGTTCCCGCAGGATTCCCATACTAAAAACTGGGATGGTTCCTCGGTTGATCTGGATTATAATATACTTGGCCTGGTATGGAGTGGATATAATTCACTTGCTCAGGTAGCTGATCCTCGGGATGTTCAACAATTGGTTCATATTGTAGTTGCGGTGCTTGTAGATCCATCATTACATTGTATAAGAGACTACATGATAATGTGGGGTGATCAGATGCATGACAAGCTTCACAAGTTTCGGTAGCTGCTTTAACTTGTTGAACCTGGGAGTTCTTCTTTCTATCATATTCCCCAAACGATGTTTCAAGAACTTGTTGCTTATGAGCTATGGTTTTTAGAGCTTCGACAATGGCTTTCAAATCTACAGACTCCTCAGCTTTACAAACCTTTAGAACTCCTCCGGTAGATGGCCTTCCCCGATTAGATTGGTTTTCGGCTCCGAGTGTGACAATCTTCTAGGCATCTTCATAATTCTTTCACATGAAATTCCCCCCAGATGAGGAATCCAAAAACTTCTTAATGTCATCACTTACTCCTCTATAGAATGTTTCTATGAGCTGATGTTGTGAGATTCCGTGATGTGGACATTTCCTCAGTAATTCCTTAAACCTTTCCTAGGATTCCGCTAGAGATTCCTCAAGAAGTTGGGAGAATTGGTTGATCTTTCGCCTAATCTGGTAGGTCAATGAGGGAGGAAAGAACTTTTCCAAAAACTTTTCTTCCAAGGGAGCCCAGGTGGTGATTGACTCTCCATCTAATGAGTTATACCAAGTCAATGCCCTTCCAGACAGAGTAAAGTTGAAAAGTCAAAGCATGATTGCATCATTAGTAGCTCCGGCCTGTGGTACCAATTGACAGAGTGTCTTGAATCACTTCAGGTGATCCATGCAATCCTCTCCAGCGTTCCCAGAGAATGAGATGCCTTGCATAATTTGGATCCATTGTGTTCGGATCTCAAAGTTAGGAGCGTTGATGAGAGGTGGCTGGACTGGGTGATTATCTTCAGAGTTCTTAGGAACAGTGTAATCCCGAAGCTACTTGTTCCTTGTCAAAAGTTGAGCGGCTGCTGTAGCTGCTTCATTTTCGGCATGGATACGGGCTTGCTCTTCAGCATGAACTTCAGCTTGAATTTGAGCATGTGTATCAGCGATGAGTTGTGCTCTCTGAGCTGCTATGGCTGCGTTGACTCTTTCCAGCACAAAGGCGGCCTAGCGTTGTTCTTCAGCCATCTGTCTGGCTCGTTGGCAGTTGAGTCTGATGCATCGGTGGAAGCTTCGTTCTACCTCAGAGTTGTACTCTGGTTCAGGGGAGAATCCAATATTATGTGAAGGTTGCATACACATTTTCTACCTGAGTAGAAGAAAAATCACACTTTAGACGATGTGGAGAAATGATGAGGTCAAAAAGATATATGAAGTAATTATCAAGGTAAAGTGTAAGATCCTAATCAACTCGCAAGTTGACAAATGGAATTAAAACATTCCGTTGTCCCTGGCAACGATGCCAATTTTTGATGGAGCCTCCACTCGTGTGGAGTTGCGTGTACCACTAAAAATCCTACAGATAGTAAGTCTATACATTTAGCCTTTCGTGTGCTATAATAAGATCTCCACCCACATATGCTAAGATATGTGGAAGTCTTATTGTAGTACAGTTAAGGGTCGAATCCATGAGACAATGGTCTTGTTAAGAGTTTAACAAGATGGAAAACGTAATAATTCTACTTATCTACTTAAAAGTTGATATTTAGATAGAAGAGTTGATTTGATGATTAAACTAAAGTGCAACGCAAAGTAGATGGCAGGAAAGTAAATTTAAGGTTGAAAACAATATTTAAGAAACCACTAGGATGTGATCGAGTTTCACCACCACTACACACGGATCAAAACATACATCATAAAAACATGGCTTGCAAAGAAGAGAGTCAAAACAGTTAGTATCTTTGTAGACTTAGCTTCCTTTCGAATAACTAACTATGAGAAACGTGGAAGCGTTGCAATGACAGCCACCCCCAAATGAGTGGTCACTTACTTTGCATCACTCCCCTCACAAAGTGTGTTGCTCGACATGTCAAGGTTGTACTTTCATACATCAACTGATTCCATTTCATAGCATAAAAGTACAATGATGGAGGTGAGTTTACTCCACTCCTTGAGAAACGCTCCTAGATACCGAACCAAACATATGGTGACTACATACATCTAGAACCAACAAGCAGTCATTATTCGAATCTAGAAGTACAAACATAGAAAATTCACACTAATAGATAATAGATAACACAAGTTGGTGATCAAGCAACTAGCATTCATTAAATGATTGATGTTGAACTGAAAAGATAATATTTTTCTATTGCAAACTCATGAATTACAATGTATGAAATGAAAACATGGGTAGCGGGGCTACTCCCTGCACCCTAGTGTATGGGACTACTCGCTCATGGCAAGAATAAAGAAGGAGACAGGAAGAGAGAAAGAAAGCATCATCTCCACGTAGGAGGGAGGAAGGTCGACCCCTTGGAGTAGAGAGCAACTATCTTCACACCACGTGGTTGCCTTGATGAAGAATCCTTCACTTCCCACCTTCTATGTCGATGAGAGAGGAAGTAGCTTGAGGATGGAATGTGGATCTTGGACCGGCAACCTTGGGACGAAGGATGAAGGATGAACAACTCTGGAGTGATTGGGGTAGTCTCTGGACGTCCAAGAATTCTATGCCAAATGAGGACTCCTTTGGTCCTATTTATAGGCTTCTAAGGAATCCCAAATGGTCTTGGGACCGTTTGGACTCATTCGGTCTTGGGACCGTTTGGACTCATTTGGTCTTGGGATCGTTTGGGTTCATACGGTCTTGAGACCGTTTGGCTTCATGCGGTCTTGAGACCATTTGGCTTCATGTGGTCTTGAGACCGTTTGGCTTTTATTCGGTCTTGAGACCGTTTTGCCTTCATATGGTCTTGGGACCATTTATCTTCATACGGTCTTGGGACCATTTGACTTTTATACGATCTTGGGGCCGTTTGGCTTTTATACGGTCTTGGGACCGTTTGACTTCATGCGGTCTTGGGACCATTTGGCTTCCATTCGGTCTTGAGACCGTTTGGCCTTCATTTGGTCTTGGGACCATTTGGCCTTCATTTGGTCTTGGGACTGTTTGGGTTCATACAGTCTTGAGACCGTTGGACTTCATTCGGTCTTGGGACCGTTTGGGGCTTTTTACAATTTTTTTGGGTTTTTCTGTAAGAAGAAAAAGGAGAAATGTCAGTCTATTGGTGTATTTATAATAAAGTGAAAATTTAAGGATTCTATCTAATTTATCTAAGAAAGAGTATGGAAAATTGAGAAAAACTAGTGAGATAACATCACAAAATGGGAGGTTATCATCACACGATGAGGTAGAGATCGTGCAGCAGAGGAAGAGCAGCAAGAGCAATACCTGATAATGTCAGATGTGCTGCTAGTATTTTGGTGTTAGAGTCCTAGAGTCGTCCCTGTACACTCAGGTCTTGGGGGTGTTTTTGATGTGTTTTGTAGAGATGTGACCGATATGAGGTTTTTGGCTTGTGTTCCTATTATTGTACATATATGACATTTGTACATGTATGTATATATGGAACAGACATCTCATGTAACATGTTGATGATAGGGAAGTTGAAAACAATGATGTAGCACCTTATGATATGTGTTGTATGATCCATGTGTCCTGTTGTGGACTTATATGTGAAGATTTTCATCCTATGGTGCTTTTATGAAACAGTTTTAAATTCCTATGTTTTTTGGTAATTCGCTTGCTTAGTGTTATTTTCATTTTTGTTTTTGAGTTATGTCATTTGTGGCACGTTGGGGAGTCATAATCTCTTCTATAGTTACATGATCGGGTCGACTAGAAGAATGACGACTATCCAAAAGGGTTGTGGGTTGCTGATTTCTTCAAGTATAACATGTTCATTTTTCAAGGAACGACCTGGTTTGATTCCTGACCTTATTTTCTATTCTCCTGCATTGGTTTATTCTGTGTTTTCTTATCTGCATATGCCTGAATACATTAACTAAATTGCACTTGTTGTTGTTGCATGTAGTGACGTAATAAAAATTAATAACACTTGTGAAGGTTGAAAGGAGGTCTGGGTTTACTGGTGGCAACTGGGAAAGCAATATAGGACAGTTTGAGGACACGTGGAGGTTGCTGGGGAGTTTAGGTCATGGCTTCATGGTTGGGAGTAAGGGTTCCTCGAGGTTGTTGTTGGGAAGTTGGGAAAGATGATGGTGGGGGTGAAGTGATCTGGGGAACAATGGAGGAGAATAGGAGGTTTTTGTGGTCATCAACACAGAGATTCAGTAGTTGTAGAAATAAAAAATTCACCTAGACGTTGGGGCGACTGGGCTCTATTGGGCGACGTCGGGGTTGGTCAGACAAAGAGCATGTTGGAGCCCTCGATGACTAGGTTGATGGAGGGAGGTGCTAGCCATGGTAGAGGCATAAAGATCATGATCAAGGGAAGAATTACATGTCTTGTTGTTGTTGCACATCCGTTTCCTAGTGAGGAGAATGATGGTGGGACGACATGGTGTCAGGGAGTCGGGCTAGTTGTGATTAGATATGTAACCAAGTTGGGTGTTGTAGCTCAGTTTCCTTTGTTGGAGGTCGACATCGAGGGGTTGATAGGGCTTCTGGTTTACCTTCTCAAGCCGAGAGGTTTGTTGTGTTTTATGGATGACAAGGCTGAGTATGGACCAGTTACTGGGTGCGAATTTCATTGTTGTCATGAGGGACTCTGGTGATTAACATGCAGATCAGGGAAACTTGGAGGAGACTATGTGGTCATCCCATCTTGGTGTTCGAGAGCCTTATATAGGGCAAGGGGTCGACATTAGGGGTCTTAGTAGGTGTTGATAGGTAAAAGTGATGAAACATGGACTGAATGAATGATCTGGGATGGCCGTGAGGAGGTCTAATGACATTAATGGCATGTGGTCCATTACTTCAAGCTTTATGCCAATATCATTTTGGTCAAAAAACCAAAATGGCATGTTTGGATATTTTAATTACCAAAATGGTATGATTCCAAACTTAATTTCTGAAATGGCATGTTTTTGAGGTAATACGTCCCCAAAGAGGATGTATTGCTCCTGGTCAGGTCAATACGTCCCCTTGGAGACATATTGTTATTTTCAGAAAGCAATACGTTCTTAGTTGGGACACATTTCCCCAGCAGAGCAATGTGTCCCCAAAGAAGACGTATTGCTTTTTTATTTTTTATTTTGCTTTATTTTTAATTATGATGCCATGTACGTTATACATATACATATATATGTTAAATTACTAAATGAACATAATCTACATTAACTTATATACAATTAACCATATATTTAAAATAATACTAAAAATAATAAAGTAATAATAGAATATTATTTTCACTAATACATAATACCTATAAATGTAAATAATAGTGTGTAAAATTAATAGATTCCAAGTAAAGTTATATAATAAAGTTTAAAATTAACAAACTACACAAATATATATATATGAATATATATATATATATATATATATATATATATATATATATATATAGACACACACACATATATGTATACATTCATAAAAAACTAATATAGTAATATATAACACAGGTTGGTATACACACATACATATATATATATATATATATATATATATATATATATATATATATATATATATATATATATATATACATATAGGGCATGCATTTAATACCCACGCGGGTAGCTACCCACCCCCTATTTGGGTTAATTTTTTTGGAGTTTCTTACTTTTGACATGTAGAGGATTATTGTACCTTGCAAACTATTACTTTTCATGCATAGATAGATACATTTGCAACAACTATAACAAATATATAATTATATATATATGCTGTGTACTCTGCCTAGATTTACTTTTTTAGTCATTTAGTTACTTTTTTATCATCATGGTTACTTTTTTGTCCAATGAGTTATTTTTCTGACCATATAGTTACTTTTTGGGCTGATGGGTAGCAAAATCCAGACAACCCATGTGGGTATTAAATGAATGCCCATACACACACACACATAGACACACACACACACACACACAGACACACACACACACACACACACACACACACATATATATATATATATATATATATATATATATATAGAGAGAGAGAGAGAGAGAGAGAGAGAGGCTAGAATACACTTAAGCGTGCTTAAAATCCAATACAACCAAGTTCTAGGCCGTTAGATCAAATCTAGATCTCTAGATAAGAAACTTGATAACTATTGGGTTCAGTTGTCTCTGACGACAGTGTACCGTAACTTCCCTCCTCTCATTCCCATTCTCACGTAGTCTCTATCCTATCCCTCTCCCCCTTCATGTGACTCTCTCCAACTGGTGTTCATGCAATTAGCACCATATTCCTTCAAGCAACACACTGCGAATCCGAGGATGATTAGTCGCATGAGCGCTTCTGTTTCTGCTGTCACGTCTTTTTTAATTGGCTAGACTCATCAAACAGGTTGGAAGATATGAGAAGCAAGACTTGAGATCATGGATGTGAAAAGTCGGCTTGATTCTCACCTTATCTGGTGGGATCCCTTTAGCTGTATCAGCACATCGACCTTGCATGACTGAGAAGAATACTCAGTGATCCGTCATATGACCTTGAAGATTATGAAGAAGATGGTGTTATCCATCTTGGAGGTCGGTTCGACCAAAAGAGTCAGTAGGGGATCATGCACGATGCTGTTGGATACCTTTTGATGCCCTCACTAGACAACCCTTGCTGACCATTGTCTTCGATGATGTTTTCTAATGCAGTGCTAAGGTAGATTAGGTCAAGTATAATATGTTAGATATATGGTTGTATAAGCCATCTATATAGCATGGGTTAAGCCCAATGTAGTGCAACTAGTACATGGGAGAAATGTAGTTTTGTGTCTAGCACAAATGGGGAAGAAGTTTTATCCCACATTGCTAACTTCTAAAACTTTTGTGGTCCTTATATGAAGGATTACATGTGATACTAGTGTCCAAAGGTCTTAGGAGAGTGTATGTTCACCTCCTTGCCGGGCACGGGCTTGTGGCGTGTGGCTTGTGGATTATGGATTGTGGATTGTGGAGAATGTCTTCCGTCTTCTATTTACACTAGGATACACCTATGTAATTAATTATTAATTTAATTAATTGTTTATTTTTGAAACAGATTTATTAATCCCAATCAGAAACTGTTTACCTTGCAGATTTTTCCGTAACGTGTACAAGAGAGATTGAGTGATTACATCTTAATGGGAATAGGATTTTGGGTCATGTAAGACTATAAATAAGCCTTTGGTCATAAGGGTTAGACACATCTTTCAAACTCCAGTTGTCATCCATTTGAGTATGTGTTTTGCAAACCTTAAAGCTACAGTCTTCTGCCGCCGTTGCTTCTGTGTTACTGCATGGACAACTTCTCTTGTGTGTGGCATGTTCGTCCTTCTTCTCCTCGGAGACACGTTCTGTCAGGAAGTGGTTCCATGTGGCCATTGGGCTACACTGGTAGTGCAACTCATTCTTTGTTTGCATCGTTCATCATCAACACGAGAGAGATGATCTCTTCAACAGGTACATGACCTAGTTGACTAGAAGAATATCACCTATCCATAAGGGTTGCAGGTTACTGATTTCTTGAAGTATAACACATTTGTTTTTCAACGAACGACCTAGTTTGATTTTTGACCACATTTTGTGTTCTCATGTATTGATTTATTTTGTGTTTTCTTATCTGGATCTGCCTAAATACGCTAACTAAATTGCACCTATTGTTGTTGCATGTAATGATGTAATTAAAATTAATAACAATATTAAAGAAATCATTATTTGTCGTTAGTTAACTATGACTGCTCAAGATTCTGACATGAAATTGATATGTCTAGTATGCTTGAAAAGTTCACTGGAACTAATTTTGATCATTGACAAAGTAGGACGCAAATCTAGCTTAACATGGTAGGGTATGATCAATATCTAGAAAAAGATGAACTCAAACTTGAGACATTGCCCCCGATAGTGCTAATTTAGTTGCAACTTGGAGAAGGGTGATAAGATGTGCTGAGGGTTGATTCTATTTACATTAAACAACAAACTGTATGACTCATACTCAAAGCCTCCTATTACTACATCTAAGGTTCTATTGGGGGCATTCGAAAAGAAATACAATACTAAAAAATATTGTGTCTTGAAATTTCTAAAGTTTCACATGGCTGAGGTTAAATCTATTTCTGGTCAAACACACAATTTCGAACTCTTGGTGCAAGAGCTAGCTAATGCGGGCATGGTACTTCCTAAAAAATTTGTTGTGGTGTCAATCATTCAGAAATTCCCAAAATCTTAGGAATCATTTGGCATGACTAAGAATCACAAAGGAGACATGTCAATGAACAATCTCATGATGGACATCAATATTCAGGAAGAGAATCTAAAAGAGAAGACTATCAAAGTACCCACTGATGTTGATGGTACTGTCAATTTTACTATTTCTAAGAACAAGGATAAGAAACCAAAGAATTCACTTAAACCTAAGGCTAAGATTCATAAGAAACCAAAGAACAAGCCTTATTGGACTTGTAGACAGATTGGCCACTAGAACAAGGATTGTCCTTCAAAGAAGGCAACTGAAGACGCCACATCTGTAACTGAGGAGGTTGTGGTCAACATGATGACTACATCCTTGAACCTCAATGATGGGTACATGTCTTTAAAACCTAAATTTTTTTCTATTTTAAACCATTATATTGGATAATAGACACTGGGGCTAATGTGCATGTGTGTGCTAACAAATCTCTGTTTGTGTCTTACCAGGCCTCTAAAGGTTGATCCATGACTTTGGGTGATTCCAAGGCTATCGAAGTCAAATGCAAAGGATGGGTGGACTTGAAGTTTCCTTCAGGAAAGATTCTGACACTTCATAGAGTCAGAAATGATCCATCAATACGACACAACATTCTTCGTGGCACAATTTTAGTTAGAGATGATTTTAGAATAGATTGCAAGTGTAATAAGGCTATTATTACTCACCTTGATGATTCTTTATTTTTTGGAAAGAGGTATTTATGTGATATTGAGAACTTGTTTAAAATTCTTGTTGAACGTATTTCAAATTCCATGTTATATTTGAATGATAATAGTTCTGTATGCATGAATCTTGTATCGTTTGATGTTTGACATAGACATTTGGGACATGTGAATGTTGGCTCAATGATACATATGATGAATCTGAGTTTAAACCCTAAATCTGACATTACCAAAAATAAATGTGAAATCTATGTGCAAGCTAAATTACCTAGGGAACCTTCTCATTCTGTGAATAGGAATTCAAAAATATTGGATTTAGTTCATACTGATGTATGTAAATTTAATGTAATTTCTACTAGGGATCAAAAGTGTTATTTTATAACTTTTTTGATGATGATAGTAGATACTGTTATCTCTTTTTACTTAGAAGTAAAGATGATGCATCAGATAAATTTAAAATTTATAAGAAAGAAGTTGAAACTCAGACCGACAAAATACTTAAGCGATTAAGGTCTGATAGGGGAGGAGAATACACCTTGAACTTGTTTTTGGAATTCTGCCATTTGCATGGCATAGTTCATGAGGTTACCGCTCCATGTTCACCACAGTCTAATGGAATAGTTGATCGTAAATACTGAACCATTATAGATATGGTCAATTCTTTACTCCAAACCTCATGTCTACCCAACTTCATGTGGGGTGAAGCTTTGAATATATCTTGTCATATTCTGAATAGAGTTCCCCATAGATATGTAGAAAGTAGTCTATTTAAGTTATGGAGAGGAAGAAAACCGAGTCTCAAATATCTTCGAGTGTGGGGATGCCTTGAAAAGGTACTTGTCACTGAACAAAAAAGGAAGAAATTGGGACTGAAAACAGTTAATGCCATATTCGTTGGGTATGTAGAGACAAGTTATGCCTATAGATTCTTAGTTGTAAAGTTTGATATCTCATGCATTGAGGTTAATACAATTGTGGAATTATGTGATGCTAAATTCTTTGAAGATGTGTTTCCCATGAAATGTGATGTTCCCAATGAAGTATCTCAAAAGGATTCATTCACCACATGTCCATTCCCAAGCATGTGGGAAGAATGAAAAATGTGGGGGACGACTCAGAACAAGCAATTTCTAAATCTGATGATTCTAAAGAAATGGTTAAACTAAGGAGAAGTAAACAGCCTAGGACATTCAAGGACTTTGGAAGTGAGTTTCTCACTTACAATGTTGAGGATGATCCTGTAACTTTCAAACAATCTATGGAATTAATCTCCAGAAGCTATGTTTTGGAAAGAATCCATTAATGATGAAATCCAATCAATTCTCTCAAATGGAACTTGGGAATTGGTGGATTTGCCTCCTGGTTGTTCTACAGTGGGATTCAAATGGATCTTTAAGAAAAAAACTTAATGCAGACATGAAAATCGATAAGTATAAAGCTAGGTTAGTTTCTAAGGGTTACACATAGAGGGAAGGAATAGATTATTTTCATACCTTTCCCCTATTTTTTGTATGACCACAATCTGAGTACTTATAGCATTGGTTTCCATTTATAATCTTTGTGTCCATTAGACCGTGTTCTTACATAGTGATCTTTAGGAAGATATATATATGGAACAACCTAAGGGATTTGTGGGTCATGGGAATGAGTCCGAAGTGTGTAAACTTGTTAAGTCATTATATGGATTGAAACAAGCCCCTAAGTAATGGGTATGCGAAGTTTGATTCTACTATATCATCGTTTGGATTTGTTTTTAGTGAATTTGATAAGTGTCTCTACTGCAAAATCATCAGTGATGGATTCATCTTGTTATGCTTATATGTCAATGATATCCTGCTTTTTGGTTTCATATGAAAGTATTAAATGAGACAAAGTCATTATTGTGAAACAAGTTTGAGATGAAAGATATGGGTGTCACTGATGTGATTTTAGGAATTAAAATCATAAGGTCTATTGATAGTATAACTCTCTCTCAGTCACACTATGTTGAGAAGATACTAAAGAAGTTTGAGTACACATCACATAAATATGTTAAGACTCCATATGATTCATCCTAGTCCTTGTTCAAGAATGAGACTGGGGTTCCAATGTCTCAATGATTATACTCTCAGATTATCGGAAGTTTGATGTATCTTATGAATTGCACACATCCAGACATTGCATTTGCCGTGAGAAAGTTAAGTAGATACACCAATTGTCCCAACAAGACCCATTGACAAGCTCTTGATAGAGTTTTGATGTATATCAAGGCAACTTGTTCCCTTGGGATGCATTATAACAAGTATCCTTCTATAGTCAAAGGATATAGTGATGCAAGTTGGATTTCCATCAACTCTAGGAGTAATGGTGTCTCAAGATATGTAATCCTATTGGGAGGAGGAGTTGTTTCCTAGAGGTCTAAGAAACATACCATATTGTCTCAGTCTACTTTTGAGGTAGAGTTGTGTGCTTTAGATGAAACTGGATTGGAAGCTGAATGGCTAAATGGACTTATGCTTAGTTTACCTATGGTAAAGAAGCAGCTTCCTACAATTTCAGTTCATTGTGATAGTCTGCAACTATTGCTAAGATAAACAGTCACAAGTACAATAAAAAACAGCGTAGACACATCCAAATCAGACTCAAGTCTGTAAGGGAGTTAGTGTCTAATGTGGTCGTGGATGTGGACTATGTTAGTACCAAAGAAAATACAACTGATCCTTTCACTAAAGGTCTTACCCCAGTCTTAGGGGAGAAATGTAGATTGGGGATGGGACTGAAACCCCTCATTATTTGCAGGCAGTAGCAACCCAACCCAACAGAGTGGAGATCCCACAAATTGGGTTCAATGTGGTTATAACAAACTGTCGGGTGAATAAGATGACACTATGTAATTACTTTGATGCTTTATGCATATGTGTGTCTATCTCCTGGGAAATTTGTTAGTGTCATGACTACGACTTAGTAAGAGATCAGTCTCTAAATGATGTCAAGTCTTATAACAAGATGTTAGCAGTACATCCTTGGAGAATCTAACTAAATGATTGATATTGTATATGCCGCATAGGAGAATTGAGTTGTTCTCTGATATCAATCATGACATATATTTTGTATGCATGTCCTTAATGCATCAACCTTCGCATATGGATAAATATGTATGAAACTCGAACGAAACTTCAAGTCCATTCATCCTTCACCTTTGACTTCTACAACACTGGAATCACCCAAAGTCATGGTTCGACCTTTAGAAGCCTGGTAAGACACAAACAAGACTTGTCAGTACACACATATACATTAACCCAATGTCTATTATCCAATATAGTGGTTCAAAAATAGAAAAAACTTTAGGTTTTATAGACACATACCCATCATTAAGGTTCAATGATGCAATCATCATGTTGACCACAACCTCCTCAGTTGTAGATGCGACAACTTTCTTTGTCTTTATTGAAGGACAATCCTTGTTCCAGTAGCCAATATATCCACAAGTCCAACAAGGTTGTTAACAACATAATCTACACGTGTTGTGCACTTCGTAGTGGGATGGGGCAAGAAAGGTGGAGCTGGCCTTGAAGGAGAGGGTCTCCTACTGTCCGCGACGGAGCTTTAGATCTATTGTCGTTGGTTCTTCCGTCATGCATCAATTGCCGTTGTGTGCGGGCCCTTTCATTCCATATAATCTCTATGTGCAACAATATTAGCAACTGCTCCATATTATTGTGTACTCAAGTCCATTCTGGTCGCATCAAAAGTCGTCACTAAGCTCCCATATACGTTAGGTGGAGCTGGGCCTTGATGCCTAGGCAGATGCGTGGTTTGCTCAACGATATCATATATATAAATTTTACCATTAGTTCTTAGCTATGCTAGCATGCATTTAAATCCAATACGTACGACCAACACACCCTTGGCGGTTCTTAACGATGCTATTGATATTGACTCACTTGAATTAGCAGTAATTTATAAATTCATAGTTGTTGTAGAAGCCATTCCGGCGTAAAACAAAAGTTATTGGGTGGAGGAACTAACGAAGAAGAACGGCTGTTGCAGCTAGTAAGGATACATTAACTCAATCTGGTGAGTGGCAA
The DNA here is from genome assembly GCA_963693085.1 of Alisma plantago-aquatica. Lineage (NCBI taxonomy): Eukaryota > Viridiplantae > Streptophyta > Magnoliopsida > Alismatales > Alismataceae > Alisma > Alisma plantago-aquatica. Next base: position 611,590,784 of record OY856411.1, read on the forward strand.
TGACACATAGGTGGGTTGTTGCTCGACTATACCTAGTTTGTAACTGCATTGAACACCTCCACCAAAATGAAGGTGGCTGCCTATAGAATCTTGATCCTCATGGTTCGGGCTGTTTGTCCCAAACGAAGATAGTAATTTCATAATATATGTAATATTCGTATTAAATTCTTGCCGACTACAAATCTATTGGTAAGCATTATATGATAATTGTTAATTATAGATATTGTTATTTGATTTGCTGGTGTTTGCTATAAATTTCCTTTTGTATGTTAGTGAGATCTCAGCATTTGTATCTACAGATTGTGCGATTGTATTATATATTGACGGTGGATGTCTGTGTTTCATACATATTTATACATATGACACTACAAAAACTAAGGAGAAACACTCCGTTCAGATCCAGATGTTGCGTTAGCAATGTAGAGATTAATACGATATTCAACTGTTAGACTGTGGTGCGCAAGATGTGAAACTAAACATACAACTTTAACGGCGCTATACATACTGCTTGACAATCGGAACAAGACCGCGAGGATGGACAATGTTCACAGGCTAAACACCTTGCCGGTGTTGGTCTCGGTTGGACGGAAACATTAATGCGGAGTGCGCCTCCACATTCTGGACTCCCCTTTTCCTGTCATGAAGTTAGAATGAACAGCCGAACATGGACGACCTCATGTGCGTGCTCCACCACGGTTGTACCTCCACATTCTGGACTCCCCTTTTCCTGTCATAAAGTTAGAATGAACAGCCGAACATGGACGACCTCATGTACAACTGCGTGCTCCACCACGGTTGTAAGTTCCCGGAGCCGGAGGCCAGGAGCTACATTGTCAACACATTCTCGGAGAGTCGGAACGCAGCCCGCTAGCATGCCCAACCGACACACGGTTGACAACCACTGCATGCAATGGCTCGATCAGCAAGCGAAAGTTTCTGTCATCTTCCTTGCGCCACAGGCTGCGGAGATCCCAGTTGTGTTAGAGCGAGTCAGCTGCTGCTTCCTCTTGGCTCTGTCGAGAGGACAGCTTCCCCCTGTGGAGAGGGCAGAGAAGCAGCGAGAGAAGCCGTGAGAACAAAAAGGATGGTGTATGGGTATTGCAAAACCCATACAGGTTGGGTGTGAAGTTGATGCATCTTCTACTTACGGGACTCCTAGAGTGAGCTTCTTTTACTCCGATTGTGTATAAGTATTGCAAAATTTTTATTTGACTTGAGGACTTGTCAACACATAGAGGAGGCAGCGTTGTTGTTTGAGAGAGGCTTACACGGTCCATTGAAGACATTGTGGTTTGTGGAGAGTCCTTTTTTAGAGACCTCCAATGGAGGGTGGCTTCGTTGCTCATTTGGCTTGGTGGATTGAGACTATATTAAGTAGTTGAGGCTTCCTCGTATGCTTTTGTGGCATCTAGGGCTCAATCTTGGGTGCTTCAGGATCACATCTTGCGAGTTAGCGAGATTCACAACATGGATTCAGACTTTGATTATGCTTTAGATCGTCTTCATGTCACGATTCCCTCCTTCGACCTCAGTTGTTTTTCTAGAAAAGACATTGTCCCCCCAAAGACCCAAAATGCTTTGGAAAGTGTTCTTTTTAGTAAAATAATTGAGGACATGGAGGTTAATTTTGACATGACCGTTAGACATAAGGCAGTTTTTTAGTGTCTTCAAGCTGATCATGCTCAAGATTTTCTCCTTAATATTCCTATTGATGGACTTGGTTTGCACATGCCACCAGTGGAGTATCGCAGTATCCTCATATGTCGTCTCATGATTTCTTTATTTCCAACCGATGAGATATGTCTAGTCCGTCGTAAGGCGTACTTGGATACTTTTAGACAACATGCAGTCCATTGCAGGGAGCTTCCAAGTTTTAAGTACATGCACGATCTTGTTAGAGACGTTCTATTTGATGTACTCAGATGTGCAGGTGTTGCTGCTAAGAAAGAGGCAGCTGTGAACTTTTTAACTGATCCATAAGAGGGGAGATCCACACTTAGACCTGCCGATATTTTGATTTTTGGATGGGTCTGAGGGAAACATGCATTTGTGGACCTGACATGAGTTTCTCCGCTAGTGGGATTGAGGAGTGACGCCCTTACAGTGGGGCATGCTTCCCTTAAAGCTGCTTCACCCAAAGTGGTCAAGCATGAGAAAGCGTGTATTGAGAATCAACACGCCTTCATCCCCTTTGGATTTGATACTTTTGGATTCTTAGCACCAGAAGCTGTGGAGCTTCTCAAGATGATCTAAAAAATATACGAATAATAATGTTATGGCTCCTATGTGTATGGATGTAGTGTTTCAAAGAATCAATTTTGCCATCCAAAAAGGACTAGCGGCGCAACTTGTTGCCCACTTGTCTTCTATTTCAATGTAAAACAGTTTCACTATAAAAAAATTAGTTTTCGAGAAATGACAGTAAAAGGATCATACACAGCAGGAGAGAGAGGAGTATCACAAAAAGAGAGAGAGAATGGAGAGAGATGACAAAGAGCAACTGCGAGTGGGGTCGGGCTGACTGACTTCCATCTGCGAGAGGGGTGCCGAGTTGTTTTCAAGAAGTTATTTAATCTACGATCCAACGGTGGAAAATTCAATTGTATTGGGATAGGAATACACTCGAGTGTATTCTAGCCTCAATATTCTTAAATACATTAAAGGTACGATATATAATATAAAAATATAAACATGTCAACTATATAAATTGAAATGTACACAAACATTAACAACATATAATTAAAATAAAATATATGATACATATGCTCTTAAATGCAACACATAAAAACATAACATATTATGTAGCATTCTTTTTATTATATTTAAAAAATAATATATTGATAAAAATCAAAATAATATTATAATACTTTTACTTTTTATCCAGTTTAGGGACATATATAATCTGAAAAAATCAAATATATTGTGATTCTTATATATTGTATTTAAAATTATATGTATTATATATTATATTTTGATTATTTATTATTATTGTTTTAGTATATTTTATGTTTTACATAATTGACATGTTAATATTTTTATATTATATATATGTCTATGTATATATATTGTGCATATCGACATGTGGTATACTTTGCCATATTAGTTTTCTTATTTTTTCTAAGTCTCTCTCTCTCTCTCTCTCTCTCTCTCTATATATATATATATATATATATATATATATATATATATATATATATATATATATATATATATATATATATATATATATATATATATATATATATATATATATATATATATATATATATATGGGTATGTATTGGATGCCCGCGTGGGTAGCCAAGTTAATTACCCGCGCATTGATACACGGTGGCATGATGTGTAATTAAATCGAACTCCATTACGGTTACATGGTAGCGGTGACATCTATTGTAATTACACATATTTCATTTACGTATGCATGGAGTAGCGATGGCACATATTGTAATTAAGCAGAAATCAACTACGTATTGCATGGAACACGGTGGTAGTATTTTTTAATTCAACATCCTTTACTAGTGCGTGTGCATGATTCCACTATTTGTAGCTAGACGACAATGAATTATGAGTGCATGCAATAGTGGAAAAGATAGCTAGAGACATTGAGACATACATTTTTGGTGAATAAAAAATTAATTGAGGACAAGCGCTTTAATCATTTTGAACTAATGTTCACCGTTGACTCATAATTAGGATATGTTCCACGTAGTTGTCATCTACATAATATGCATATAGTTCTTGATACAGTCAGGTTGTATTACAAGACGTGAACCTTGGTTACATTGTTTTCATTCTCATTACAATTTATTTATTCGTATTACATATTTTTCCTTCTTATTACAATTTATTCTGTACTGAAGTTTATTCTCATAAATTTTTGTTTAACACCTTGTGGGTCATCTATTATATCATCAAACATCTACATTAGTTACAATTTTCTCCTCCTTATCGTAATTGTCTTTGCTCAAGTCTTTTTACAAAATATTAAACATGGTTGTATTTTCAATTTGCAAAACAATATTGTAATATTTAGGATGATAAGCTTACCATTTTTCATGTGAAGTTCTTAAACCTACAGATTCTTTCCTTGTCTTGTGTTCACATAGAATTCTCTAGTTATCAAATCTTGATTGTTAGTGTAAATGCTACATGTAAATTTTAATGCCTTAATGTAATAAGAAAGTGTCATATATAATATGGACAGTCACATTGTAATAGGCAAGGGTCAACCGTAATGTAGGTGACAGTTTTGTAATATGGATACTTATATTGTAATAAGCAAGTGTCATTTGTAATATGGACAGTCACATTGTAATAGGCAAGAGCCAACCGTAAGTAGGTCACAGTTTGATAATATGGATACTCATGTTGTAATAAAAAAGTTTCATATGTAATATGAACAGTCACATTGTGATAAGCAAAAGCCAACTGTAATGTATGTGACAATTTTGTAATATGGATACTCATATTGAAATAAGCAAGTGTCATCTGTAATATGGACAGTCACGTTGTAATAGGCAAGAGCCAATCGTAATATAGGTGACCGTTTTGTAATATGGATACTCATATTGTAATAAGCAAGTGTCATCTGTAATTGTATGGGTTGACAGAGACCTCATGGTTGTGGTCATGGTGGTCAACGACGTGGTTTGCACAATAGTTTGACCAGTCGGGCAGTGAGCAGATCGACGATTCGGCAGGGACAAGCATAGTAGTGAGGAGGATTTGTAGGGGATGGAAGAAAAGGCAAGGAAGGCGTTGGCAGGAAGAGAGGTATTTAGAGGCCCTGAGTAAAAATCTAAAGAACCTATTACACCATGTATTGGGTTGCGGGTATGCCTGGTTTAGTGGTGGGTTCAACTCCACCAAAGACTTACAACACTAAGTTTCTAAAATTTGCACTCGTCGTAGTGCTTTTGGAGAGTACATCAGTGTTCAATAACTTATAATATCCATCCTTCAAGAACTTCAGCATGTGCACGTAATAAATAACTTTGACTTATTTGCCTTATTATTACTACTACTTCGTTGTTGATCTGGTTCCTTAGCTTTTGTAAGAACCTTCCTTTGTCCTCCATGGCAACGCGAATCACGTGCTCGTGAACTCCTAACTTTGCTCGACAACCAGCTTCTTCAAGTTCACATAGACGTACTTTTTGTTGAAACCTGTCTGTAAAGATAACTGATATATTATAATGAGAACATAGAATCTGTAATGGGAAGAAGACATTTGTAACTGAAGATGACGTTGTGTATTACAATCGGGAAATGTCATTTTATTATCACTTTTCCAACTGGTGCGGACCAAATACGCGTTACAGATTTACAAGTCATGCCACCGGCCCATTGTTATTCAATAATTATAAAGTAATGCCACCAGACCAATCTTGTTATTCAATAATTACACCGTAATGCCACCGCTATTATGTAATTACAACACAATGCCACCGCTTCATCAAATGCGGGTAACTAAGCGGGCAGCAAGTAAAAATCCTATATATATATGATTTATTTCTATAAATTTAAATTTTATTACATAGTTTTAGTGTTGTGTCCATTAATTTTAAACAATTTTATCTAAATTTATAAATATTATGTATTAATAAAATATAATATTCCGTTAAATACAATATTTTTATCCATTATTTTAATATTTTTAGATATTAAATATATGGTTAAAGGTATATAATGAATGTAGATTACGTTCATTCAGTAGTTTAACACGCACACACACATATATAATGTAATGATATCATAATTAAAAAATAGAATAATTTTTTTTTAAATACGTCCTCGTCGGGGATGCCTTGTTCTCATGGAGTCAATGCGTCTATACTGGAGACATATTACTTTTCGAAAATAATAATACGTCTCTCAAAGGACATATTGACCCCACCAGGAACAATACGTCGCCTGAGAAATATTTTATTTTAAGAATTAAGTTATGAGTCATGTCATTCTGGTAGTTAAAATATCCAAAAAATGCCATTTTAGTTTTTTGGCCTATTGGCAAACTAGAGGGCCTGCGAGAGTGTCCCGAGTGGCTTGGGGTGCCGTTTCCATAATTGAAGAGCATGAAGTCAGACGATCGATGATCATTCTCGGGCTCTTAACGTTGCAGTATGTGCGACGGCTTGGGATATCAAGCGAGTGGCAAAATAGATATACAGAAGAAGGGGGTTGGGAAAGGGGCTAAATAGGAAGCCGATGAGATAATAATTTATTTTGGGACGGTTGTGGAAAGTAATATGTTAAGAGCGGCATGTTTCTTATCTTAATTTACATTCAAGAGGCCGCAAGTAGTGCATCGTTTCTTATAAAAATGATAGCTGAAAATTAATTGCTATTTACTCTAATTAGTCAAATGCACGTTACATTTTTTGCGCTAAAAAAAGTGAATGAGCGCATGTCAGTTTACCGTGGCAAGAGTTAAGAAAAGCACTAATATTTGTATAGGCTTAATGTAAGGATGTATTGCTTATAATAAGAGGCGTGGAAATATATATAACTCTAAAGGATATATTTCATTCAAAGTTTATACAGCTGTGAGACTCAGATTTGCACAATCATATTGACTTTCATGAAAAAATCAAAGACTTATAATACAATTTTAATATTTACAGTAATTAAGCATTAATTAAAGCAAGGATCTTAAAATCAAACTTATTGTTGAAAATTTTAAATATAGCATTGTATTTTACATGTATCATGCTATATCACAATGTCAATTCAATTTCCTAACATACCTACCTTTGTGTAACATGATTTTTAGTGGAGCCCGATACTTGTATTTCCTTATAATACATTTATCATTTCTCATGGATTCTATGTCTAGTAGTCCTCAAGTTGACACTGTTCTATCCTTGCAATGTCTATTTGATATATTTTCTCTCAAATGTTCTCAAAGTTCTGAAATGATACCAAGATGGTTCAAGATGTTAGATTTAGAGACTCAGTTGTAATTACTCCTAAATTGAAGAGAAGAAATTTATTTTGACCCAAGAAATTCAAATATGAACAAAGAATTTGGAACCGAGATTTTCAAATAAGGATAATTGTGTGAAATAGCTCAAAATAAGTTTGCTACCGGAATTTCACTATGTACATATACAGGCACATTGAAAATGCTCAATTAAATACCCCGCAAAAAGCGGGCCATCTGAAGCAAGGAACTATCAATAGTGAAGAGCCCTCCGTGATAGGTCCTAGTGGAAGCATACAAATGGTGGTCGTAGATGGTCAACAAAACAAATGGGATCGACTACCATCAAATAAGGAAGTAGAGAAGGAGGAAAGGTTGATAACAAAAAAAGTTAGGAAATATAAGAAAATAACACGTGCAAAGCCAAGCAAAAAAAGGCAACAGGAACCTAGACAAAGAGGGGGTCATAGAACTCGGAGGCCAAAGGTGGAACAAAAAAGAAAAGAGTGGGGAGCTTAGGTACAACCAGTTAATGGGGAGATAGAGAGGAAAGAGCCAACAAGCAAAGTAGAGGAGCGGATAGCAACATGTTGTGGGAAACTTACTCCCTAGTAGCGGTGACTTGTACGAACCGACACCATAAGAAACAATGAAAACATTGGTACGCAACTGCCAATGGGTGGGTAACCTTGGCACCATAAGAACCCTTTGGAAATATTGTTGGAGGGAGCACCCAAAGTTAGTTTTCATCATGGAAACTAAAATATGAAATGTGGACCTTGAGAAGACGAAGAGAAGTTTTGGGTTCATCAATGGATTGTGCTTCAGTACCATTGAGAGGTCCTAGGGAATGGGTATATGGTGGCATGATTAGAATGTCACCTTGATATCCTATTACCATCATCATGTTCTGGTGGAGGTCAGAGAAGAAGGAAAAACATGGTTGTTTGTGGGAGTACATGGATGGTAAGATAACAACAAAAAATGGAGGACATGGGAGCTTGTATAGAAAATTAGGAGAGAGAATAGTAATCATCTTATCCTCTATATGTGGGGATTCAATGAAATCTTGAGAAGTGGAGAGAAGAAGGGGGTTCTTTAGACGGTGTCACACACACAAATGAGTTTCAATATATCATTGACAATTGTCTCTTATTGACCTCGACTTTATGGGGTACCCATTTACTTGGGTGAAGGGGCTGAAAGAAGATACAATGATTAAAGAGAGAGTAGATTGAGATCTTGGGTTTAAAGCATGATGTCTCCTCTACCCCAATGCATGGGTCAGACATCTACCCTTTCTCAATTCTGATCAATCACCAATTATTATGAATACCAAGAAACAAGCTAACCAAGTCAGACAGTCCAAAACCTTACGTTTTGAGGCTTTTTGAATGGAGGATGCAGAGTGCAAGAGAGTTGTCCTTAATGAATGGTCATAGAGGACAAACGAGGACATCACAAAGAAGTAAAAAAAATTCTAAAAAAAAGAGTGAGTGGGAAAAGATCAAATTCGGTGACATCCAAATGAGGTTAAAAAAGGAGGATGAACTGAACATGCAAAGAATTACAATGACGAACAACAACACTGAAAAATGCAAGAAAGTAAGTGAAGACATAGAAGAGATGTAGATTCTAATTGAGAGTTATTGGTTCAACAGAGCAAAAGAAATGAAATGAGAGATGGTGATAACAAAACCTCTAATTTTCATAAATATTTATCCCAGAGTAAGAGAAAGAATGATATAAGGAAACTAAAAGGTGACCAAGGCAAGCTTAAATATGAAGAGGGAGATAATTGATATCATACTAAATTATTATACTAACATGTTTACTTCTCAACTCTATCCTTGTGATGATGTGATCACAACAAGGGTTGAATATAGCATCAATGTCATTATGAATGATCATCTCTAGAAGAAACCAAACAAAGATGAAGTATGGCAACATCTCCAACAAATGCACCCATCAAAAGATCCAAGACCCGATAAATATAATGCAGGCTTCTACCAAATCTTCTGGGACATTATAAGTGAGGATGTCACCTCTTTCATTTAGGGTTACTGGAAAGATGAGCAAAAGTTTGAGGATGCAAACATAACAAATATGGTGCTGATACCCTAATGCCTGACCCAGAGGAGATGAAAGACTTTCATCCCATCAACCTATGTAACACCATATATAAGACCATTTCAAAGACGATGGCTAACAAGATGAAGATCTATCTAGAGGAGATCGTTTCAGTAAACCAAAGTGAATTTGTTCCAGGATGTCTTATGTGGATAATGAACTCATATATTTTGAAAGTTTCCACGCTATGAAGAGGAAAAACCAATGAAAAAAAGGATCACTAGGTAAAAAACTAGATATGAGTAAAGCCTATGATAGTCTATAATGGGATTTCATTGACAAAGTCTTGGACCAAATCGGATTTGGGGAGTTGTGGTGTAAAAAATTGGGGGAGTGCATAAATCTACATCTTTCTCATTCATTGTGAATGGTCATAGATGGAGCTTCCTCCTGCCTCAGAGAGGTATCAGACATGGCAACCCTATCCGCCTTATTTATTCATTCTGTGTGCGGATGTGTTCTATAATCTCATAAACAAGGTGCAAAGGAGGGGTCTCTTCATGGAGTAAAGGCTTACAGGTCTAGTCCCCTGGTGTCACACCTTTTCTTGGCAGACAAAATGTTCTTTTTGCTAGAGCAACAATTGAGAAGCTACCAAGATAGATGAGATCATTAGCTACTACAAGAGTGCTTCAGGGAGAAATATTAACTATGCTATGTATGAAGTTGTTTTTAGCAAAAATGTGACTATGGAGTCCAACTCCCCTGTTCTGGCATGGTTGTAAATGAGGAAAGTGGACAAGCATGATCGATATCCCGGCTTTCCCATGGTGATTGGGAGATATAAGAAAGCTAATTTTAATGAATTGAAAGACATGGTATGGAACAAAGTCAAAGTCTGGAATGAAAAATACATGAGTTCGGTAGGTAAGGAGGCTTTTATCAAATCATCATTCAATCTCTTCTATCTTATATGATGGAGATTCTCAGGATACCACAAGGAGTCATTCATATATCAACAAGCTCATGGCAAACATCTGGTGGGTTGCTCTAAAAACAAAAGAAAAATTAATTGGTGATCCTCAGAGAAAATGTACATCTTTAAATTTGAAGGAGGTATGGGTTTCAGGGATCTGACTATCTTCAATTCTTCCCTATTGACCATACATATTTGGCATCTCTATTCCAGACCTTTGTCACTGGTTAACAAGGTCTTAAGTCTTAAATACTACAAGAACAATGAGGTATTGAATGCTTATATAGGATACTATCCAAGCTACTCTTGAATAAGATTGTGGGGAGCTAAATTGTTGGTTCTGTAGGGGATCAGGTGTTTTATTGGAGATGGTAGCAAGATTAGTCTCTGGACAGACCAATGGCTCCCAAACACCAAAGATTACTACACAATGAAGGAGGGGTTACAGTTAGCCATAGGCTCTATGGATTGTAAAGTTAGACATATCATGGATGAAGCCAAAGAAGAGTGGAGCTCAGACATCACAGATAAGTTCTTTGTGGAAGATTACAAATGTACCATCATGGGGATTTCAATCAACTTTCATGAAGAACCTCAATTCTACTGGTACCCTTCAAGCATACCTATTTTTAGTAAGCTCATCTTATTGGATAGGCTTCAGCAGATCATTGCCTCAATGGATTGGTCAACAATCCTTCTCCCAATCTCACTGGAGTGACATATGGAAATATCATTCCCCGCCAAAAGCAAAGATCTTGTTATGAAGGGCTTGCTCTAATCTAATACCCACCAAGGAAAGATTGTTTGAACACCACATATCTGATAATACTTCATGCGGTCTATGTAACCTTGAACCTAAAAATACCCGTCATGCTCTTTTTAAATGCATCCATGTTCGTTTAACATGTAAAAACTATCCATAGTTCTGGCCTTTTCTAAGGAATACTAGTAATTTGTTTTGAATTTGCTAACCTGGACCAAGAGCTAGACTACTAGTGATTAGTCATGATTTTCTACACCCTTTGCATTGCTGCTTGGAAAACAAGAAACAAGCTAATTTATAATTCCTCACATGTTCACACCACTCAAAATTCTTCTAGGTTGTTGAAGTGGAACGAGTTGTATAAAAAATAGATGAGGGTATGGTCAACACCACCAGCATCCTAAGCAGGCTTATCAATTTGTCACCTCGAGCGGCCTTATTTTCAATGTGTTCTAGTTGAATATCGATTTGCCCTTTTGGTTGTCTACAATCAGTGTAGGTGTTGTCATCAGAAACAACAAAGGAGATTTAGTGGCTATCAAAGTGAGGACTTTCATGGCCAATTGGTCAATCTTCATTGCTGAGGCGATGAAAATTTTTAATGGACTGGAACTGGCCGTGGAGATGAAGATTCTAATCATCAATGTAGAATTTGATTCCCTATCTATCATACATCATATCAATAGTGAAAGGGAGGGGAAAGGCCCAATGATGAGGATTATAAAACACATCAAGATGTTCAAAAATATTTTATCCAACATATCTTTCAGTCATGTGGGGAGGGAAGAAAATGGTTCGACTAATGATTTGGACAAGCTCTATCTAGGCACTGGGGGGAATTACTATGTTTGCTAATTTTCCTATTCAAAGTAAGAAAACTATGTGTACTTGAGTCTTTATTTGAATACAAAGGTATGGACATAAAAAAACATAGATCCTTTTAATCACACAACTAGATAAACAAAGTTTCTCTAATCTAATGAGAAGGAATATTAAGTCAGTTATTGTCAATGAGAACCAAGGAAAACAAAACCATGATCTTTCTAAAAGATATATCAATATCAATGAAAGGAGTAATAAGTCATTCATGATAGAGAGGTGCCACAAAAACCATAGAGAAAACAAAAAAAAGACCTCTAGAACAATATTAGGGGATGCTAAGCCCCTAGTTGATTTAGAGAAGGAATTCAAAACTTATAATAACAAAGATATAGAGATAAATCATCATATTTGAGATCCCCCTTAATCTCATACAAATAATAACAAAGATTGAAACCAGTCTCATATTTTACCTTTGTGGTTATTTTCTTTATCACTACTAGATGATGCACGTGATGAGGAAGATGGTTGTTTTAAGACCCTTGCATTGAGGGTCATTCTCTTCTTCTTAGCATTATTTTCTCTTCATCTTCCATCTCACTTTCTTGGAGCTTCACTTCATATGTCTCTAAGTTACCTATAAGTTTTTCATGGTGCAAAGTAGAAAGATCTGGATATTGTTTTATGGTGGTAACTTTATTTTTATACTTAGAGGTTATTGAATGCAAAATCATAGTAACAAGCTCATGATCTTCAATATTCTTACCAAGAGATTTCATTGCATATAAAATAGTAGTAAACCTAGAGTATATTTCAAAAGTAGTTTTTTTTCCATGTTAATTAACTCTAGTTTATGGTAAAGAATATTTATTTAAATTGGTATAAAGACCCGACTTTACGATCAAATATTTACTAAATTTTCATAAAAAATATAAACAAATATTTTCATTGGTACATTATTCTCAGACTATAAGATGCTTTTTTAATTTTGAAATGATACATATACACTAAATACTAAAGCTTTAGTAAATCGAATTGTCATCTTCTAACATAGGGCTATCTAATGTAGTCTCTTATATGTCTTCTTTGATTACCTTCCCATGAGTTCCCAGAGGGAACAAAAACTATTCATGGGTCCCAATAAAGGAAACATGGGTCAGCAAAGCTGGTATAAAATCAATATTACAAAAGTAGTACAATATGAACCTATCTACATAGGATTTTGATGAAAAAACTCAAACGAATAAACAATATAGGCAAGTATCAAGAGGTAGCAATGTGTTTTAAATTTTAAAAGATTCAATATCTAGTTTTTGAAACCAGTCATTCAATTTTTTAATAGATAACACATGTCAATGTCTAGTTGTTGGGGAAGCCATGTGTTCTCTCCTATAGAGAATGGCAACACACCAAATGAGATTCCTAGTATACTGAGGGACCCTATGTCCTTTAACTCTGCACAGAGGCATGAAAACATAATTCTACTAAACTAGGGGCACCAACCTACCCTTCTTCAATGTTTAAACATTGTGCTACTATTTTCCAAGAATAAGTGTTGGTGGTCTTTAAAAGAGGTAGGTTGAGGCAAGAAATCAATTTTTGGCCAACCAACATATCCAGTTATGCATGGAATTAATAAGGGAAGTGACTTTCCAAACAAAAAGAGAAATTTGTTACCTTTTTATTAAAAGTATCCATTATGCGAAAATTCCAAGATAATTTCCCCCATCTTCAAGACTTGTTAAAGCTCCTTCAAGCCTCAATCTAGTATAAATTGAAAACTATGGAGTGGGGGTGAATAGATAAAATCTAATTTATGCATCTTAAAAACAAGGCTAGTTACTTGCAACTTTTTAAAAAAGATATTGGAGTGAAAAGAGTAGAGAGAGTAATGGACAAGATAGGGAACCACACAAGATGTAGAGTGATTCAAACTTAAACATTATCATAGCATTATCCAGCTGTTCCCAGTTAGGATTTACCATCTTGTATATGATTGCCTTTTCCTATGCTGATACACAATATAGTTAATAGTGTCTTTTGTGGCTTAAGACTGACCTTCTTTTTATCTCAAGGATAATTGGTGTCTTCTTTGCAGGTTACTGAAAGACCACTCTCTTTAAATAAGATCACAGTCTACCTCCACCACCTTTGGAAACAACCTTCTCTCAAGAAGTCTCTCTAGAAAACCTCACTACAACCTTCTTGAAATAGGTAACATGAAGCAACAAACCAAATAGGGAACAAGAAGGAAGAAGGAAATTACAACTATTTCTCACAAGATATACAATTGAATAAGAAATGTACAATTGATGATAAAGTCCACATGGTTTTAAGAAAGTCTATATCTGGTAGAGTAGGAAACTAGATCTTAGCTATGCTTAAACTTGCTTGGGAGAAGTTGAATGTAGCAAATTAGGATTCTAATCTTGAGAGAGGTACCACATATATGAATTTTCTCAAGTACACTTCAGGTGTCCATATATCACTCCTATACATAGGAAACACTTAAGAACATATAAAATAGATGTTGGATGTGTTTAAGATGAGTTTAGTGAAAGATAGTTGCTATAGGATAGCTAGTGGGAATAAAATGGCTAATTGCACACTAACTGAAAAAAATCTACAGAACTGCTCTCAGGAAGTTCAAGAGAGATCCATATCATTCGAATAAAAGCTCAACCAAAACACTTCTGAGACCACCTTTGGTGTAACAGCCATGTCCTAGTGGATCTAAAGTTTGACCTTAATGTTTTTTAGTCAAATTAAAGCTCATCCATTATACACTCTATCCCAATAGGCCCTATATTGGAAAATGGCTCAAATCAATATGGATAAACTATATACTTCTCCTAATGGGTGCATATAAGTACCAAACTTGGTTTATGATGGTATTGATCCATACATCACTTGTTCTTACATTATTCCTATCAAGTTGTACAATTGTCACCTATATAAAGTATAAGATAGGTACAACTTTATGTAAAAGCATCCAAACACATAATATTGAACATTCTTTGTCATTGGATCTTGTTTAAGTTCCTTGATCATCTGATTCACTTAATTCACACATTAGTAGAATAGTGGAAAATATTTGCATCACTGAAATTAGAGTGTGGCATATCTAAAAGCCCAACAGAATCATGTTAGTATGTTAGACAAATCAAAGTGAACTTGTGTATACATTCCTGGTGTACATATACATATTTTTCTTACCCATTACTAGTCACTTGAAGGAATATTAGGATTTTTAATCTTAATTTTAAACATATTACCCATAAGTATCTATTTTTTTCTAACATTCATCTTTCGCCAACTAAGTCTAAATATGGCTAGGTTACATGTATGCCTAGGCAATAATATTCGTTAATCTAGTTTGGGTACAATTCTCTCTCTATATATCATATAGTTTGATAGGTCAACTACGGTCAAGTATATACCCAACATTGGATATATCTACTAAAACATTGTTATTGTGAGGATCTAGGGTTTAATTCCTACATACACGCATATGTGAACACATTAATACCACTTATTGTACATTTGGGTCAACCAATGTGTATATAGTATTATACTATTTATTGGTGCTATAATTGGTCATATTATACATTATTTATATCATATAATTTTTTTTCTAAGTTGGTCAAACTAAATAAAATACTTATGAGATTAATGTTGTAAGGACCTTGACCTCCATTTTGGGCTTACCCTGTTTGCTTTTCCTAAACCTTGTGCTTAGATGTTTGCTAATCATCTGAGTTGTGATTAGGGTTATGTTTGTGCTTTGTTGGGAGGCTGAGGTGCAACTTGCAATTTACCCTAGTTTTAGGGCTTGTGTTCAAGTTTGCCACCTTGAGAGATGTCTTTCTCTCTCCTTGCATCCTCTAGGGTTGAGAGGATGAGTTGGGCGCCTTGCTTGAGTTGTTTTGGGCCTCGTTTAAGCTTGTGAAGCTTGGGCTTGTTGTTGGTCTTTCTTGAGCCTTGTTTTCTTATGTATCGGCCAAGAGTGTATCAGGCATGAGTGTATCGGCCAAGGTTGTATCGACCAAGTGGTGTATCGGCCATGGCACCATGTTGGGCGATACACACCATCTTGACCTAGCCTCGTTTGTGTCACCATTCTTTGGACAAGTGGTCGTTGCTTTGCTAGTTGGTGGCAAGTCATGAGCAAGTGGTTTGGGGTGCTAGCAAAGTGGCATAGTTTGGACAAGTGGTGGTTTGGGTGAGCACATGTGGAGAAATCCCCTAGTGGACGCCCACTTAACCCCCTTGCATATATACCCCCTTCTTTGCTAGCTTGGGATCCCTTTAGCTCCTTAGTGCTTCCCTTCTTTCTTTATGTCCGATATCTCCCCTTGGTGGAGCTTTGGTGGTCGATACACTTGGTAGAGCTTGGTGGCCGAAACCCTAGATGTGCCTTGCTCCTTCTCCTCTTATGGTGAGTATCTCTCCCTATCCTTGGCACCTTCTTCTTCTTCTCTCTTTCTTTTCAACCATGATGGTTATGGAGTTCTCTTCTCTCGTAGTGTTGGCTGAAGGTGGTGCCTTGGAGCTTGAAGCTTGGTGCTTGGATCTTTGGATCTTGAGGATTGTTCTTGAGATGGGTTACATAACTCCTAACCCTAGCTATACTACCTTCTTTATATACTTCTTGTTTACATGTTATCTTGATTGGCCATGCATACCTTGTTAGTAATGTTCTTTCTCTAGTATGTGCCCTTGATCTTGTTGGATGTGGTGACGTGGTTATGTTGTTTAGATGTGTTCTTGGACCTTGTTGGATGAACCATTGGATTAGGGTTCTTTGGGCAAAACCCCTCTCTCTTAGTTGTTGAGAGGTGAGCCTAGGGTTCCTAATTCCATGGTGCGTGTGGTGTGTTCTTGGGGAAAAACCCCTTTCTTTCCTTGGTCTTGAGAAGTGAGCTCAAGCTTTAGTTGTGTGGGTAAAACCCCTCTCTCACTTAGTTGTTGAGAGGTGAGTCTACACTCTGGTGCTTAAGAAATACCCCCTACCATGGACTTGAGAGGTGAGCCTTTTGTTGGTGTTGACCTAGTTGAGGTTGGAGGGTTGACCGATATGGGATGACCCACTCTACTTCCCGATATGTGATGGATGTTGCACAAACCCCTCTCACTTAGTTGTTGAGAGGTGAGCCAATTCTCTTGATCTATTAGGGTTTCTTGGTGGCAGTCTTGAGGATGAAGATGACCAACCCGATATGGTGCTTTGCCCGATAGAGTACCTTGCCTGATAAGTTGTGTGGTGTTTTGGCCGACATGGTTATAAGGTTGCCTATTCAGATGCATAATGAGGTGTGTTGGATGCTTGAGTTGCCCAATATCTTTCTTCTAGGCTTTGGGCGATATGCTAGAAAGACATTTTGTTGACCTCTTGACCGATATGGGATACCCAAAACCTAGATGGGCGACATGGGGTCTTGGCCGATAAGGATGTTGAGTAATCCAGTAGATCCTACCTTGGGCGATATAGTGGCTTGTTCCCTTGACCAATATGAGTATGGTAGGCAGATCTTGTGTTGGGTGATATGGCTTGTACCTTGCACGACACTCCCCTAGTTGTGCTGCCCAACATGGTGCCCTAGTGGCTATGTTGCCTTGAGCGATATATAGCTTGGGCGTTAGGGTTTGCTGCTTTGGGCGATATGGGGTTTATCCTTCATGCCTGATACCCTCTTACACCTAGATGTCTAGTGCTACCCGATATGGATGTTGACCGATATGAAGGTTGACTTATATGATGGGTGGTGCTTAGGGTCTGGTAGTGCCCGATACCAAGGTGATAGTGGTTGCCCGACATGGTTGTTAACCCTAGATGGGTGTTGACCGATACAGTGCTGGGCGTCACACTCTTTGATGAGGTGTGTCTTACCTTTAGTGAGGTTTATGGTGCCTTTGGTGAGGGTTGTCCCTTGCCCGTTATACCTTTGGTGAGGGTTGTCCCTTACTCTATATATTTATAGTGAGGGTTGTACCTTGTGATCAGTTGGAAACCCTAATGCTTGATCGAAAAGTCATATAAGATAATGTCATGCATAGATATGCTCATCCAATTGTGTAATTATATCTCTCTTGGTATATGCAATAAGTTTAAGATGTTCCTTGTATGAGTACATTTGTACCTCTATGCTCATGATAACCATGAATGTACTAGTTGTATGATGAAGCCATGCTGATGGCATGACAATGATATGATGTAGAACATCAAGGGTTATGATGAACCCATTGATATATGATGGGTGTTACCCATGGGATGGCAATGTGTGTCTTGATGTTGGGATTGAATCCCTGTGATGTTAATCCTTGTGATGAATCTAGATGATTGGCAAGAGGCCAAGTGGTAACATGTGATGTTGGATCCTTGTGATGGATCAGGATGATGTTGATGGCACTGAAGGCCTTAGTGGCAATGTAACACAAGTTAATGTGTTTTATGTTTATTCATTCTTGTTATAGTTTAATGTTACATAACTTGGTTGAATCTTGCAATCCATTTAAAATGCATTCATTAATTACAGAGGAACTTTTCATGTAGTTTGCCCTGGCCATTGATCCATCATCGTCAGGAGTTTGGTGATGGTGAAATAGGTTCTCCTAAGGGTTAACCTAGAATGCATATTGTTGAATATGCGGGGTGTGCCTATGCCCTAAGTAGTAGTGCATGTTTAGAGCACGATTTCAGGCCTGTGGCTCAGTGTGGTTAGAGCATGGTGAATAGGCCCATGGCTCAGGATATGTGATAGAGCATGGTGAACAGGCCCATGGCTCAATGATGACGGAGCACAGTGAACAGGCTCGTGGCTCAGTTTTCTAGCACCGATACCTGTACCAAGGTGGGCTAGGCAGAGGGTAGCCTGACCCCATGTGGCTGAGGCCACGTAAGAAAGAGACTGCGGTCCTACTTTGGTTCTCGTGCACTGACCACGAGGAGGTGAGGTCGTGGAGTCCGAGTCTTCCATTGACCTTGTATGGCACCGACTTTGGGTTTCACAACCAAAGGTTGGATTTGAGCGGTACGACTCACTTCCTCAGGGCATAATAAATTGTAATCCAGCAGTATAGTATATCTACTTAGGGCAAACACGAAACATTGGTTGAGGCCTTGTTTGTATAGTTGCCCTAGTTATATCTTGCAGCTAATTACATGTTCCTCAGATTTTATGATAAGTTCTTATTAGACTTGTCTTGTCAATCATGTTCCATATTATGATCTGTGCATTTGCTTCCTAAATATCTCAGTAAGAAGTTATAGCAAGTTAGCTCTGCTCAGTATGCTGCTCATATACGATCTGCTTATATCAGTTGTTGGTATGTATGCCCTGAGAGCCAATCATGGGATTATTGATGGGATACATTAAGATTGATTTGATAAATATCAAAGGCAAGCTTCCAATTATTTCTGGTTCAGTCATATGAGATAGTGATACAACAGATTGAATATTTAGAGAATGACAGTACTCAATGACGTATGCCTTCAGGTTCAGGACCTAAACGATGAGATCATACAGATGCTAAGAGTTTGTACATTCTTGTTATGTCCCTAGTCGGATGTCATTGTGGAAGGTAGATAGACAACAATGACACACAAGACTAGATTGTGGTGCTGGTTGATGACAAAATCTCATTAGTCATGATATAGAGATATCAAACCAAACACATAGGTACTTGTTAGAGAACAAGTGTACCAGACAGACCCACCGTGAGTTTGACACATGGAACCATGACATGGTAGTCACAGTCAGTACTCACAGTGATGGTGGTGAATGTGATTCTTTGACCTGAAATCACTACACTCAACACATGTTGTTGGGTACACTTTGACATCATCAAACGCAATCCTGAAACATGGGTTGTTATAAAAGTGATGATTGAGTGGCTTTGACACATGGGGCTTTTGAGGGGTGAGTGATAGATATGGGATTTGTCCCTCCTGAGGGAGCTTGATATCCATGGCCACTTGATGAGTAGGATTGAGAAAGGCGTTCACGCATGTGTGAATCAGTATGTGATATTGATTTCATACATATCTCTTCCAATCTACTATGAGATCAAGAAAGTGAATGAACATTGACAGGATGACTGTTCCATGCCTCGAGTTCATTCAGGATATCAGTGACAAAGGAATTATACATTCACTGTAACACCATTTATGGATTGCAGGATTGAAAGTTGTTCTCCAACTTTCTATTTCACTTGGGTAGCACTGATGTGTGACTAGGCACCTCTCTTTGCTTGTGAAGTCATAAGTGTTATGGACTTTCACTGCCAACGTGAAAAGGACCTGCAGGGTCACACACATAGGATTTAACCTGGAAGAGGAGTTTTGTCCACAAACAATGTTTAGATTGATTGCTAAAGGAGTTTAGTAGTTCAATTAAACACTCAATTAATTGATATCTCAAAATCATAGTGTTCAAGGTGTTGGACAGCTTGATTAGAGTATCAGATTGATTGAAACTGCTATTGACTGTTTCTGCACAATCTGCACTCCCAACCGATCGGCTCATGTGATGAACCGATCGGCTGAGCTTGGTGAACCGATCGGCTCAGGTGGTGAGTCGATCGGATCATGGACAGGGTGAAATGACCGGTTCAAGAGTTGAACCGATCGGCTCAACTGGTCCAACTGAGCAAGTTGGGAAAGAACGATTGGTGAGAAAATTCTTGTTGTTTTACTTGTCCAATACGATTGGAATAAGGATTGGTATTTGATACCAATTAGAAACAAAAGAAGGAAAGTCAATCAGGAACTGATTAAGACCACGAACTGACTGGTTCAGAAGTGAACCGATCGGTTGAGGTGTCCCAACCGATCAGTTGATTGTCAACCGACCGGCTCAGGTCCCCAACCGACCGTTTCAGTTGTGAAACGATCGATTCAGGTCACGCAGTTGGTTGTTTTTGTGGAAAATCTCGAACCCTTCTATTCCTGCTTTAGTCCCATATTGCCCGGGATAGAGAAACCTGTCCCATGACCCTCCTATATATAGGGGTATTGGGGGCTTCTCAGACAACAACTCAGTGCAACCAGTTGCTCTGTGAAGTTGTCGTTCTCTCTGGTTTTGGTAATCAAGAGAGAGCCCGAGCAAGTGCTACCCGATAAGGGAGGCACAACAAGGGAAAGAAAACTGCAGAAAGCGACTAGTGGCAGGAGAGTGTGTTGGCGACTAGTACACTGACAGGAGGGTGCGACTCCTTCCAATTCCTTGTGGGACAAGGAGATTGGAGTTCCAGGTGGTCCGTGTGGACTACTTCAGAGGCGGGGGATTTCTGCCGCTCGGAGGACAGCTGTCAATCCCGACAGTCCCGGTGAGACCAGGAGTCGTCAGTCCCGGTGCGACCAGGAGCTGCACAGACACCGTCCAAGACTGGAGGTGAAGACCGCACAAGGCACGAGGTATTGTCTCCGAGCAAGCCTCGGGACAAGGTACGATTCCACAAACCATCCCTTTCCTATTGTATAGACGTTGACGCGTTTCCTTGTTCTGGGTTTGGGGAGGAGAAAATTTTTGTTTCCGCTGCCTTCTCTGCCTCCCCTAAAACCCAACAGTGGTATCAGATCCACGTCAACTGCTCTATATTTAAGGATTATTGATATGATCAATTTTGGTTTGTCGCCTTTATTTATTGCATACGATGCGAATAAAATTGGCTTTATACATGCCCAATCCTAAATCCACAAATCCCAATTTACATATATGATATGTATTATTAATGCACTCGATACGCATCACCCTTAAATGAGTTTTGTGGAGGATATATAGCGTGGTTATGGCCAATAAACCCTATCTCTGTATGGTTGTATGTGGATGCTTGCATCTCGGTCTGCACACCGATCTTCCTTCTCCTATTCCTGATGTAACTCAAAATAATTCGAGATTTCTTTCCTATCTTTGCTCCCCCCGAATGTAACTCGGGGTTTCTCTTTTTACAATGTAAAATAGGATAGAATTTTATTTCCTGTTATGTCGAAGAACGGCAGACATCCTGGCGACAGCTGAGACGATCGGTTCAAGGAGTGAACCGATCGGTTGACGTTTGAGACGATCGGTTCAAGGAGTGAGCCGATCAGTTGATGACCGGTTCGAGGAGCGAGACGAGTGGGTGGCGGCCATGAAGAGATTCACGATAACCAGGCGAACCGATCGGTTGGAGGAGCGAATTGATCGATTGGAGGAGCCAATCGATCGGCTGGTGGCACCCAGCCGACCAGTCTGATGGCGAGTCGATCAATTCATGTGATGAGTTGATCAAACCCAGAAAGGCAAAGCACAAAGTTCATCTTGTACAGGTTGCATGTGATGTAGACCTAGATGACCGTGATTCCTCTTGGCTCGAGGAATCACATTAGGATGACCATAATCATCACTTTTATAATTTTGCATGTTTTCTGTGGGATATAGCATGTATATGATACATACTATATATTGTGGTGATTGGATATGTATATGTATATAAAACCAAATCCCTCATTAAATATTAAGTTTTAGATGCCTTCCAAATGCGACACACGTGAAAAGCTTGATCGACCAAGTGTGGGCACGCCCTAGCGTGGTGCACCGTCTATCTCGTGGAAGCGTGAAGGATGAATGTGTGGGTCTGCCCTAGCAGGGTGTATATTCATGGTGTTGGCTTTGGGTTGGACTTAACAAGGTGATCTGGATGGGATCTAGTACCTTGAGGCATGGAGATGATCATGGCAAGGAGTTGCATATGACATCTTATCAAGAGTTGCATATGATGCAAGTGGCAAGAGTTGCCTACCTGAGAGATCTAAGTTGTGGGTGACAGCCCTAGCTGGTTCATGACTTCGAGGATTTTAGGATCTTGCCCACTAGAAGGTTGTACGCTGCAATCTTCTGAATTGATGGTGAGGGCTATCAATTTGAACTAAAATAGTGGGAGCAATAATTAATTAAAGGCCTAATTATATCGTCAACTTTTCAAATCAATCAAATAAGTCAAAAATGAGTTTTGGACTAAAATTGCATATTTTCCTTTTGTTAAAATAAATGGCTAATCAACAATAATCACTTTATTTGCGATCGGTCTTTGAGACCAACAAATTAAATGGGAATAATTCCATGACTGGTTAGGATGATGAGAAGTGTTCTCAATCAAAGAGCGAAAGCTCTAAGTCCTAGTTATACCAAGACCAGATGAACTCAATCCCACCACATCAATGGCTGAAAGTATGCTTATGGAAGCATACCGAGGATGCCATTGATGAGGAGTGCTTGATGTTGTGTTCTCTGAACTATGAGTTGTAGAGACAACATGAGACATATGATGTCTCAAGGACACTGTCCTAGTATGTCATGACAGAAGGAGATCCAGTAAGGTATTCACACACTCAATATGATTGGGTATATGGAAAAACCTGACTAAGATGGATTCCCTCTGAGCCAAGAGTTGGTTATTGGTATGATACTGCAAATGTTGCGAGAATCATACAGTTCATGATGAACTATGACATGGACAACTTTGACAAGCGTTGACAAAGTTGTTAGACATGTTGAGGACAGTAGAGGCAATTATGAAGAAAGACAAACCCTAATGTTTGATGTGATCAATGAAGGGTAAGTCTTAAGGGTAAGGGCAAGGGCAAAGCTAAGAAGTGTTCTGATGCTAGCCAGCAGCCCAAGCCGTTTTCAGCCTCAAAGGCACATGGGGAAAGGGTGTATGAAGGAATTGTCCTCTCTATCTGGAAGAACAAAAGAAGGAGGCGACAGATGTCTCCACATAAAAGTGTCATGGAAATAAACTTGTAACACTTTTTGAGGTATATGATACCAAGAAGTAAAGTGTAAAGCACTCAATAAATGGGGCAAGTGTTGCCGCCATAGATAGGAGTACTTTAGTTTATTTTCAGCCTAAAAGGCATGTAATACAGTTATGAACTGCTATTTCATATTTTCCAATAGATAGAAACACTTTATTTTTGCATATTGTATGACAATAATGGCAATCAATAAAGAGATGTTTCAATTTATAAAGATATGATATTTGTGGCAATGCCTTATTTATCTTGTGGTATTTGATATGAATAAGATAAAATGATACCTAAAGTTATTGATAACTCAAACAATCAAATTAGCATCAATCATAAGAAATTCATTTCTAGTTTCCATATGATGGATAAATATAGACTCTTTTGGTTGGATAACCAGTAAGAGACATGAATCTCTTGGACATGATTAATCAATCTTCACTAATGGTAGTGGGAGAATGGTTATCCTATTAGGTATAATACATGTGATGTATTTACATACCTATTGGAGTAAATGCTAATACTTCAAATGGTGTTTAGAGAAATACCAATATGAATATCTTGAAGTGTTCAAGAATATCATAGATGAAGTACGAATTTGGTAAAGTGTTAATTCTTGATGAGATCAATGAATGAAATACTTAGACCAAATGTTTGAGAACCTTATGAGTGATTATGATAGTGTATCATAGTGAGCTCATGATTAAGGCATGGTGATGTCTAAATCAAGAAGGAATCATACTCTAAGGAGTTAGAGAATGATTATCAAATAACTGAGTTCTTCTTAAATAAAGAATACCCCACACTAATAAAGGACATTAAGAATCACAAGGAGTTGCGAGTTCTCATATCCTTGACAGATACACCTTAGTTATCTATGTGATGAGTTGTTCATATGATGAGTCAACTATCTAGATGATGAGGAACCAAATTTTGAGTTATGGTTTTTGACCATTACATCCTAAATGACTTCCATGTGAACCATAAAGGTATGACCTTGATGGTAGCACCCATTGGATGGAAATCCATAAGTGCAAATAAGTCTTAAGTGTTAAGACACATGGATGACATTATGAGAAGGATGATTCTTGTGGCAACTTAATGACTAAGACATTTGGCATATGGATACTAAAACTGCATTCCTATGAGGAATAAAACAAGGATGTGTATGTGACACAACCTATAAGGTTTATGAATCCACTAATGCAAATGAAGTCTATAAGTTACAATGGACTAATCAATGTGATTGATTGAGTACAAGCAACTCAGAATTGGATCTTTACTTTTATGATATAGTCAAAGGGTTTGACTGATATGTCAAAGATAAAGAAGGGATCTGTGATTTAGTGGGAGTGTATTTACATTCCACATGTTGATGTGAAATGGAAATGTTCTAGAATGGAAATCCAAAGTGGAAATTATCATTAAGGAAGATAGAGATGTTTCCTATGTGATAGGAATAGAGATCTATAGAGATAGTTCTCAAAAACCTCTTGACCTGGAAAAGAGAGAGCATACATTGGAAATCTGTACTGAAGGGTTCAGTGTACACAGATTCAGTGGGAGAAAACTTGTCCATGTTACATGGAGTTAGTATCCCAAGGCCAAGTGTCCAATTCTTATGAAGAATGGGAACACTAAGAATAGATATGGATCTATCATGTATGTAATCATCCCATTACCTTGCATGTATCGACATGGCAAGAATAAAATGCATTCATCATCTTGTATGTAGGACATGACGATATGATGTGCTCATCCTGATAACTCGTATGTGGGACATGACCAGTGGATGTCTGTCAAGTTCCAGTAAGAGTTACTGGAAACCATAAGAACTTGATAAGTACTTGTGAAGTACTAGTTCTATGGAGATAAGGAAGAGTTCGATGTAAAGAGTTACATTGATGCAAACTTCCGAAAAGGACAGAAAATTAATCGCAAAATATATATGGGATATAGAAAGTGAAGGTTTGTTGATAATTGGAAACGTTCCAATAAAGACATTTAAAAGGAAATGCCGAGTATCCGTGTGTTAGAGAACAACAATGGATACTATATGGATCTGAAAGTTCATGAGATGAACTTATAGATATTCCGGTCATTGATGACAAGTATGGAATCCTTGATCATGCAATGTGGCTAAAGGTTAGCAAAGGAATACTGGATCGCATATTACGGCAACTCCATCTCATACGTATGACGTACAGTGAAGAGATGTGAGACATGCAATTAATACTAACTTTGGAAAGGTGTTGCCACAACTCACTATGTTGGCACAAGAGCACACTAACATGTGGGACATGTTTAAGATCACTATGAATATGATTCAAGGGTGATTGGCTCACAGTGCAAGTGGGAGTCTGTTGGTATGTATGCCCTGAGAGCCAATCATGGGATGATTGATGGGATACATTAAGATTGATTTGATAAATATCAAAGGCAAGCTTCCAATTCTTTTTGGTTCAGTCATATGAGATAGTGATAGAACAGTTTGAATGTCTAGAGAATGACAGTACTCAATGATGTATGCCTTCAGGTTCAGGACCTGAATGATGAGATCATACGGATGCTAAGAGTTTGTACATTCTTGTTATGTCCCTAGTCGGATGTCATTGTGGAAGGTAGATAGACAGCAATGACACATAAGACTAGATTCTGGTGTTGGTTGATGACAGAATCTCATTAGTCATGATATAGAGATATCAAACCAAACACATAGGTACTTGTTAGAGAACAAGTGTACCAGACAGACCCATCGTGAGTTTGACACATGGAACCATGACATGGTAGTCACAGTCAGTACTCACAGTGATGGTGGTGAATGTGATTCTTTGACCTGAAATCACTACACTCAACACATGTCGTTGGGTATACTTTGACATCATCAAACGCAATCCTAAAACATGGGTTGTTATAAAAGTGATGATTGGGTGGCTTTGACACATGGGGCTTTTGAGGGGTGAGTGATAGATATGGGATTTGTCCCTCCTGAGGGAGCTTGATATCCATGGCCACTTGATGAGTAGGATTGAAAAAAGCCATGCACGCATGTGTGAATCAGTATGTGATATTGATGTCATACATATCTCTTCCAATCTACTCTGAGATCAAGAAAGTGAATGAACGTTGACAGGATCACTGTTCCATGCCTCGAGTTCATTCGGGATATCAGTGACAAAGGAATTATACAGTCACTATAGCACCATTCACGGATTGTAGGATTGAAAGTTGTTCTCCAAATTTCTATTTCACTTGGGTAGCACTGATGTGTGACTAGGCACCGCTCTTTGCTTGTGAAGTCATAAGTGTTATGGACTTTCACTACCAACGTGAAAAGGACCTGCAGGGTCACACACATAGGATTTAACCTGGAAGAGGAGTTTTGTCCACAAACAATGTTTAGATTGATTGCTAAAGGATTTTAGTAGTTCAATTAAACACTCAATTAATTGATAGCTCAAAATCATAGTGTTCAAGGTGTTGGACAACTTGATTAGAGTATCGGATTGATTGAAACTGCTATTGACTGTTTCTACACAATCTGCACTCCCAACTGATCGGCTCATGTGATGAACCGATCGGATGAGCTTGGTGAACCGATCAGCTCAGGTGGTGAGTCGATCGGCTCATGGATAGGGTAAAATGACTGGTTCAAGAGTTGAACCGATCGGCTCAACTGGTCCAACCGAGCAAGTTGGGAAAGAACGATTGGTGAGAAAATTCTTGTTATTTTACTTGTCCAATACGATTGGAATAAGGATTGGTATTTGATACCAATTAGAAACAAAAGAAGGGAAGTCAATCGGGAACTGATCAGGACCACGAACTGACCAGTTCAGAAGTGAACCGATCGGTTGAGGTGTCCCAACTGATCAGTTGAGTGTCAACCGACCGGCTTAGGTCCCCAACCGACCATTTCAGTTGTGAAACGATCAGTTCAGGTCACGCATTTGGTTGTTTTTGTGGAAAATCTCGAACCCTTCTACTCTTTCTTTAGTCCCATATTGCCCGGGATAGAGAACCCTGTCCCATGACCCTCCTATATATAGGGGTATTGGGGGCTTCTCAGAAAACAACTCAGTGCAACCAGTTGCTCTATGAAGTTGTCGTTCTCTCTAGTTTTGGTAACCAAGAGTGAGCCCGAGCAAGTGCTACCCGATAAGGGAGGCACAATAAGGAAAAGACAACTGCAGAAAGTGACTGGTGGCAGGAGAGTGTGTTGGCGACTAGTACGCTGACAGGAGGGTGCGACTCCTTCCAATTCCTTGTGGGAAAAGGAGATTGGAGTTCCAGGTGGTCCGTGTGGACTACTTCAGAGGCGGGAGATTTCTGCCACTCGGAGGACAACTGTCAATCCCGACAGTCCCGGTGAGACCAGGAGTCGTCAGTCCTGGTGCGACCAGGAGTTGCACAGACACCGTCCAAGACCGGAGGTGAAGACCGCGCAAGGCACGAGGTATTGTCGCCGAGCAAGCCTCAGGACAAGGTATGATTCCACAAACCATCCCTTTCCTATTGTATAGACGTTGACGTGTTTCCTTGTTCTGGGTTTGGGGAGGAGAAAATTTTTGTTTCGGTTGCCTTCTCTACCTCCCCTAAAACCCAACATCAGTTACCTATTTTATCTATTCTAGCTCTCCTTTGAGGTTTTATAGTTTCGGAAGGGGTTATGTTTCTTGTTGGGAATGTGTGTCTCACCCCGTTGGTTTAAATCTTTTTAGATGATCAAGCTAGATGTGGTGGTGATCGCGGTGTTGCAGCTGAGCAGCAAGAAGAACAGTAGAAGGAAAGAGGTGTTTATGATGTTGTCTTTTGGAGGTTTTGTAGTAGAGTAATAGAGTCAGCCCTGTACTCTCAGGTCCTTGGATGTGTTTTGATGAGGTTTCATGATGTATAGTTGATATGACTTTCTTATCCTGTTGTTGACCTGGCTAGGTCTGTTATGTATATAAACAGGTGATGCATCCTTTATGGATAAAAGACAGCTGGATCCTGTGAACAGTGGACATGCATTAAGTTGATGTATATTTTTATAACATGTTTCTTTTCAAGATGTAGATCTGGTTGTAATAGTTCCTTTCTTATCTTCTTTCCTCAGTTGGTTTTAATTAACTCGTATTTTTGGTAATACGATGTTTATGACGGTTCCACACGTTTTTGCATGGCATTTTTTTGTCTGTGTGATAGCGGGATGTCACATCATAGGTTGGTATCAGAGCTCTAGGTTCGCTGAGTCTACATGGATCTAGGACTAGGTTTTGTATCTGTTCTTGTGATTTTTCTAGATTTTTTCATAATAACCTTCTGCCCCCAACAGAAGATAAAGCTAAAAGATGTCTGGAATTCACAAAGAACATGCTGCCGAGAGCAGTGCCGCTGCATCAGTTGATGGAGCGAGTGTGTAGGCACATGAAGATCAGGTGCTTGAGGTCCCCCAAATCGACCCAGCCATTCTTGAGAATCTTGTCTACTATCACCTTATGAGATAGGTAATGGCAACGATGAATCTCATGGTGGAGAGATTACCTGTGCCTCCGCCAAGAGCATCGGTTCCCCGTGAAGAATCATCAGACATTGGGAAGACCTTTGAGCGGGTTCGTCGAGTCAGAGCTTCGGATTATGCTAGAACGAGTGATCCAGCGGATGCAGATCTGTGGCTGATATGTACTGAGAAGGCCTTCTGGATCCTTGACATCCCTGAAGCAGACAAAGTCAAGCATGATGTCTACCTTTTGAAAGTAGTGCTGGCCACTGGTGGGCCATCGAGGAAGAGAAGCGACCCGGTGAGGTGATCTGTTGGGACGTCTTCTGGTGGGAGTTTGTGAGTCGATACTTCCTGAAGACGTATCTAGATGAGAAGATCAGCCAGTTCGAGCATTTGCGCCAAGGATCTCTGAGCATCACCGAGTATGAGGCTAAGTTTATGGAGATGTTGAGGTTTGGTCCTCACATGGAAGCAATGGATGATGAGAGGATCAGACAGTGTGAGAAAGGTTTGAGTGCTGAGCTGTTGACACCTATTGTTGCTTTTGAGAACCGGGAATGGTTTGCCACATTTGTGGAGTCTGTCCGAAGGATTGAATGGCCAGTCAAGGAGAAGAGAGAGACCATGTCCAAGAAAAGGCCTTCTCATTTTCAGAAATACAGGTTTGACAGCCACAAGAAGCCAAGGTTTTCTGCACCTTCTGTGATGCAATGCTCTAGTGCACCATCTCAGTGGTCACCAAGTAAAGGAAGAGGGCATGGTTATTTACCATCCAAAGCCTACAGTACAGCTTCAGTAGCAGTGATAGGGTCGTCTAGGCTATAGTTAGAGGACATGTCATGCTATCTTTGTGGGCAGACAGGGCATATGAAGTCAAATTGCCCAAGGAGAGATGTCGAAGTGATGCAACAACCACCGAGACAGAGTCAACATGGGTCAGAAAGACAACAATTTAGTGGTGCTAGAGGGTGAGGATGTGGCCAAGCATCACAAGCTGGATCGTCTGCTTAAGGAAGCAAAGGGTGTGGATGACATAAAGCAACGAATCGATTCTATGCTATGAGTCAGCCGAAGGTGATAGTCAACCCACGAGTGGTGGCAAGTCAGATGGAGTTATTGCATTTTGATTTGTCTTCTTCTTACTTTGTATCTGTTCTGGTTGATCCCGGTGCTACACACTCTTTTATCGCTCGTAGTATGCTTGATAGTTTTCTTTTACCTATTAGTTGTAAGAAAGATAGCTTGTTGTTAGAAACCCCTCTTTATGGTTCCTCGATGCTTCGAGAGGTGTGTCCATCTTGTGTTCTATCTTTTTCGGGACACAACATACAAGTGGATCTCCTACCACTTGATATGCATGGATTCGATGTAATCCTTGGGATGGATACCCTAGAGAGGTATAAGGTTGTGCTGGACTATGGTTCCAAACAAGCTGTGTTTGCTGATGATGGTGAGAAGTGGATCTTCTAAGGAGATAGGAAGATTCTTTCTACGTGTTTGGTATCAGCTATGGTGGTAGAAAAGTTGTTGCGGCAAGGTTGTAGAAAATTCTTGGCTCATGTTGTGGATACTAAGGCAGAAGGTTCTATCCTTGAGCACATGCCTGTTGTCAGAGATTCGCAGATGTGTTTCCTGATGAGTTTCCTGCTGTTCCTCCTCCTCGAGAGATTGACTTTGAGATTAATCTAGTGCTAGGGACACATCCAGTTGCTTAGTCACCGTACCGCATGGCTCCAGCCGAGATGGCAGAGCTGAAGAAGCAGTTACATGAGTTGTTGGATAAAGGTTTCATCAGACCGAGCACATCGCCGTAGGGTGCTCCAGTTCTGTTCGTGAAGAAGAAGGATAGATCGATGTGTCTATGCATAGATTACCGACAGTTGAACAAAGTTACGATAAAAAACAAGTATCCTTTGCCGAGGATAGACGACCTGTTTGATTAGTTGCGTGGTGCTACAGTATTCTCGAAGATCGATTTGCGGTCTGGATCTCATCAACTTAGAATCAAGGAGGATGACATCCCAAAGTCATCTTTTAGGATGAGGTATGGTTACTTTGAGTTTTCGGTTATGTCATTTGGGCTAACCAATGCACCTACTGCTTTCATGGATCTGATGAACAGGGTGTTCTGTTCGTTTTTAGATCAGTTTGTTGTGGTTTTCATAGATGGCATCTTGATCTATAGTCCGGATATCCAACAACATGAACAACATCTTCGACAAGCGTTGACTCTCCTTCATCAGCACCAGTTGTATGCCAAGTTCAACAAGTGTGAATCTGGCTGAAGGAAGCGACTTTCTTGGGACATGTGATATCGGTGGAAGGAGTCAGATTGGACCCCAAGAAGGTGGAGTCAGTTGCAGAGTGGGAGCAACCAAAGACGCCGACTGAAGTTCGTAGTTTTTTGGGTTTAGCAGGATACTGCCGGAGGTTTATAAAGGACTTTAGTGTATCGTTGCCATTGACAAAGTTGACCAGGAAGGATGTACCTTTTGTTTGGGATGATCATTGTTAGAAAGCTTTTTAGAACTTGAAGGAGAAGCTGACTAGTGCTCCAGTGTTGGTGCTTCCAGAGACTGGGAAAGGCTATGTTGTTTTTTATGATGCTTCCAAGAAAGGCTTAGGTTGTGTACTGATACAAGAAAATCATGTGGTTTCTTTTGCTTCACAACAACTTAAGAAACATGAGGAGAGTTATCCGACACATGACTTGGAGCTGGCAGCGGTGGTCCATGCATTAAAGATTTGGAGACACTATCTTTATGGGGAAGTGTGTAACATCTTTACAGATCATAAAAACCTGAAGTATATCTTCTCACAGAGTGAGCTGAACATGCGACATCATCGCTGGATGGAGTTGATCAGTGATTATGATTGCACCATTGAGTATCATCCTGGTAAGGTGAACGTGGTAGCTGATGCGCTTAGCAAGAAGTCTTCTTCTCTTCCTATGAAGAAGGCACAATTGAGTTCTTTGATATGCCATAGGCGGGATATGTTCATCTCCTTGCAGAGGATGAATGTATAGTTGGCAGTATCTTTGTTGGTAGGACTGTTGGAACAAATGCAAGTGAAGCCTACGTTGAGACAGCAGATCAAAGAAGCATAGCAGGTAGATGCTACAGTCCATTTGATTAGATCAGAGTTTGGCAATGAGAAGCATGATGGCTTCCATGAGTCTGAGGATGGACTAGTTTGTTATCATAACAGGATGATGGTTCCCGATGTGTATGATCTGAGGAAGTTAGTGCTTGAGGAAGCACACACATTGATGTATGCTATGCGTCCATGTGTCACTAAGATGTATCACAATCTGAAGGATCTGTATTGGTGGCCTGGCTTGAAGAGAGATGTGGCCGAATTTGTGGCTAGGTGTGCGGTATGCCAACAGGTTAAGGCTGAGCATCAAAAGCCGGCATGTATGTTGCAACCCATGCCAATACCACAGTGTAAATGGGATCATGTAACCATGGATTTCATAGTTGACCTCCTGAGGACAACTAGGAATCACGATTCCATCTGGGTGATAGTGGACAGATTGACGAAGTCTGTTCATTTCATACCTGTGAAGACAACATATACAATAGAGAAGCTTGCTCAAGTGTATGTGGATGAGATAGTGCATTTGCACGGTGTGCCAGTAACGATAGTCTTTGACAGAGGTCCCTAGTTCATGAGTCATTTTTGGGAACAGTTGCACAGTGCGTTGGGAACGCAGTTGAGATTCAGTACCACTTTCCACCCGTAGACAGATGGACAGTATGAAAGGATTATTCAGACTTTGGAGGATCTACTCCGAGCTTGTGTTTTGTAGTTCCTAGGCAGTTGGGACGTGCACCTCAGTTTGATAGAGTTCGCCTACAACAACAATTACCAATGGAGTATCAACATGGCACCTCATGAGGCTTTATATGGTAGGAAGTGCAGATCTCCTTTATGTTGGTATGAGTTTGGCAAGTATTAGCTTCTGGGTCCTGAGTTAGTACAACAGACGACAGAGAAGATCAAGGTGATACAACAACAGTTGAAAGCGGTACAGGATAGGCAGAAGTCATATGCAGATAATCGTCGACGACCTCTAGAGTTCCAGGTGGGAGACAATGTGTATCTCAAGGTCTCTCTATGGAAAGGCGTGTTAAGGTTTGGCCGAAAAGGCAAGTTGGCTCCCAGGTATATGGAGCCATATCCGGTGATAGAACAAGTTGGCAAAGTGGCTTACAAGTTAAAGCTACCACCAGAGTTGCACAGGTTGCATCCAGTGTTCCATGTTAGTATGCTGAAGAAAAGTCATCCAGGCACAGAGACAGTAATACAACCAGTTGAGGTTGAGCTTGATGAAGATGTGACCTATGAGGAAGGTCCGGTGTTGATCCTCGATAGAAGAGTGAAGAAGCTAAAGAGGAAGGACCTAGTTCTTGTTAAGGTTCTTTGGCATCATCGTGGTGTTGAGGAAGCCACGTGGGAGCTCAAGGAAGAGATGAGGAGGAAGTATCCCTCACTTTTCTCTTCGGATTTTGGGGGAAAAATCCTTTTGTAGAGGTTTATGGCTTTTAAGGACCCCGACCTCCATTTTGGGTTTACCCTGTTTGCTTTGCCTAAACCTTATGCTTAGATGTTTGCTAATCACCTCAGTTGTGATTAGGGTTTTGTTTGTGCTTTGTGGGGAGGTTGAGGTGCAACTTGCAATTTACCCAAGTTTTAGGGCTTGTGTGCAAGTTTGCCACCTTGAGAGATGTCTTTCTCTCTCCTTGCATCCTCTAGGGTTGAGAGGATGAGTTGGGTGCCTTGTTTGAGTTTTTTTGGGCCTCGTTTAAGCTTGTGAAGCTTGGGCTTGTTGTTGGGCTTTCTTGAGCCTTGTTTGCTTGGTGTATCGGCCAAGAGTGTACCGGGCATGAGTGTATCGGCCAGGGTTGTATCGACCAAGTGGTGTATCGACCATGGCACCATGTTGGGCGATACACACCCTCTTGACCAAGCCTCGTTTGTGTCACCATTCTTTGGACAAGTGGTCGTTGCTTTGCTAGTTGGTGGCAAGTCATGAGCAAGTGGTTTGGGGTGGTAGAAAGGTGGCATAGTTTGGACAAGTGGTGGTTTGGGCGAGCACATGTGGAGAAATCCCCAAGTGGATGCCCACTGAACCCCCTTGCATATATACCCCCTTCTTTGCTAGCTTGGGATCCCTTTAGCTCCTTAGTGCTTCCCTTCTTTCTTGGTGGCCGATATCTCCCCTTGGTGGAGCTTTGGTGGCCGATACACTTGCTAGAGCTTGGTGGTAGATCTCCTTGGTGGAGTCTTCTTCTTCCTCTAGTGGTGGCCAAAACCCTAGATGTGCCTTGATCCTTCTCCTCTTGTGGCGAGTATCTCTCCCTATCCTTGGCACCTTCTTCTTCTTCTCTCTTTCTTTTCGGCCATGGTGGTTATGGAGTTCTCTTCTCTCCTAGTGTTGGCCGAAGGTGGTGCCTTGGACCTTGAAGCTTGGTGCTTGGAGCTTTGGAGCTTGAGGATTGTGCTTGAGGCGGGTTACATAACTCCTAACCCTAGCTATACTACCTTATTTATATACTTCTTGTTTACATGTTATCTTGATCAGCCATGCATACCTTGTTAGTAATGTTCTTGCTCTAATATGCGCCCTTGATCTTGTTGGATGTGGTTCCATGGTTATGTCCTTTAGATGTGTTCTTGGAACTTGTTGGCTGAACCATTAGATTAGGGTTCTTTTGGCAAAACCCCTCTCTCTTAGTTGTTGAGAGGTGAGCCTCGGGTTCCTAATTCCATGGCGCGTGTGGTGTGTTCTTGGGGCAAAACCCCTTTCTTTCCTTGGTCTTGAGAAGTGAGCTCAAGCTTTAGTTGTGTGGGAAAAACCCCTCTCTCACTTAGTTGTTGAGAGGTGAGTCTACACTCTGGTGCTTAAGCAATTCACCCCCCTACCATGGACTTGAGAGGCGAGCCTTTGGTTGGTGTTGTCCTAGTTGAGGTTGGAGGGTTGACTAATAAGGGATGACCCACTCTGCTGCCCGATATGTGATGGAGGTTGTGAAAAACCCCTCTCACTTAGTTGTTGAGAGGTGAGCCAATTCTCTTGATCTATTAGGGTTTCTTGGTGGCGGTCTTGAGGATGAAGATGACCAACCCGATATGGTGCTTTGCCCAATAGAGTACCTTGCCCGATAGTTTGTGTGGTCTTTTGGCTGACATGGTTATAAGGTTGCCTATTCTGATGCATAATGAGGTGTGTTGGATGCTTGAGTTGCCCGATATCTTTCTTGTAGGCTTTGGGAGATATGCTAGAAAGACGTTTTGTTGACCTCTTGACCGATATGGGATACCGCAACCCTAGATGGGCGACATGGGGTCTTCGCCAATATGGATGTTGAGTAATCCAGTAGATCCTACCTTGGGAAATATAGTGGCTTGTTCCCTTGACCGATATGAGTATGGTAGATAGATCTTGTGTTGGGCGATATGGCTTATACCTTGCACAACACTCCCCTAGTTGTGCTGCCCGACGTGGTACCCTAGTGGCTATGTTGCCTTGAGTGATATGCAGCTTGGGCATTAGGGTTTGCTGCTTTGGGCGATATGGGGTTTATTATTCATGCCCAATACCCTCTTACACCTAGATGTCTAGTGCTGCCCGATATGGCTGTTGACCGATATGAAGGTTGAATTATATGATGGGTGGTTCTTAGGGTCTGGTTGTGCCCGATACCAAGGTGATAGTGGTTGCCCGACATGGTTGTTAACCCTAGATGGGTGTTGACTAATACAGTGCTGGGCATCACACTCTTTGATGATGTGTGTCTTACCTTTATTCAGGTTTATGGCACCTTTGGTGAGGGTTGTCCCTTGCCCGTTATACCTTTGGTGAGGGTTGTCCCTTACTCGATATATTTATAGTGAGGCTTGTACCTTGTGATCAGTTGGAAACCCTAATGCTTGATCGAAAAGTCATATAAGATAATGTCATGCATAGATATGCTCATCCAATTGTGTAATTATATCTCTCTTGGTATATGCAATAAGTTTAAGATGTTCCTTGTATGAGTACATTTGTACCTCTATGCTCATGATAACCATGCAGGTACTAGTTGTATGATGAGGCCATGCTGATGGCATGACAATAATATGATGTGGAACATCAAGGGTTATGATGAACCCAGTGATATATGATGGGTGTTACCCATGGGATGGAAATGTGTGCCTTGATGATGGGATTGAATCCCTATGATGTTAATCCTTGTGATGAATCTAGATGATTGGGAAGAGGCCAAGTGGTAACATGTGATGTTGGATCCTTGTGATGGATCAGGATGATGTTGATGGCACTGAAGGCCTTAGTGAGAATGTAACACAAGATAATGTGTTTTATGTTTATTCATTCTTGTTATAGTTGCATGTTACATAACTTGGTTGAATCTTGCAATCCATTTAAAATGCATTCATTAATTATAGAGGAACTTTTCATGTAGTTTGCCCTGGACATAGATCCATCATCGTCAGGAGTTTGGTGATGGTGAAACAGGTTCTCATAAGGGTTAAGCTGGAACACATATTATTGAATATGCGGGGTGCACCTATGCCCTGAGTAGTAGTGCATGTTTCGAGCACGGTTTCAGGCCCGTGGCTCTGTGTGGTTAGATCATGGTGAACATGCCCATGGCTCAGGATATGTGATAGAGCATGGTGAACAGGCCCATGGATCAATGATGACGGAGCATGGTGAATAGGCCCGTGGCTCGGTTTTCTAGCACCGATATCTGTACCACGGTGGGCTAGGCAGAGGGTATCCTGACCTTGTGTGGCTGAGGCAACTTAAGAAAGAGACTGCGGTCCTACTTTGGTTCTCGTGCACTGACCATGAGGAGGTGAGGTCGTGGAGTCTGGCTCTTCCATTGACCTTGTATGGAACCGGCTTTCAGTTTTACAACCAAAGGTTGGATTTGAGCGGTACGACTCACTTCCTCAAGGCATAATAAATCTTAATCTAGCCGTAGAGTATATCTGCTTAGGGCAAACATGAAACATTGGTTGAGGCCTTGTTTGTATAGTTGCCCTAGTTATATCTTGTAGCTAATTACATGTTCCTCAGATGTTATGATAAGTTCTTATTAGACTTGTCTTGTCAATCATGTTCCATATTATTATCTATGCATATGCTTCCTAAATATCTTGGTAAGAAGTTATAGCAAGTTAGCTCTGCTCAGTATGCTACTCATATACAATCTTCTTATATTAGTTACCTATTTTATCTGTTCTAGCTCTCCTTTGAGGTTTTATAGTTTCGGCGGGGGTTATGTTTCTCGCTGGGACTATGTGTCTCATCCCGTTGGTTTAAAACCTTTTTAGGCGATCGAGCTAGACGTGGTGGTGAACACGGTGTTGCAGCTGAGAAGCAAGAAGAACCATAGAAGGAAAGAGGTGGTTATGCTGCTGTCTTTTGGAGGTTTTATAGTAGAGTAATACAGTCATCCCTATACTCTCAGGTCCTTCGAAGTGTTTTGATGAGGTTTCACGATGTATAGTTGATATGGCTTTCTTATCCTATTGTTGACCTGGCTAGGTCTGTTATGTATATAAACAGGTGATGCATCCTTTATGGATAAAAGACAACTGGATCCTATGAACGGTGGACATGCATTAAGTTGATGTATATTTTTATAACATGTTTCTTTGTAGGATGTGTATATGGTTGTAATAGTTCCTTTCTTATCTTCTTTCCGCAATCGGTTTTAATTAACCCATTTTTTTGGTAATATGATGTTTATGACGGTTCCACATGTTTTCACGTGGCATTTCGTTGTCTGTGTGATAGCGGGATCTCACAAATGTTGTGTTTCTAAACTTAGTATGGGTTTCTTAATTTTGGGTTATGATTTGATATCATAGGAATACCTCATATATGTATGTATGTGGGCATCTAAGGTTCACATATGACAAACATGATGCATTTCATAATCAAGATGTTTGATTACTTGAAACCCTTCTTTATAATATATCTTTACTTACAATAATAGATAGGAGTTGTGTTCCTTATTACCAAAATCAAAGTGATGTGCATGTATATTTATGGTATAGTGTATGACATAAGACATATTATTATATATACTACTACCATAGTGTTGATTGACATACAAGCCAAGTGATTTGAAAAAATGAGGCTTATCACTATTGAATTATGAGATATAAGAAGTGGAAAGATTGATTTACATTAAGTTTTGTGATCATTTGTTTGATGGTGGAATGGTTGCAGTCTAGAAGCATTCCAACCTCTTAGGAACAAATTTGGGGGTGCTCCTGACATTGAGATGGGTCGAGGGATGTAATCATCCACCTCACAACTTGTCTCAACAACCAGTAGCACGACTAGAGTAGCACCTTCAGTTGTTGAAATGACTGACAACAACTTATGGGGGAGGCCTTCTACTCAAAAGACATCTAGGAATCCTAGAGAAGGGCAGGAAAAAAACCTTGGATTTGAGAGTTTGTTGCATGCTCATGGTTGATGGTAATGGTGGGATCTAGTCACAAATGTGAGTTCTTCTCTAGTCTGAGGATACATGTCAGTATCCATCATGGTGGATCCTTGCAAGGTGTTAAGATAAAGAATAAGGGATGGAAGATACCATTAAACTTTCATACAGCTACATCTTTTTCACATAAAAGGTGGTGGTATAACTCTTGTAGGTGGTTGGTGGAGGCATTATCTAGCGATTGGTCTTAGAAAGGAGGAAGGAAAGAATAAAAGGAGAGGGAAATTAGGTAGCAGAGTGGAAGCATATCTTGTATGTCATAGATCTACGCTGAAGGGAAGAAATAAAAGGAGGACAATTGGAGAAGAAGTCCTAGTCATGTATATTGAGGAGTGGTTATCAAACTAATGGCATTCAACAAAACCTATTTCCCTACAAGGTGTTGTTTTGTAGGGGTTGAGATTTTGGCAAGGCAGTGATCCTTTAGCAAATGATCGTGTCGATAACTATGTAATGGGAAGGGATGGTTTCGAGGTAATACCCAGTCCTGGAGCAAGTTCAATGACAATTTCCTCCATGCATTACGCGGCTTTCTTCAAGTCTCACCCAGACATTGTTTGTAATAACTCCTGGTTGATCACCATGGACAACAACCTGACCTTATCCTCTAAGCGGTAGTAACGACCTACTTGTCTCTATAGTTGCGATACACCATTTAAACAAAACATCATTATCTAGGCGGAAGCATTCGTTAGCATCGAATTACTGAAAATCACTAAAAATTAAAACCATTTTACAAAGAGATCCACATACAGGAAAACCCTTTCATCAAGAACCAATGTATTACATTCACATTCTGGATCAAAAGTACATACTCTATATCATCCCTTCTCGAGGGTTACAAGCATCAACTGCCCTTTTTAAACTATATACATGCAGTACAAAAACCTCGAGGCATCAAGCCAAAATCTCATATCGATTCACTAAAGTACTAACTACTACTCCGAGGACCTGAGAGTACAGAGACGACACATAGGACTCTATTTACACATACACAAAACATGACAGTCAGTGTCTCCACCTGAGGAATCACTACTGTTCTCTACTGCTACTGCTGCTGCTGTCCTTCACCTACTGAAGGGTTTCTGCCACCTTGTCTGCGTCCACCTCAAAATGTTGGTGACCAACGGAGTGAGACCCATGCCCCAACAAGAGATATAACTCTCTGTCAAAAAAACATTATTATTGCTGTTTAATTAGAATAAAACTGAACAGAGAAATTATATATATATTTAGCAGCAGATAATTCAATGTCTAAACAGATTTAGAGCAATATTCTTATTTAAAGCATATCAGTTATAACTTGATAAAGTAGCATGTCACTTATCCAATAAGGATTTCAAGAACATACATAACCTTTATTCATCTAGAACATGCTAAGCAAGGTAACATTAGCCAATCATTCTCATATTTCAAACTTAAAAAAATATGCTACATGGCTGATTACGTTTTACAAACATTCTGAATTAATGCCCGGAAGAGATGAAGTATACCATTCATACTCTAACCGACCACAATTGCGTAAAGCATCGGTACCACACAAGGTCAATGGAAGATCCATACTCCAAGACCTCATCCTTCTCGGTCAGTACGAGATTATCTGGCAGAGACATCACATTTCAAATTGCAAAATAGCTTGTCAGGTATAATGGCATCTTCGCTATAGAATTATAGCCCACAACATATACTCTCTTTAGGGTTATGGCCCGTAGCCAATGCCTGGTATCATATCATGGAGTCATGGCCTGTAGCCATACTCTTATTGGGGTATGGTCCGAAACCAATCCCATACATAGGAGATAGCCCGCAGCCATTCCTATGGGGCATAAGGATATAATTGCCCAATTACCCCCACATATTCAAAAATATGCACACCGAGTAAACCTCGTTTCACCATTCAACAAATTCTACCGCTGATGGATCTGTGGTCAGGGCAACTATATTATATGATATCACTTGATTAATTAAGTGCATTATCATATTCTTTTAGCATCAATCATGTTTTCAAACAACAATTATTATAATAGATGCTGTAAAAAGAGTGTAATACTTTCATCAAGTTCTGTTCAACTTTAAGAGCATATTGGGATCTCAGTCCCTCATCTCATCAGGAGCATTCTCAATCTTTCACAAACTCATTACCATGATTATAGAAAATGGGTATTCCAACCCTCAGTTCAACATAGAACAGTTGTTACCACTTATCAGGTAACTAATACCTTCAGGTCATCTGACCAAGGTAGACATGATACTTGTATAATAAGTTTCTCACATGGCTCACAAGGCCCATTTCATCTCTTATTACCTCTCACTAGGCAACAAAGTATATTATGACTCACAAGGCCCATAAAGCAATAAATGAAATATCATAGCTCATACCTGACTATGCTTATCATTTCATGAAACCTACATGGTTAGTACACATGATAGCAATTATATAATTTAGCACCATGCAATACAAGGGTAGCATCACTATTCCCTTATTAGGGTTAGGATCTCCCAAATTCATCTCAGTTAGGATTCCTCCTCAATTAGGGTTTACTATTCATCCCAATTAGGGTTTACATTCAATTACCCATAGTTAGGGTTTACCATTCATCCCAATTAGGATTTCTTACATCCATTAACTAAATCAAGGTTAGGACGTACTATTCTCTTCAAATTAGGGTTTCTCATATCCTAATACCCAAATTAGGGTTAGGGTTTATTATTTACATCCAATTAGAGTTTATTATTAAAATACCCTGAATTAGGGTTTCTTATAACATTACCCTTAATTAGAATCACATCATCCCCCTAGATTAGGGTTTCACTCCAAATTGCCCTAAATTAGGGTTTGGGTTCATCAATCACCTCAATTAGGGTTTTATGATCTCTTTATCAAGGATCATACCCTAATTAGGTATCCCATTCATTTTGAATGTGTTAGGGCTTAATTACTACATGATCAATATACATGTATGTAATTCTCTCTCTTATCCTCTCTAGGACATTCATTACTCCGATCTTGATCAGATTGAGTCAATCCTGTATTCAAATTCATACATATAGGGTTAGCATTATATATTGAGTTATTGTTTCCATAAGTACCAAAGGTTAACCCCTTTAAATATTCTTACTCATTAAGTACCTTAGGAATACAACCATTGTACATATGTTTGATAATTATCATCATCAATCAAGAAATCAATTGATTTATCTTCACCTTAAATCTCCAACCGATTTAGGGTATATTGAAGTCTAATCGATTTTTAACCTTTGAAATCCTCAATCGGGTTGACCCCGTAAACCATCAAACGGTTTTGAAACCATTTGATTCCAAACGGTTTCAAGACCGTTTGGACTCAAATGGTCTCAAGACTGTTTGGTCCAAATCATCTTGAAAACTGAAAGGATTTGTTAGGGTTCTCTTCAATCAAACCGATTCAGGGTTTCAAAATTGAACTATCCATCAATTTGATCATTCAATTGTAAACATTAGTTCTTTATTCATTCATGAACCCACTCATACTTCAATTGATTTGACTCTTCAACCCTCTAAACGGTTTGAAACCGTTTGGGCACTTAGCCCTTAAAATCGTTTGAGCAATTATACTTGAAATCGAATGGATCTATCCACTTTTGAAATCGATTGGTTGACTCAACTTAGAAATCGATTGGACCTCCAAACGGTTTGAGACCGTTTGATGCCAAACGGTCTCAAGACCGGTTGGTGCAAATGTCCTTGAAACCAAATGGACCAATTAGGTTCTCAATCAACCAATTGATTAGGGTTTTGATACTTCAACCCGATTAGATTAGGGTTTTCAATTAATGATTCAATTATATTTGAAACCAATGAGATCAAACCAAAAGAAACCATTGG
Source organism: Alisma plantago-aquatica (assembly GCA_963693085.1). Taxonomy (NCBI): domain Eukaryota; kingdom Viridiplantae; phylum Streptophyta; class Magnoliopsida; order Alismatales; family Alismataceae; genus Alisma; species Alisma plantago-aquatica. Next base: position 611,633,005 of record OY856411.1, read on the forward strand.
ATCAATCATCCAATTACATCAGATTATACCTCCAAATGGTCAACTATGGTCAACCACTCCAAACGGTTTGAAACCGTTTGGTTTCAAATGGTTTGATGAAATTGTTTGACTAATTCAATTGAAACCGATTGGTCCCAATTTTTGAAACCATTTGCCTAGGATATTGATTGAGGTGTGTTCTTGAGATGAACTCATCATCTTCAAGCTACAAAACCAAGAAACTTTCTATGATTTCCATGGTGATTTCATCAATCAACCAAATTAAAATTTTGGAAATAAAGAAGAACTCAACAATTGATAAAGATATGAAATCAATAACAATGTTCAAGGGTTTAAGTTATATAACCCCCCTTCAAATTGGAAGCCAAGCTTCAAGATTTACATTCCTAATGGTGGTTGAAGCTTTCTCACTCCACAAGGTTCGTTCCTAAAGCTTTTGAGTGAAAAGGATTGGCTAGAATTGAAGATTGATTGAAGAAAAGAAGAAATCAAGCATTGATTTTTGATTTTCATCATGAATTCAAGGTTGAAGATGATTAAGGAGCTTACCTACAGGTTGGAGTTCGTTACCCTATTGCTCCTAAGTTCCCTTGTGCTTGTCCAAAGCAAGGAAGAAAGAAAATCCGAAAAAGAGTCTTTGGTTGAGTGGAAAATGATGTTTTTATACAGGAATTTCAAGGAGAGAGAAAGTTGAAAAGAAATTCTTCAACTCCCCAAAAAGTGTCACATACTCTCCTCTCTCCCTTGTATACGAAGGCACCTCCCTTTGCCTTATATTACTCTTCATTATTCTTGAATTAAAGGAAAAGCAAATTAAGCACCTTAACCCTTATAATAATAATATCCCATATTTAGTGGGTATTACTTTTTAATTAACTAATGTGAGTGGGCTCTCCACTCACTTAGATATTTTTGTGGACTTTGCAAGGCATAATGACGTCCACACTTAGCTAATTTCAACCATCTTATTTTTGGTTGAAGGCACTTTAATTAACATATTTATTTTTGCATTAATTTGAAGTAAAGTTCCATTTATGCTTAAATCTTGATTATTTTAATATCAAGATTCTCTCTCTTCCAAAATGATTCAAATGAGGTGTCCCTCTCAAATTATTTTCTCTACATGATGCCAAGAATCATGAGGGACCCTCTTGAAGTGGTATTTTGCATATTGAACGCTAGGTTTTGGGTAAATTGCACATTACACCAAAACTAGGTTTTAATGCACAACATTGCTTAACTAGCTCTTTCTTGGTGCTCAAGCTTGTGGAAGCCATACCACTGCATCATACTCATTCCTATGATGCTTCAACATCTGAGGAACATTTTATCATGTACAATTTGCACGTTAACCCCTCAACTTGGGTAATTTGCACTTTAGTCCAAAACTAACAAAACATTGTTTCAACATTATTCAAAAAGGACTAAAATTGAAATATAAGTTCCTCTTGAGCCTTAATTACTTTTCAAAAGATAAGAGCGAGCATATAATCAACCTCATTAAGCAAAACATCTAGGGTTAACACATAACCCAGGTCAGGGATGTTACAAATTATCCACCCCTAACAGGGATTTCGTCCCCGAAATCATCAACAAAAACATTAAAAGAAAAGAGAAGGATACTTCCTTCTCATCTCTTCCTCTAGTTACCACATAGCTTCTTCAACGTCACGATGATGCCAAAGAACTTTTACAAGACATATGTCTTTCTTTTTCAGCTTTTTAACTCTTCTATCAAGGATCATCATATGTCCTTCAACATATGATATATCATTATTTAACTCAACCTCCATAGGTTGTAAAACTAACTCTGTGTCAGGATGACACTTTCTCAACATGGAGATATGGAACACTGGATGCAACTTATGCAGCTCAGGTGGTAACTCCAGCTTATAGGCTACCTTTCCAATCCGTTCAATGATTGGATAAGGCCCCATAAATCTAGGAGCTAACTTTCCTTTCTTTCCAAATCTGAGAACACCTTTCCAAGGTGAGACCTTGAGATATACTCTATCTCCAACTTGGAATTCTAAAGGTCTCCGCCGTTTGTCGGTGTACGACTTCTGTCTATCCTGTGTAGTCTTTAACTGTTGTTGTATTACTTTAATCTTCTCAGTTGTCTGCTGCACTAGCTCAGGACCCAAAAGTTGATATTCCCATGTTTCATACCAACATAACAGAGATATACAACGTCTACCATATAATGCTTCATATGGTGCCATGTCAATACTGTGCTGATAGCTATTATTATAAGAAAATTCTATCAATCTCATATGTAGATACCAACTTCCTACAAATTGAAGGACACATGCCCTAAGCAAGTCCTCCAAGGTTTGTATGGTCCTTTTAGACTGTCCATCTATCTGTGGGTGAAAGGATGTACTAAACCTTAACTGCGTACCCAAATCTTTATGGAGTTGCTCCCAAAAATGACTCGTGAATTGGGGACCTCTATCAGAAACAATAGAAACTGGAACCCCGTGTAAACGTACTATCTCTTCTATATATATCCGTGCAAGATTCTCAGCAGAATAGGTTGTTTTGACAGGAAGAAAATGTGCTGTCTTAGTCAACCTATCAACTATCACCCAAATGGAATCATGACCTTTGGTTGTTCTAGGCAAACTAACCACGAAGTCCATGGTCACATGATCCCATTTCCACTATGGTATGGGAAAAGGTTGCATTGTTCCTACGGGCTTTTGATGTTCAACTTTAACATACTGACACACCGGACACCGCATAACAAACTCAACTACATCCTTGTTCAATCCTGCCCACCAATACATATCCTTCAAGTTATGATACATTTTGGTGCTCCCTGGATGCATTGCATACATAGAAGAATGAGCTTCCTCCAAGACTAACTTCCTTAAGTCATTGGTATCAGGTACTACCATCCAACCATGGTAACAGAATAATTGATCCTCTGACTCATGAAAGCCATCCCGTTTTTCACTACCATACTCTGACCTAATCTGCTGAATCACAATATCAACTTGCTGTGCTTCTTTAATCTGCTGTCTCAGAGTAGGTTTTATGTGCATCTCAGCTAACAGCCCGGCTAACAATGATACTTTAAGCTGTACATTGTTTTGCCTCAAGGAGATAAGCATATCTCTCTTAGATCACACTAAGGAGTTCAGCTGGGCTTTATCTAGGGCTGGTGATAATGACTTCCTACTTAGTGCATCAACCACAACATTGGCTTTCCCTGGATGATAATCAATTGTACAATCGTAGTCCTTGATTAATTCCATCCAGTGGCACTATCTCATATTCAACTCATGCTGAGAGAAGATATACTTTAGATTCTTATGGTCTGTGAAAATCTGAAATGTTTCTCCATAGAGATAATGTCTCCAGATTTTCAAAGCATGGACCACAATAGCTAGCTCTAGATCATGTGTTGGATAATTCTCCTCGTGTTTCTTAAGTTGTCGAGAAGCAAAAGAAATCACTTGATTATCCTACATCAACACACATCCTAGACCTTTCTTAGATGCATCACAGAAAACTATGTACCCCTTTCCTTGTTCAGGTAACACCAGCACAGGTTCACTTATTAACCTTTCTTTCAGCAACTGGAAGGAATGTTGACACTTGTCATTCCAGACAAAAGGAGGGGTAAAGCTATAGAACTGAAGTTCTTAATAAACCTCCTGTAGTAACCTGCCAGTCCAAGAAAACTAAAAATCTCCGTCGGTGTCTTCGGTTGTTCCCATTGCAAGACAGATTCTACCTTCTTAGGATCAACACGGATACTTGAGGCAGATATTACGTGTCCTAGAAAAGAAACTTCTGGTAGCCAGAACTCACATTTGCTAAACTTAGCATACATCTTATGCTCTCTTAGCAAAGCTAAAGCCTGACGGAGGTGCTGCTCATGCTGTTGAGCATCTCTACTATAGATCAATATGTCATCTATAAAAACTATTGTGAACTGGTCAAGAAAAGGTCAAAAGATTCTATTCATGAGTTCCATGAATGCAGCTGGTGCATTAGTTAGTCCAAACGACATAACTATGAACTCATAGTGAGCATAACTTATCCTAAAGGCAGATTTAGGTATGTCACCTTCCTTGATACACAACTAATGATATCCCAACCTCAGATCTATCTTAGAGAAGATAGTTGCACCATGCAACTGATCAAATAGGTCATCTATCCTTGGCAGAGGATACTTGTTCTTTATAGTTACTTTATGTAACTGTCTGTAGTCAATGCATAACCACATCGACCCATCCTTCTTTTTAACAAAGAGAACCGGAGCACCCCATGGTGAAGTACTCGGTTGGATAAAACCCTTCTCAAGCAACTCCTGTAACTGTTTCTTGAGCTCTACCATCTCATCATGTGCCATTCTATATGGTGTTTGTGCTATTGGTTGCGTGCCCGTGATTAGATTAATCTCAAAATCAATCTATCGGGGCAGAGGTACACCTGGAAGTTCTTTAGGAAATACATCTTCAAATTCCCTAACTATCGGGACTTCAGGAAGTTTAGGGCTCTCCATTGTGGTATCTACCACATGAGCTAAGAATGCAAGGCACGCTTGTCTCATCAACTTCTCAGCTACCATAGCTGACACAATATAGGTTGGAAGAATCTTTCTGTCTCCCTGAAGGATCCATGTGTCACTATCATCTGTGACTACAACCTACTTGGAAATACAATCCAAGACAACCTTATACTTTTCTAGGGTGTACATTCCAAGTATTATATCGAACCTGTGCATCTCAAGTGGTATAAGATCCACATGAATGCGATGTTCAGAAAAGGAAAGAATGCAGGTAGAACACACCTCCCGCAACATTGCAGATCCCAACAAAGGAGTTTCTAGCAACAAACTCTCTGCCCTATGACCAACTGTCATATTGCAGTCAAGAATCACTTCTCTAGTGATAAAGGAATGCGTAGCACCCGGATCAATCAAAATAGATATGAAGCAGGATGAAGACATATCAGAATAAAATAGTTCCATCTGACCTGTCACAACCTGCGGGTTAACTACTGCTTCGGGATGATTCTTAGCATAGAATCTAGCCGTTGGTTCTTGTTGACCCTGTGCTCGTTTGTTAGATGCCAACGAACCAACTTGTGACGCTTGACCACGTCCTCAAGTGCCACTAGAAAACTACTTCCTTTGAGAGCCTTGTTGACTCTGCCTCTGGGGTTGAGTCATCATAGTGTTCCCGACTGGACAATCTCTTGCCAGATGTCCCATTTGTCCACACCGATGACAGTTCCTGGTCTCAGGATAAGGTTTATGAGGTCCAGTCATCGATGTTGATGCTGTGCTGGGGGCTCTATTTTGAGGAAAACTACGACCTGTACCCCTGCTTGCCGTCCATTGCGTCTGGGTATTGAACCTCTATGGTGCTTCCGGTGCAGAAAACCTTGGCTTTTTAAAACCCTCAGACCTTTGCCCTGGAAATGGAGTATACATCTTCTTACTACTAGTCTGTCTCTTCTCAATCACATACCTTTCTATCCTTCTCACAGACTCCACAAAAGTAGCAAACCTCTCCCTATTCTCTAGAGCAGACACAGGAGTGGTCAACTCAACGTTTAACCCCTTCTCAAAACGTCAGATTCTTTCCTCACCATTGGCTGCCATATGCGGGAAAAACTGCAAAAGCTCCATGAACGTAGCCTCATACTCGCTAATGTTCATCTGTCCTTGCCTAATCCTCTCAAATTGAGAGATCTTCTCATCCATGTAGGTTTTAGGGAAGTATCTAATGACGAATTCTCGTTGGAATTCCTCCCATCCGACTTCTACGCCTGGCCTCTTGCCCTCCTCTATCGTCTACCAATGACCAACACTCCCTTTAGAAGGTATACAACATGTCTTACCTTATCAGCTTCAGGAATATCAAGGATCCTGAAAGCCTTTTCCAGCTCCGTCAGCCACAAATCAGCATTTGCTGGATCAGCTGTACTAGCATAATCTATGGCTCCAACCCGGCGAAGTCTCTCAAAAGTCTTGACGGCTCCATGTCCATCATGGTGGGCTGGTGTCCTAGGTGCAGGTGGTCGCATCCTATCAGCCATGTGTGTCATAGTTGCCATAAACTGGCCGAACAGGGTATGGAAGGCTGGGTTCTCTATCATAGTTGGGTCAAACTGGGGATGTTCAGGTATAGGCTCCTCCCTATCTTGATCCCTTGCACCTCCTCCTGGTGCAGCAACGCTGCTCTCAGCAGCATGTTCCTCGTGTGATCCAGACATCTTCAAGTTCTTCTTCTCCTATATGAGCAGAATATACTATCAGATAAATTGGAAGACACTTAGAACAGACTCAACAACCTTAATCCTATATCTCTGTAGACTCAGCGAACCTAGAGCTCTGATACCACTAATTATGATACACCATTTAAACAATACATCATTATCTAGGCAGAAGTGTCTTTTAGCAGTAGATTACTGAAAATCACTAAAAATTGAAACCATTTTACAAAGAGATCCACATACAGGAAAACCCTTTCATCAAGAACCAAAGTATTACATTCAAATTATGGATCAAAAGTACATACTCGGTATCATCCCTTCTCGAGGGTTACAAGCATCAACTGCCCTGTTTAAACTATATACAAGCAGTACAAAAATCTCGAGGCATTAAGCCAAAATCTCAGATCGATTCACTAAAGTACTAACTACTACTCCGAGGACAGAGACGACACATAGGACTCTATTTACACATACACAAAATATGACAGTCAGTGTCTCCACCTGAGGAATCACTGCTGTTCTCTGTTGCTGCTGCTGCTGTTGTCCTTCACCTACTGAAGGGTTTCTGCCTCCTTGTCTGCGTCCACCTAAAAATGTTGGTGACCAACGGAGTGAGACCCATGTCCCAGCAAGAGATATAACTCTCCGCCAAAAAAAACATTATTATTGCTGTTTAATTAGAATAAAACTGAATAGAGAAATTATATATATTTTCAGCAGCAGATAATTCAATGTCTAAATAGATTTAGAGCAATATTCTTATTCAAAGTGTATTAGTTATAACTTGATAAAGTAGCATGTCACTTATCCAATAAGGATTTGAAGAACATACATAACCTTTATTCATCTAGAACATGCTAAGCAAGGTAACATCAGCCAATGATTCTCGTATTTCATCCTTAAACAAATACGCTACACGGCTGATTATGTTTTACAAACATTCTGAATTAATGCCCTGAAGAGATGAAGTATACCATTCATACTCTAACCGACCACGATTGCGTAAAGCATAGGTACCACACAAGGTCAATGGAAGAGCCAGACTCCAAGACCTCATCCTTCTCGGTCAGTACGAGATTATCTGGCAGAGACATCATGTGTCAAACTACAAAATAGCTTGCCATGTATAATGGCATCTTCACTATAGAGTGGTAGCCCGCAGCATATACTCTCTTCAGGGTTATGGCCCGTAGCCAATGCTTGGTATCATATAATGGAGTCATGGCCCGTAGTCATACTCTTATTGGGGTATGGTCCGAAACCAATACCATACATAGGAGATAGCCCGCAACCATTCCTATGGGGCATAAGGATATAATTGCCCAATTACCCCCACATATTAAAAAATATGCACGCCGAGTTAAACTTGTTTCACCATTCAACAAATTCTTCCGCTGATGGATCTGTGGTCAGGGCAACCATATTATATGATATCACTTGATTAATTAAGTGCATTATCATATTCTTTTAGCATCAATCATGTTTTCAAACAACAATTATTATAAAAGATGCTGTAAAAAGAGTGTAATACTTTCATCAGGTTCTGTTCAACTTTAAGAGCATATTGGGATCTCAGTCCCTCATCTCATCAGAAGCATTCTCAATCTTTTACAAACTCATTACCATGATTATAGAAAATGGGTATACCAACCCTCAGTTCAACATAGAACAATTGTTACCACTTATCAGGTAACTAATACCTTCAGGTCATCTGACCAAGGTAAACATGATACTTGTATAATAAGTATCTCACATGGCTCACAAGGCCCATTTCATCTCTTGTTACCTCTCACTAGGCAACAAAGTATATTATGGCTCACAAGGCCCATAAAGCAATAAATGAAATATCATAGGTCATACATGACTATGCTTATCATTTCATGAAACCTGCATGGTTAGTACACATGATAGCAATTATTTAATTCAACACCATGCAATACAAGGGTAGCATCACTATTCCCTTATTAGGGTTAGGATCTCCCAAATTCATCTCAATTAGGATTCCTCCTCAATTAGGGTTTACTATTCATCCCAATTAGGGTTTACATTCAATTACCCATAATTAGGGTTTACCATTCATCCCAGTTAGGATTTCTCACATCCATTAACTAAATCAAGGTTAGGATGTACTATTCTATTAAAAATTAGGGTTTCTCATATCCCAATACCCAAATTAGGGTTAGGGTTTATTATTTACATCCAATTAGGGTTTATTATTAAAATACCCTGAATTAGGGTTTCTTATAACATTACCCTTAATTAGAATCACATCACCCCCCTAGATTAGGGTTTCACTTAGAATTGCCCTAAATTAGGGTTTGGGTTCATCAATCACCTCAATTAGGGTTTTATGATCTCTTTATCAAGGATCATACCCTAATTAGGTATCCCATTCATTTTGAATGTGTTAGGGATTAATTACTACATGATCACTATACATGCATGTAGTTCTCTCTCTTATCCTCTCTAGGACATTCATTACTCCGATCTTGATTAGATTGAGTCAATCCTGTATTCAAATTCATACATATTGGGTTAGCATTGTATATTGAGTCATTGTTTCCATAAGTACCAAAGGTTAACCCCTTTAAATATTCTTACTCATTAAGTACCTTAGGAATACAACCATTGTACATATGTTTGATAATTATCATCATCAATTAAGAAATCAATTGATTTATCTTCACCTTAAATCTCCAAACGATTTAGGGTATATTGAACTCCAATCGATTTTTGACCTTTGAAATCTTCAATCGGTTTGACCCCTTAAACCATCAAATGGTTTTGAAACCATTTGATTCCAAATGGTTTCAAGACCATTTGGACTCAAACGGTCTCAAGACCGTTTGGTCCAAATCATCTTGAAAACCGAAAGGATTAGTTAGGGTTCTCTTCAATCAAATCAATTCAGGGTTTCAACATTGAACTATCCATCAATTTGATCATTCAATTGTAACCATTAGTTCTTTATTCATTCATGAACCCACTCATACTTCAATTGATTTGAATCTTCAACCCTCCAAATGGTTTGAAACCATTTGGGCACTTAGCCCTTAAAATCATTTGATCAATTATACTTGAAATCGAATGGACCTATCCACTTTTGAAATCGATTGGTTGACTCAACTTAGAAACTGATTGGACCTCCAAACGGTTTGAGACCATTTGATGCCAAACAGTTTCAAGACCGTTTGGACTCAAACGGTCTCAAGACCGTTTGGTCCAAATGTCCTTGAAACCGAATGGACCAATTAGGTTCTCAATCAACCAATTGATTAGGGTTTTGATACTTCAACCCGATTAGATTAGGGTTTTCAATTGATGATTCAATTATATTTGAAACCAATGAGATCAAACCATAAGAAACCATTGGATCAATCATCCAATTACATCATCTTATACCTCCAAATGGTCAACTATGGTCAACCACTCCAAACGGTTTGAAACTGTTTGGTTTCAAATGGTTTGATGAAACCGTTTGACCAATTCAATTGAAACCGATTGGTCCCAATTTTTGAAACCGTTTGCCTAGGATATTGATTGAGGTGTGTGCTTGAGATGACATCATCATCTTCAAGCTACAAACCCACGAAACTTTCTGTGATTTCCATGGTGATTTCATCAATCAACCAAATTAAAATTTTGGAAATAAAGAAGAACTCAACAATTGATAAAGATATGAAATCAATAACAATGTCCAAGGGTTTAAGTTATATAACCCACCTTCAAAGTGGAAGACAAGCTTCAAGCTTCACGTTCCTAATGGTGGTTTAAGCTTTCTCACTCCACAAGGTTCGTTCCTCAAGCTTTTGAGTGAAAAGGATTGGCTAGAACTGAAGATTGATTGAAGAAAAGAGGAAATCAAGCATTGATTTGTGATTTTCACCATGAATTAGAGGTTGAAGATGATTAAGGAGCTTACCTAAAGGTTGGAGTTCGTTCCCCTATTTCTCCTCAGTTCCCTTGTGCTTGTACAAAGAAAGGAAGAAAGAAAATCCGAAAAAGAGTCCTTGGTTGAGTGGAAAATGAAGTTTTTATAAAGGAATTTCAAGGAGAGAGAAAGTTGAAAAGAAATTCTTCAACTCCCCAAAAAGAGCCACATACTCTCCTCTCTCCCTTGTATATGAAGGCACGTCCCTTTGCCTTATATTCCTATTCATTATCCTTGAATTAAAGGAAAAGCAAATTAAGCACCTTAACCCTTATAATAATAATATCCCATATTTAGTGGGTATTACTTTTTAATTAACTAATGTGAGTGGGCTCTCCACTCACTTAGATATTTTCGTGTCCTTTGCAAGGGATAAGAACGTCCACACTTAGATAATTTCAACCATCTTATTTTTGGTTGAAGGCACTTCAATTAACATATTTATTTTTGCATTAATTTGAAGTAAAGTTCCATTTATGCTAAAATCTTGATTATTTTAATATCAAGATTCTCTCTCTTCCAAAATGATTCAAATGAGGCACCCCTATCAAATTATTTTCTCTGCATGATGCCAAGAATCATGAGGGACCCTCTTGAAGTGGTATTTTGCATATTGAACCCTAGGTTTTGGGTAAATTGCACATTACACCAAAACTAGGTTTTAATACACAACATTACTTAACTAGCTCTTTCTTGGTGCTCAAGCTTGTGGAAGCCATACCACTGCATCATACTCATTCCTATGATGCTTCAACATATGAGGAACATTTTATCATGTACAATTTGCAAGTTAACCCCTCAACTTGGGTAATTTGTACTTTAATCCAAAACTAACAAAACATTGTTTCAACATTATTCAAAAAGGACTAAAATTGAAATATAAGTTCCTCTTGAGCCTTAATTACTTTTCAAAAGATAAGAGCGAGCATATAATCAACCTCATTAAGCAAAACATCTAGGGTTAACACATAACCCAGGTCAGGGATGTTACAAATTATCCACCCCTAACAGGGATTTCGTTCCCGAAATCATCAACGAAAACATTAAGAGAAAAAAGAAGGGTAATTCCTCCTCATCTCTTCCACTAGTTCCCACGTAGCTTCTTCAACGCCATGATGATGCCAGAGAACTTTTACAAGACATATGTCTTTCTTTTTTAGCTTTTTAACTCTTCTATCAAGGATCATCACAGGTCCTTCAACATATGATATATCATTATTTAACTCAACCTCCACATGTTGTAAAACTAACTCTGTGTCAGGATGACACTTTCTCAACATGGAGATATGGAACACTGGATGCAACTTATGCAGCTTAGGTGGTAACTCCAGCTTATAGGCTACCTTTCCAATCCGTTCAATGATTGGATAAGGCCCCATAAATCTAGGAGCTAACTTTCCTTTCTTTCCAAATCTAAGAACACCTTTCCAAGGTGAGACCTTGAGATATACTCTGTCTCCAACTTGGAATTCTAAAGGTCTCCGCCATTTGTCAGCGTACGACTTCTGTTCATTCTATGTAGTCTTTAAGTGTTGTTGTATTACTTTAATCTTCTCAGTTGTCTGCTACACTAACTCAGGACCCAAAAGTTGATATTCCCCTGTTTCATACCAACATAACAGAGATCTACAATGTCTACCATATAATGCTTCATATGGTACCATGTCAATACTGTGCTGATAGCTATTATTTTAAGCAAATTCTATCAAGCTCAGATGTAGATCCCAACTTCCTACTAATTGAAGGACACATGCCCTAAGCAAGTCCTCCAAGGTTTGTATGGTCCTTTCAGACTGTCCATCTGTCTGTGGGTGAAAGGCTGTACTAAACCTTAACTGCGTACCCAAAGCTTTATGGAGTCACTCCACAAAATGACTCGTGAACTGGGGACCTCTATCAGAAACAATAGAAACTAGAACCCCGGGTAAACGTACTATCTCTTCTTTATATATCTGTGCAAGCTTCTCAGTAGAATAGGTTATTTTGACAGGAAGAAAATGTGCTGTCTTAGTCAACCTATCAAATATCACCCAAATGGAATCATGACCTTTAGTTGTTCTAGGCAAACTAACCACGAAGTCCATGGTCACATGATCCCATTTCCACTGTGGTATGGGCTAAGGTTGCATTGTTCCTGTGGGCTTTTGATGTTCAGCTTTAACCTACTGACACACCGGACACCGCATAATAAACTCAGTTACATCCTTCTTCAATCCTGGCCACCAATACATATCCTTCAAGTTATGATACATTTTGGTGCTCCCTAGATGCATTGCATACATAGAAGAATGAGCTTCCTCCAAGACCAACTTCCTTAAGTCATTGGCATCAGGTACTACCATCCTACCATGGTTACAGACTACTTGATCCTCTGACTCATGAAAGCCATCCCATTTTTCACTACCATACTCTGACCTAATCTGCTGAATCACAGTATCAGGTTGTTGTGCTTCTTTAATCTGCTGTCTCAGAGTAGGTTTTATGTGCATCTCAGCTAACAACCCGGCTAACAACGATACTTTAAGCTGTACATTGTTTTGCCTCAAGGAGATAAGCATATCTCTCTTAGAGCACACTAAGGAGTTCAGCTGGGCTTTATCTAGGGCTGGTGATGATGACTTCCTACTTAGTGCATCAGCCACAACATTGGCTTTCCCTGGATGATAATCAACTGTACAATTGTAGTCCTTGATTAATTCAGTCCAGCGGCGCTGTCTCATATTCAACTCATGCCGAGAGAATATATACTTTAGATTCTTATGGTTTGTGAAAATCTAAAATATTTCTCCATAGAGATAATGTCTCCAGATTTTCAAAGCATTGACCACATCAGCTAGCTCTAGATCATGTGTTGGATAATTCTCCTCGTGTTTCTTAAGTTGTCGAGAAGCAAAAGAAATCACTTAATTATCCTACATCAACACACATCCTAGACCATTCTTAGATGCATCACAGAATACTATGTACCCCTTTCCTTGTTTAGGTAACACTAGCACAGGTGCACTTGTTAACCTTTCTTTCAGCAACTAGAAGGAATGTTGACACTTGTCATTCCAGACAAAAAGAGCTTCTTTCCTGGTCAACTTGGTTAGGGGTAAAGCTATAGAACTGAAGTTCTTAATAAACCTCCTGTAGTAACCTACCAGTCCCAGAAAACTACGAATCTCCATCGGTGTTTTTGACTGTTCCCATTGCAGGACAGATTCTACCTTCTTAGGATCAACACGGATACCTAAGGCAGATATTACATGTCCTAGAAAAGAAACTTCTGGTATCCAGAACTCACATTTACTAAACTTAGCATACAACTTATGCTCTCTTAGCAAAGTTAAAGCTTGACGGAGGTGCTACTCATGCTGTTGAGCATCTCTACTGTAGATCAAGATGTCATCTATGAAAACTACTATGAACTGGTCAAGAAAAGGTCGAAAGATTCTATTCATGAGTTCCATGAATGAAGTTGGTGCATTAGTTAGTCCAAACGACATAACTATGAACTCATAGTGACCATATCTTGTCCTAAAGGCAGATTTAGGTATGTCACCTTCCTTGATACGCAACTGATGATATCCCGACCTCAGATCTATCTTAGAGAAGATAGTTGCACCATGCAACTGATCAAACAGGTCATCTATCCTTGGCAGAGGATACTTGTTCTTTATAGTTACTTTATTTAACTGTCTGTAGTCAATGCATAACCGCATCAACCCATCCGTCTTTTTAACAAAGAGAACTGGAGCACCCCATGGTGAAGTACTCGGTTGGATAAAACCCTTCTCAAGCAACTCCTGCAACTGTTTCTTGAGCTCTGCCATATCAGCAGGTGCCATTCTATACGGTGTTTGTGCTATTGGTTGCATGCCTGGGATTAGTTTAATCTCAAAATAAATCTCTCGGGGCGGAGGTACACTTGGAAGATCTTTAGGAAATACATCTTCAAATTCCCTAACTATCGGGACTTCTGGAAGTTTAGGGATCTCCATTGTGGTATCTACCACATGAGCTAAGAATGCAATGCACCCTTGTCTCATCAACTTCTTAGCTACCATAGCTGACACAAGACAGGTTGGAAGAATCTTTCTCTCTCCCTGAAGGATCCATGTGTCACTATCATCTGTGAATATAGCCTGCTTGGAAATACAATCCAAGACAACCTTATACTTTTCTAGGGTGTCCATTCCAAGAATTACATCGAACCCGTGCATCTCAAGTGGTATAAGATCTACATGAATGTGATGTTCAGAAAAGGAAAGAATGCAGGGAGAACACACCTCCTACAACACTGCAGATCCCAACATAGGAGTTTCTAGCAACAAACTCTCTGCCCTATGACCAACTGTCATATTGCAGTCAAGAATCACTTCTCTAGTGATAAAGGAATGCGTAGCACCCAGATCAATCAAAATAGATACAAAGAAGGATGAAGCCATATCAGAATAAAATAGTTCCATCTGACCTATCACAACCCACGGGTTAACTACTGCTTCGGGCTGATTCATAGCATAGAATCTAGCCGTTGGTTGTTGTTGACCCTGTTCTCGATTGTTAGATGCCGACGAACCAGCTTGTGACGCTTGACTATGTCCTCGAGCGCCACTAGAAAACTGCTTCCTTTCAGAGCCTTGTTGACTCTGCCTCTGGGGTTAAGTCATCATAGTGTTCCCGACTGGACAATCTCTTACCAGATGTCCCATTTGTCCACATCGGTGACAGTTCCTGGTCTCAGGATAAGGTTTATGAGGTCCAGTCATCGATGTTGATGCTGTGCTGGGGGCTCTATTTTGGGGAAAAATATGGCATCTACCCCTTCTTGACGTCCATTGCGTCTGGGTATTGAACCTCTGTGGTGCTTCCGGTGCAGAAAACCTTGGCTTTTTAAAACCCTCGGACCTTTGCCCTTGAAATGGAGTATACATCTTCTTACTACTGGTCTGTCTCTTCTCAATCACAAAACTTTCTATCCTTCTCACAGACTCCACCAAAGTAGCAAACCTCTCCCTGTTCTCTAGAGAAGACACAGGAGTGGTCAACTCAACGTTTAACCCCTTCTCAAAATGCCAAATTCTTTCCTCATCATTGGCTGCCATATGCGGGCAAAACCACAAAAGCTCCATGAACTTAGCCTCATACTCACTAATGTTCATCTGTCCTTGCCTGATCCTCTCAAATTGAGAGATGTTCTCATCCAGGTAGGTTTTAGGGAAGTATCTAATGACAAATTCTCATCGGAATTCCTCCCATCCGACTTCTATGCCTGGCCTCTTGCCCTCCTCTATTGTCCACCAATGACCAACACTCCCCTTTAGAAGGTATACAACATGTCTTACCTTCTCAGCTTTAGGAATGTCAAGGATCCTGAAAGCCTTTTCCAGCTCCGTCAGCCACAAATGAGCATCTGATGGATCAGCTGTACCAGCATAATCTATGGCTCCAACCCGACGAAGTCTCTCAAAAATCTTGCCGGCTCCATGTCCATCATGGTGGGCTGGTGCCCTAGGTGCAGGTGGTGGCATCCTATCAGCCATGTGTGTCATAGTTGCCATAAACTGGCCGAACAGGGTATGGAAGGCTGGGTTCTCTATCATAGCTGGGTCAAACTGGGGATGTTCAGGTACTGACTCCTCCCTAGCTTGATCCCTTGCACCTCCTCCTAGTGCAGCAACGCTGCTCTTAGCAGCATGTTCCTCGTGTGATCCAGACATCTTCAAGTTCTTCTTCTCCTATATGAGCAGAAGATACTATCAGATAAACTGGAAGACACTTAGAACCGACTCAACAACCTTAATCCTATGTCTCTATAGACTCAGCGAACCTAGAGCTCTGATACCACTAATTGTGATACACCATTTAAACAAAACATCATTATCTAGGCGGAAGCGTTCGTTAGCAGCGGATTACTGAAAATCACTAAAAATTAAAACCATTTTACAAAGAGATCCACATATAGGAAAACCCTTTAATCAAGAACCAAAGTATTACATTCACATTCTTGATCAAAAGTACATACTCTGTATCATCCCTTCTCGAGGGTTACAAGCATCAACTTCCCTGTTTAAATTATATACAGGCAGTACAAAAACCTTGAGGCATCAAGCCAAAATCTCAGATCGATTCACTAAAGTACTAACTACTACTCTGAGGACCTGAGAGTACAGAGATGACACATAGGACTCTATTTACACATACACAAAACATGACAGTCAGTGTCTCCACCTGAGGAATCACTACTATTCTCTACTGCTGCTGTTGCTGCTGCTATCCTTCACCTATTGAAGGGTTTCTGCCTCCTCGTCCGCGTCCACCTAAAAATGTTGGTGACCAACGGAGTGAGACCCATGTCCCAGTGAGATATATAACTCTCTACCAAAAAACATTATTATTGTTGTTTAATTAGAATAAAACTGAACAGAGAAATTATATATATTTTCAGCAGTAGATAATTCAATGTCTAAACATATTTAGAGCAATATTCTTATTCACAGCATATCAGTTATAACTTGATAAAGTAGCATGTCACTTATCCAATAAGGATTTGAAGAACATACATAACCTTTATTCATCTAGAACATGCTAAGCAAGGTAACATCAGCCAATGATTCTCGTATTTCAAGCTTAAACAAATACGCTACATGGCTGATTACGTTTTACAAACATTTTGAATTAATGCCCTAAAGAGATGAAGTATACCATTTATACTCTAACCGACCACGATTGCGTAAAGCATCAGTACCACACAAGGTCAATGGAAGAGTCGGACTTCAAGACCTTATCCTTCTCGGTTAGTATGAGATTATCTGGCAGAGACATCACGTGTCAAACTACAAAATAGCTTGCCAGGTATAATGGCATCTTCACTATAGAGTTATAGCCTGCAACATATACTCTCTTCAGGGTTATGCCCTGTAGCCAATGCCTGGTATCATATCATGGAGTCATGGCCCGTAGCCATACTCTTATTGGGGTATGGTCCGAAACCAATCCCATACATAGGAGATAGCCTGCAACTATTCCTATGGGGCATAAGGATATAATTGCCCAATTACCCCCACATATTCAAAAATATGCACGCCGAGTTAAACTCGTTTCACCATTCAGCAAATTCTACCGTTGATGGATCTGTGGTCAGGGAAACTATATTATATGATATCACTTGATTAATTAAGTGCATTCTCATATTCTTTTAGCATCAATCATGTTTTCAAACAACAATTATTATAATAGATGATGTAAAAAGAGTGTAATACTTTCATCAGGTTATGTTCAACTTTAAGAGCATATTGGGATCTCAGTCCCTCATCTCATCAGGAGCATTCTCAATCTTTCACAAACTCATTACCATGATTATAGAAAATGGATATTCCAACTCTCAGTTCAACATAGAACAGTTGTTACCACTTATCAGGTAACTAATACCTTCAGGTCATCTGACCAAGGTAAACATGATACTTGTATAATAAGTATCTCACATGGCTCACAAGGCCCATTTCATCTCTTGTTACCTATTACTAGGCAACAAAGTATATTATGGCTCACAAGGACCATAAATAAATAAATGAAATATCATAGCTCATACATGACTATGCTTATCATTTCATGAAACCTGCATGGTTAGTACACATGATAGCAATTATATAATTCAGCACCATGCAATACAAGGGTAGCATCACTATTCCCTTATTAGGGTTAGGATCTCCCAAATTCATCTCAATTAGGATTCCTCCTCAATTAGGGTTTACTATTCATCCCAATTAGGGTTTACATTCAATTACCCATAATTAGGGTTTACCATTCATCCCAATTAGGATTTCTCACATCCATTAACTAAATCAAGGTTATGATGTACTATTCTCTTCAAATTAGGGTTTGTCATATCCCAATACCCAAATTACGGTTAGGGTTTTTATTATTTACATCCAATTAGGGTGTATTATTAAAATACCCTAAATTAGGGTTTCTTATAACATTACCCTTAATTAGAATCAAATCATCCCCCGAGATTAGGGTTTCACTTAGAATTGCCCTAAATTAGGGTTTGGGTTCATCAATCACCTCAATTAGGGTTTTATGATCTCTTTATCAAGGATCATACCCTAATTAGGTATCCCATTCATTTTGAATGTGTTAGGGATTAATTACTACATGATCACTATACATGTATGTATTTCTCTCTCTTATCCTCTCTAGGACATTCATTACTCCGATCTTGATCAGATTGAGTCAATCTTGTATTCAAATTCATACATATAGGGTTAGCATTGTATATTGAGTCATTATTTCCTTAAGTACCAGAGGTTAACCCCTTTAAATATTCTTACTCATTAAGTACCTTAGGAATACAACCATTGTATATATGTTTGATAATTATCATCATCAATCAAGAAATCAATTGATTTATCTTCACCTTAAATCTCCAACCGATTTAGGGTATATTGAACTCCAATCGATTTTTGACCTTTGAAATCTTCAATCGGTTTGACCCCTTAAACCATCAAATGGTTTTGAAACTGTCTGATTCCAAACGGTTTCAAGACCATTTGGACTCAAATGGTCTCAAGACCGTTTGGTCCAAATCATCTTGAAAACAGAAAGGATTAGTTAGGGTTCTCTTCAATCAAATCGATTCAGGGTTTCAACATTGAACTATCCATCAATTTGATCATTCAATTGTAACCATTAGTTCTTTATTCATTCATGAACCCACTCATCCTTCAATTTATTTGACTCTTCAACCCTCCAAACGGTTTGAAACCGTTTGGGCACTTAGCCCTTAAAATCATTTGAGCAATTATACTTGAAATCGAATGGACCTATCCAGTTTTGAAATCGATTGGTTGACTCAACTTAGAAACCGATTGGACCTCCAAACGGTTTGAGACCGTTTGGTCCAAATGTCCTTGAAACTGAATGGACCAATTAGGTTCTCAATCAACCTATTGATTAGGGTTTTGATACTTCAACCCGATTAGATTAGGGTTTTCAATTGATGATGCAATTATATTTGAAACCAATGAGATCAAACCAAAAGAAACCATTGGATCAATCATCCAATTACATCAGCTTATACCTCCAAATGGTCAACTATGGCCAACCACTCCAAACGGTTTGAAACCGTTTGGTTTCAAATGGTTTGATGAAACCGTTTGACCAATTCAATTGAAACTGATTGGTCCCAATTTTTGAAACTGTTTGCCTAGGATATTGATTGAGGTGTGTGCTTGAGATGACATCATCATCTTCAAGCTACAAACCCACGAAACTTGCTGTGATTTTCATGGTGATTTCATCAATCAACCAAATTAAAATTTTGGAAATAAAGAAGAACTCAACAATTGATAAAGATATGAAATCAATAACAATGTTCAAGGGTTTAAGTTATATAACCCGCCTTCAATGTGGAAGACAAGCTTCAAGATTCACATTCCTAATGGTGGTTGAAGCTTTCTCACTCCACAAGGTTCATTCCTCAAGCTTTTGAGTGAAAAGGATTGGCTAGAATTGAAGATTGATTGAAGAAAAGAGGAAATCAAGCATTGATTTGTGATTTTCACCATGAATTCAAGGTTGAAGATGATTAAGGAGATTACCTACAGGTTGGAGTTCGTTCCCCTGTTGCTCCTAAGTTCCCTTGTGCTTGTCCAAAGCAAGGAAGAAAGAAAATCCGAAAAAGAGTCTTTGGTTGAGTGGAAAATTAAGTTTTTATAAAGGAATTTCAAGGAGAGAGAAAGTTGGAAAGAAATTCTTCAACTCCCCAAAAAGTGCCACATACTCTCCTCTCTACCTTGTATATGAAGGCACCTCCCTTTTCCTTATATTCCTCTTCATTATCCTTGAATTAAAGGAAAAGCTAATTAAGCACCTTAACCCTTATAATAATAATATCCCATATTTAGTGGGTATTACTTTTTAATTAACTAATGTGAGTGGGCTATCCACTCACTTAGATATTTTCGTGGCCTTTGAAAGGCATAAGGACGTCCACACTTAGCTAATTTCAACCATCTTATTTTTGGTTGAAGGCACTTCAATTAACATATTTAATTTTGCATTAATTTGAAGTAAAGTTCCATTTATGCTTAAATCTTGATTATTTTAATATCAAGATTCTCTCTCTTCCAAAATGATTCATATGAGGAGCCCCTCTCAAATTATTTTCTCTAAATGATGCCAAGAATCATGAGGTACCCTCTTGAAGTGGTATTTTGCATATTGAACCCTAGGTTTTGGGTAAATTGCACATTACACCAAAACTAGGTTTTAATGCACAACATTGCTTAACTAGCTCTTTCTTGGTGCTCAAGCTTGTGGAAACCATACCACTGCATCATACTTATTCCTATGATGCTTCAACATCTGAGGAACATTTTATCATGTACAATTTGCAAGTTAACCCCTCAACTGGGGTAATTTACACTTTAGTCCAAAACTAACAAAACATTGTTTCAACATTATTCAAAAAGGACTAAAATTGAAATATAAGTTCCTCTTGAGCCTTAATTACTTTTCAAAAGATGAGAGTGAGCATATAATCAACCTCATTAAGCAAAACATCTAGGGTTAACACATAACCCAGGTCAGGGATGTTACAATAGTAGTCCACGCGGACCACTAAGAACTCTTGTAGTTCTAGAAGAACAGACAAGAAGGAGTTGTCCCTTCTCATTTGTGTACTAGCACCAAATTTCTCTCCCACAATTTTTATCCCTTATTATCCCTCCCTTTACTAGGTAGGACGCTTGAGTTATCTCAGTTAACATAACCAGAGATGACAACGTTGTCGAAGGCAATTGAGTTGTGTCTGAGAAGTCCCAACTACCCCTCTATTTATAGGAGAGTTAGGGTCAGGGATCCCAGTATGAGAGAGTGGAAGGGACCAAAATTTAACAAATTTTCACATCCCACAAGAGGTGAAATAGTTAGTTTGTAGATGAATCGATCGGTTGTCATGTGAACGGATTGGTTCAACCATTGACCCAGTCATTTCATAATGTTTCCCAATTGCCATTGTATTAGCAATTTAATTTAATGTACAATATGACATCAACACTAATCCTTAAATCAATTCAATGGATCCACCAACCAATTGGTTCATAACCTAAGCCCGTCGATTCATGGACCTGAGCCAACCGGCTCACTTTCTAAATTGGTCGGTTCATGGACTAGATTGCCAATATTGGTTCATTTGAGCTGACACATTGAAATGATCAATTCAACACTTAAACTAGTCCATTCATAGTCCAGTCAGTCAACATTCAACCAATGTTGTTTAAACTGAATACCTAATTCTAGTGTTCAATTTTAAGCCTTATTCATGAAAGAACTGCTATTCCAAGTGTATCCTATGTGTGTGACCCTACATGTTCCAAGTTACGTTGGTAGTGAATGTCCATAATTAATTTATGACATCACACACAATGAGCAGTATCTATAAACACATCATTGCTACCCAAGTAATTAGGAAAGTTGTAGAACAACTACAAACTACAATCTGCTATTGTTGTTGATGTGATTGCTTAATTCCTTTATTACTGATATCTAGATTGAACTCGAGGCATGTAATTGTCATCCTCTTGATGTTCAATCTGTGTTCCTTGAACTGGAGAAGACTGTTTGAGATACATGTGATCTCAACATCAAATATTGATTAACATGTGCATGCAAATTCTTTTCTTAGTCTCTCTTATCAATTGTCCTCAATATCAAACTCTAGTAGGAGGGACAAGCATCATCTACATCACTCACACTCATCCCCATGTGTCACAATGCACCCGATCATCACCTTTATGGTAACCATTATTCAAGGTCATAGTGGTTGATGTCAAAGTTAATTGAATGACATGTGATGAGTGTAGTGATTGTAGGTCTAAGAACCATAATCACACATCACTATGAGACATGATTTTGACTACCTTTTATGGTTTCCATATGTCACTCTCAAGGTGGGTCTATCTAATACACTATTCTCTAACAAGTATCTATGTGTTTGTTTGATATCACATATCATGTCTGAGGAGATTTTTCCATCAACCAACACACACTCTAGTCTTATGTGTCATTGTTGCATATCAGTCTTCCATAATAACATCTAACTAGGGACATAACAAGATTGTATATACTCTTGACATCCATATAATCTCATTGTTCAGGTCATCAACCTGAAGACATAGATCATTGACTAATCTCATTCTTTAGACATTCATTATGTTCTACCACTATCTCATAACTGATTGAAACATAATAAACCAAAAGATTGTTGTAAGGACCCTGACCTCCGTTTTAGACTTACCCTATTTGCTTTGCCTAAACCTTGTGCTTAGATGTTTGCTAATCACCTGAGTTGTGATTAGGATTCTGTTTGTGCTTTGTTGGGAGGTTGAGGTGCAACTTGCAATTTACCCAAGTTTTAGGGATTGTGTGCAAGTTTGCCACCTTGAGAGATGTCTTTCTCTCTCCTTGCATCCTCTAGGGTTGAGAGGATGAGTTAGGCACCTTGCTTGAGTTGTTTTGGGCCTCGTTTAAGCATGTGAAGCTTGGGCTTGTTGTTGGGATTTCTTGAGCCTTGTTTGCTTGGTGTATCGGCTAAGAGAGTATCGAGCATGAATGTATCGGCCAGGGTTATATCGGCCAATGTGTATCGGCCATGGCACCATGTTGGGCGATACACACCCTCTTGACCTAGCCTTCTTTGTGTCACCATTCTTTGGACAAGTGGTCGTTGCTTTGCTAGTTGGTGGCAAGTCATGAGCAAGTGGTTTGGGGTGCTAGAAAGGTGGCATAGTTTGGACAAGTGGTGGTTTGGGCGAGCACATGTGGAGCAATCCCCTAGTGGATGCCCACTTAACCCCCTTGCATATATACCCCCTTATTTGTTAGCTTGGGATCCCTTTAGCTCCTTAGTGCTTCCCTTCTTTCTTGGTGGCCGATATCTCCCCTTACTGGAGATTTGGTGGCCGATACACTTGGTAGAGCTTGGTGGCCGATCTCCTTAGTGGAGTCTTCTTCTTCCTCTAGTGGTGGCCAAAACCCTAGATCTGCCTTTCTCCTTCTCCTCTTGTGGTGAGTATCTCTCCCTATCCTTGGCACCTTCTTCTTCTTCTCTCTTTCTTTTCATCCATGGTGGTTATGGAGTTCTCTTCTCTCCTAGTGTTGGCCGAAGGTGGTGCCTTGGAGCTTTGGAGCTTGAGGAGTGTGGTTGAGGTGGGTTACATAACTCCTAACCCTAGCTATACTACCTTCTTTATATACTTGTTTTTTACATGTTATCTTGGTCGGCCATGCATACCTTGTTAGTAATGTTCTTGCTCTAGTAAGCGCCCTTGATCTTGTTGGATGTGGTGACATGGTTATGTCGTTTAGATGTGTTCTTGGACCTTGTTTGCCGAACCATTGGATTAGGGTTCTTTGGGAAAAACGCCTCTCTCTTAGTTGTTGAGAGGTGAGCCTAGGGTTCCTAATTCCATGGTGCGTGTGGTGTGTTCTTGAGGCAAAACCCCTTTCTTTCCTTGGTCTTGAGAAGTGAGCTCAAGCTTTAGTTGTGTGGGCAAAACCCCTCTCTCACTTAGTTGTTAAGAGGTGAGTCTACACTCTGGTGCTTAAGCAATACCCCCCTCTTTCCATGGACTTGAGAGGTGAGCCTTTGGTTGGTGTTGAACTAGTTGAGGTTGGAGGGTTGACTGATATGGGATGACCCACTCTACTGCCTGATATGTGATGGAGGTTGCGCAAAACCCCTCTCACTTAGTTGTTGAGAGGTGATCCAATTCTCTTGATCTATTACGGTTTCTTGGTGGTGGTTTTGAGGATGAAGATGACCAACCCGATATGGTGCTTTTCCTGATATAGTACCTTGTCTGATAGGTTGTGTGGTCTTTTGGCTGACATGGTTATTAGGTTGCCTATTATGATGCTCAATGAGGTGTGTTGGATGCTTGAGTTGCCCGATATATTTCTTCTAGGCTTTGGGCGATATGCTAGAAAGACGTTTTGTTGACCTCTTGACCGATATGGGATACCCCAACCCTAGATGGGAGACATGGGGTCTTGGCCGATAAGGATGTTGAGTAATCTAGTAGATCCTACCTTGGGCAATATAGTGGCTTGTTACCTTGACTGATATGAGTATGGTAGGCAGATCTTGTGTTGGGCGATATGGCTTGTACCTTGCACGACACTCCCCTAGTTGTGCTACCCGACATAGTGCCCTAGTGGCTATGTTGCCTTAAGTGATATGCAGCTTGGGCGTTAGGGTTTGCTACTTTGGGCGATATGGGGTTTATCCTTCATGCCCGATACCCTCTTACACCTAGATGTCTAGTGTTGCCCGATATGGTTGTTGACCGATATGAAGGTTGACTTAGATGATGGGTGGTGCTTAGGGTCTGGTTGTGCCCGATACCAAGGTGATAGTGGTTGTCTGACATGGTTGTTAACCCTAGATGGGTGTTGACCGATACAGTGCTAGGCTTCACACTCTTTGATGAGGCGTGTCTTACCTTTAGTGAGGTTTATGGAACCTTTGGTGAGGGTTGTCCCTTGCCTGTTATACCTTTGGTGAGGGTTGTCCCTTACTCGATATATCTATAGTGAGGGTTGTACCTTGTGATCAGTTGGAAACCCTAATGCTTGATCGAAAAGTCATATAAGATAATGTCATGCATATATATGCTCATCCAATTGTGTAATTATATCTCACTTGGTATATGCAATAAGTTTAAGATGTTCCTTGTATGATTACAGTTGTACCTCTATGCTCATGCTAACCATGCAGGTACCAGTTGTATGATGAGGCCATGATGATGGTATGGAAATGATATGATGTGGAACATCAAGGGTTATGATGAACCCAATGATATATGATGGGTGTTACCCATGGAATGTCTATGTGTGCCTTGATGATGGGATTGAATCTCTGTGATGTTAATCCTTGTGATGAATCTAGATGATTGGAAAGAGGCCAAATGGTAACATGTGATGTTGGATCCTTGATGATGTTGATGGCACTGTAGGCCTTAGTGACAATGTAACACAAGTGAATGTGTTTTATGTTTATTCATTCTTATTATAGTTACATGTTACATAACTTGGTTGAATCTTGCAATTCATTTAAAATTCATTAATTAATGACAGAGGAACTTTTCATTTAGTTTTCCCTGGCCATAGATCCATCATCGTCAGGAGTTTGGTGATCGTGAAACAGGTTCTCCTAAGGGTTAACCTGGAACACATATTGTTGAATATGCAGGGTGTGCCTACGCCATAAATAGTAGTACATGTTTAGAGCACAGTTTAAGGCCTGTATCTCAGTGTGGTTAGAGCATGGTGAACAGGCCCATGGATCATGATATGTGATAGAGCATGGTGAATAGGCCCATGGCTCAATGATGACAGAGTACGGTGAACAGGCCCGTGGCTCGGTTTTCTAGCACCGATACCTATACCAAGGTGGTCTAGGCAGAGGGTAGCCTAACCATGTGTTGGTGAGGCCACTTAAGCAAGAGACTGTGGTCCTACTTTGGTTCTCATGCATTCACCACAAGGAGGTGAGGTCGTGGAGTCCGACTCTTCCATTGACCATGTATGGCATCGGCTTTGGGTTTCGCAATCGAAGGTTGGATTTGAGCGGTACAACTCACTTCCTCAGGGCATAATAAATCGTAATCCAGCCATATAGTATATCTTCTTAGGGAAAACATGAAACATTGGTTGAGGCCTTGTTTGTATAGTTGCCCTAGTTATATCTTGCAGCTAATTACATGTTCCTCAGATATTATGATAAGTTATTATTAGACCTGTCTTGTCAATCATGTTCGATATTATTATCTGTGCATATGCTTCCCAAATATCTCGGTAAGAAGTTATAGCAAGTTAGCTCTGCTCAGTATGCTGCTCATATACGATCTACTTATATCAGTTACCTGTTTTATCTGTTCTAGCTCTCCTTTGAGGTTTTATAGTTTTAGTGGGGGTTATGTTTCTCACTGGGACTGTGTGTCTCACCCTGCTGGTTTAAAACCTTTTTAGGTAATCGAGCTAGACATGGTGGTGATCACGGTGTTGCAGCTGAGCAGCAAGAAGAATAGTAGAAGGAAAGAGGTGGTTATGCTGCTGTCTTTTAGAGGTTTTGTAGTAGAGTAATAAAGTCATCCCTATACTCTCAGGTCCTTGGAAGTGTTTTGATGAGGTTTCACAATGTATAGTTGATATGGCTTTCTTATCCTATTGTTGACCTGGCTAGGTCTGTTATGTATATAAACAGGTGATGCATCCTTTATGGATAAAAGACATCTGGATCCTATGAACGGTGGACATGCATTAAGTTGATGTATATTTTTATAACATGTTTCTTTGCAGGATGTGGATCTGGTTGTAATAGTTCCTTTCTTATCTTCTTTCCGCAATCGGTTTTAATTAACCGGTGTTTTTGGTAATACGATGTTTATGACGGTTCCACACATTTTTCACGTGGCATTTCATTGTCTGTGTGATAGCGGGATGTCACATTATAGGTTGGTATTGGAGCTCTAGGTTTGCTGAGTCTATAGGGATCTAGGACTAGGTTTTGTGTCTGTTCTTGTGATTTTTCCATATTTTCTCACAATGACCTTCTGCCCCCAGCAGAAGATAAAGCTAAAAGATGTCTAGAAGTCACGAAGAACATGATCCCAAGAGAAGTGCCGCTGCATCAGTTGATGGAGCGAGTGTGCAGGCACATGAAGATCGGGTGCCTGAGGTCCCCCAAATCGACCCAGCCATTCTTGAGAATCCTCTCTACCAGTGCCTTATGGGACAGATAATGGCAATGATGAATCTCATGGTGGAGAGATTACCTGTACCTCTGCCAAGAGCACTAGTTCCCTATGAAGAATCATCGGGTATTGGGAAGACCTTTGAGCGGCTTCACCGAGTCAGAGCTTCAGATTATGTTGGAATGGCTGATCCAGTAGATGCAGATCTGTGGCTGAAAGGTCTTGAGAAGGCCTTTCGTATCCTTGACATCCTCGAAGCAGACAAAGTCAAGCATGCTGTCTACCTTCTAAAAGGTAGTGTTGTCCACTGGTGGGCCATCGAGGAAGAGAAGCGACCCGGTGAGGTGATCTGTTGGGACGTCTTCTGGTGGGTGTTCGTGAGTTGATACTTTCCGAAGACGTATCTAGATGAGAAGATCAACCAGTTTGAGTGTTTGCACCAAGGATCTATGAGCATCACCGAGTAAGAGGCCAATTTTATGGAGCTGTTGAGGTTTTGTACTCACATGGCAGCAACGGATGATGAGAGGATCAGATGGTTTGAGAAAGGTTTGAGTGCTGAGCTGTCGACACGTGCTGCTGCTTTAGAGAACCGAGAATGGTTTTCCACATTTGTGGAGTCTGTCTGAAGGATTGAATGGTCAGTCAAGGAGAAGAGAGAGACCATGTCCAAGAAATGGCATGCTTAGTTTCAAAAATAGAGGTTTGACATCCACAAGAAGCTGAGGTTTTCTGCACCTTCTGTGATGCAAGGCTCTAGTGCACCATCTCAGTGGTCACCAAGTAAAGGAAGAGGGCATGGTTATTCGCCATCCAGAGCCTACAATACAATTTTAGTAGCAGTGATAGGGTCGTCTAGGATACAGTTAGAGGACAGGTCATGCTATCTTTATGGACAGACAGGGCATATGAAGTCAAATTGCCTAAGGAGAGATGTCGAAGTGACATAACAACCACCAAGACAGAGTCAACAAGGGTCAGAAAGACAGCAGTTTAGTGGCGCCAGAGGGTGAGTACGTGACCAAGCGTCACAAGCTGGATCATCTGCTCAAGGAAGGAGAGGGCGTGGACGACATCAAGCAACGACTCGATTCTATGCTGAGTCAGCCGGAGGCGATAGTCAACCCGCGAGTGGTGGTAGGTCAGATGGAGTTATTTCATTCTGATCTAAGACTTCTCACCATACAGATAGTGCCTCTAGATCTTCAAGGCATGAACCACTACTACAAGATCTAGAACATGCATTGATTACTTCTCCTCATGTTTCTTAAGATGTCTCGAAGCAAAAGAAATCACATTCTTGTCCTACATTAGCACACATCCCAAGCCATTCTTTGACGCATCATAGAATATGATGTATCCCTTACCTTGCTATGCAAGAACTAACACTGGTGCACTAGTAAAATTCTCCTTCAACATCTGGAAGGAACATTGACACTTATCATCCCAGACAAAAGGAACACCTTTCCTCATCAACTTTATTAGGGGTAGCACCATAGCACTGAAGTTGTTGATAAATCTCATGTAGTAGCCTATCGAGCCTAGGAAACTTCAAACTTTGGTCGATGTCTTGGGTTGTTCCCACTCCAACACTGACTTTACCTTGTTTGGGTCTACACAAACACCCCTAGCAGATAAAACATGACCAAGGAAGGACACCTTAGTCAACCAGAAATAACATTTGCTGACCTTAACATATAATTAGCAAAGGTGTTTCTCATGCTACTAGTTGTCGTTGCAGTATATCAAGATGTCATTGATGAACACCACCACAAAATGATCAAGGTACGACCTAAACACCATGTTCATTAGATCCATGAAAGTTGTTGGCACGTTAGTCAACCCGAACGTCATAACCACAAACTCATAGTGAGCATACCTAGTCTTGAAAGCTATCTTACGTATGTCATCTGCCTTAATCCTCAACTGGTGGTAACCTAACCTTAGATCTATCCTGGAGAACATTATAATGCCTCTCAATTGATCAAACAAATCATCAATCCTTGACAATGGATACTTGTTCTTGATTGTGACCTTGTTCAACTGTCGATAGTCTATGAACAACCTCATGCAACCATCCTTATTCTTTACGGACAACACAGGAGCACCCTAAGGGGAAGTGTTTGATCTGATGAAACCCTTGTCTAACAACTCGTGCAACTATTACTTCAACTCCTGCATCTCTATCAATACCATCCTGTATGGTGCTTGAGCTATGGGTTGTGTTCCAAGAACAAGATTGATCTCAAAATCAAACTCTCTAGGAGGGGAAAGACCAGGAAACTCCTTCGGAAAGACATCCTAAAACTCACACACTATTGGTACCTCTTGGACACTGGGACCTCTCGCCTTGGTATCCACAACAAGTTCCAAGAAAGCCTCACATCCCTATTTCATCAGTTTGTCCACTGTCATAGATGGCACCAAGAACGTAGGAAGAATCTTCCTATCTCCTTGTAAGACCCATGAAACATATCCATAAAAAATGTCACCATCTTGTAACTACAGTCCATAAAAACCTTGTACTTCTCCAAAGTACCCATCCCTAGGATCACATAAACTGATGCATATCAACTGGCATATGATCCGCTTGAATGCTACTTCTGAGAAAGAAAGAATGCAGAATGGATACACCTTCTGCAACTTGGCGGAACCGACTAAAGGGGTTTCTAACAAGAGACTATCAGATCTACATACAATAAGATTACAACTACTTATCACCTCTCTAGTAATAAAATAGTGTGTCACACCTAGGTCAACACAAACAAATATGAAAGAAGATGCATATAAGTCACAACAAAAAGTTTTATCTGAACTGTCGTAACCCATGGATCGACCACTCCCCCAGCTGACTCATGGCATAGAATATAGTCATCGCCTATTGTCATCCACGAACCCTTATAGTTGGTCTAGAAGATCCTTCTTGTGACGCTTGACTGCATCCTCTACCACCACCACTGTTAAACTGCCACTGCTGCGAACCATGTTGTCTCTACTGTGGCTATTGTGTCACTTCCTCATCCTTCATAGTGAAACACCACTTTGCACTCCTAACCTGCCCACACATGTAGCAAGTCCTGGTATCGTACTGCGCCCTAGACAGCTGTCACAGAACCGGAATCCCAGTCCCATGAACCAAACGAATACCAAAGGCGACATGCGGAAGCATAAAGATTAACACTCATGAACAGATAACAAGATAAAGGCACCAACATAATCTCAACAACCAACAAGGTATATTAAGCAACATTCTTATATTACACGATTTGAATTACATGTTCAAGAGTCACTTTGTACAAGTCTGCTCATGTATACTATATATGGATCTTACAACAAGTACACCTAGCATAGCTCACCAAGCCCATCAACCTTCTAGCCATCTCTGAACCTAAAAACAACATACGAGTCAAGGGTCAACACACGAGGTGCTGAGTACGGGCAGAAAGATACATATATGTATAAGCTTTGCATAATTTGAAAAGATTTCAAGATGAAATGAACAATAATAAACATGTTTACTGTTTAACAAAATGCAAAACCATGTTTTATGTCATTTCACTCCATTATATCAACAATATCAAGCATGTTTAAGGCCTTTGACCATCTTCCCATCAGAAGGGTCTGTAAGGGTTACAAAATTAGCTAACCCTTTTATACAAGAGGGGCCTCAAGGCCATAGACAAGAGCTAACCCTTTATCAACAATATTATAATGGAGTTTTGTATATATATATATATATGTGTGTTCAAGTTATACAACTGACGACGCAAACATCAAGTAAGACATAGAAATACTACATGGCAATATTGAGCAAGTAAACAAACAAGCATACAATACATATCATTTCAAATAAGAAAGCTAGTCATATAACTAGATAAGGCTCGTACCTGATTCAGAGATTTCATAACCTAACATATCCTTCACCATCTAGCCACATGCCAAACCTGATTAAGAACAAGATTGCATATATACATTAGATTCTCATCATTAATCCTAATTAGGTGCATTTTAGAGTTCTGTCCAAGTTAGGTTCAATGTTGGTTAATTACATGATTAGTGATCTCTTAATGATTTAGCGGTCATCATAAGAGTGTGGTTCAAGTTTTGTATGATTTCGAGGTTTCATGCAGACATTACGAGATTTAGGACACTTATGCTCAAATTATGCCACGAGACTCATAATAGAGTAACCAAGGTCATGATCATCAAGACAGGAGAACCCATCATCAAACATGGTTTAGATCAACAACATTAGGTCATAAGAAACATATTCCAAAATAGGTGTATGTCCATTAGAAGCAAGATTAGCAATCTAGGAAAAGTTCAACATTATAGTCCAAAGTAGGCACATATGTATAATTAAGGTCATTCATGAACAATGGGTTGATTAGGGCCCTCATTAGGGTTACAAGAGCAAAAGAGCTACTAATTTGATGCTTAGGAGGCTATAAGTATATCAAAGATTCAAACTTCTTCATAATCATGCATTAAAGTCCATGAACAAACTACAACATGCATTAGGGACAACCATGGATCAAAAGGGGAGCTTATGAGCTCATCTTGGTTCAAGGTGAATAAATATTACTGATTTCATGATTCTGAGAGTGAATAGTCATTAAAGATGCAAGATTGATCATAATAGTGAATAAATGTTCTCAAACATGACTAATGTTAGTATTTTCAAGAAATAAGAGAACAAACATTTGACTTAGGGTCTGGGACTAGGCCCAATGTGTAGGTCTCGTCGAGTTGGTCGATTTGATATATTGGTTTGCATATTTTGGATAAAAGAACTAGGAGATACGTATTTTTGAATGTTGACATGAGAACTTTATAGAATGATCATGAGGGTGTTACCCAATAATATGGCTACCAACCAGGGCCGTGGATCCTCGATCCAAAGGCTAAGCCAGGTGTGTACTGCTACTCATGCTGGGCTGGCTCAGAGGCCAGTGGGCGGCGGCTCTCAAACTCACTGGACCGCTCTAGGGCAACCAAACGCGATGTGGGGCCTTCATTCACCGCAACCCATCAGACTAGCGGTTGTTATCCTCCTCACTACCGCACCCCACTCCCACTCCGCGAGATCTCTGTTTCCCAAGAGGGAATAGAGCTCAAATAGGGGACAATGCCCCCATCCCCTTCGGCGGCCTTCTGTGCCCGCAACGGCTCAAAAGGAAGGTGATCGGGGTCTCCAGGGCACAACTTGGTCAGGGGTCTCCATGGCACTCCATTGACGGCCACCCATACCCTTCCTCAAGCCTTCCTCCATGACGGCAAAGTGAAGGTGTGAGATTTTGTGTCTGGTCCATGGGCAGTGAGGTCAGAGAAAGAGCTGAAGGCCAACCTGAGTGTCGAGAATCGAGTGGCAAGGTGTCGGAGGGCCAATGGTGCCCTGGGATTGTGAAGAGTCAGAGCTCATGCTAGGGTCGCGAAGGGGTAGAGCTTCTGCCTTCCATTGGTGGCAGTAGGTCCGATGGGGAATAGAGGAGGTTCCTAGATGGAAAAACAAATAAAAAGATGAGAAGAGGAACAAGGGTCAGATGGGAGGGGTTTATAAAGCAACAAAGAGGGCTAGGGTTAGGTTCCCTTCATCCATTGTTGGATTTGATTGCTTTCCCGATCCGGCTGGAGGAAGGGGAGGTATCCTCCAGTCAAGTGTTGCTTTCTGTTTTGGGAAGAAGGAAGAAAACTAGTTAAATGGGCAACGCGTTTGATATTGGGCCCAATAAGGGTTGCAACTCAACAAGAATAATTAAAACATGTACAATATGAGTCAATTTTCATATACCCATATCCTGGGCTAGGATGATTCAAATGAGACAATTTTTGCACTGTTGAAAACACAATTGAATCCTCTATAACACGAAATACATTATAGAGCATGAAGATCATATATAAATGGTTCGATTTATGGTGATATGATATAGCATGATTCTTTAGTTCAAAAGTGCAAAATAACATCCCACATTGTGAAATTAATCCTCGTAGTGGCCAAATTGGAATGTCACAACTCTCCAATCATGAACTGAACATCGAATTGAGTAAGAGACACTTGGTGAGAGAGGAGGAGTACAATATAGGAGAGAGAAACTTGAGGTTGTCACATCCTTCCCTCCTTACAAGAAATTTCGTCCTCAAAATTTGTCTAAGATCATAGACAAGAGTCAGGAAACCATTAAGTTAAGGTATCTAACCATAGTTATCAAGGCATTCCCCACAATGGGATGCACACATAGTCATCATCATCAAGGGTGTACTCATATCGATCATATATGTGTTACTTCATGTTTTATCACATAATAACATCATTATGGCATTAAGGTTTTTCTCAATCCTTAGTATCCCTCCACTAAGGTTTTGTTTATATCTCCATATGAGACAAAGGTGTATTATCAAAATCTATGTTTATCAATTCTCAAGCGAACATGTTTGTGATCATGACTTCCAAAAGTGATCACCACAGGACGTGTAGACTTCATTATTATACTAGATTTCATGCATGTTTTAAATTTCTCCCCAAAATTCTATCAACTTTACCCAATCATGTTCATCATTTCTCATTTTGGATCTGAATTTAAGCAATTTATTCATCTTGTCTATTCGAGTTATCATCCCAAGAGCAACGTCATATTGAGTTTGATTTATTTTCATTTAGGTATGATATTAGGCATGTTACCCCTGATTATTCAAGGTAAGATCTCTAGACATCATCATATCAAGTTCATGATTTCAAGGCTACATATTTTATGTATAGTTTAATTTCATACTAGGTCTAGCTTATGAGAGTGGCTTATCGTGCGTATGTTAAATTTTTAATGTACTTGAGATATTTCATATATCAAGCACCATATGAGGAACAACATTATCATCAACTTTGAAGTTTTGAAACTTTCTCACTTATATCTAGAAAGAGCTCTATAAGCTCAAGCCACTCAAGCTAAGACATATATATGTCCAACAAGACCTGCTAACCACAAATTTCTACCCATAACAAAAATTTCTACCCAACTTTCGAGAAATAAGGGTAACTACTAGATTCCTTTATATGCAATTACTAACCCAAGTATGAGGATCATCGTGGATATCACCCAACATGTACATCATCTTAGGGTTTAGGGACATCTTCCTCACCTATATAGAAAGCATCAAATTTTCAATTGCCTCTTTCTCTAGGGTTAGATTCTTTAATAGGAAATCTAGGGTTCAACATTTTCAAGGGAACATGAACTAGGCAACTTATCTCATATACTTAGAAGTATCCTAGCTAGGGACTCGTCATCAAGTATTTCATCATTCATATTTTCAACATTTCAAATATTTTGGAGTTTAGGTACTCTATCCTTCTCTCGAGGCGGGTCGACTCATATCAAAAGGTCACCCTATTCATATGTCCCATGCTAGAGGTCCTCCTTTGTAAAGAGATTGGGGGCCATGTTGGTCTCAAACTATATGTCACATATCATATCTCAACACACACAAGACTAGGTATAAGCAAACATGCCAACCCACTAGCTATGTTTAGCACATCAACCAAGTCATATGTATCAACAAGGTGCTAGGTCTAGCTAGGGTTGCATGGTCAAAATAATTCCATATCATCAAACTACTTGTCCCTCTCAAGGAAAAACTTGGGTCTTATCAACATCAACATCATCCTCAATATCAACATCAATATCAACATTGAGATCGACATTAACGTCATTATCATTATCTTAGTTTATCTATGATACTTACTATCCTAGCCTTTATCATGGCTCTAGTCAACTCTAGATACTACAACTATCATCTAAACTCTCATCTAGACTTGATGTTACATCTCTTTCTCTTAGGTTACATAGACACTCACTACCTTTCTAGGTGTGGTAACATTTTTATAGGTACATATACTAGTACTTGAAATTGATTTTCTCCAACATTGAAACATTCGATGAAAACCACCATACTCCATTCGAATAAAACCAAAACCAAAACGAGTTACCACACTCATTAGGCAGTCTAGTATCATGATACCTAGAGAACTAGCAAGAACATGGTGCACACTTGTACAGACATCCTAAGCACATGTCGCGAATCATGTCTACAGATGTAATTTAACAAGTATACACCTAGTTCTAGAACATCTAGGTTCTAACCTAGAGGCTAAGTCAACCTAGTCCATAAAGGACATCTTATTAAGTTTCTAGGGTTGATATGTAAGGTGAGTTTAGTTTGTGTTTCATGTGAGCAATGTTTGGTGTAGTAATTGTTCATGCTCTGATACCATCTGTCACGAAACTGGAATTCCAGTCCCATGAACCAAACGAATACCAAAGGTGACATGCGGAAGCGTAAAGCTTAACACACATGGACAGATAACAAGATAAAGGCACCAACATAATCTCAACAATCAACAAGGTATATTAAGCAACATTCTTATATTACACGATTTGAATTACATGTTCAAGAGTCACTTTATACAAGTCTGCTCATGTATACTATATATGGATCTTACAACAAGTACACCTATCATAGCTCACCAAGCCCATCAACCTTCTAGCCATCTCTGAACCTAAAAACAACATACGAGAAAAGGGTCAACACACGAGGTGCTGAGTATGGGCAGAAAGATACATATATGTATAAGCTTTGCATAATTTGAAAAGATTTCAAGATGAAACGAACAATAATAAACATGTTAACTGTTTAACAAAATGCGAAACCATGTTTTATGTCATTTCACTCCATTATATCAACAATATCAAGCATGTTTAAGGCCTTTGACCATCTTCCCGTCGGAAGGGTCCGTAAGGGTTACAAAATTAGCTAACCCTTTTATACAAGAGGGACCTCAAGGCCATAACCAAGAGCTAACCCTTTATCAACAATATTATAATGGAGTTTTGTATATATATGTGTTCAAGTTATAAATTCGACAAGGCAAACATCAAGTAAGACATAGAAATACTACATGGCAATATTGAGAAAGTAAACAAACAAGCATACAATACATATCATTTCAAACAAGAAAGTTAGGCATATAACTAGATAAGGCCCGTACCTGATTCAGAGATTTCATAACCTAACATATCCTTCACCATCTAGCCACATGCCAAACCTAATTAAGAACAAGATTGCATATATACATTAGATTCTCATCATTAACCCTAATTAGGTGCATTTTAGAGTTCTGGCCAAGTTAGGTTCAATGTTGGTTAATTACATTATTAGTGATCTCTTAATGATTTAACAGTCATCATAAGAGTGTGGTTCAAGTTTCATATCATTTTGAGGTTTCATGCGGGCATTATGAGATTTAGGACACTTATGCTCAAATTATGCCACAAGACTCATAATAGAGTAACCAAGGTCATGATCATCCAGACAGGAGAACCCACCATCAAACATGGTTTAGATCAACAACATTAGGTCATAAGAAACATATTCCAAAATAGGTGTATGTCCATTAGAAGCAAGATTAGAAATCTAGGCAAAGTTCAACATTATAGTACAAAGTAGGCACATATGTACAATTGAGGTCATTCATGAACAATGGGTTGATTAGGGCCCTCATTAGGGTCATGAGCAAAAGAGATACTGATTTGATGCTTAGGAGGCTATAAGTATATCAACGATTCAAACTTCATCATAATCATGCATTAAAGTCCATGAACAAACTACAACATGCATTAGGGACAACCATGGATCAAAAGGGGAGCTTAGGAGCTCAACTTGGTTCAAGGTGAATAAATATTACTGATTTCATGATTGTGAGAGTGAATAGTAATTAAAGATGCAAGATTGATCATAATAGTGAATAAATGTTCTCAAACATGACTAATGTTAGTATTTTCAAGAAATAAGAGAACAAACATTTTACTTAGGGTCTGGGACTAGGCCCAATGTGTAGGTCTCGTCGAGTTGGTCGATTTGATATATTGGTTTGCATATTTTGGATAAAAGAACTAGGAGATATGTATTTTTGAATGTTGACATGAGAACTTTATAGAATGATCATGAGGGTGTTACCCAATAATATGGCTACCAACCAGGGCTGTGGATCCTCGATCCAAAGGCTAAGCCAGGTGTGTACTTCTACTCATGCTGGGCTGGCTCAGAGGCCAGTGGGCGGCGGCTCTCAAACTCACTGGACCGCTCTAGGGCGACCAAACGTGATGTGGGGCCTACATTCACCGCAGCCCATCAGACTAGAAGTTGTTAGCCTCCTCGCTGCCGCACCCCACTCCCGCTCCACGAGATCTCTATTTCCCAAGTGGGAACAGAGCTCGAACAGGGGACGATGCCCCCATCCCCGTCGGTGGCCTTCTGTGCCCGCAACGACTCAAAAGGAAGGTGATCGGGGTCTGCAGGGCACAACTTGGTCAGGGGTCTCCATGGCACTCCATTGACGGTTGCCCAGACCCTTCCTCAAGCCTTCCTCCATGGCGGTAAAGTGAAGGTGTCAGCTTTTGTGTCTATTCCATGGGCAGTGAGGGGAGAGAAAGAGCTGGAGGCCAACCCGAGTGTCGAGAATCGAGTGGCAAGGTGTCGAAGGGCCAATGGTGCCCTGGGATTGTGAAGAGTCAGAGCTCGTGCCGGTCGCGAAGGGGCAGAGCTTCTGCCTTCCATTGGTGGCAGCAAGTCCGATGGAGAACAGAGGAGGTTTCTAGATGGAAAAGCAAATAAAAAGACGAGAAGAGGAACAAGGGTCTGATGGGAGGGGTTTATAAAGGAACAAAGAGGGTTAGGGTTAGGTTCCCTTCATCCATCGTTGGATTTGATTGCTTTCCTGATCCGGATGGAGGAAGGGGAGGCATCCTCCATTCAAGCATTGCTTTCCATTTTGGGAAGAAGGAAGACAACTAGTTAAATGGGCCGCTCGTTTGATATTGGGCCCAATAAGGGTTGCAACTCAACAAGAATAATTAAAACATGTACAATACGAATCAATTTTCAAATACCCATATCTTGGGCTAGGATGATTCAAATGAGACGATTTTTGCACCGTTGAAAACACAATTGAATCCTCTATAACACGGAATACATTATAGAGCATGAAGATCATATATAAATGGTTCGATTTATGGTGATATGATATAGCATGATTCTTTAGTTCAAAAGTGCAACATTGTGAAATTGATCCTTGTAGTGGCCAAATTGGAATGTCACAACTCTCCAATCATGAATTTAACATCAAATTGAGTAAGAGACACTTGGTGAGAGAGGAGGAGTACAATATAGGAGAGAAAAAATTGAGGTTGTCACAACAACCCTGTCATAGGCACTGATGTTGTACTCCATGCTCCAGGCGATGAAAAACTATGACCTTTGCCCTTGCTCGAGGACCATTATGACTGTAAAACTGATCTTGGCTCAGAGAAAGTTGACCTCTACTATGATTGAGGTGACGAGAACCTGGGCTTTTTGAAGCCACCAAAAGACTGCTCATGGAACTGAGCTGGTGTCTTCTTAGTGTTAGCTTCACACTTCTCTATAGCAGACTGCTCAATCCACCGCACAAACTCCACATAGGTGGAAAACCTCTCTCTATTCTCCAAAGCTGATGTTGTTATACACAACTCTGTGCTAAGACCTTTCTCGAACATATGGATCCTCTCCTTATCCTTTGTATCCATGTGATGGTAGAACCACATAATCTTAATAAACTTAGCTTCATACTTTTTGATGGCCATGGATACCTGTACGTCTTCCAGGTACGTCTGTGGGAAGTATTGGCTCACAAACACCCTCCAAAACTCCTCCCAATCTATCAAAACTCCATGTATCTTCTCTTATTTTGTGGCCCACCAGTGGCTAGAACTGCCCTTCAGTAGGTAGACAACATGCTTCACCTTATCCTCGTTGGGATGCTGAGGATCTAAAATGCCTTCTCAAGCTCCGTCAACAACATGTCAGCATCTGTCAGGTGTGTTGCACCTGCATACTCAACCTCCCCCATGCGTCTCAACCACTCAAACGTCCCCAAAGTTCCAAATTCGTGATAGCTACCCAAGGATGAGATATGGGCGCTCGGTCTTCCACATGTGCAATAGTGGCCATACGTTGTCCAAATATGGACTGAAAAGTAGGATTGGCCATTGTTGTTGGGTCGAACTGAGGCATCAAGGGATACTCAACCCCCATCTCAGACACCCTACCATCATGAGCCGCCCTCCTACCACCACCTCCTGGCGTGATGTAGCTACTCTCAACATATTCTTTGTGTTCTACAGACATATCTACATAAGTAGAATCTATGATCAAATATGTTGGATAACGTAAGAATAGACACAGCCTAATTCCTATGTCCCTGTAGACTCGAAGAACTTATAGCTCTAATACCAACCTTTAAATGTGACACCCCACCACACGAAATTTCATAATAAAAAACAAAGCAAGAGATCAACTATTAAACATTTAGATTACCAGAAAATAGGGTAAATTAAAATCAATTGAAATATTACTAACAAGAGCAGAAACATTTACATAATGGTCCATGAACTTGTGTAGTATCATACACCATACCAAATACTTACATATCTATCCAGTGGTTAATGCCACAACCTATATACAAAAGTTGTGTACCATAACTACATACCATATGCAACATTAACATATGCCAAAAACTCGAGTCGTTGTACATATCATCTATAGAACATCACTCAGACCTGAGAGTACAAGGACGACTCTAGGACTCTACAACTACTAGAAACTACTAGCCGACCTTCAACAACTACTGCTCTCAAAGAAGCTCCTCTTCAACACCTCAAACCTACCCAAGTCACTGACGATCACCTAAAAGATGTGGTAACCCACGAGAGTGAGACCCATGTACCAGTGAGATACAACTCTGAATAGTGGTTATTGATTACAACAAGTTGTATTACTTAAACAAGATAAACATGTTTAAGTAGATTAAGCAGATAAACAAGTTAAACAACTATAGCAAGTTAAGTATATAATGTATTAGCAGTCTTGATTAAAAAGATATTAAGTAGAACACGTAAAGCTATTACCAATTAACCAGTTACACAATATACTAATTGAGCAGTATAAGAGACAAGACAAAGGTAAACAACCAAGGTGAGTCATGTTTATCCCTAAACAGATATACTATATTATTGGATTACATCTTTTATTATGCTATGGGGAGAGTGAGGTATACCACTTAGACTCCAACTGACCACCGTTTGGTCACAATCAGATCATTACAAGTTCTAGGAGTACCAATGTCCTATGATCTCACCCCTCAATTAGTATGAGTAAAAAGACAGTGACATAACAATCTAGATGTCTATAGTGACATATAGTTTAGCTACTAAACACTGACCCATCCTTGGTATAAAGGTCACGACACCTGAAACCAGGGTATACAAAACCCTATCAACTGAGGTACAACCACAACTTTCCTCAATCAAATCACATATATATATACAAGTATACTATTCTCAAACACATGATCACAACCACCCTCCATAACCTTAGGATAAGGACGTCAAGGATGTACACTAGCTCCTTGCAACTATGCATAATCAATGGTTATGTATGCGACTCCAAGCATCCCTTAGGAGTACTTGATTCCCCATCCAACAAGTCCGAACATTGATTGGTTCTATGGAACGAGGCACTACATGATTAGGGTTTCACTTAATTAGTTATTGCCAATTGAGTGAATTAAGGCTGCATCAAACAAGTGGACATACAAACCCTAATTTATTTCTAGCAAGCATTGATATGTAACAATCCCTGTCACATAAGGAAGAGGATCACATATGAGGTACAGTTCTTGTCACATCGCCACATGATTCCAATCCCTGTCACATAAGGAAGAGGATCACACCTCCATTAGGGCTCCTATAATGACCAAGTCATTAAGACCATCGCATCATAATTACTTGCAAGAACATCACTATCATCACATGCCTTACCAAAGGCTCAAAAACCATCACCTTACTTGTGATATAAATGATTAGCATAACCTTGTATTAAAGAGATATGATGTTCATATAACAACATGTTAGGGTTATACAACATTGAGAGGTTATTCCATCACCACATAAGTCATACAAAAGAACTAAGTATGATCAATCACCAACATTGGATGCATTAGGGTTTGGTTTAACAAGGAAGATTAAGTATGATTATCCATCGTCACTCAGTTGTATTAGGGTTACAAATTAGCTGATGCTGGTAGCTATTAACTTACATTCATACAAGGGTAAAAGTAAGAATACAAAGCTATGGGCATTACATCATCAATTGTACATCATCAAAACCAAACTAACATATCATGAACATCACCTCAAAACCATAAGATGTTGAGTAGGTAGAATCATCCCTTGTATACAACCAAACACCTTGAATAAACCATCTAGAGAAACAATTGAGTTATGACCAAGAAAGAGTCACCAACTTAAACAATCCAAGCCATCATTTGATAACACAAAGAGCATCATTAGTAGAAAACATAAGAAGTACCATCCTTTGCTGACTCAAAGGATACCATCAGTTGTGGGCATGTAACCCACCATTGGTTGTGGTACTATGGATCACCATTGGTTGTGGTGTCCAGTTCCACCATCAGTTGTGGTGTGCATGACCTCCATCGGATCTTGGCGTCAAAACCTCCATTGGTTGACACCATCGACTGTTGAACTAGTAGAGCCATCAATTATTGATCATAGGTCAAGAAACCATCAAATCTTGGAGTCAGAACATCCATTAGTTGATGGACCAGAAGGGCCATTGGTTTTTAGACCCGGTACCTCCGTCAGTTGTCATCAACAAGTGGTAAATCAAGGCAAAAACACAAGGGAAACCATCATTTGGTGAAAGGAAGGAAACCATCAATTGAAACCATCACTAGGTCACTAAAACCATCATTTTTTGAGCACCAAAAGAGTCCAAAAAAGAAATAAGGTATCTTTGGCATATGAAAAGCAACCAAAATCACCAAGAACAAGCCATCGGTTCAAAAAAAGAAGTACATCATTAGTTTGCAAAATAAGATGGAAAACAACTCAGAAACCCTAAGAAAAACCCATCGTTTGAGAGATACTAAGAACCATCGTTTTTCATGCAAGAAAGGTCTATAGATTCATATACAACATGAAGGTCGTGCACAAGGTTATAAGCACAAACAAGAAGATACCCCCCCCCAATGAACTAACACCTAAGCTCAAACCCTAGGTAAAGATGCTATCTTTTCACATAGAGCTTAGTTTTAAAGCAAGATCTAACACATGTAAGATATAAGTTAGAAATAAACATGGAGAAAGTTATATAACTCACCTCTAGGAAGAAGAAGAGCTCAAGAATGCAAGGTATCTCAAACAAAGGAGGATGAAGTACTAGCTTAAGCACTCCAAACGGCCAAGCAAGATCCTTCTTCAGGAAAGAGAGAAAACCCTAGGTCAAGCATGCAAGAAAGAGGTGTTCTTAAGCTCTAGAGCATTCTGCACAATGGAACACCATAGACACGACCAAGAAGAAGAAAGAAGGGGGTAAGACAACAAGGAAAACGAAGGGAAAGAGGGAGAACTTACTTGCTTATGTCAAGAACAAGCAAAGGAAGCCCCACAAGCTCCAAGAGAGGGTAGATCTGAAACCTAGCCACACATGCAAGGAGAGCAACCACCTTCTTCTAATTTGGACACCTTATTCTCCACCTAGACAAGGAGGGATGAGCTCTAGACAGCAAGGAAGAAGGAAGGGAGTC
The DNA here is from genome assembly GCA_963693085.1 of Alisma plantago-aquatica. Classification (NCBI taxonomy): domain Eukaryota; kingdom Viridiplantae; phylum Streptophyta; class Magnoliopsida; order Alismatales; family Alismataceae; genus Alisma; species Alisma plantago-aquatica. The sequence continues at coordinate 611,675,609 of OY856411.1, forward strand.
CAAAGAGTTTGTTTGCATGGAAGGTAGGAGGTTTGTAAAGCTATGAGTGAGATTGAAGAGAAGGTTTAGGATTTCTACCATGTTTTCCAAGTGTCCATGGCCAAGGGACATCACGTCCATGCAAGTAGAAGCTCCATAAGTTGTGAGGTCTTCTGAGCCATTGTATCTTGGCCTCCCAAAGTGTCCATCGAGTGTCAACACTTGGTGACCATATTGACACATGTACATGTAAGTAGAAGTATTAGGATCTCAGTAGCATACATACTTAGAAATCAAAACAAGCCGATATGAAAATAACTTTACTCTTCATATGGAACTTACATGCCCAAACATTCTATAATGAGAAATTTATTGTATACCTAACTCAACGTCTGGGAAAAATCAAAACCAATATGGTTGTTGTGTTGCATACGTGCATGCATGTCGTTGCCATACCCATACATATCATTGTCTACCCTACTAATTACATATATATCGTTGCTTTACTTGGCCTTCTGCTAGAACCACTTTTGCTATTATTACCTCCCTTGGCTGCATTCACACACAATTCATCAATTGGTTTGTGCTATCACCACTAAAAGAGCTTAGAATATCAAACCGTCATCACCTTAACCTCACATAACAAATCCTAATACTTTCATGAAAGATTTTTCATTCTAGGCCGATGAATGTAATTTTCTCAGTGACAGAAACCATGCAGGGTCTCCCCCATGGGCCATGACAATTAACACATATTGTGGCCCGCTTGGGGCACCTTACCCTCCTCTGCATTACAACCAACCCATAGATTGCAACACAAATGAGATTGCGAGCCCAGGCTTGGGCATGGTGCAGTTGTAGGTCGTCCGTGTCTAGGCAATGCACCTGCCTGTAGACAAGTACCCAATACCCGTGGATGTTAATGTGACGGTGCATCTACACAACCATGTATTGAAGAGTAAGTAAGTGCCATCTTGCACGTCAACTCATTTCTTAGATATGAGGTTAATGTTTGTCTTAGTGGAGCTATTCAAGGATAATGGACCATGTTGACCGGTGCCTCTACTGGCTGTTGGATGGGCGGCAGGGGGCAAGGCAGTTGATGATCGGATGCCAGATAGTGGGATGAGGTGGTTCACTACGACTGAGATGCCAGCTAGTGGGGCGCGACTGTTGGTTGCTCTGGTGAAGAAGCAACTTGCTCAAGTGGTATAGGAGATCCACAAAGTAAGACAATGAGAAACTCGGGCGTGTTTGATGATGTTGGCCATTGGACGGGCAACTGTGGGCAAGGCAGATGACAGTGCATCAGACAAGTAATCGGGTGGAGTTGATCATTGTCGACCGTGTTTGTCCGATTGTCATCTACGACTGAGAGAGAGTGAGAGAGCGAAAGGGGATTAGAGAAAACGGTGAGAAACATAATAGAGTAGAGGTCACAAGGGGGAGGGGAGAGGTCACGGACGAGTGGGCCCTGTTGGCTGACGGCTGTTTATGGAGGATTGTAGTCTACGTGGGCATTAGGTTGTTGTCGCCAGATTTAATCAGAAAATCTGATCCAACAGCTTAAAATTTTATTGTATTTGCCCCAAAATACACTCGAGTGTATTCTAACCTCAATATATATATATATATTTATATATATATATATATATATATATTTATATATATCTATATATATAATATGATTTCTCACATTAAGAAGATTGTTCACATGTTTGTGAGATTTATCTCATCAATGGACACTTTTGTTCACAGGCGCATTCTGTTTTCCTTGGTAACAGTCTTGGACTTGTGGAGTTAGATAGAGAATTCATCATCACACCTAAGTAAATTCTACATTTCTCCAACTTAATGCCTTGATCAAAACCATCCTTATGTTGTTTATGGCCAAAAAACGTCCTTTTAGAAAATATTCATTCCAAAGCATACAACTCTTACATTTGAAGTTTCCATCATGACCAAAATTTGGAAAAATATCACATTCAACCCTCTGGCACCACTTACTGTTGTTTCATTTCTGTGTTATCTAATGCTCATAGGACGATCCCATAGTTATTGGTCATTATGTCATGTCAAATCTCAAATTTCATTTCATTCACCATAAATTTCCCTTGACATGAATTTGTTATATTAGATTAGGGTTTTGCCTACTCAACATGATTTCCATTTTCTTTCATTCACATGTAATCATTTCTTAAGTAAATTTTGGGGTCTCCTCATTATTCCCAGTACTAGGAGATGTATGCTTTAGGTGTCTTCATCTATTTGATGCATCAACTTGTCCTCTTACATATGTTTTCCTCTACGTATCATGGTTATGTATTTCAACCTTTCCATAAAACTTGTTGACCGGTCTTAATAACCTCATATTCCTACACTTATCATTTGTCACCCTACACCAAATCATCTCAAATCCTACTGATTTTTGAATTTTTATCCTATTACATGGTATTTATACCTTAAATACTTCCCATAATGTGTATTTTTTTATAAGATTCCACACTTACATCCATACATTTTAAATGCTCCTTTAAGGTTTTCCTTACTATTGCATGCAACAAAAGCTCCATTTACTAAGTTTCTTCTCATGAATCTCATCTTTCCATAGGGTCTCATCATCAAACATTGGATCCTTGTCCATACAACAAAACCCTTCATGTTTTAGGAACTTCTTTTTGTATTCATTACCTTCGTTTTGAGTATATTTTTGTTTTCAATAATTTATCAGTTTCTTAGGTTTTGTTGATTTTAAACATGGATATGTATTTTTCTAATGTGATCATCTTTGTGATTTGTGTCATTTATTTCTCTAGTTTTCTATTTTACTTTTGTTCAATATTCCAGAGTTTAGTTGTGTTGCACGTCTCTTATCATATTTTTCTCATTCTTTTAATCATGATTTTATATCTAATTATACTTCTTAGACTACTTCTTGTTGACTACTTGGTTAGAGTAAGAAAAAGGATTATAGTCTAAAAGTTACATATTAACTCTCCCCAATACTTAGATACCTGACTTGGGCATCCAAATACTAAGTTTGAATATCATGCACTATGCTTTGTCATGTTCATCACTTGAGTTGTTGTCTAATTAGAGTTCCTATTGTCCCTATGGACTAAACTAACCTACACTCTTATACGAAAAAATTAAGACCATCCCTTTTATCAAACAATGAACAATCATTACGAGAAATCTTCAACCAAAACCTATTTTAAAACTGACAAACAAAAAAAATCAATCATCAGTCCAAATAAAACATTTCCTATCTGAATAAAGCAAGGATATCAAGCTTTAAAAATGAATATTCCTCATAAAATACCACAATATCATTATCATCATCTAAGCCTCAATCCCAACCATTTTGTGGTTTGCTACATGGATCCTTCTTTTCCAATCAGCTCTGTTATAGGTCATACTATGATCAAGATGTAAAGATTTAAAATCTCTCTTTATAAGCTCTTTCCAAGTTAATTTAGGTCTACCTATGCTTCTTTTAGTTTTGTTTGACTCAGTAACCTTGCTTCAGATAGGTGCATTTTTCCAGTTTGTGTTGCACATGTCCATACCTTCTTAGACATCCTTCACACAACTTGTCCTTAATGCTCACTACCCCACTTCATTTCTAATATAGTCATTCCTCAAATGTTCTTTTCACTTCTTCCCGCACATCCATCTCAGCATAAGAATTTTGGCTACATTAATCTTGTGGAGACCTTATTTCTCACTACCCAACATTCACTCCCATATAACATGGTTGGCCGTATAGTTGTTATATAAAACTTGCTTTTCAATCTGAGAGGGATCTTATGGTCACGTACTACTCCAACTGCACTCTTCCACTTCAACCATCCAATTACGATCCTATGACAAACATCATCTTGAAGCTCATCCTCCCTTTGAATAATAGAGCCCACATCCATTCCATCCAATTCAACCTTACCATTCACAATTCTAGACATGCTAAAATTTCAATGCATATATTTAGATTTGCTTTTACTGATCATAAATCCATTAAATTCCAATGCATTTCTCCAAAATTCAACTTTATCATTCAATATTTCTTTTCTTTCATCAATCAATACAATATCATCAGCAAATAACATGCATCAACAAATATTATCTTTAACATTCTTTTTAAACTCATCCATAATAAGAACAAATAGATAAGGGCTGAGTGTCGATGCTTGATGTACCCTAATGGTGGTAGGAAAAGTTTGTGTCTATCCTCCAAGAGTCCTAACAGTTACAGTTGAGCCATCATACATGTCATCAATTAGGTCAATGTATTAGATAGGCACACCCCTTTTATGAAAAACCCTCCATAACACTTCCCTGGGTACTCAAGGTTTAGCCTTTTCTAGATCAATAAACACTATACGAAGATCTCTTTCATTTTCTCTATACTTCTCCATAAGCCTCCTTGTCATAAAAATAGTGTTACAACCCCTCCCCTAGTTATGCCCTAAAAAGGGGGACCAAGAAGGAAAGGGCTATAATCATAATTCTAGGATTAGGATTATCAAGTAACCAATAATAATCAATCAATTTCATTATATGGAAAAGAGTTTTATAACAAGATAACCTCCCCTTAAGGGAGTTACATGAAATGTGAATCTGGATGTTGTAATAGAAAGAAATTCTATCTAACTATAATCATCCATTTATGACTTTAAGTTTCCTTTCTTCTTGGTGCCATCTTCTTCCAAGTTCATCTTTTGAGTTAACAATAGTTTAACCTAAATCGCCATGAAACAAAGCAATGATATGTATATTTCTATATTGGTATGTGGGGGAAACACAATATGCACATGCATGAGTAACAACATATTCAACCATATTTGCAATTAACAAAATAATCAAAACACCTTTTTGGTTCTTAACTTCTCAACCCATAACCTCTGAGGCATACCCACTCATTGGGGGTACCCAATCTTACCATACTCACTCTATGGGAGTATTACTTTGATCTACCCACTTATTGGGGGCTATTTCCATCCATACCCACTCAGTGGGGGTGTTCAGGATATCATACTCACTCTCTGGGAGTATTTATTACCCAACCAACTCATTGGGAGTGCTTTCTATAATTTCCATGCATGCATTCAATTAGAGATAAAATCATGGGCTTGAGGAAGTTATTTCCATATATCATGATACTCATATGGGTTTTATAGATTGTAGGAAATAAATAAACAAGCAAGCATTTAACTTGCAATCCATTTAGGAAAAAGCCTTGATAAACCTACAAAGGTCGGTTAAGTCAAGTTTTCATAGGTATAACTACTTACCTTCCCTATAAATAACTTGGTATCCAAGCAAAAGTAAAAAAAAGCAACCAACCAAGCAACAATCCTGAAAATAAAGCATAACACCCAAGTATTACTATTTTGTTCACTAACTGTCATCAATACTGACTTGGGGTCCAGTTAGGGTTTCATTGGGGTCTTGGCCTCCCAAACCATAATTATAACTTTAGTTGCCTTTTTGGTTTACAAACCCTAATTTTATTATCATATGCATTTTTAACTTGAGAAATCCCTATTTTTTAACTTATGAATTATTAATCTCAAATTAGATCGAAGATATCCTTTTTATCCAAAAAGATCGGTTTTGACTATTAAGAGAAATTAAACATATTAAGAACAAAAAAACCTAGAAATTAAGTTTTTTATACATTAAACACATTAAAGTTACCAACCTTTAGGAACTTTTAGAATTAGAGGGAGAAATAGGCCTTGGAATTATTTTTATTATATTCCTTGCATTTCTTTGAAAACAAATTTCATATATTACTTGTTATCTTTGGACCATCCTACCAATAATTACCATTTTGGAAAGATTATTCTGACCAATCACAAGATGCCACCTAGGCAGTGCACCTGGGTCGCGGTCTTGCCTGCTTGGATGGGCCGACCAATGGGCTTACTCCACCTAAGCATGCCACACTTGTTGTAGGGAAATTAAGGCGACTGATAAGGCATCAGAAATAAAAATTTTTAATCTTGATTCCCTAACTAGCAGATCGTGTGAACAACAATGTATCTAGGAAGGAAGGTAACAAGAATTATACCTAGTTCTGGAGAAAGTCTAGCAACATTATCCTTGCAGTTGAGAGCGCCTTTCACTAAGTTGCAACATGTTTCTTGTTTAGAAAGTAACACTTGATCAGTCGTCAGTAGCATCCTCTTGGTGCAACACCATGGACAACGGTTAACGATGTTCTCCTAGTGGGAAAAGATCCTTGCATCTAGAGTAGTCCACACGGAACACCGGGAACTCCATGTTACATTACCATAGCCAATGGGAAGGAGTTGTCCCTTCGAATGCTAGTGTACTAGCATTGATTTGCTCTCCTACAACTGTGTCTCCCATGCTACTCCTCCTTTTATCGGGTAGGACTTGCTCAATCTTTCTATTGGTTACCACAAACAGATAGGACATCAATTGTTAGAGCTTATTGTTGTGTCTGGGAAGCCCCCAATACCCCTCTATTTATAGGAGAGTCTAGGGTCAGAGTTCCCAATCCGTTTCAGAGACGAAAGGACATAATTCACAAATTTTCTAGATACTGCAAATGGTGAACCAGTCAGTTCACATGCCCAACCAGTCAATTCATGCATGAACCAGTAAATTCATGCCATGAACCGATCAGTTTGTGCCATGAACCGGTTGATTGGTGAATTTTCCTGTTCATAATCACATTGGTATTCAATGCATTATTAATGCAAAATGTGACATCAACACTAATCCTTGATCCAATCGAATTGACCATTGAACTGGGTGGTTTATCATATGAACCGGGCAGTTGGGATCATGAACATGTCAATTCACTAGGTGAACTGGTTGGTTCATGCCCTAGTTCAGGCATTGTTTAACCAATTTGATTCTAATTTACTTGACACTCCAACTGATCGGTTGAACACTTGAATCGGTCGGTTTAGAGTCCTGCTAGTCAATTTTGAACCTCACTTGTTTAATTGAATACCTAAACACTTTTAGTAATCATGTTAAACATCCTTAATGAATAAACTCCTATTACAAGTGTATTTTATGTGTGTGACCCTATAGGTCACAAATTACATTGGTAGTGAATGTCCATAACCAACTTATGACATCACAAGAAATGAGTGGTATCTAGCAACAAGTCATTGATACCCAAGTAATTCAAAATGTTGAAGAAAAACTTCAACCTACTATCAATGATCAGTGTTACCATGATCATATAGTTCCTCTGCCCCTAATATCCGAATTGAACTCGATGCATGGAATCATCATCCTCTTCAATGTTCAATTCATATTCCTTGAACTAGAGAAGATTGTATGAGATGCATGTGAGTTCACTTATAACATATTGAATCACATGAGTATGGCAATACATTCCTCAGTCTCGCTTATCAAGAGTCTTGGATATCAATCTTGTGTAGGAGGGACAAATTACATCTACATCACTCACACCCAATCACCATGTGTCACAATGCACCTAAGAATCACCATTATGGAAACCCTTATTCAAGGTCATGTTGGATGATGTCTAAGTACATTGAATGACATGTCATGAGTGTAGTGACTTCAGGTCAGAGAACCAGAATCACCAATATCACTATGAGAGATGATTCTAACTACCATTCCATGGTATCCATGTATCACACTCATGGTGGATACACTATTCTCTAACATGTACATGTGTGCTTGACTTGATATCATATATAATGAATGATGAGACTGTGTCATCAATCAACACACACACTAGTCTTATGTATTATTGTCATCTATTTTTCTTCCATAGTAATATTCAAATAGGGACATAACAAGAATGTATATATTCTTATCTTACATATGATCTCATTGTTTAGGTCATCAACCTAAAGACATATGTCAATGAGTAACATCATTCTATAGACATCTACTATGTATGTGTCACCATATCATGATTGAGAAAAACATAATAGATGGAATTAACTTTATTATTATCAAATAAGGTATCTAATGTGACATTCAATTCATCCTATGATTGGATCTCTAGGCACACATACCAACAAACTCCCACTTGCACTTAGAGACAACCACCCGCGAATCTTATTCCAAGTGATCTTAATATGTCCATCATGTTTTTGATGCACAAGGTCTTTTATAGCAAGTTAGAAAAGCTTGCTTCTTGTTAGTATTTTTCAAGGTTTCACATCTCCTTGTTTTATTACATCTTGTATGAGATGGATGTGTTGTAGTACGTGATCTAAGATTCCTTGCCTAACCAGTAGCTCCATTGTTGTCACAATATCTCTACTATGTCATCAACGGTTGGAACGTCCAACAGGTTCATCTATATGAACTTCTAGATCCATACAATATCCTCTATTGTTCTCATAACACCCATATGCTCGTCTTCTATTGTAGATTCTAATAAGTGTCTCCTGCTCAAAACTTTTCCAACTTACAGTTCTAGTTTTGAGGTCAAACACAAATTTAAATTGTGTTGTAAAACCCTAGCCCTTGCTAAATACTTGAACATGCCTAATTACATTGATTGGATTCTTAAAACCTCAATCAAACCCTAATATGTGCTTGGATGTCATGTGACAAACTTAAGTTTCATGTTTGGTTTAATTTGGACAATGTTTGAGCAAGTTATGCAATTTTGTGCACGTTTTGGATTTTTCTACAATTTACCAATATTTGGGGATTTTCTTGCAATTTGTCACATTATTTTTGTTCCTTGCATGTTTTTCATATAATTCTTGTTATCAATGTCTTGGGTTGCCCAGATGCACCTTGGTTTGATGGTGACATCTCTCTAGGGTGAGTTAGGGTTTTGCTTTCATGGATGAGCTACCTTGGAGGCCATCAATCGATGGTCCCGCTGGATAGGTGACATACAATATTCCTCCTTAGGTGGTGACAACTTATGGGGGTCTCTAGATGGTTATGGTCTATGGTCTTCTCCTTATACGCTCCTTGGACAGATGGTTTGTTTGGAAGGGTGCTTCAATCGATGGCTTTCACCCTTGTGACCTAGGGTTTCAACAAATAATATGTTTCCAATCCTGACAGTGATATTAGAAAGAAATACGTTATTCAGACCCATGTTATCAAAGACCAATTTTTTCTATCCACTTATCTTGTATTTTCCATCAATACTTTCTGTCAGCAAAATGAACATGATGATAATTATCTCTCACAATGGGTGAAGAATGATCACAATTAGTAGGCCATATCGTCGACACAACAACACTAATAATTGGGTTTGAAACAATACTACAATAGTTCCAATAATTCTTCAGGTTGTACTCAAAATTGTTGTGTTGTATTTTGCTTAATCAAACCCATACTTGCGTCTCAACCAAGGCGTGGACATCAACATGTCTAATCTCCACCTAACTAGCTCTATATGCGATCTTGTATTTTGCTCTCAAGAAATATGGCAGGTCAATCAGGACAAGATCGCACAATTATCAAAAGCTCTCTCAATTTAGGAGGGCAAAAAGCCAAATATTGTATGATTTCGAGTTGAACTTTCAGATATTAACATCGTAAGATTACAAAGAAATCATACATATATAAATGTCTACTACAAACTTATATTCATGTTATGTTGTCTAGACTTTACGTGAATGTATAGATGCATGCACTACATGATGCCAACCATTTCACTTTGCCGACATGCTAAACGCCTATGCAGTGGAGTTTCCAACACGTCAAGTTCTGATTCCATCAGTGTGAGGTTACTCGTAAAGGAGATTCAGGTCCAAGAAGAGTGCATGTTCATTGGCTTTCTTTGGTCACCGACGACCAATTGTTGTAGCGGTAGAGAGAGAATGAAGGATGCCAAAGAAAAGAAGAAAATTGCATGTGCCAAAAGCCTTCTCTTACCATTTTAATTGGCCAATGGTAGGGGCATCAAGCGCAGCTGTTACAACCCCAATTTTTGGGTTCATCTGGTGAGAAATGTAACTTCTCATATTAAAGATAATTGAACAAAGAATGGTATAATTTGTTTTGAATACATGGATTTTGTTTACAATAGCCTTGATGTTTGTGTTGTGGGCTTTATTGGCTATTGGGCCCAAATAACAAAGAAAATTCAATTAGTAATTGAATAATTGAATATTTGAGAAAAGAAAGAAGTAGAAACCTCTAGAAGGCAAAGAGATGTAATCCAAAGAGGATTTCGTGCCTCATGGGTTCCTTGGGTTCCAAGGAGTACAAAGTTGCAAAAAGAAAGCAATAAGAAAAGAAAAGATTAATTAAGTATTTCCTTATTAAGAAAGAAACTGAAAATAATGATAAAATGTGGAAAATGAGTGGAAAGAGGCATAAATGAGATTTCTTGGTGAAATTTCGTATCCATGAGGTTGCTAATATTAAAAGGGATGCCAATGAGGAAAATAAAAGAGAAATAAAGAGAAATCCTCAAAAAGAGATATTTTAATGAGAAATAAACAAGATAATGTGAAATAATGCATAAAGATGCATCTAGAAGGATAATAAGTATCCAATAAAAATAATTTCGAAATAATAAGAGTTTCTTGGGATCCAAGGAGTCCCAATACAGAGGAAAGAAAGAGAAAATAGCAAATTGCAAAATAAAAGGATAATAGGAATACATATTTAATGAATTATGTGGTTTTGTTAAGAAGAAAGTGTTTCCTACTTAAGGACATATATTTTCGTGGCTAATATATTGAAAGGCACGAATAAAGAGAATAAGAGAGAGAATTTTCGTATTTTTTTTAATTATTCATGCAATAAAGGATATCAAAAATATGTTTAGAAGAGAGAGAATCTTGCTTTTCAATATAGGAATTGGATTCCCATTGGGAAAGAACCATGTTGCTTTGTGGGCAAGTAACTTAGGGCATCGTTACCCTCCCCTATATAAGGGGTAGGGCTATTGGCTCGAGTTTGAGAAATCCCTCACGTCTCACTCTCTTCTCCTCCTTCTTCCTTGTTCAAACCCTAGTCGAGGAGACCACGACTAACCCTGGGGCAGCGAGGACTTGTGGGGTCATCACAGTCGATGAGAGAAGTTCCACGACGTAAGAGAGGACCTCAGCCGTCGTCACCATGCCCGGACCTGTACGTGACAAAGGCAGCACGGCTGCAAGAGCTACTGGTGGTTGCGGACACGGCCAGCATGAACCAACCCTCCTGGACGCTAGCTGAGGACCACCCTGAGTGCGGGGAGGGGCGTCGGAGGTAGGGGCATTGTCCCTGATGGTCACCGGACTTCAGAGAGGAAGGGGCGCACGCGTACCTGCTGCAAATCGGCGGCTAGGGCAGCAGAACTCGGCATGCCCGAGGTTGAAGAAAGGAAAGGGTGCATTGGACGGTTATGCCCTCCGTGGGCTAAAAGAGCTGATCTTTAAGTGGAGGGTAAATTCATAATTCGGTTATGTTTGCACAGCAACAAGCAACGTTGCATGGAAGGCGCCTACGTGGCAGCCCCTCATTGGCCGAAGTAAGTGATTTATTGCAAAAATCGTATCTAATAAACCGTAGCTCGGATAAATACAAATAATATATGTATTTTGATCAGAAGAACACAAGGAATCCAATAAAAATAGTTTTATTGCCTGAATCTGATCATAGTTCGAAATGTAGTGTAAATTATCATCTTTAATGAATTAAAGATTAAGAAACCCTATTTTGAAATAAATAAAGTGTTTAATAGGGTTTAAATGGATCATTAGAGTTGATGTTAACCTGTTAAATGTAAAAAGATACATTATGTTAAAAAAGGAAGAACTTTTCATGTGATTAGTCTAATTTAGAGTTTAGGTGCTTAAATATGCTTGAAATTTGAAAAGGACATAAAGTTATCATCTTTAATGATTTAATTAAGGAAGAACCCTTAGATTTGATGATAGATGGACTTAATGACGTTATTTGGATAATTCAAGCTGATATTAACCTATTGTTAATAAAAGTGAAAATAGGATCTAAAAAGATGATCTTTGTATATAATTGGTTTAATTTAGGGTTTCATGCATGATTATGCATTAATGAGCTTGAAAACCCTAATTTAGATGAATATGTATTTTAATTGTTTTAATTGTTCAAATTCATGAATAAATAGAGATATGATGATCCTAAGTCAATTTGGGTAATAAAAGACTATTAAAATGAATAGTTGAGCAATTAAGGTTCATATAAATGGAAAAGAGTATTTTAGGGTTGTTGACCTAAAAGGGATAAAGTTTGAGGAATGGATCTAAGAAACCGTAATGAATATTAATGAAACCTTAATGGGGATTAGAAACCCTAGAAAGTGAATCCAAGTCAATACAGTAGATTCTTGATAAAGTGTGTAATAAATAGAGTGCATATTCTTTTCAGGAATTATGTGATGATTGAATTGCTTGCTTGGATTTCATTCTTGGTTGGGTTTACTTAATGCTTGTGAAATCATCCAATCAGGTATGTGGTTACGCTTATGACTATACCGATTAGTTTTTTCGATGATTTTATCGACGTTTCTCTCAATGCTTAAAATAACTGTTGGATGTTTTAATTCATGCAACTATAAAGTGACTATGACTATCACTATGAGTATACATATATAACTAGCTAGATCCGAGTCCACCCCTGTGGCTATGCAAAAGCTAAGGATAACCTAGAGCAAGGTCTAGGGTATCATGATTTAGAAACTGGGCTACCTATGTGTAGTTCCATGAGACTCTTTAGCATACCATGAGTTAAGGAGTGGTCTACCTATGGGTAGTTCCATGTGACTCAACCCTAGAAACTGGTTCACTTGATAGGTGGATCATGAGGGGTTTAATGGGGACAACACAGAGGATAGGGTATCCTTGGATCGCGTAGTTATACTTAAAACGTAATCTTGGTTGTTAAATAATTAATTGAATGATTACGTTCTTATCATAGTTGCACGTTTATTGTTTCCCCCACATACCAGCTTCGGCTGACCGACGTTTTCTTTGTCGGCGTTTTAGGAACAAGCCAAAAGGACAAACAGTAAATCGTCATATTGCGAAACACATGAAGTAAAATACAAGGAGGATTAGTTAGAGTAGAATCCTTAAGTGGATAAAAGTTTAGAGATCCAAGTTTTCAAAAAGGTATGCAAAAAATTTGAGTATAGTCTGTTAAAATTTGATAATTATTCTTGGTTAATTGCCGAATCTTTGATCCGGGTTATTGGTTAATGGCTCTGACCTTTCAGTCTCCCTTAATTGGGGGTTACCAGGAGGCGGGGTCGTAACATTTGGTATCATAGCGTAGGTTCCCCACTTAACCATTAATAATTATTAAATTATACAAACTCCATAGAACCCAAGGGAGTTATTAGAGGATTATCTGAAAGATGGAGGTGTCTAGAAAAGGATCACGACCGGGGGCTGGCAATATTTTTCTCCGCACCGCTAGTCGGAATACGAGGACTCCCAGATCCGTGTGACTGCCTGGCCAAAGTCTTAGGGTATGAATCGAAGTAAGATACCTTTAGGAGTTTCTCATCTTATTCATCCCTTCTCATCACAAAATTCTGATAAGGACCTAAAGGATTAGGGTTTTCTTTCTTCTCCTCACCCTCTTGATGTATGGGTAAGGTTAATAAGGTTTATGGAATCCTCCACCAAATTAATGAAAAGCATGTAAATAAAATGTCATGGAAATAAGCTTAATAGATTAAGCACAAATTAAAGAATAGATGCATGCTTAGGGCGTATGACATAAGTTGTCATGTCCTCAGAAGGGACCTGAGGCTAGACCTTCTTGTCAGGAGGATAAGTTAGTCTTGGAGATAGAGATCTCCATTGCAAGTAGAGACCTGGCACATCCTTTGAGGATGATGTTAACCCTAACCCTAATTGAAGGTTAGAGAGAGAGATGGAATGATGAGTAAACCAGGTGTTTGGATGGACATGCTTTAGATGACGTATGGGCCATGAGAGGTTGGATGACCTAGCACCTCTGGCAACCCAACCCTAAGAAGGGTCGTGCATGTTAGAGTGAAGGATAGCTCCTGCATTATTGAGGTTAGAGAAGAACCTATGGAACCCCATGATATGATATGAGCATGGAATAATAGGCACCCGTAGGCATCAGTGGTGTGAGCAGTAGGTTGAATCCTGACCGAGAGAGTTTGATGGATAGCTTATGAAATAAGCATTAAGAACTATGGATAACCTTGAGCAAAACATAAGTTGAACATAGGCTTCATCTAGGTAGGGGCATGCGTTTGAGGTTGACCCTTCACGAAGATAGGACCTCTAATGGCGAGGTTGGTTGTAGGGTTAGCTCTAGAAAGATAGAGCAGGAACCAACCAAGAAGGTTGGAATCCTAAACTCTGGGATATGTAGGGAGTTGAGGATGATGCGACCTAAGTGGATGATAGTGGTCACCACATGCTTGATCCCTAGAGGTTGCTGATGTCTTGGGTTCCATGAGAGGAACCAAACCCTAAAGAGAGGATGAGTCTGCTGGTACCTCTGTACCTATGGTATAGATGAGAAGAAGAGTTCCTTAGACCTGGAGAGGTATATTAGTAGGTTATGAGGCCTTGTACCTTGTTGGTTGTCCTTATGGAGGACCCAACTCTAAGTGTTGCTTGAGTTGAAGGATGACAAGAAGTGCATGTCATGCCTTTTTGCATGCTTGGTTCGTGGTTAAGAGATAGAGCATGTAGTTGGACACCTACGAGTGAACTTAGGCCTAAGAGGGGATGTGGTGTACCTGATGCTCATGATGAGGGTGGAGTCCCTATAGAAGCGGGCATGGTACTTCTTATGTTGAGAGGAAAGGGAAACCCCTTAAGTTTAAGGAATGTTTGACGAACCCCTCCCAGCTAGGTTGATGATAAACAAAGGTATGATCTTGATCCAGCATGGAGGAAAGAGGACAAGTATGACCTAGCATGGTTTGGTAGGTGATCTACTGTTCCTTAATAGCTTGCTAGGATTAAGTAGGCTCATGTGGATGTAAACCCTAGACCTAAGAGCTTTTGTGACCATGTTGTCAAGAGATAGTTTTCCTCCCATCCTGGGAGAGGGACCCTTTGGTAGGGTGTATATCAGTTTTGTTGGTTTAAAGTAACCTAAAGAGGTCTCATAGGATCTTGAGAAGCTAAGTGAAAAGTACATGGTATGCGAATGAATCTATAAACCCATAGATATCCATCTCTAAGTGCATGTGGATGTGTTACCATGGAGGTAGCCGGTAAGGGGCCTGACCAAGGTAGGCAGGTCGCCATGACCCCTATGAAAAGATGGATGTCAGCCCATGTATACAAAGAGAGATGATGAAGGCTTGGGCAAGGTTCTAAGTTGAACATGTACTATAATGGAATCCTAAGTCTATCCTAGGGTCGGTAGGGATAAGACCGATGGAAGTAGGAGTTGCCTAATTCCCTAGTTGCACGTGACCATAGGGTCGGGAGGTAACAGCTATCATTGTCTGAGGGCCATGGGTTAGGAGATTGATCACCTTCACGAACTCATGGGACCCAAAGGGCAGATGAGTAGGGCACTCTCTTGATGCATGAGGGAAGAGGGATGACCCCAAAAGAGCCGGCACCCTATAGACCTAGAGGAGATGACCAAGGATATAAACCTCAATAGGTTTAAGACTAGTTTTCCATGGAGGTAACTTTGATATCAAAATGATTGTGATGTAGAGACATAAGTTGCACGTTTCAACTTAGGCTTGAAAGTGTTCTGGCAAGGTGGAATGTATTATCTCTACTCGTGGAACAGGAAGAACTTTGTATTTGGATGGCTGCCAAATGCTTATTTCCTCTTGTTATGGGAGTGAGGGATAGGATAGTACGCATGCCATACACTAAGGATCAAAGATGATGTGAGATGGAACATTGCTATGAGGTATGAGGACAGAGAAGATAAAATACCCTGGTAAAGTGAATGATACATGGATGGATTACAAACACTAAGGGAATGAAGGTAGTCACCTTATCTGGATGTTTTTATCATGAAAAATGAGTCATACAAGGTTGAGTTTGATCACCATGATGATGCAATCAGAAAGTGTTCTTAATGAAGATAGACATAGAGTTTTAGGTAAAACGATAAGTGAAATACATGGAAGTGTATGTCTTCAATGTTACCTAATACCTAAGGATGTGAAGTGGTAATGGATGATCTGGTTGAGTTATAGCTGCCTAGTTTGGCTAGAAGAGGTTGTTTGGCTAACCCTAAGTTTGAAAAGGAGAGGTTTTTGGATAATACTCCGATGTAATGAGACCTGTGGAACAAGTTAATGGTTGTTTGGTTAGCCAGTCTAGTCCTTGATGCAATGAAAGGATGATGGTAGAGCCTCAGATGCACTTCTTTGGATAGGAAGGTGATGAAACCCCGACTAGAGTGGGTTAGGGTTTCTGAGAAATTGATCTTGAAGGATAATGACATACAGGAGATCATGATTTTAAGATCACCATGCACCGTACTACGAAGATAATGAGTAACAGTGGTACTTTAATACCTAAGATAGGGTTGCATGTGGTATATGGCCATGCAAGCCGAGGGTGAAGGACGAACCCCAGTAACCCCGTGCATTGATATAAAGGATAAAGAGTCCCCAAAAGAGAAAAGGAGTCCATCACTATGGATGTTGTAAGTCTCCCCTGAACCAAGGAAGGTCGAGATGCAATATGGGTTATGGTGGATCGCCATACCTAAATGACATGAGAAAGAAAGAGTTCTGTCAAGGGACAGATCTGGTTGAACTAACCATGAGAGAGATGGTTCAACCATGAAGCGAGTTCAAAGGTTTTTGAGTTTGACCTAAAGGTTCCCTTCCAAAAGGTGGAAGTAGGTACATGAAGAACTCAATGTTAGTACAGTTTATCACCCCAAACCAATGGTTAGTATGATCCAGACTAAAGGGTCTGATGAGAGCATATGTGCTCATTCAGGGTGATAGCTAGAGACAGTTCTTGTCCTATGCAAGATGTGAAGTTAACCACCATAGCCAGTGTCAGGATTTAAAGAAGCTCTGTAAGAGAGGTTGTGTCGGTCACCACTTCAGTAAGGTGATGTTGGTGAAAGGACCACGTGATGGTTAGAAAAGGGCCATAGTGTGTGCAAATGAAGTTGCTTTGATCATGCATTGGCTGAAAGGAGCCCAGGGACGACATGAGTCGTAAGATGATGCAAAGTAGACTGACATGAAGTTCACATTGGGAGACATGAAAATCCGACCCCTCTAAGTTATAGCTAAGAGAGATGAATCCCTGATACATGGGTCCATTGAGATGGACTGGTGGAGAAGGTTAACTTTGACCTTACCCCTCAGGATAAAGTAATGTGTGATGAGTTCCATGTGTCCAATATAGAGCACTATGTGAGGTACCCTGACCATGTGCTGAGTAATGAACCTAGTGAGCCCCAAGGGAGGCTGAAATGGCCTGAGTCACCTGTGCAGTTTATAGACGACAGGATGAAAGAACTAAGAGAAAAGAATATGTGATGATAAAGGTTCTTCGGAAGCGCCATGAGTACGGTAAAGCCACATAGGGGTCAATGATGGACATGGAAAAGTCTTATCCTGAATTGTTTGTTTGCTTGATAGAATTTTGAGGACAAAATCCTATAAGAGGGGAAGGATGTTACAACCCCAATTTTTGGGTTCATCTGGTGAGAAATGTAACTTCTCATATTAAAGATAATTGAACAAAGAATGGCATAATTTGTTTTGAATACATGGATTTTGTTTACAATAGCCTTGATGTTTTTGTTGTGGGATTTATTGGCTATTGGGCCCAAATAACAAAGAAAATTCAATTAGTAATTGAATAATTGAATATTTGAGAAAAGAAAGAAGTAGAAACCTCTAGAAGGCAAAGAGATGTAACCCAAATAGGATTTCGTGCCTCATGGGTTCCTTGGGTTCCAAGGAGTCCAAAGTTGCAAAAAGAAAGCAATAAGAAAAGAAAAGATTAATTAAGTATTTCCTTATTAAGAAAGAAATTGAAAATAATGATAAAATGTGGAAAATAAGTGGAAAGAGACATAAATGAGATTTCTTGGTGAAATTTCGTATCCATGAGGTTGCTAATATTAAAAGGGATGACAATGAGGAAAATAAAAGAGAAATAAAGAGAAATCCTCAAAAAGAGATATTTTAATGAGAAATAAACAAGATAATGTGAAATAATGCATAAAGATGCATCTAGAAGGATAATAAGTATCCAATAAAAAGAATTTCGAAATAATAAGAGTTTCTTGGGATCCAAGGAGTCCCAATACAGAGGAAAGAAAGAGAAAATACCAAATTGCAAAATAAAAGGATAATAGGAATACATATTTAATGAATTATGTGGTTTTGTTAAGAAGAAAGTGTTTCCTACTTAAGGAAATATATTTTCGTGGCTAATATATTGAAAGGCATGAATAAAGAGAATAAGAGAGAGAATTTTCGTATTTTTTTAATTATTCATGCAATAAAGGATATCAAAAATATGTTTAGAAGAGAGAGAATCTTGCTTTTCAATATAGGAATTGGATTCCTATTGGGAAAGAACCATGTTGCTTCGTAGGCAAGCAACTTAGGGCATCGTTACCCTCCCCTATATAAGGGGTAGGGCTTTTGGCTCGAGTTTGATAAATCCCTCACGTCTCACTCTCTTCTCCTCCTTCTTCCTTGTTCAAACCCTAGTCGAGGAGACCACGACTAACCCTGGGGCAGCGAGGACTTGTGGGGTCATCACAGTCGATGAGAGAAGTTCCACGATGCAAGAGAGGACCTCAGCCGTCGTCACCATGCCCGGACCTGTGCGTGACAAAGGCAGCACGGCTGCAAGAGCTGCTGGTGGTTGCGGACATGGCCAGCATGAACCAACCCACCTGGACGCGAGCTGAGGACCGCCCTGAGTGCGGGGAGGGGCGTCGGAGGTAGGGGCATTGTCCCTGATGGTCACCGGCTTTCGGAGAGGAAGGGGCGCACGCGTACGTGCTGCAAATCGGTGGCTAGGGCAGCAGAACTCGGCCTGCCCGATGTTGAAGAAAGGAAAGGGTGCGTTGGGTGGTTATGCCCTCCGCGGGCTAAAAGAGCTGATCTTTAAGTGGAGGGTAAATTCATAATTCGGTTATGTTTGCACAGCAACAAGCAACGTTGCATGGAAGGCGCCTATGTGGCAGCCCCTCATTGGCCGAAGTAAGTGATTTATTGCAAAAATCGTATCTAATAAACCGTAGCTCGGATAAATACAAATAATATATGTATTTTGATCATAAGAACACAAGGAATCCAATAAAAATAGTTTTATAGCCTGAATCTGATCATAGTTCGAAATGTAGTGTAAATTATCATCTTTAATGAATTAAAGATTAAGAAACCCTATTTTGAAATAAATAAAGTGTTTAATAGGGTTTAAATGGATCATTAGAGTTGATGTTAACCTATTAAATGTAAAAAGGTACATTATGTTGAAAAAGGAAGAACTTTGCACGTGATTAGTCTAATTTAGAGTTTAGGTGCTTAAATATGCTTGAAATTTGAAAAGGACATAAAGTTATCATCTTTAATGATTTAATTAAGGAAGAACCCTTAGATTTGATGATAGATGGACTTAATTACGTTATTTGGATAATTCAAGCTGATATTAACCTGTTGTTAATAAAAGTGAAAATAGGATCTAAAAAGATGATCTTTGTATATAATTGGTTTAATTTAGGGTTTCATGCATGATTATGCATTAATGAGCTTGAAAACCCTAATTTAGATGAATATGTCTTTTAATTGTTTTAATTGTTCAAATCCATGAATAAATAGGGATATGATGATCCTAAGTCAATTTGGGTAATAAAAGACTACTAAAATGAATAGTTGAGCAATTAAGGTTCATATAAATGGAAAAGAGTATTTTAGGGTTGTTGACCTAAAAGGGATAAAGTTTGAGGAATGGATCTAAGAAACCCTAATGAATATTAATGAAACCTTAATGCGGATTAGAAACCTTAGAAAGTGAATCCAAGTCAATAAAGTAGATTCTTGATAAAGTGTGTAATAAATAGAGTGCATATTCTTTTCAAGAATTATGTGATGATTGAATTGCTTGCTTGGATTTCATTCTTGGTTGGGTTTACTTAATGCTTGTGAAATCATCAAATCAGGTATGTGGTTACGCTTATGACTATACCGATTAGTTTTTCTGAGGATTTTATCGACGTTTCCCTCAATGCTTGAAATAACTCTTGGATGTTTTAATTCATGCAACTATAAAGTGACTATGACTATCCTATGAGTATACATGTATAACTAGATAGATCCGAGTCCACCCCTGTGGCTATGCAAAAGCTAAGGATAACCTAGAGCAAGGTCTAGGGTATCATGAGTTAGAAACTGGGTTACCTATGTGTAGTGCCATGAGACTCTTTAGCATACCATGAGTTAAGGAGTGGTCTACCTATGGGTAGTTCCATGTGACTCAACCCTAGAAACTGGTTCACTTGATAGGTGGATCATGAGGGGTTTAATGGGGACAACACAGAGGATAGGGTATCCTTGGATCGCGTAGTTATACTTAAAACGTAATCTTGGTTGTTAAATGATTAATTGAATGATTACGTTGTTATCATAGTTGCACGTTTATTGTTTCCCCCACATACCAGCTTCGGCTGACCGACGTTTTATTTGTCGGCATTTTAGGAACAAGCCAAAAGGACAAAAAGTAAATCGTCATATTGTGAAACACATGAAGTAAAATACAAGGAGGATTAGTTAGAGTAGAATCCTTAAGTGGATAAAAGTTTAGAGATCCAAGTTTTCAAAAAGGTATGCAAAAAAATTATTTTCTTACAGCTTTTTAGTATAGTCTGTTAAAATTTGATAATTATTCTTAGTTAATTGCCGAACCTTTGATCTGGGTTATTGGTTAACGGCTCTCACCTTTCGGTCTCCCTTAATTGGGGGTTACCGAGAGGCGGGGTCGTAACATTTGGTATCAAAGCGTAGGTTCCCCACTTAACCATTAATAATTATTAAATTTTACAAACTCCATAGAACCCAAGGGAGTTATTAGAGGATTATCCGAAAGATGGAGGTGTCTAGAAAAGGATCACGACCGGGGGCTGGAAATATTTTCCTCCGCACCGCTAGTCGGAATACGAGGACTCCCGGATCCGTGTGACTGCCTGGCCAAAGTCTTAGGGTATGAATCGAAATAAGATACCTTTAGGAGTTTCTCATCTTATTCATCCCTTCTCATCACAAAATTCTGATAAGGACCTAAAGGATTAGGGTTTTCTTTCTTCTCCTCACCCTCTTGAGGTATGGGTAAGGTTAATAAGGTTTAAGGAATCCTCCACCAAATTAATGAAAAGCTTGTAAATAAAATGTCATGGACATAAGCTTAATAGATTAAGCGCAAATTATAGAATAGATACATGCTTAGGGTGTATGACATAAGTTGTCATGTCCTCAGAAGGGACCTGAGGCTAGACCTTCTTGTTAGGAGGATAAGTTAGTCTTGGAGATAGAGATCTCCATTGCAAGTAGAGACCTGGAACATCCTTTCAGGATGATGTTAACCCTAACCCTAATTGAAGGTTAGAGAGAGAGATGGCATGATGAGTAAACCAGGTGTTTGGATGGACATGCTTTAGATGACGTATGGGCCATGAGAGGTTGGATGACCTAGCACCTCTGGAAACCCAACCCTAGGAAGGGTCGTGCATGTTAGAGTGAAGGATAGCTCCTTCATTATTGAGGTTAGAGAAGAACCTACAGAACCCCATGAGCTGATATGAGCATGGCATAATAGGCACCCTGTAAGCATCAGTGGTGCGAGCAATAGGTTGAATCCTGACCGGGAGAGTTTGATGGATAGCTTATGAAATAAACATAAAGAACTATGGATAACCTTGAGCAAAACATAAGTTGAACATAGGCTTCATCCAGGTAGGGGCATGCGTTTGAGGTTGACCCTTCACGAAGATAGGACCTCTAATGGTGAGGTTGGTTGTAGGGTTAGCTCTAGAAAGAGAGAGCAGGAACCAAGCAAGAAGGTTGGAATCCTAAACTCTGGGATATGTAGGGAGTTGAGGATGATGCGACCTAAGTGGATGATAGTGGTCGCCACATGCTTGATCCCTAGAGGTTGCTGATGTCTTGGTTGCCATGAGAGGAACCAAACCCTAAAGAGAGGATGAGTCTACTGGTACCTCTGTACCTATGGTATAGATGAGAAGAAGAGTTCCTTAGACCTGGAAAGGTATAGTAACAGGTTATGCGGCCTTGTACCTTGTTGGTAGTCCTTATGGAGGACCCAACTCTAAGTGTTGCTCGAGTTGAAGGATGACAAGAAGTGCATGTCATGCCTTTTTGCATGCTTGGTTCGTGGTTAAGAGATAGAGCATGTAGTTGGAAACCTACGAGTGAACTTAGGCCTAAGAGGGGAAGTGGTGTACCTGATGCTCATGATGAGGGTGGAGTCCCTATAGAAGCGGGCATGGTACTTCTTATGTTGAGAGGAAAGGGAAACCCCTTAAGTTTAAGGAATGTTTGATGAACCCTTCCCATCTAGGTTGATGATAAACAAAGGTATGATCTTGATCCAGCATGGAGGAAAGAGGACAAGTATGACCTAGCATGGTTTGGTAGGTGATCTACTGTTCCTTAATAGCTTGCTAGGGTTAAGTAGGCTCGTGTGGATGTAAACCCTAGACCTAAGAGCTTTTGTGACCATGCTATCAAGAGATAGTTTTCCTCCCATCCTGGGAGAGGGACCCTTTGGTAGGGTGTATATTAGTTTTGTTGGTTTAAAGTAACCTAAAGAGGTCTCATAGGATCTTGAGAAGCTAAGTGAAAAGTACATGGTATGAGAATGAATCTATAAACCCATAGATATCCATCTCTAAGTGCATGTGGATGTGTTACCATGGAGGTATCCGGTAAGGGGCCTGACCAAGGTAGGCAGGTCGCCATGACCCCTATGAAAAGATGGATGTCAGCCCATGTATACAAAGAGAGATGATGAAGGCTTGGGCAAGGTTCTAAGTTGAACATGTACTATAATGGAATCCTAAGTCTATCCTAGGGTCGGTAGGGATAAGACCGATGGAAGTAGGAGTTGCCTAATTCCCTAGTTGCACGTGACCATAGGGTCGGGAGGTAATAGCTATCATTGTCTGAGGGCCATGGGTTAGGAGATTGATCACCTTCACGAACTCATGGGACCCAAAGGGCAGATGAGTAGGGCACTCTCTTGATGCATGAGGGAAGAGGGATGACCCCAAAAGAGCTGACACCCTATAGACATAGAGGAGATGATCAAGGATATAAACCTTAGTAGGTTTAAGACTAGTTTTCCATGGAGGTAACTTTGATATCAAAATGATTGTGATGTAGAGACATATGTTGCACATTTCAACTTCGGCTTGAAAGTGTACTGGCAAGGTGGGATGTATTATCTCTACTCGTGGAACAGGAAGAACTTTGTATTTGGACGACCGCCAAATGCTTATTTCCTCTTGTTATGGGAGTGAGGGATAGAATAGTACGCATGCCATACACTAAGGATAAAGGATGATGTGAGATGGAACGTTGCTACGAGGTATGAGGACAGAGAAGATAAAATACCCTGGTAAAGTGAATGATAAATGGATGGATTACAAACACTAACGGAATGAAGGTAGTCACCTTATGAGGATGTTTTTATCATGAAAAATGAGTCATACAAGGTTGAGTTTGATCACCATGATGATGCAATCAGAAAGTGTTCTTAATGAAGATAGACATAGAGTTTGAGGTAAAACGATAAGTGAAATACATGGAAGTGTATGTCTTGTTGGATGATAGCAGTTTACGGAGAATTGAAGTCTGGGTGGGCGTTAAGTTGTTGTTGCCAAATCTAATTAGAAAATTCGATCCCACAATTTAAAACTTGAGTGTATTTGGCCCAGAATACACATGAGTGTATTCTACCCTCACACACACTCTCTATCTATATATATACATATACATACATTATATATATACATACACACACACACACACACACACACACACATATATATATATATATATATATATATATATATATATATGATAAGTAGAGTATTACATGAGAATGAAAATAAAGGATGATTTAAGTTCCCTTAATGGGTAAGTATCGAGTATGAGGATCAAGAAAGAAGCACGAAGAAGATAAAATAAGAATGAATAAAAACAATAGAAGATGCTATCTCACTAATCATTAAGAACACAAGTAAAGATATTATAACACAATAATTTTTCATATGAAGGTGGAACTTTAATTAACCATAAGGGTTTTACTCTAATTTGAAGAAGTAATTTCATGAAAACTAAATAATAAGGAAGTATAAAGATGCCTACATCATACCTTAATTATATCAAGAGAGAGTTGTGTGTTATTTGATGTTGCCTTCTAACTTAGATTGAGGATTTTTAGGTCAAAATCCTTTTTTTAGGAAGGTATGTAAGACATTGTCCTTGCTTAACAATAGCCATGTTTAGTTTGACTCTTGGTTTCACTGATGAGAAAATGATCAAATTTCTTGAATATAACATTATTGCAATTAGATAACAAAATTATGAATATAAATCCATTATTTAGTTTTATATACAATTTTATCTCCTTTGGGTCAAGATTTTAAACGTTGACTTCATTTTGATGTTTATCCTAGGTCCATATCATTTTTTTGGATTCTAAGCCAATCCTAAGGTGTGTTACCTTAGTATTGTTGATGGATTTTGGAGGTTTTTGGCTCGTCATGTCATGAACCTGGCCTCAAGGTAACCCAACTCAAGTTCACTAGGTGGTGAACCAATCTCAGTGTAGGAGAGAGGGATATGGTTCATTAAGGTGATCATGAACATGGGCCAAGTTTAGGGTGACTCATTTAGATTCATAAGGTGGAAACTGGGGTTCAACATAGAAAGAGAGAGAATAAGTTTGGAGGAATGGCAGGTGAAGTTGGGAAGGATTGGTGGGAACCTACTTGAATTCATTGAACATGACTAAGTTAAGAAGGGGGTTATTTAGGCTCAATGCATGCCGACCCTGGTCAGGTTCCCTAAACCCTACTTGGTGCCATAATTGGGTAAGAGTTAAACAAGAAGTTGGGAAAATGCAACAAATGTGGACCCTATTTGTTGGTTGTTAGAACCCTTACCTATATATAGTGTACTTTTTTTTGGTCGGTCCAAAAAGCGTGTTACTATATTACCAAAAACTTTGGGTACAAAAGAGTTTGCGCCCCCATTACAGCCCTGGATGAAGACATCCAAACAACCAGAGAACAAACTAAACACAAGCTACACAGTAGCCAACTACTACCAGGGATAAAACATCCGAAAACTAAGAAGGGTCCTAGGACCCCAAAAAAGAGAACAAGAAACCAAAGCTCTAAACTGATACAGACTCAGACTACTAGATGCAGAGCAGCCCCCAGAAGTCAACCAACACAGCACTAGCATTAACCCCACCTTCAAATTGTGTCATCCTGGAAGTATGGAATCTGATCAGGTCAAGAAGAAGAAGCCAGTATCTAAAAGAAGCTGAGAGAATCTGTGTTCTTTCACAAGATGAAAGCTTCCAAGCTGTAGACTGCAAAGCTAGATGCACCCTTCCATAAGTTGTCCATTATATGATGTCCTTGGTGAGAAAGCAGCATCCTATCCTAGCACTGGCATTTGAATCATCTCATAAAATGTGAGGAACAGGAAGGTTCCTAGCCCTCTTCATCAACCAGTAGACACCAAACATTGTGACACAACCAGATCGCAATCTACCTCAAGGAAGGATTCCCTGCTCAGTAGGAAGGCCGGGTGGACTTGGATCAACCCAGACGATTCCTAGTTTAGCACCAGGTTCCTAGCTGGATGAAACATCCTCCAGGGTACCCCTTTACGAGTCCTAGGACTCCAAAGAACCAAGATAAATCCAGTCATCTATGCATCCTAGCGTCTAAGCTAACAGGAAATAGTCATATCACTGACTTGGTTGAAGAGGTGGTGAATCAGGTTGCCCGACTTTGAATCCTCCTCCACTAGCATTAGACCACCCACAAAGAGTGAAGGAGAGAAGACAAAGGCCAAGCAACCTTCATCATCAACTCGTACCCAGAGCCAGATCAACCGGACCCTGGTAAGCTTGTGGAAGAGAACAACAATCCATAGGCATACCATCGAACACCCTAGATGCAGCATCTGAGAGTAACAACCAAGTGACTGCAGCTCCCCTTGGGTCTTCTGCTGCGTCGTGGATAGAATCCCAGAGAAGGGAAATGTCGCCAGGACGCAACTCCTGCTGGTGGTGGAAACGTCAACAGGCCCGATAGGAACGCCTGTGCCGACGCGCCAAGAAGCTCCGCATCGAGGTTGTGGTCGAGGGACCTTCCCTGGATAAGCCAGAACCTGCCCCGACCGATTGAGAAGACGAAGATGCCTATGAGGCGAGGGTGACCACCCCGAGCGACACCAGGCGAAGTCGGAGCAGCCGCACAAGCTCCCGATCTGAAAGGGAACGACCCTCTCCATCTGCCACTCTTGAGCAGAAAGGAGTCGACAGGAAGACCGCCGATATCCGAACCCCGATCTTAGAGCCTTATAGCGCATCACGCTCCTTCGAATCCGATCATCCAAAGAAAATCCCCTGCGATTGCCCCTCGAACGCCTGCTCCCTTCACTCCAGAGAATGCCACGGGCTTCCAGCCACCACCTACCGTAGATGAGGGGCTAGGGGGAGGAGAGCACCGGGAAGCCGCCCCCTCCCCCCAGCGGAAGCCACCGGAGAGGGGTAGAGAGAAGCGGGAGCCGAACCCTAGAGAGAGAGGGAACCGTCTGCCAATTGCAAGGTTACCCTATAGTGTACTTAAACATTTGTAAACCCTATTTTCAACCCTTTATCCACTAAGGTGCCTCTAGAGAGAGAGGAATGCCTCCCTAAGTCATAGACCACATACTTGGATCTTGCTAGTGGGAGTTAAGCTTGGTTAATGGAGATCGAATCCAAGGAGAATTTTCCCTAAGCTACCTTCTTCCACTTCCATGGAAGATATCCCTCTTTTTCCTTCTTGGACCTATCTCGATCTAGATCTTGCTTGGAGGGACATCAACAGAGGTAGAACAAGGTCAAACAAGCCTCCCTTGCCTTGGAGAAGGTCGATCCATGTTGGATATTGGTACAGAACTCTCACTTAAGGTTGGTCCTTTTATCTTCCTTTCAATATTTGTCTTCTTTCCATTTTCTTGGCTTCAAGCACATCTATGTATTGTTGGATCTAGAGGATCCCATTCTCTCTCCATATTCTTCCCATGTTTCATGGTATTTTTGTCTAGGGCCAAGGTAGTGAGATGACCCGGCATCAAATCAAGTCATCATTAGTAAATAATTGCGGAATAACCATAAGAAATGGATTAACAAAATCACTAAAAATTAATTTTTTTTTGCAAAGAGATCCTCTTCCAGGAAATTCTTACTGAAAGAACCAAAACTTTATATTCATCAGGGTTCACATTGTACATACATTGTACCATCTCATCTTGAGGAAAACATACAACAGTTATTTTGTCAAAACATATACTAAAGCAACATAAAATCTCAAGTCATACAAGCCAAACTCTCAGATTGTTTATAAAAACTTTACGTACTGACACCAAGGACCTGAGAGTATAGAGATGACACATAGGAATTCTATCTACAAGACATGATAGACAGTATACTCAACCTGAGCTATTACTGTTGTCCCTACTATTGGTGTTCTCCCTCTACACTATGGTCTCTACCTCCTCGTCCACATCCACCTAAAAATGTTGGTGACCAACGGGGTGTGATCCATGTCCCAACTAGAGATATAACACTCCGCCAAAAATATTATTATCACCGTTAAATATTATAAAACTGGGTAGAGGATTCTTTTACATTAATAAGCATGGTTTAATCGGTGTTTAAGCAGAGTAGAGCAATATCATCTTCTAAAGCATTGCAACTATATATGATAAAACAGTAAATAATCTATTCATTTTATAAGAGATATGAAGAACATGTATAACATCTATCCATCTAAGATGTATAAAAGAAAAGTAACATCAACCAGTGTTTTCTGTATTCAATCCTTAAGCAAATACACTATACAGTTGATTACATATTTAAAATCACACTTATGCCCTGAGGAGATGAGGTATACCGCTCATACTCCAACCGACCACTGCAAAGTCAAAATCGGTATCATACAAGGTCAATGGAAGAGTCGACTGCCATGGCCTCACTCGTCTCGGTCAGTGCGAGACCACTAGCAGGACATCTCGTGTCAGCTACAATTAGCTTACCAGGGTATACTGGTATCTTCACTATAGAACTACAACCGCATCATGCACTCTCTTCAGGGAGATTTCAGTTATCCATCCCCAACATTCATCTTCATTGGGAGTTTATACATCCATCATGGATTATAATGAAGGAGATCTCACATCAATCCCTCATTAGGACGTCTGGATATTGGTGCCCATCGCCCCCACATATTCAAAAATATGTGTTCTAGGTAATCCCGTGAAAAAACCCATTTCACCATTTAGCAACTACTGACACTGATGGATCTATGGTCAGGGCACTACATTATAAGATTCTACTTGATTAATTAGGTGCATTACAATATCTTTTAGCATCAACCAAGTTTCAAACATGAATTATAATAGATGTTATAAAGAAAGGTGAAATACATTTATCAAGTACTTTTATAACCTTTGGAACACTTTGAATGCATAACACTCGGGATCTCACTCCCTTATCACATTACTGGGTATTCTCATCCCGTAACATTATCATCATCATGATTAGTAGATTTGGGTATTCAAACCCTTAGTTCATCACTGAACACCGTTACCACTTATGAGGTAACTATTACCTCTAGGTCCTCAGACCAAGGTATACATGATACTTGTTGCACAAACATCTCACATGGCTCACAAGTCCCATTTAAATGTCTTGTCACCTCTCACTAGGAAACAACTATTCACATGGCTCACAAGTCCCATTAAACATCTTGTCACCTCTCAATAGGAAATAAATATCTTTTAGGTCATCAGACCACATAAACATTATACTTTTTATACAAGTATTTAACATGTCTCATAAGGCTTATGCAATAAGAGAAATACAACCCTCCCATTATTAGGGTTAGGGTTTCCCTTTATAGTCGAATAGGGTTTCAAGTTCATATTATCAATCCAAACCCTACTTCATTACTCCACAAATCTAGGAGCATACATTGATATCATAAGTATTCAATCATACTTATTTATTCTCATCATTTATCATTAAATGATTATCAACACAAAGTATGTGTTTCTCTCTCATCCTCACTAGGATATTGATTACATCATACTTTATTAACTTGGCTTAACCCTTTCTCAAGGTATGTTAGCCTATACTTATCAAAGTGCATTAAACTCATTACATCTCAATGTAACAATTGACATGATGCACTTCATGTTTTACTTACCCAAATATATTGGATTTGAGGTGCATCAAGGTGTCTCAACCTTGAGCTGCTGGATGTGATAATTATCTTGTCTTGGTGTATCACTTCCCTCATCACTTTTAACTTAATTAAGTTCATCAACTTAGATTGTATTAGGGTATTTCCCATCCTAATACTTTATGCACTAACTCATCACATTTATCATGTAGCGTATTGGCAATAAGTCACACACTTGAACTACCCAACTATCATCAGGTGATATGGACTCATCTCGGGCTAAGGCATTGTTGATATAGGGTTGACCATTATCAACCACTTTAGGTGTTTCACCTATCAATGTATTAGCCACACCATTACTTGATGTTACACTCATCACTCCTAAGAGTGTCTTGCCCTCACCTTTACAGGGTGTATCGGGTTGAATCGTGTATGTCAAGTTGAACACATGTATTGAATTAGGTGTATATCAGGATAGACATCATCATATCCCTTATACCCTTACCCATAAAGGTACCAAACTTACCAATCATATGGTGTATCACCTTCACCCTACATGGGCGTAACATCCTCACCTCAATTGAAGATATTGGCCACACCATACTTTAGTGTATTGGCCATCACATGTTCTAGGGTATTAACCACCTTACCACTTTTGTCATCTAGTGTATCTGGTTACCCACCATATCATTTTAGAGGTGTGTGATTGCTACCCATATCACCCAAGAGGTGTATGTGTGCTTACCATATTGGCCAAGAGGTGTATGTTTGCATCCATATCAGGCAAGAGGTGTATGCTTGCTAACCAAATCACCTTAGAGGTCTATGTGTGCCTACCATATCAGGTAAAGAGGTGTGTGTGTTCTTCACACCATCGGGCAAAGAGGTGTGTCTGTGCTTCACACCATATCGGACAAAGAGGTGTGTATGCTTCACACTATATCGGGCAAAGAGGTGTGTGTGCTCCACACCATATAGGGCAACGAGGCACGTGTGTGCTTCACACCACATCGGGCAAAGAGGTGTGTGTGGGCCTCACACCATATCGGGCAAAGAGGTGTGTGTGCTTCACACCATATCGGGCAAAGAGGTGTAACCTTGCTCACCATATCAACCTTTAGGTGTATGTGTGCCTACCATATCACCCTTGAGGTGTAAAATCATCATTATATTAAGTTACCCATCATCTAGGGTTTATCATATCAGTTTAGAGGTGTGTACTTGACACTATATCATGCATGAGGTGTTTGCTTGACCTCATATCGTGCAAGAGATGTTTATTTGACATGATATCGTGTGCAAGGTGTATACTTCATCATCATATCGTGCAAGGAATTATAAACTCATATCCATATCATTTTAGTGGTGTAGGTGCATCACCATATCGGGTTAGAGGTGCTTGCTTATGTGCTTAACCCGATACCACTTTGTAAGGTGATACCATCATCTTCAAGCTATAGACCTTCTTCTACTTTTCTAGTACAAGGATAATAGGTCTAAGAAACTACTAGAACTCATAGATATATCAAGTATTCAAGAAAATTTCGGAATTGAAAGTAGATCATTAAGTATAACAAGAAAGATGGTGAGTAATAACATGTTTGGGTTCAAGTTATATAACCCGCCTCAAGAACAACTTCAAAGATCCACATTTCCAAGGTAAGAGATAAACTATCACAGGTTCAAGACTTGTTCACAACTCCTCTATATGCAAAGAATCACCATATATAAGAACTTGGTGAAGAAGAAAAGAAAGGAAATAATTACAACTGACATCCATGCTTGAACCAAGGTTGAAGATGACCATGGCCTCACCTTAAGCTTGGTTCTCAAGCTCCCCTTTCTCCTTGAGATACTATGCATGATATCTAAGAGGGAGAGAGTGATAGGGGTCGAAAATATTCACTAGTAGGTGAAAGGAAGGGTATATATCCTTGAGGTTCATGGGAGAGAGTGTAAGAGGTGTCATCACCTTACTACTAGTAGGTGCCACATGGCCATGCATGGATTGACACAAGTACTTGCATGCATTCCATCTTTATTTTTCCATGTAAAATAAAAACTTGAGGATAATGATAGGGATAAGGGTCGGACCCTTTGGTTAGCTTCTAGGGAAAGACACTTCCACTCACATTATTATATTCACAATTCAATGCAACCTTTCCCAAGGAAAGTTGCAAGCCGATATTCATTGCTTTATTGAGGTGCTTGGCTCGTTTTTGCAAAGGCAAAGAGATAACAAAACAATACGGGAGCCAAATATTTGTCTCCTTGGCCAATAGGGACTCCCATTTAACACTACAACCTGATACACTCAATACGAGCTCAAATTAGGGTTTCCATTACACAACCCTTCTTGGTCTTTTCATCACCAAGGATACTACCACTAAAAAAATGATTCATGCATGGTGTCTCCTTCTTTCTCTCTCCTCTAAATGATACATAGAGTAAGTGGAAACACTCTAAAGGTGTTATTTTGCATATCAACCCTACATTTTGGGTAAATTACAATTTGTACCAAAATTGGTGCACAAGGTACTAGCATCATTCTCTATCTTATGAAGCTAAAACACTTAAGGCATGTTCAATATGTGACATTTTGCAATATAACCCCTCATCTTGGGTAAATAACACTTTGGTCCAAAACAAAGGAACATTGCTCAAACAACCTTCAATCAGGACCATACTTGAAACATAAGTGTGTCACATGATAAGAAAACACCTTAGAGGATTATATTAAAGTTCTAAGAAACTTACTTAGCCAAAACAAGTAGGGTTAACTCATAACCCAAGTTAGGGTCATTACAAGTTATAAACCCCTAACAAGGATTTCGTCCCTGAAATCCCAAATGAAGGAAGACAATTGTCATTCATGCATCATATCATCAAGTCTCCACATAACATTTTGATGTCATGGAGATGCCATAGAACTTTGGCCAGCACAAAGTCCTTCCATTCAGGGTCATCACAGAACCTGTCATACATGACACATATTCAACTGTCCTTTTCATTAATGACTGTAGTGTCAATTATGTGTCAGGTAACACTTTCTAAGTTAGAGAAGTACTATTCATACTTCGAATAATTCGGGTGTCAAACATCATTAATTTGTCACCTTCTCAACTTACATCTTTTATGTGACAAGATTCTTGACCATGGGAGTCTTCCATACCCCTCACTCAGTTTAGCATTTCACCTCCAAGGAAAGACCAGAGTTATGTTCTGTCACCCATTTGGGACTACAAGTCTTATCATACATCTGCTATGCCATCTAATCTGCTGACAAAACACTAAACTTTACAACACTAAACTTTCTTATGACTTGTACCAACTATCTTACTAGTTATACATTCTCTTGTCATAAGGAGAGGCCACTTATTAAAGAAGAACTTATCTCAGAGGTATCTCTAGATTTTATGTAAAAGCTGCCTCAACAGATCTGGATAAGGATATTCTAAGGAATTATTTTTAGCTTGATAAGATTTTCCCAAAATGATTCTACAATTGTTCCTTCAATTCGTACTTCCTTATCGATGTCATGTTTATGCAAAGCATAAACCCCTGCCATATGATGTCCATACTATTTTATGTAACTAGACTGATGTCATAGTTGGCCATTCCAGGTAACCAACATAAATC
Organism: Alisma plantago-aquatica; assembly: GCA_963693085.1. Classification (NCBI taxonomy): domain Eukaryota; kingdom Viridiplantae; phylum Streptophyta; class Magnoliopsida; order Alismatales; family Alismataceae; genus Alisma; species Alisma plantago-aquatica. The sequence goes on from OY856411.1 coordinate 611,708,642, forward strand.
ATCTGATTAGGAGTTATGGTTTCACTTTCTCATACCACTAAAACTTATTGGATACTAGGATTCCTTACCTTGGTATCCATTACATGTGCCAATAACACATCACATCCTCATCATTTCCATCTCTCTATTGTTATTACCAAAGCCAAACATATGATAGGACCTTTCTTTCATCTTGGGATATTACTTATCATATATAACTCTGTCTTGGAACCAAAATCCAAGACTAGCTGATACTTTTCTAAGTATCCATCAATAGATCACTTCTAACTCATGCACATCAAGTGTCATAAGACTCACTTGATTTCCATGTTCTTGAAAGGAAAGAACACAAAGAAACATATTCCTCTTATCACCCCATCATTACCTAGGGTTATTTATCAAAGAGATGAGATATCATCTCCTCTGATTATTGCATGATCTTTCAACTGTTCATGAGTCATTTTCTCTTGTTTCATCCTAGGTTCCTTGCCATCAACATATGAATTATAAGGATGATTACATGTCATCACTCCTTTTTTTATTATCTAACATGTTCATGAACATTTTATGCTTTTATCACATTTCTCATTTTCACATTATGGAAGAGATCATTATCCTTCACATATTCTTTATTTGAACATGGATCATCTTCCTTGTTCCCTTTCACTTATCATGAGAATTGTACTTTGTACTTTCTCATACTCACAGGTTGATCTGAGATAATCTCAGATTCTATTTTATTGCACTTAGGATGTAATAGAAACATTTGTGCCATACTTTCAATTTCATTATGCTCTTTAGATTGTCTCAAAATGATTACTTGATCAGAGTAATCAGAAAGATAGCAATCTAAGAGTTCCATACTTACCCTATCTTCAATAGTTGAATACCTGGACAGGGTATACAAGTACTGATATTAGGTAGTATGCACCTTGTTTGTATCATATACTTTACTTTTCATATCATCCAAGTCACACGACTTAATATCCCTAGATTTCTCCAGGAATCTCTTTCACACCTCATCTTCTTTTATATAGACAAGAGCAATTACAAAGCATTTAAAAGAATACTGGACAGAATATAAATTCTAGTCCTCATTATTTCTTCTCCATGTTCCCATAGGACAACCAAAGGGAAGTCAAAAATAGCAATCGTTCTTATGATTATCAGATAAAACCAAGAGAAGATATATCAGAATGAAAAAGCTCTATCTGACTATCACCCCTCACGGTCATCTACCACTTCAGATTGACTCAAAACATAGAGTCTGTCTATTTCATGTTGTTGCTTTTGCCTTTTTACACTATTGGGCTGTAACTTTCGTAAGCCCTGTCGAGTCTGCCTTGGTTGTTGGGTCATTTCCTCCTTTCTTTTTAAACAAAAGGGTTTAGTATGCTCAACATGTCCATATCTATAACATGTCTTGTCCTTGTACCATGGTATTATCGGTCTTATTACCGATGTAAAAGCTAAGCTAGGAATTCTTACAAGTGGAAAGTTAGGACTTTTTCCTTTACTTAGTGACTACTGCCCTGGTGCACTAAGCATTTATTGCACTGATGGCATCAAAAACTTTGGCTTTTGAAAAAAACTAGGCAAATGTCTCTAGAATTGTAAAGTCCTATCCTTAATTCTCAGCTTATTGCCCCTCCTTGGGCATTGCCATCACAGATGTACTATCTGTCTATACTTATGACAGAGTCTATTTTCTTGCCATATGTTAATCCTTCCCACATTTTCATTGTCCCAACATGACTATGTCATTCAGGTACCCTTTCAGAACCCAAAGTCTCTGCATTAAGGACTGGTAACCTAGGTTGTAATGCTAGTATCCAGTCTACTATGTGCATCATTGTTGTCCTCACCTGCCCAACAAGAGTATAAAAAGTAGGATTCTCTATCCTGATTGGGTCAAAATGGGAATTCTCAGGCACTCTTTCTTGTCTTACTTGATCCCTTGCACCCTCTCCTGGTGTGACAACATTGCTCTCAGCAACGTGTTCCTCGTGTTCTCCAGTCATTTTTAAACTTCAGCCTTTCTTCTGCATAAGCAAAAGTCACTATAGGGTATACTGGAGGACACTAGAACAGACTCAACACCTTAGTCCTATGTCTATGTACACTCTGCGGAGCTTAAGCTCTGATACCAAAATTTTGAGATGACCTGACATCAAATCAAGCCATCACTAGTAAATAATTGCAGAATAACTATAAGCAGTTGATTAACAAAATCACTAAAAATTAAAACCATTTTTTCAAAGAGATCCTCTTCCAAGAAACTCTTACTGAAAGAACCAAAAATTTATATTCATCAGGGTTCACATTGTACATACACTGTACCATCTCATCTCGAGGATAACATATAAAAGTTGCTTTGTCAAAACATATACTGAAGCAACATAAAATCTCGAGGCATACAAGCCAAACTCTCAGATTGTTTATAAAACCTTTACGTACTGACTCCAAGGACCTGAGAGTATAGAGACGACACATAGGACTTCTATCTACAAGACACGACAGATAGTATACTCAACCTGAGCTATTACTGTTGTCCCTGTTGTTGGTGTTCTCCCTCTACAGTATGGTCTCTACCTCCTCATCCGCATCCACCTAAAAATGTTGGTGACCAACGGGGTGAGACCCATGTCCCAGTGAGAGATATAACTCTCCGCCAACAATATTATTATCATCTTTAAACAATATAAAACTGGGCAGAGGATTCTTTTACATTAATAAGCAGGATTTAATCACTGCTTAAGCAGAGTAGAGCAATATGATATACTGAAGCATTACATCTATATATGATAAAGTAGTAAATCATCTATTCATTTTATAAGGGATATGAAGAACATGTATAACATCTATCCATTTAAGATGTATAAAAGAAATGTAACATTAACCAATGTTTTCCATATTCAATCCTTAAGCAAATATGTTACACGACTGATTACATATTTAAAATCACACTTATGCCCTGAGGAGATGAGGTATACTGCTCATACTCCAGTCGACCACTACAAATTCAAAATTGGTATCATACAAGGTCAATGGAAGAGCTAACTGCCATGACCTCACCCATCTCATTCAGTGTGAGACCACTAGTAGGACATGTCATGTCAGTTGCAATTAGCTTACCAGGGTATACTGGTATCTTTGCTATAGAGCTACAGCTGCAACATGCACTCTCTTCAGGGAGATTTCAGTTATCCATCCCTGGCATTCATCTTCATTGGGAGATTATACATCCATCCCAAATTATAATGAAGGAGATCTCACATCAATCCCTCATTAGGATGTTTGGATATTTGCGCCCATCGCCCCTACATATTAAAAAATATGTTCTCCAGGTAATCCCGTGGGAAACCTGTTTTACCATTCAACAACTACTGACGCTGATGGATCTCTGGTCAGGGCACTACATTATAGGATTCCTCTTGATTAATTAGGTGCATTATAGTATCTTTTTGCATCAACCAAGTTTCAAACATGAATTATAACAAATGCTATAAAGAAAGGTGTAATACATTTATCAAGTACTTTTATAACCTTTGGAACACTTTGAATGCATAACACTCGGGATCTCAGTCCCTTAACACATTACTGGGTTTTCTCATCCCTTAACATTATCATCATCATGATTACTAGATATGGGTATTCAAACCCTTAGTTCATCACTGAACACTATTACCACTTATCAGGTAACTATTACCTCTAGGTCCTTAGACCAAGGTATACATGATACTTGTTGCACAAGCATCTCACATGGCTCACAAGGCCCATTTAAATGTCTTGTCACCTCTCACTAGGCAACAACTATTCACATGGCTCACAAGGCCCATTAAACATCTTGTCACCTCTCAATAGGAAAAAAATATCATTTAGGTCATCAGACCACGTAAACATTATACTTTTTATACAAGTATTTAACATGTCTCATAAGGCTTATGCAATAATAGAAATACAACCTTCCCATTATTAGGGTTAGGGTTTCCCTTTATAGCCGAATAGGGTTTCAAGTTCATATTATCAATCCAAACCCTACTTCATTGCTCCACACATCTAGGAACACACATTGATATCATAAGTATTCAATCATACTTATTTATTCTCTTCATTTATTATTAAATGATTATCAACACAAAGTATGAGTTTCTCTCTCATCCTCGCAAGGATATTGATTACATCATACTTTATTAACTTGGCTTAACCCTTTATCAAGGTATGTTAGCCTATAATTATAGAAGTGCATTAAACGCATTACATCTCAATGTAACAATTGACATCACACACTTCATGTGTTACTTACCCAAATATATTGGATTTGAGGTGCATCAAGGTGTCTCAACCTTGAGCTGCTTGATGTGATAATTATCTTGCCTTGATGTATCACTTCCCTCATAACTTTTAACATACTTAAGTTCATCAACTTATATTGTATTAGGGTAATTACCATCCTAATACTTTATGCACTAAGTCATCACATTTATCCTGTAGTGTATTGGCCATAAGTCACACACTTGAACTACCCAACTATCATCAGGTGATATGGACTCATCTCGGGTTTATATGGACTCATCTCGGGTTAAGGCATTGTTGATATAGGGTTTACCATTATCAACCACTTTAGGTGTTTCACCTATCAAGGTATTAGCCACACCATTACTTTATGTTACACGCATCACTCCTAAGAGTGTCTTTCCCTCACCTTTATAGGGTGTATCGGGTTGAATCATGTATGTCAAGTTGAACACATGTATTGAATTATGTGTATATCCAGCTAGGCATCATCACATCCCTCATACACTTCCCCATCAAGGTATCAACCTTACCAATCATATGGTGTATCACATTCACCCTACATGGGTGTAACATCCTCACCTCACTTGAAGATATTGGCCGCATCATACTTTAGTGTATTGGCCATCACATGTTCTAGGGTATTAACCACCTTACCACTTTTGTCATCTAGTGTATTGGGTTACCCACCATATCGTTTTAGAGGTGTGTGCTTGCTACTCATATCACCCAAGAGGTGTATGTGTGCTTACCATATCGGGAAAGAGGTGTATGTTTGCTTACATATCGGGCAAGAGTTGTATGCTTGCTTACCATATCACCTTAGAGGTGTATGTGTGCCTACCATATCAGGAAAAGAGGTGTGTGTGTGCTTCACACCATATCGGGCAAAGAGGTGTGTATGCTTCACACCATATTAGGCAAAGAGGTGTGTGTGTGTGTGCTACACACCATATCGGGCAACGAGGTGCGTGTGTGCTTCACACCATATCGGGTAAAGAGGTGTGTGTGTGTGAGCTTCACACCATATCAGGCAAAGAGGTGTGTGTGTGCTTCACACCATATCGGGAAAAGAGGTGTAAGCTTGCTCACCATATCAACCTTGAGGTGTATGTGTGCTTACCATATCGCCATGAGGTGTAAACTCATCATTATATTAAGTTGCCCTTCATCTAGGGTTTATCATATCAGTTTAGAGGTGTGTACTTGACACTATATCATGCATGAGGTTTTTTCTTGACCTCATATCGTGGAAGAGATGTATATTTGACATGATATTGTGCACAAGGTGTATACTTCATCATCATATCGTGCAAGGAAGTATAAACTCATATCCATATCGTTTTAGTGGTGTAGGTGCATCACAATATCGGGTTTGAGGTGCTTGCTTATGTGCTTGAACCCGATATCACTTTGTAAGGTGTTACCATCATATTCAAGCTCTAGACCTTCGTTCTACTTGTTCTAGTACAAGGATAACAGTTCTAAGAAACTACTAGAACTAATAGATATATCAAGTATTCAAGAAAATTTCGGAATTTAAAGTAGAGCATCATGTATAGCAAGAAAGACGGTGAGTAATAACATGTTTGGGTTCAAGTTATATAACCCACCTCAAGAACAACTTCAAAGCTCCAAGCTCCAAAGATCCACATTCCCAAGGCAAGATATGAACTCTCACAGGTTCAAGACTTGTTCACAACTCCTCTATATGCAAAGAATCACCATAGATAAGAACTTGGTGAAGAAGAAAAGAAAGGAAAGAATTACAACTGAGATCCATGCTTGAACCAAGGTTGAAGATGACCATAGCCTCACCTTAAGCTTGGTGCTCGAGCTCTCCTTGCTCCTTGAGCTACTATGCACGATATCTAAGAGGGATAGAGTGATAGGGGTCGAAAAGATTCACTAGTAGGTGAAAGTTAGGGTATATATCATTGAGGTTCATGCGAGAGAGTGTAAGAGGTGTCATCACCTTACTACTAGTAGGTGCCACATGGCCATGCATGGATTGACACATGTACTTGCATGCATTCCATCTATATTTTTCCATGCAAAATAAAAACTTGATGATAATAATAGGGATAAGGGTCAGTCCCTTTGTTTATCTTCTAGGGAAAGACACTTCCACTCACATTATTATATTCACAAATCAATGAAACCTTTCCCAAGGAAGCTGCAAGTCGATATCCATTGCTTTATTGAGGTGCTTAGCTCATTTTTCCAAAGGCAAAGAGATAACAAAATGATATGGGGGCCTCCTCATTGGCTCCTTGGCCGAGAGGGACTCCCATTTAACACTACAACCCGATACATTCAATACGAGCTCAAATTAGGGTTTCCATTACACAACCCTTCTTGGTCTTTTCATCACCAAGGATACTACCACTGGAAAAAATGATTCAAGCATGGTGTATCCTTATTTCTCTCTCCTATAAATGATACATAGAGGAAGTAGGAACACTCTAAAGGTGGTATTTTGCATATCAGCCCTACATTCTGGGTAAATTACAATTTGTACCAAAATTGGTGCACAAGGTACTAGCATTATTCAAACAAGTTCAGACTTGGCATTTAGGCTTTCCACAACCCACCATTTAGCATCATTCTCTCTCTTATGATTCTAAAACACTTAAGGAATGTTCAATATGTGACATTTTGTAATATAACCCCTCATCTTGCGTAAATTGTACTTTCGTCCAAAACAAAGGAACATTGCTCAAACAACATTCAACCAGGACCAAACTTGAAACATAAGTGTGTCACATGATAACAAAACATCTTATAGGATTATATTAAAGTTCTAAGAAACATACTTAGCCAAAACAAATAGGGTTAACTCATAACCTAGGTCAGGGTCATTACAGGTAGGAGATGACATCCCAGAGGTCACTGGAGCCCTTGTGACCTTGAGTTGATCATGAGAGGCATGTGTTGTTTCTATTTTAAGTATAGAACATGGAGAAATAGATAGAATTGAACATATTATTATTTTATCCTAAAGGTTGATCTTCATCTTAAAAGAAACTAGGCATGTATCTTTCTTCCTCCTTTTTAAAAATGTTGCAAGCCCGCAAGGGCTTAGATACATTAAAACCTAAGATCTAATTAAGCATGAGACTTGCTAAATATATAAGTATTAAGGTTAAAATCTACATTTTTATTGGAAACAATTATATGGGTACTCAATGTGTGTATGTTCTTATTTTTACATGTGATGTAAGGATATGTAAGCATAAAAGTGGTGCCTTTAATGCCTCCCCTTAAATTAATTGATGTTATTATGATGTTAGAAGTCTAAAATAGAATTGGAAATTGGTTTTCTCCCTCTAATGAATGTTTCAAGTATAGTCTCATAGATTCTTGACCCAAGATATGATTATGGTTTGACTTAGTGACCAAAAACCAAGTTAGTAAAGAGAAAAATGATGATTTCATGATGATGCTCTTGTCTTCTTATTCTAATAATTATTAGTTAGATAGTCACTTAATATCCATGTTAAAATACATGTCATTATTATCTTGGGAAAGTAAAAATGAATGCTTAAGAATAAGAAAATAAATTTTCTCTATTACAATATGAACAAAGAGGTGGAAATTGATCCTTACAAAGAACTTGGTTCAAATTATGGACCCAAAATATAAATGTATATGTTAACACATGATAGAGCAATAATAAGTTTGGATCAAGAATATATGTTGTGTCCATGGTCTCATGCAGGAGAATTCATATAAGATGACAAGCTTTGAAGAAAGTAGGTATTGTAACATCCCTGACCTGGGTTTAGGGCTAACCCTATTTTTTTAGCATAAATAAGTTTCTTAGAAATTTAATATAATCCTCTAAAGTGTTATCATGTGACACACTTATGTTTTAAGTTTGGTCCTGATTGAATGTTGTTTGAGCAATGTTCCTTTGTTTTGGACCAAAGTTCAATTTACCCAAGATGAGGGGTTATATTGCAAAATATCACATGTTAAACATACCTCATGTGTTTTAGCATCATACTAGAGAGAATGATGCAAGGTGGTGGTTTGTGGAAATCCTAAATTTCAAATTTGAACTTGTTTCAATAATGATAGTACCTTGTGTATCAATTTTGGTACAAATTGTAATTTAACCAAAAAGAAGGGTTGATATGAAAATCACCACCTCTACAGTGTCCTTACTCCCTCCTAGTATCTTTTAGAGGAGAGAGAAAGAAGTATACACAATGTTTTAATCATGTATAAGTGATATTACTCTTGGTGACAGAAAGAACTAGAAAGGGGTTGAATGTGAAAACCTAACTTGAGTTGTATCGAGTTGTAGAGTCCATATGAGAGTGCCTATCGGCCAAGGAGCCATAGGGAAAGTCTCATATTGGTTTGTGAACTCTTAGAAAAGGCCATGATGGGAAAAGCACCTCAAGGAGGTGATCCATGATGAGTTAGATGCTCCTTGCAAAAAGTTGTATTGGTTTGCATAATTTGTGAGATAAAGATGAGATATCTTGCCCAACAAGATAAGTGATGGCCGGAATATCATCTTTAGATTATCCTCAAGTGTTTTTCATGACAAGATAAATGTGAGTGCATGCAAGTACAAGTGTCACCCATGCATGGACACGTGGCACCTAGTATCTTAAAATGATAACACCTCATATATACACTTTTTCATGAACCTCAAGTATATATACCCTTCCTTTCACCTATTAGTGGAATTGCTCGAATCATACCACCCCTTGCTCTTAGATATCATGCTTATAGTCTTGGTAACGTGCATAAGTGAAGGACTATCATGCATAGAGCTTTGGTATTGGCCATAGCAAAGTGATATCAGCCAAGTGAAGTGATATCGGCCAAGTGAGGGATATCGGCCACAAGTGGTGAGGTACCATGCATAGTGCTGAGGAACTCAAGTTTTGAACCTTTAATAAGCTCATATTCAACCTTGGGAACGTGAAGCTTTGGATCTTGGAGCTTTGAAGTTGATCTTGATGTGGGTTATATAACTTGAACTCAATTATGTTATTATTTACCATTAATCTTGCCATAGTTGATGATTTACTTTCAATTCGAATTTCTTGCCTAATTGATGAATCCTTGAGTTCTAATAGTAACCAAGGACTGTTGTCCATGATCTAGAACATTAAGAATAAGAGTCTAGAGGTTGATGATGATGACATCATCATGGTTCAACCTGATATTGGGTTGAAGCACCTCTAAACTGATATGATGAAGTGAACATATCACTAAAACAATACAATAGGGATACATACACCTTAAACATGATATGATGATCAAGTAGACATCACATGTACGATATGGTGTCAAGCATACACCATGTGCATGATATGAGGTCAAGTATACATGTTATGCACGATATGAGGTCAAGCATATACTCAAACTCAATATGACAAACCCTAGATGATGAGCAACCTAATATGGTGATATGAATACAACACTAGCATGATATAGTGATAAATTATACCTCATGGATGATATCAGTAACACATACACACACCTTGTGCATGATTAGGGGTCAAGAACCCACCTTATACACGATATGGTATTAAGGAGATACCCTAACCCGATATGGTGTTGAAACCCAACATGGGAAAGTGGAACCCGATATGCATTGGAACCCCACACCTCTATCGATTTGTACACTTGAGCTAGTTGAGACTAATCAGTTGTCTAGCCTATCACTCATCACATGATGAAGAGTAGTACAATACCATGAAGGTAGTGATGAGATATGAGCATAAGGGTCAAACTCGATATGCAAACCCTAAAGGTTGAGTAACCCAATATGGATGCATGATATGGTGATAAGGATAGACCTCTATACCCTATATGGAAGCATACTTATACCTCTATACCCGATATGAATAAAGTACCTCAATCTAATCCACTTGATTGAGTGATACATGTAGTGAGTTATGTCCAATGATACATTAAGACATAAAGAGTTTAATGCATAAGTATAGGCCATGTACTTTGAGAGAAGGATTGAGCCAACCTAATGGCATATGATGTAATCAATGTCCTAGTGGGGATGAAAGAGAAACTTATACTTGTTTAATACTCATGTAATGAGTATACGTTGATACTCCTAATATGTATGGAGTATGAATTAGGGTTTTGATTCTTGATGAATGTACTTGAAAACCCTAATCAGCTTAAAAGAGGAAACTTTAACCCTAGTGAAGGGTAATGATATGATTTGAAACCACAATTGGTTATTAAAGGGAAACCCTAACCCTAATTATGGGAAGGTTGTATTTATTTTGTATTGCATGGTGATGATAGGTTCTTGATATTGAATACATGTTGGTATCATGAGATAATGAGCATAGCTAAGTATGAGCTAAGTTGTTTCATATAATACAGATTATGTGGGACTTGTAAGTCATGAGAAATACTTGTACAACAAGTATAATGTTTTTATAGTTCTTATGACCTAGAGATGGTTGTTTCCTAGTGAGAGGTGACAAGATGTTATATAGGTCTTATGACCTAGATATGGTTGTTGCCTAGTGAGAGGTGACAAGATGTTTATAAAAGTCTCGTGTTCAAAGAATGGATGCCAAAAATGGTAATGCTCAAAGTGAACAAGGGAAATGGAAACCCCATAACATAATAATAATAAATGGTTTTACAGATAATGTTGAAATCTTGGTCATACATGCTTTATGATTATAGCCAAGTAAGGGTTATAGTGTTTTGAATATGCTTAAATGAGATATGCGGAATACTTGTACCACATAGAGGATGTGAATGGGTATAATGCCTAGTAAAGGTGATGTGGAATTCAATGATGTGTTTAAAGGATTGATATCCCATAATGAATGTGAAAGAGAAATATAAAGGTATTCCACCATTATGGAATCCTTAGCAATATGGCCATGATTTTACAAGATTGGCATAATCCAATAACTGGATACAACCCTACATGATTGACATAATCCAATACCTGGATACAACCCTATAAGATTGGGATAACCTAATACCTAGATACAACCCTACATGGTTGGCATAATCCAATAAATGGATACAACCCTATAGGATTGGGATAACCCAATACCTAGATACAACCCTACAAGATTGACATAATCCAATACCTAGATACAACCCTATAGGATTGGGATAACCCAATACCTAGATACAACCCTATAGGATTGTCATAATCCAATACCTGGATACAACCCTACAGGATTGGGATAACCCAATACCTGGATACAACCCTACATGATTGGGATAACACAATACCTGGATATAACCCTACAGGATTGGGATAACCCAATACCTAGATATAACCCTATAGGATGGGGATAACCCAATACCTGGATATAACCCTACATGATTGGCATAATCCAATACCTGGATATAATTTTACAGGATTGGTATCAGCTAATACCTGGATACAATCTTATAGGATTGGGATAACCCAATACCTGGATATAACCCAACAGGATTGGGATAACCCAATACCTGGATATAACCCTACATGATGGGGATAACCCAATACCTAGATATAACCCTATAGGATTGGCATAATCCAATACTTGGATATAATTTTACAGGATTGGTATCATCCATCACCTGGATACAATGTTATAGGATTGGAATAACCCAATACCTAGATACAATCTTATAGGATTGGTATAGCCCAATACCTGGATATAATTTTACAGGATTGGTATAAACCAATACCTGGACAGAACATAATGATGTATATTCACATATTGGTACAATTCCATACCTGTCTAGTAGATTGGCTGAGCCCAATAGATAGAAATGAGGCCGATTCATGGATGTCATACCATGATAATAGTATCATAGGATAAACTTGGGATGTTGGTATAGTATGATGGGTAAATGATACATATGTTCTTCATATTCCTTATAAAGTGAATAGATGATTTACTACCCTATCATAGATAGTTACAATGTTTTAAAAGATGAGAAATGTTCTATTCTACTTATCCACATTGATTAACCTTACTTCTTAATATAAAAGAACCTCTGCTCAGTTTTATACTATTTACCTATCATAATAACTTCTTTGGCGAAGAGTTATATCTCTCGCTGGGACAATTGTCTCACCCCATGGGATCCACAATTTTTAGTGGATGTGCACGAGGAGTTGGAGACTGTTCTGCAAAGGAAGGACAATAACAACATGGACAATAGTAATAACTCAGGTTGAGTGTACTGTCTATCATGTCTTGTGGATAGAAGTCCTACGTGTCATCTCTGTACTCTCAGGTCCTTGGATTTAGTATGTGATGGTTTTATGAACCATCTGAGATTTTGTCTTGTATGCTTTGAGGTTTTATGTTGCTTTAGTATATGTTTTAACAAAGCAATTGTTGTATGTTATCCTCAAGATGAGATGGTACAATGTATGTTCAATGTGAACCCTGATGTATATAAAGTTTTGGTTCTTTCATCAAGAGTTTTCTAGGAAATGGATCACTTTGCAAAATAGTTTTAAATTATTAGTGATTTTTGTTAATCCGCTGTTTTGATTATTCCACATTATGAGTAATGTTTTGGTTGTTGGTTTGGTGATGGTCATTTTAGGTATGGACAAGAACAGTTTGGGAATCTATGACAAAATGTAAGATTTTACTTAAAAAATGACATATCTATATGAAAGTAGTCAAAAAATGGAATCATTCCCTCTTAAAAGAAGGCCCTATCATTTTCTTATCTTATATTATTATGATCTTGTATAAAACGACAAAGAGTGATATGAAAGTATGGAAAATTATTAAGTATATTTGATTAATGGCTACAAAATTACATGCAAGATTGAACCCTTGAGGTTGATGCCTTGAATGAAATTCTATAATTTTCCATCACATGTTTATTGAAATGAAAGTAGCTACAAGTTACATCTATGCTTGAGAACAAATATAGTATAGGATGATGAGATAGACTATGTAATGCTTAGGTATGACAATGTATTTACCTTATGTATTTGCTTCTTATACCTTTAAATGAAGTCATATACTTTGTCATTATTATATATGCCTTGAAAAAGAAAGGTAATGTTGATTAATTTCCCTTAAACTAGATGATTCTTATTATTGAGCATTTTGATAATCTTTCTTAACAATTCATACACTTTTTTATTGATGGTTAATATTGTTACATGCTATGATTTAAATTAAGTGGCAATTTATGAAAATTCTTACACATGATTAATGTTCTATCACATTTGTTCTCTATATGAATATAGGATATTAATGATGAAAAGTGAATTGTATCATGTTGATGTATTAATCAATCTAATATTGAACAAGTATGTCATCGAGGGCATGTGGCCCAAATGATAAGCCCAAGGCGCAACTACAAGTGAGCATAGTGATGATTAATTACATGTTTTATGTTGTTAATATTGAACATATATAAAAAATTATATAATATTGCTTGTTGTTACTATATTTCTCTTCTTTCTTCATTCTCATTTATATGCTTAGTCTCTCCCTATCTACTATATTATCTATGCATGAAAATGATATGCAAAAAATGTCTAATTGAGTATGAATAAACAAGATAGCATATTTGTATGACATGGATCTAAAACAAGAGTACTTGTTAAGTAATAAATTGAAAACATTGAACATGTAGTGTATACCCTAAGAACAATATTTTTTTTGCAATATTTGGAAGTCTGGGAAGGGAAAAAGTTATCCTTGTAGAAACATGAGTTTTGTGAGAATGTTCTTATTAGTATATATACTTTATGCATTATGTTGTGTTGTCTATTTTATTATGCATTATGTTGAGTTGTGTGTTTTGTTAGGGGCTTTAGAATTTCCTTGTATTTACTATTTATTTTATCCCACAATGCCTAGTTCTGTTTCTCTCTTTTTCTCTTATCATATAAAAGAGAGTTCATTGTATTCATTTTATAGATATCAAATAAAGGTTTTATTATTTTATATGGTATTATACATGTTTGATCCCCCTTAATCCTAAGCCCCATCTTGCCACTGCCAAACACCCATCAACCTTGAACGCATCCACCACCTTCCCCATCTCCACCACATCAACCTCCATTATCTTTCACATCCATCACCTCCATCACCTTCCCCAACCTCCACCACCCCATCAACCTCCCATCACCATAAATCTCCAACCCCATCGATCTCCACCCCATTCACCACCAACACCCCCTCAATCTCCATCGATATCCATCACCTCCACCTCCTTTATCAACCTCCAACACCTCATCGACCTCCAACATCCCATCGACCTCTACCCCATCTACTTCATTAATATAGTGGACTGGATACTAGCAATACAATCTAGGTTACCAGCCCTCAATGCAGAAACTTTGGGTTCTAAAAGGGTTCCTAAATGACATAGTCATGTTGGAACAGTGGAAAATGTGTGAAGGATTAACATATGGCAAGAAAATAGACTCTTCCATAAGTATAGACAGATAGTACATCTGTGATGGCAATGCCCAAGGAGGGGCAATAAGATGAGAATTAAGGAAAGGTCTCTATAATTCTAGAGACATTTGCCTAGTTGTTCTAAAAAGCCAACGTTTTTGGTACCACCAGTGTAATAAATGCCTAGTGCACCAGGGCAGTAGTCACTAAGTAAAGGAAAAAGTCCTAACTTTCCACCTATAAGAACTCCTGACTTAGCTTCTACATCGGTAATAAGACCGATAAGACTATGGTACAAGGACAAGACATGTGATAGATATGGACATGTTGAGCATACTAAACCCTTTTATCCAAAAAGAAGGGAGGAAATGACCCAACAACCGAGGCAGACTCGGTAGGGCTTACGAAAGTTATAGCCTAATAATGTAAAAAGGCAAAAGCATCAACATGAAACAGCTAGACTCTATGTTTGAGTCAACCTGAAGTGGTATATGACCGTGAGGGGTGACAGTCAGATAGAGCTTTTTCATTCTGATATGTCTTCTCTTGATTTTATCTGATAATCATAACAAGGTAGTTGTTGTTGAGCTTCCTTTAATTAGTCCTATGAGGACATGAGGAAGAGATAAGAAGGATGATAAATTATATTCAGTCCAATATTCTCTTATATGTTTTTAAAATTTCTCTCTTCATCTAGAAAGGGAAGAAATGTGAAAGAAACACCCAGAGAAAATCTGAGATACTAAGTAGTATAACTTAAAGAGACGAAAGACAATATAAAACAAATGCATACTACCTAATTTTAGTTCTTGAATATCCTGGACAAATATTCATCTATTGAAGGCAATGTAAGTATGACACTCTTAGATTGCTATCCTTATGATTACTCTAATCAAGTAGTCATTTTGAGACAATCTAAAGAGCATAATGAAGTAGGTGATGTGGCACAGATATTTCTACCACATCCTAATTTTTATACGAAGGAATCTAAGTTAATCACAGATCAACTTAAACAAAACAAGATGTTTAGTATAATGTATACCTTGGTTTGACAACCTAGAGGTAACAGTTACTTGATGAAAGGTGACAATGTTTAGTAAGGAACTAAGGGTTTGAATACCCATATTTAGTAATAATGAGGATGATAATGCTAAGGGATGGTGACATGTAATCATCCTTATAATTCCTATGCTGAAGGCAAGGAACCTAATAGGAAACAACATTGAATGACACATGAACAGTTGAAAGTTCATGTAATAATTGAAGCAGGTGATAATCTCTCTTCTCTTTGATAAACAACCCTGGGTGATGATGGGTGATAAGAGGAATATGTTTTATGACATGATGTGCATGAGTTAGAAGTGTTCTTTTGATGGATACTTAGAAAAGTATTAGTTCGTCTTGGACTTTGGTTCCAAGATAAAGATATGTGTAACAAGTAATGTCCCCAGATGAAAGAAAGATCCTTTTATATGTTTGGCTTTGGTAATAACAACAGAGAGATGGAAATGATGATGATGTTATGTGTTTTTGGCACATATAACAGATACCAATGTAAATAATCCTGGTATCCAAGAATTTTCAATGGTATGAGAAAATGAGAACATGATTTTCGATAAGATGATTAATGTTTGGTTACCTAGAAGGGCCAACTTTGAGATTAGTCTAGTTACATACTATAGTATGGATATCATATGTTAGGGGTTTATGCTCTACATAAACATAACATCGATAAGGATGTATTAATTGAAGGAACAATTGTAGAATCATCTTGGGAAAGCTTATCAAGCTAAAAATAATCCCTTATAATATCCCTATCTAGATCTGTTGAGGCAGTTGATACATAACATCTAGAGATACCTCTGAGATAAGTTCTTCTTTGACAAGTAGCCTCTCCTTATGACAAAAATTTAAAAAATAAAAATAAATAGCTAACGTGATAGTTGGTATAAGTCATAAGAAAGTTTAGTGTTGTGTTAGCAGATTAGAGTGGCACAACAGATGTATGATAAGACTTGTAGTTCCAAGTGGGTGACAGAATGTAACTCTGGTCGTTCCTTGGAGGAGAAATGCTAAACTAAGTGAGGGGTATGGAAAACTTTCAAGATCACGAATCTTATTACATAAAACATATGAGTTGAGAAAGGTGACAAATCAGTTTGGTTTGATACCTGAGTTAAATAAGATATGTATAATGCTTCTCTGACTAAAGAAAAGTGTTACCTAACACAGATTTGACTCTACAGTCAGTAATGGGAAGGGCAATTGAGTATCTTTCTTGTATGACAGATTCTATGATGACCCTATATGGAAGAACTTTATGTTGGTCAAAGTTCAATGGCATCTCCATGACATCAAGATGTTATGAGGAGGCTTGGTGATATGATGCATGAATAACAATTGTCTTCCTTCATCTGAGATTTCAGGGACAAAATCCTTGTTAGGGGTTTATAATTATAACATCCCATACCTGGGTTTAGGGCTAACCCTTTTTTTTTAGCCTAAATAAGTTGCTTAGAACTTTAATATAATCCTCTAAGGTGTTATCATGTGACACACTTATGTTTCAAGTTTGGTCCTGATTGAATGTTGTTTGAGCAATGTTCCTTTGTTTTGGACCAAAGTGCAATTTTCCCAAGATGAGGGGTTAAATACCTAGCGAAAAACTCCTATGTTCCTTTCATTATGGTATTTCTGAACAAGTTTTGGGATGAAAAGCCTAAATGTTTTATTATCTTCCAATTCGTTCAAGTAGGATCAGAGGTATCTGCCTTATTAGGTATAATGCCTTCTGCGGTGGGTTATCAACCTACCCTTAGTACAAAAATGGGGTCTTTGCAAGAAAGAATTACTTCTACCAAAGAAGGGTCTATAGCCTCCATTCAAGCAGTTTATGTACCTGCATACAATTTAACAAACCCCGCCCCTGACGTTGATAAGATCCTTCCATTTAGCAACACCTTAGGATGGCATAGCCTTATTAAATGAAATAGTAAGGTTCAAATGAGGAAAGTCTTATGGTGGATACCTAGGCACCCAGAGACGAGGAAGGGCGTAGTAAGCGACGAAATGCTTCGAGGTTTGAACCTTGCCATTTCATTTAATAAGGCTACGCCATCCTAAGGTGCTGCTAAATGGAAGGATCTTATCAACGTCCATGAATGATAAATCATAGATTGAACTGCCGAATCAAAAAAATTGAGTGATATCATAGTATCGGATAAGTTCACGGGCTGGAGATAAGAGGACTCAAACCACTGACATCTACCACATGATCGTAAGTGCGATGATTTACTTCACGGGCGAGGTCTCTGGTTCAAGTGTAGGATGGCCCAGCTATGCAGGGAAAAGAATAAAAAAAGCATCTAACTCCTTCATGCATGCTCCACTTGGCTCAGGAGGATATAGATTAGTTGGAAGAGCTCCGCTCTTGCAATTGGGTTGCTATGATTATGGGTTGGATGTCTAATTATGCAAGCCATAATGATAGTATCTTGTACCTATACCGGTGGCTCACTTTTTCTATGTAATGGGGAAGAGGACCAAAACATGCCACTGAAAGACTCTACCAAGACAAAGATGGGAAATCAAGAACGTAGAGGAGGTAGGATGGGCAGTTGGTTAGATCTAGTATGGATTGTACATGGACGATAGTAAAATTTAACTTTCTCAATTCTCGAGCAATTGCACCAAAAATTCGAGTTCATTTTGGATTTCCTTCTTGATCAATGACAACCGCTGCATTGTCATCATATCGTATTATCATATCGTTGTCACGTTTGAGTTATTTACATGTACGTACAATTACAGCTCTAATTACTTTTGATTTTTCTAGAGGCATATTGGGCACTGCTTCCTTGATTACTGCAACGATAACATCACCAATACGAGCATATTGACGATTACCTTTTCTCTGACAAATGGTCAAAACTTCATCTGGGTTCGAATCCTACTGAGAGGTCTACTAGAGATCACAAATTTTTTAAGAAAAAAAAAACAAGATGTTTCTTTTGTTCCTTTCAGGCAATCAGAAAATCAAGAAGTTGATATATTCAAGATAATTACGTATTTACAAAATATTGTCTCAATTCATCCTATTTCATCAGATCCAGGATGTTATATGGTTCCAAAGGATGAACCAAATATAGAAAGTTCCAATAAGATTCATTCTTGAACAAAAATCCATTTTTGGGTTTATTTTATCTATTCCATGACTGGAATAGAGGGGAATACACGTTACGTCATGATTTTGAATCAGAAGAGTGATTTTAAGAAATGGTTGATCTATTCACTCTATCAATAACTGAGCCGGATCCGGTGTATCATAGGGGATTCACCTTTTCTATTGATTCCTATAGATTGGATCAAAAAAAATTCTTGAATGGGGTATTCATCTCCAGAGTTGAATCGAAAAAGAAATCCTTATTGTTCATATCCCCTCAAATACCTTGGTTACGTATCATTGGGAAGTGCATTAACATAAATAGAGAAGTAAGAAGAGGCAATACAAAAGAATGTAAATTGTAAAAATGAGTCAAATTGGATTGTCCTACACTAGCACTTCCATGCAATAATTCTACCAAGGGTGATCCTATTACAGGAATAGCGTCAGGTACGCCTGTCACAATTTTTACTGCCCAATAACCAATTTTTTAACGAACCCGCCTCCCAGTAACCCCCAATTAAGGTAGACCAAGAGGTCAGAGCCATTATCCCATTTAACAAGATCAAAGGTTCGACAAATAATCAATAACAATTATCAAATTCTACAAAAACACTAAAAACTGGTATAAAATAAAACTTTGTATACCTTTTTCAAAAACTGGGATATCTACTTCTATCCACATCATGAGTCTATTCTAATTAATCCTCCTTGTACTTTAACTCTTATTTCATTCCACATATGCCACTTTAGTGTTTGTCCTTTTCATGCTTTCACCTAAAACGCCGACAAACAAAATTTCGGTCAACATATCGAAATATGCCCGTATGTGGGAACAACCAAAATTTCACAAATATGGCTAACAAACTTAATTATCACAACCAAGGTAATTAACAAGTCAATTTACATTTTCAATGTGTCAATCTCCACCGCTTTTTCCCTAACCCTGGAATACCCTCTCTAGGGTTTGACTTAAGGACACCTTCTCAATCCCGAGCTTGGTGCCTGGGGTCACCTCTCATGGTGCCCATTAGTCATGCAACATAGACCACCTCCTCATTCTCGAGCTTGGTGTCTGGGGTCACCTCTCATGGTGCCATCGGTCTTCCCTCCTGGGCTTGACCTTTTTGCATCATCCATCAGGGTGGCATGTAGGCGCGAGAATACACATTTATATTACAAGTGTGATAATCATAGTGACTTTATAATTTGCAAGTATGAACTTCCAACTGATAGGTTGCATTCAATGCGATGAATCATCTGGAAAACCTTCGGGAAACTAATGCGATTAACCATAATTAACCACATACCTGTCAAGATGACTTGATTGTAGAAATAATTCAACCAATTAAGTAACCAAGCAAGCACACACCAAGTTGATCCTGAAATAGGTATCCAATTTCCTATTATTGATCATGCCATCAAGATCTATTAAACCTAGCTCACTTCCTAGGGTTTCTAGTCCACTTTTCGGGTTTCCATTGCAATTAGGGTTCCTCATCATTATTACTCTTTTAGTACCTAATTTTATACAATTACTCGCAACCCTAATTATCTCATCTATTCTTCACAAAAGATGTTAAGGTTAACATATTACCTTAATTTCAGATAAAAGGCACAATTAACCATAAATTAAGCCCATTATGCCTCTTTTACTTTAAAACTACCATTTTTATCTGTTTAATCCATGACAAGCTCCTTAAGTTCATTTATCATTAATTCATAGTTCATTATGGTCTAATTCACATATGAACTCTATTTGTCATTAATTCTACCTTTATCCATTAGAAAACCCTAATTACTACATTAAGGGTATTTATCCACAATTAGGAACTTTTATACTTGAAATAACTTGGAATTATCATATCTCAACTTTATTCATGATTTTGAATTATTAAAACCATTATAAGCTACATTTACTAGTATTAGGGTTTCAAGGCTCATTAAAGCATATTTATACACATGAAACTCTAAATTAAACTAATTACATGCAAACTTCACCCTTTTTATCCCTAATGCACCTTTTACAATTAAAAGGTTAATATCAACTTTAATCTTCCAATAAACCCTACTAAATACATTAATCATCTCCAAATAGGGTTTCTCAATCTTTAATACATTAAAGTTAATAACTTCCATTGCTTTTCGAACTGCAATCATAATTAGGCTTACAATATATTTTTATTGCATTCCTTGAGTTCTCCTGATCAAAATTCATATATAATGTGCATCCATCCTAGCTACCGTTAATTAGTTATGAATTTTGTAAGAACTTACTTATGTGATCCAATCAGAAAGCGCCAAGTGTCCTTTCCATGCAACGTATCTTGGCTTGCTTGAAAACATAACGAAATGTCATCTTTGCCCTTGGTTAAGTGGGTCGGCTCTTCAGCCCACGGAGGGAAAATCCATCCAACGGCCATCCTTCTTCAACCTAGCGTGCGCCCTAGCACGGCTGCTGCTGTAAGGAGTTGGTGCGGCCCTGCCACCCCTCCTTAGGCCTCACCGGCCACCCAGGAGGGTGCCACCACCTCCGACGAACTCCTGTGCCCAAGGGGCGTCGTTCCTTTGAGACCAAGGTGGCCCTCCCAAGCCTGCCGAGCTCCGGACGCATGACCGACCCTGCTGACCTACTGCAGGTGTTGCGCTGAGGTCGACCATCATCCTGGTTGGTGTGGGAGCATTGTGCCTCTCGATTTTCTCATTCCTGGCTTCCTCATCACTTCAAGGATCGCGCTTCTCCTCTAACCTAGGGTTTTGAGTGAAGAAGAAGAAGAAGATGGGAAAGAGAGAGAGAAACATGGGATCTTCCTTGAACTCGAACCAGGGTTCTACCCTTTATATAGGGGAGGGTATTCACACCCCAAGATGTGCATCCACGAGGACTCAAGTCCTTTTCCCAAAAGGAAACATATTTTCCTTAGTTAAGAAGCAACTACTCTCTCTTCATTATCCCTTTAAATATACTTTGTTCTTTAGATATTAGGAATTCGAAATTCCTCTCACTTATTCTCTTTATTGCTTGACTTCTAAGCCTTTGGCACGAAATTCTATTTTCATTTAGTAGAAAACACTTCCTTTTTAGCAATGCCACCAAAATCATTAACAATGTATCATATTATCCTCTTATTTTGCATTTTTGGTATTTTCTATTTCTTTCTTCTCTATTGGGGCTCCTTGGACCCCAAAAAACTCCAAGATTTCGAAATTCCTTTTTAAGCATACTTATTATCTTTTTAGATGCATTTATATTCAATATTTCTCATTATCTTGTTTATTTCTTATTAAAATATCTCTTTTTGAGGATTTCTCTTTATCTTTCTTTTTATTTTCCTCGTTGGCATTCCATTTAACATTAGGAATCCTTTGGATACGAAAATCCACTAAGGATAACTCAATTATACCTCTTTCCACTTATTTTCCACATTTTATCATTGTTTTCAATTTCTTTCTTAATAAAGAAATATTTAATTGTTCTTTTCTTTTCTTATTGCTTTCTCTTTGCAACTTTGGACTCCTTGGAACCCAAGGAACCCAAGAGGCATGAAATCCAACTTTGTATTATATTCTTTTTCCTTCTAGAGGTTTCTACATCTTTCTTTTCTTCATTTTCTTATTTACTCAAATAATGGAGTTTCTTTTGTCTTTTCCTTGTTATTGGGCCCAATAGCCAAAAAAGCCCACAAAACAATCAACAAGGCTATTGTAAATGAAATTCATTAATTCAAATCAAATCACATCATTATTTGCTCATTTATCTTTATTAAGAGAAATTGCATTTCTCATCAAAAGAACCCAAAATTTGGGATTGTAACATCCTTCCCCTCTTATAGGAATTTTGCCCCCAAAATTCCATCAAGCAAATAAACAAATCAGGATAAGCCTTTCCTTATGTCCATCATGGCTCCCATATGGCCTCACCCTTTTCATGGTGCTTCCCAAGAAACTTCATCATCTCATATTCTTCCATCTAAGTTCTTTCTTACCTCGGCATATCGTACCCTCATAGGTGACTCAGGACATTTCAGCCTCTCATAAAGCTGAATAGGTTCGGGGCTCAACACATGGCTTGGGTACCTCACATAGTGCTCTAGATCGTACTTATGGAACACATTACACATCCTGTTATCCTGAGGGGTAAGGCTAAACACAACCATTTCCACCATCCATCTCAAATGGACCCATATATCGGGAACTCAACTACCTTAGCTGTAACTTAGAGAGGTCAGATTTTCACATCACATACTTTCCCACAGTGAACTGCATGTCAGTCTGCTTTGCATCAGCTCATGACTCATGTCACCCCTTGGCTCTCTTTATCCATTGCACGATCAATGCGACTTCATCTGCACACACTGTGGTCCTTTCTTGACCTTTGTGAGGTCCCTTCATCATTTTCATCTTAATGAAGTGGTGACCGATACAACCTCCCTTACAGAGCTTCTTTACATCCCAATACTGGCTATGGTGGTTATCATCACATCTTAAAGAAGACAAGAATTGTATCCATGTATCACCCTGAACGAGCACACCTGCTCTCCTCAGACCCTCTAATCATGAGTTAGGAGTGATAGACTGTACTAACATCTACTTCCACCTTATGGAAGTGTATCTTTAGGTTATACTCAAGAACTTTTGAAATCACATCATGGTGTAGTTGAACCATCTCCCTCATATGTACTTCAACCGGATCTGTCCCTTAACAGTACTCTTTCTTTCTTATGTCATATAGGTAAGGCGATCTACCATAACCCATATTGCATCTTGACCTTATCTGGTCCATGGGAAACTTACTACACATCCATAGTGATGAACTCCCATTCTCTATCGGGACTCTTCATCCTCTATATCAACTCATTGGGTTACTGGTGTTCATCCTTCACCTCCCATCATGCATGGCAACATGCCACATGCAACATTATCTTAGGCATCCAAAGTACTACTGTCACTTACTATCTTCGTAGTACGGTGTATGGTGATCTTAAAATCATGATCTCTTGTATGTCATGATTCCTCAAGATTGATTCCTCAGAAACCCTAAACCATTCTAGTCAGGGCTTCTTCACCTTCTTTATCAAAGAAGTGCATCTGAGGTTCTACCACCATCCTTTCATTGCATCAAGGACTAGGCTGGCTAACCAAACAACCATTAACTTGATCAACTGATATTGTTACATCTGAGTGTTAGCCAAACTTATCTCTTTTTCCAACTGAGGGTTAACCTAACAACCTCTTCTAGCTCCATCTAAACTAGGTAGCTGTATCTCATCTAGACCATCCATTACCACTTCATATCCTTAGGTGTTAGGTAAAGTTGAAGACATACACCTCCATGTATTCCACTTATTAACTCATCTCAACTCTAAGTCTATCTTCATCAAGAAAACTCTGAGCTTATTCTCTTGGTTTATCAACCTCAACCATGTATGACTCATATCTCATGATAAAAACATCTTCATTAGATGACTACATTATTTCTCTTAGTGGTTGTAAACCATCCATGTATCGTTCACTCCACCAGGGTATGTTATCATCTCTGTCCTCAAACCCCATGTCAACGTTCCAATTCACATCACCTTTTATCCTTGGTGTATGGCATGCATGTTGTCCTATCTCTCACTCCCATAACAAGAGGAAATAAGCATTTGGCTACAGTCCAAATATAGAGTTCTTCCTATTCCAAGAGTAGAGTTGGTACATCCCACCTTGCCAGTACACCTTTAAATCTAAGTTGAAACGTACATGTTATGCCTCTACATCACAAACATCTCGGTATCAAAGTTACTTCCATGAAAAACTGGTTTCGAACTTACTTGGATCCACACACATTCCTTAGTCATCTCCTCTAGGTCTATAGGGTGCCGACACTTTTGGGGTCATCCCTCTTCCCTTATGCATCTAGGGAGTGCCCTACTCATCTGCCCTTTGGGTCCCATGAGTTCATGAAGGTGTTCAATCTCCTAACCCATGGCCCTCAGACAATGATAGCTATTACCTCCCGACCCTATGGTCATGTGCAACTAGGGAATTAGGCAACTCCCTCTTCCATCGGTCTTATCCATACCTGACCCTAGGATAGACTTAGGATTCTATTATAGTACATGTCCAACTTAGAACCTTACCCAAGCCTTCATCATCTCTCTCTCTCTGCATTCATGGCTGACTTCCATCCTTTCATAGGGGTCATGGCAACCTACCTACCTTGGTTAGGCCCCATACCGGTTACCTCCATGGTAACACATCCACATGCTCTTAGAGATGGTTATCTATGGGTCTACAGGTTCATTCTCATACCATGTACTTTTCACTTAGCTTCTCAAGATCCTATGAGACCTCTTTAGGTTTCCTCAAAACCCACAAAATTGGTATACACCCTACCAAAGGGTCCCTCTCCCAGGATGGGAGGAAACTACAACTCTTGACAACAAGGTCACAAACATCCTTAGGGTTTATATTCACATGAGCATGCTTAACCCAGCAGCTACTACGGCACAAGCAGACCACCTACTAAACCATGCTAGGTCATACTTGTTCTCATCCTCAACATTGGATCAAGATCATACCTTCCCATGTCATCCACTTAGCTGTGAGGGGTTCATCAAACATACCTTTAAACTTAAGGGGTTCCCTCTCCTCTAACCATGAGGAGTACCATGCTCGAATCTATAGAAACTCAGATCTCATCATGAGCATCAGGTACACCACTTCCCCTCTTAGGCCTAAGAACCCTAGGTTCATTTCTTTATGCAATAGCTGTCCAACTGCATGCTCAACCTTTAACCACGAACCAATTTGTCCAAGGTATGTCATGTGCTTCCCATGATCCTTCTACTCGAGCAACACTTTAGAGTTGAGTCCTCTTCAAGGACAATCAACAAGGTATAAGGCCTCACAACCTGTTACTAATCCTCTCCAGGTCTAAGGAACCCTTCTTCTCATCTATACCATAGGTACAGTACCAGAAGAGTCATCCTCTCTCTAGGGCTTTGTTCCTCTAATGGCAACCAAGATACCCCAGCCTCCAGGGATCAAGCATGAGACAACCACTATCATCCACTTAGGTCGCATCATCCTCAACTCCCCACTTTTCCTCATATCTTAGAGTCTAGGCTTCCGACCTTCTTGCTTGGGTCCTGCTCTCTCTCTGTAGAGCTAACTCCACAACTAGCCTTATACTAAAGGTCCTCTCTCCATGATGGTGGATCATGCTCACAAACATACCTTTACATGAAGAAGCCTATGTTCAAACTTATGTTTGCTCAAGGTTATCCCTAACCCTTTATGCTTATCTCATCATCTATCCAACATACTCGCTTGGCCAGGGTTTCAACCTACTGCTCACACTACTGACGTACTGTGGGTGCATACTATGCCATGCTCATATAAGCTCATGGGGTTTCCACAGGTTCTTCTCTAACCTCATCAAGGAAGGAGATATCCTTCTCTCTACCATGCACGACCCTTTCCAGGATTGGGTTGCCAAAGGCACTAGGTCTTCCAACCTCTCATGGCTCGTATGGGCATCCAAAAGCATGTCCTCCCTCACACCTGGTCTATCATGACATCTAACTACTTGTGTCATCTCTCTCTCTTACCTTCACTTAGGGTTAGGGTTAACATCAACCTCAGAGGATGTGCCAGGTCTCTACTTGTAATGCAGATCTCTACCTCCAAGACTAACTCTCTTTACTCATCCTCCTGACAAGAAGGTCTAGCCTCAGGTCTCTCCTGAGGGCATGACAACTTATGTCATATGACCTAAGCATGTATCTATTCCTTTACGCTTAATCTTTTAATCTTATGTCCATGACATCTTATTTACATGATTTTTATTAATTTGGTGGAGGATTCCTTAAACCTTATCAACCTTACCGATACCTCAAGAGGGTGAGGAAAAGAGAGAAAACCCTAATCCTTATAATACTTAACAGCATTTGAGTTGAGAAGGGATGAACAAGATGAGAGAGTCCTAAAGGTAACTTATTTCGAGTCCAATCCTGAGACATTGGCCAGGCAGTCACACTAATCAGGGAGTCCTCGTATTCTGACTAGTGGTGCGGAAGAAAATCTCGCCAGCTCCCGGACATGATCCTTTTCTAGACACCTCTGTCTTTCAAAAATTCCTCTAATAACTCCCTTGGGTTCTACAGAGTTTATAAAATTTAATAATTATTAAAAATTAAATGAGGAACCTATGCTCTGATACCAAATGTAAAGACCCCACCTCCCAGTAACCCCCAATTAAGGGAGACCAAGAGGTCAGATCCATTATCCCATTTAACAAGATCAAAGGTTCGACAAATAATCAATAACAATTATCAAATTCTACCAAAAGACTGAAAACTGGTATGAAACGAAATTGTGCGTACCTTTTTCAAAAATTGGGATATCTACTTCTATCCACATCAGGAGTCTATTCTAACTAATCCTCCTTGTACTTTAACTCTTATTTAATTCCACATATGCCACTTTACTATTTGTCCTTTTCATGCTTGTACCTAAAACGCCGACAAACAAAACATAGGTCAGCATACTAAAATATGCTAGTATGTGGAAACAACCAAAATTTCACAAATATGGCTAAGAAACTTAATTATCACAACCAAGGTAATTAACAAGTCAATTTACATTTTCAATGTGTCAATCTCCACTACTTTTTCCCTAACCCTGGAATACCCACTCTAGGGTTTGACTTAAGGCCACCTTCTCAATCCCGAGCTTGGTGCCTGGGGTCACCTCTCATGGTGCTCATTTTTCATGCAACATAGACCACCTCCTCATTCCCGAGCTTGGTGTCTGGGGTCACCTCTCATGGTGCCATCAGTCTTCCCTCCTGGGCTTGACCTTTTTGCATCATCCATCAGGGTGGCATGTAGGTGTTAGAATACACATTTATATTACAAGTGTGATAATCATAGTCACTTTATAATTTGCAAGTATTAACATCCAACTGATAGGTTGCATTCAGTGCGATGAATCATCTGAAAACCTTCGAGAAACTAATGCAATTAACCATAATTAACCACATACCTATCAAGCTGACTTGATTGCAGAAATAATTCAACCAATTAAGTTACCAAGCAAGCACACACCAAGTTGATCCTGAAATAGGTATCCAATTTCCTATTATTGATCATGCCATCAAGATCTATTAAACCTAGCTCTCTTCCTAGGGTTTCTAGTCCACTTTTTGGGTTTCCATTGCAATTAGGGTTCCTCTTCATTATTACTCTTTTAGTCCCTAATTTTATACAATTACTCGCAACCCTAATTATCTCATCTATTCTTCACAAAAGATGTTAAGGTTAACATATTACCTTAATTTCAGATAAAAGGCACAATTAACCATCAATTAAGCCCATTATGCCTCTTTTACTTTAAAACTACCATTTTTATCCGTTTAGTCCATGACAAGCTCATTATGCTCATTTATCATCAATTCATATTTCATTATGGTCTAATTCACATATGAACTCTATTTGTCATTAATTCTACCTTTATCCATTAGAAAACCCTAATTACTACATTAAGGGTATTTATCCACAATTAGGAACTTTTATACTTGAAATAGCTTGCAATTATCGTATCTCAACTTTATTCATGATTTTGAATAATTAAAACCATTATGAGTCACATTTTTTAATATAAGGGTTTCAAGGCCCATTAAAGCATATTTATGCACATGAAACTCTAAATTAAACTAATTACATGCAAAGTTCACCCTTTTTATCCCTAATGCACCTTTTACAATTAACAAGTTAATATCAACTTTAATCATCCATTAAACCCTACTAAATACATTAATCATCTCCAAATAGGGTTTCTCAATCTTTAATACATTAAAGTTAATAACTTCCATTACTTTTCGAATTGCAATCATAATTAGACTTCAAATATATTTTTACTGCATTCCTTGAGTTCTCTTGATCAAAATTCATAAATAATGTGCATGCATCCGAGCTACCGTTAATTAGTTATGAATTTTGTAAGAACTTACTTATTTGAGCCAATCAGAAAGTGCGAAGTGTCCTTTCCATGCAACGTATCTCAGCTTGGTTGAAAACATAACGAAATGTCATCTTTGCCCTTGGTTAAGTGGGTCGGCTCTTCAGCCCGCACAGGGCAAATCTGTCCAACGACCATCCTTCTTCAACCTAGTGTGCGCCCTAGCGCGACTGCTGTTGTAAGGAGTTGGTGTGGCCCTGCCGCCCCTCCTCATGCCTCGACGACCACCCAGGAGGGTGCCACCACCTCCGACAAACTCCTGTGCCTAAGGGGCGTCTTTCCTTCATGACCAAGGTGGCCCTCCCAAGCCTACCGAGCTCCGGACACACGACCGACCCTGCTGACCTGCTGCAGGTGTTGCATAGAGGTCGACCATAATCCTGGTTGGTGTGGGAGCATCGTGCCTCTCCGTTTTCTCATTCCTGGCATCCTCCTCGCATCAAGGATCATGCTGCTCCTCTAACCTAGGGTTTTGAGCGAAGAAGAAGAAGAAGAAGAAGATGGGAAAGAGAGAGAGAAACGTGGGATCTTCCTTGAACTCGAACAAGGGTTCTACCCTTTATATAGGGGAGGGTATTCGCACCCCAAGATGTGCATCCACGAGGACTCAAGTCCTTTTCCCAAAAGGAAACATATTTTCCTTAGTTAAGAAGAAACTTATCTCTCTTCATTATCCCTTTAAATATACTTTGTTCTTTAGATATTAGGAATTCGAAATTCCTCTCACTTATTCTCTTTATTGCTTGACTTTTAACCCTTTGGCACGAAATTCTATTTTCATTTAGTAGAAAATACTTCCTTTTTAGCAATGCCACCAAAATCATTAATAATGTATCACATTATCCTCTTATTTTGCATTTTTGGTATTTTCTCTTTCCTTCTTCTCCATTGGGGCTCCTTGGACCCCAAGAAACTCCAAGATTTCGAAATTCCTTTTTAAGGATACTTATTATCCTTCTAGATGCATTTATATTCAATATTTCTCATTATCTTGTTTATTTCTTATTAAAATATCTCTTTTTGAGGATTTCTCTTTATCTTTCTTTTTATTTTCCTCATTGGCATTCCATTTAACATTAGGAATCCTTTGGATACGAAAATCCACTAAGGATAACTCAATTACACCTCTTTCCACTTAATTTCCACATTTTATCATTGTTTTCAATTTCTTTCTTAATAAAGAAATATTTAATTGTTCTTTTCTTTTCTTATTGCTTTCTCTTTGCAACTTTGGACTCCTTGGAACCCAAGTAACCCAAGAGGCACAAAATCCAACTTTGGATTATATTCTTTTGCCTTCTAGAGGTTTCTACATCTTTCTTTTCTTCATTTTCTTATTTACTCAAATAATGGAGTTTCTTTTGTCTTTTCCTTGTTATTGGGCCCAATAGCCAATAAAGCCCACAAAACAATCAACAAGGCTATTGTAAACGAAATTCATTAATTAAAATCAAATCACATCATTATTTGATCATTTATCTTTATTAAGAGAAATTGCATTTCTCATCAAAAGAACCTAAATTTGGGGTTGTAATATCCTTCCCCTCTTATAGGAATTTTGCCCCCAAAATTCCATCAAGCAAACAAAAAAATCAGGATAAGCCTTTCCTTATGTCCATCATGGCTCCCATATGGCCTCACCGTTTCCATGGTTCTTCCCAAGAACCTTCATCATCTCATATTCTTCCATCTGAGTTCTTTCTTACCTCAACATATCGTACCTTCATAGGTGACTCAGGACATTTCAGCCTCTCATAAAGCTGAATAGGTTCAGGTCTCAGCACATGGCTTGGGTACCTCACATCGTGACCTAGATCGGACTTATGGAACACATTACACATCCCGTTATCCTGAGGGGTAAGGCTAAACACAACCATCTCCACCATCCATCTCAAATGGACCCATATATCGGGAACTCATCTTCCTTAGCTGTAACTTAGAGAGGTCGGATTTTCACATCACATACTTTCCCACAGTGAACTGCATGTCAGTATGCTTTGCATCATCTCACGACTCATGTCGCCCCTGGGCTCTCTTTATCCATTGCACGATCAAAGAGACTTCATCTGCACACACTGTGGTCCTTTCTTGACCTTTGTGAGGTCCCTTCACCAACATCATCTTAATGAAGTGGTGACCGACACAACCTCCCTTACAGAGCTTCTTTACATCCCAATACTGGCTATGGTGGTTATCATCACATCTTACAGAAGACAAGAATTGTCTCCATGTATCACCCTGAACGAGAACACCTGCTCTCCTCAGACCCTCTAATCATGAGTTAGGGGTGATAGACTGTACTAACATCTACTTCCACCTTATGGAAGTGTATCTTTAGGTTATACTCAAGAACTTTTGAACTCACATCATGGTGTAGTTGAACCATCTCCCTCATATGTAGTTCAACCGGATCTGTCCCTTGACAGTACTCTTTCCTTCTCATGTCATATAGGTAAGGTGATCTACCATAACCCATATTTCATCTTGACCTTATCTGGTCCATGGGAAACTTACTACACATCCATAGTGATGAACTCCCATTCTCTCTCGAGACTCTTCATCCTCTATATCAACTCATTGGGTTACTAGTGTTCGTCCTTCACCTCCCTTCATGCATGGCAACATGCCACATGCAACATTATCTTAGGCATCCAAAGTACTAGTGTCACTTACTATCTTTGTAGTACAGTGTATGGTGATCTTAAAATCATGATCTCATGTATGTCATGATTCCTCAAGATTGATTCCTTAGAAACACTAAACCATTCTAGTCGGGGTTTCTTCACCTTCTTTTCCAAAGAAGTGCATCTGAGGTTCTACCACCATCCTTTCATTGCATCAAGGACTAGTCTGGCTAACCAAACAACCATTAACTTGATCAACCGATATTGTTACATCTGAGTGTTAGCCAAACTTATCTCTTTTTCCAACTGAGGGTTAACCTAACAACCTCTTCTAGCTCCATCTAAACTAGGAAGTTGTATCTCATCCAGAGCATCCATTACCACTTCACATCCTTAGGTGTTAGGTAAAGTTGAAGACATACACCTCCATGTATTCCACTTATTAACTTATCTCAACTCTAAGATGTTCGAAACTGTTTTCGGCCTGAAGGGAGTATTATTGAGGGTTATGTGGCGAGAGAGGTTATGGATTTTTGCAATGACTTTCTGAGTGCTAATGATGCTCCTGTGAATGACAAGAATATTGAGGAGCATTTTGGTTAAGGAATTTTGGGATCATGAGTGAAAGTAATCAGCTGTGAGCAGTTGGAGCAAGGTCACTTGTATATTTCACACAACATCAACGAAGTGAGTGTTTATATCGAGCAACATGCCAATTTCATCAAGAGACAATATCCTTGATCCAATTCAATGTGGCTTGCTAGAGAGCATAACAAGACATTTATTAAGTGGTTTGAAGATAAAGTCTTACATCAACTATATCAAACACCAGATAATCTTACTGAAACCATCAAATGCCTCACCTTTAAACCAAAATTGAATGTTATGTCTTATGAAGGGTTTGACATAAATGGATTCTTGTATTACACAAAGTGTCAAGATGATAATAGTGTCATCCAAAATAGTGGGGTCACCCTTCAAGCGACTTCATTGTTTTTTGCAAGTGTATAGGATAAGAGTCCACGTGAAGCTAAAATGTCATATTACGGTGTCATTGAAGACATATGGGAGTTTGACTATGTAGATTTCATAATTCCGCTCTTTAAATGTAATTGGGTTGACAACAAAAAAGGAGTTATAGTGGATGAATTGGGTTTCACGTTAGTGAACTTTGAAAAGATTGGCGAGAAGGGTGAACCATTCATATTGGCATCATAGGAGAAACAAGTATTTTATATCGATGATCCAGCAAATGATAAATGGTCGGTTGTTCTTCATGGTAAAAGACAGTTCATTGAAGATCCTATAGATGAAGAAGAGTACTATGATAAGTGTGATGACTCCAGTCCATTCTTAGTTGGGTTGCCAACACCACCAAACATTGAAGCTGGGGATCACAATTACTTGTATGTTTGCGGGGATCACAATGAAGGATTGTTAATTGATAAAAGATCACAATATTAGAGGCATGAATGTTTATATTTTTTATATGTTTTATTTTTCTGAATGTGAACTTTACAATGTGAATGTGGACTTTACAATGTGAATTACTTTACAATGTGAATGTGAACTTTACAATGTGAATTACTTTACAATGTGAATGTGAACTTTACAATGTGAATGTGAACTTTACAATGTGAATTACTTTACAATGTGAATGTGTACTTTACAATGTGAACTTTACAATTAGTGTTACTTTACAATGTGAAATTTATAATTTGAATGTGAACTTTCATATGGCTGAGCATTCCCATGATGACCGTGATGATGATCACCGTGAGGGTGAGGACGTGCTTGCACCGCCTGACAATGTAAGTGTTAAGAATATATCCCTAAGGTTTCTATCTATATGTTCATTTATAATTATATCATGTAAGTGTGTTTTTTTTATCAAATTTTAGGTTGCTGATGTACCCCCTGAAGAAATTACAGCACTTGAAGAGCAGCAAAAGAAAATTGATAAAGTGAGGGGCATCACAATGATGAACAAGTTAATACAGCAAAGGGGCAATGGACCCAAATTGGCTGTGGATTTCGATCATGCAGGAAATCCATAGGGAGTGAACCACAACTCATTTGTTTCATATCTTGGGGTTCTTACTCACAGCCATTGTAGTCCTATCCTAGAATCCTGGCATAAAGTTCCTAAGGGGAAGAAAGACCACATATGGAAGGAACTATGCTTGAGTTATTATTATTTGTAATTCTATTTGTGTAGATTACTAATTTTTAGGATAGTAGTTAATAACAATTCTATTTAATTTGCAGAGCATATTTGATCTGGATGAAAAGCTGCATCGTAAATGTGTGATGCAACGTTGTGGGAGGGCCCTAAGGAAATATAGGACCAATCTCACCCGGGATTACATACGTGATGCTGATAAGAGGTTCTTGATTGATTTCCAATTCAAGACATTGATCACTACTTCACTAACTCTACACTAATAATTTTTGTTTGTATTCTCTTTAAAAAATAAATTTAGGCAGAAGGAAGCCACAAAGCAATGGAACTACCTGCACCCCAAAGACTGGGAGGCGTTTGTTTCCCAAAGAAAAACAGATGAATTCAAGGTATTTAAGCGCCACTCCCAATTTAATTAATATACATTTTTATGTATTCACGTATTCAAGATTAACCTTTAGTGTTACTAACCAAATCAATGTGCTAACTAACTAGGCCCTCAGTGAGGCGCAAAGAGCAAGGCGTGCACTGAATGTGCACAACCACACAATGGGTCCAAGAGGATATGTAGGTGTTCGCCAAAGACTACATGATAAGTCTGCTCAGCCTACTGCTGCTCAGGAGACTACAAATTCCTATACTACTGCTCCCGCACCTCTGCCTCGCCATGCTATGTGGATAGCTGGGAGGCAAAACAAGAAGGGAGACATATCGAAGCCCACAACTGCTGAGGCGGAAGCAAAAATGGTAAAAATCAACTCTTAGAGCAATCGATCGATATTGATTATTGTTATGTTTACTTACTAATTTTTGTTGATGGTGATTAGCGAGAGCTGCATGAGCAGAGGAAGGAAGGCAAGTTCATCCCTCAGGGCACAATGGATGAACTGACAGTTGCTCTAGGTAACCAAGAGCATCCTAGACGTGTTCGGGGTGCAGGCGCTGGTGTGGGCATCAAAGCGTTCTTTGGGCCACCCTAGCACAAACATGTCCCAAAAGCGGGACTTTCACAAGATGAGGTAACCTATTCTTATTTTAGAATGTTATTGCAAAAGGGAATTCAATAATCAGAATCTAGCATTTTGTTTATCCATGTATAGGTTGATTCGTTAATTGAGAAGAGAATCCAAGAAGCAATGGTGAAGTGACATGCGTCTCAGCCTGCCACTCAGACAGTACCTGTGGCGGGCCGCTCTTCTCCTACTGTAGAAGTGGTTGGGAGTAATCCTGTAGACCCACCACCTAGCACGTCCTCTGTAAGTATTTTTATGACATAATAGCTAGTCTGTTCAAGATGATATGTTTGTGTATATATGCATATAACATTCTTTACATAAATTTGTAGGGGTTGAAGCCATGCCGACTAAAAAGTCAAGAATATATCGTTGCAGAGGCGTCAACTTACCCACCCCTTAAAGGGTGTATATTTCATGGGTATCCAGTACCAGATGGGTATCCAGTAAAAGATGGTGTGGTACGTGTGGCGGGAAGAGTTGTGACGTCGGTTCTTTTAATAACCGACATCTGTAACAATTCTATAGTGTCGGTTTTCTTAAAAAACGACGCCTATAGTCCCTTTGCTGGCGCATTTTCAGTGGCGGGAAGCTTTTTGGCGTCTGTTGGGAACTGACGCCGAAGGGGTCCACCTTTAGTGGCGCCCACTTGGGTGTCGCTTGGAAACCGACACTAAAGCCCTTAATTAACCGATGCTAAAGGCATGTTCTGTAGTAGTGAGGCAAAAGAAACTCCATTATTTGAGTAAATAAGAAAATGAAGAAAAGAAAGATGTAGAAACCTCTAGAAGGCAAAAGAATATAATCCAAAGTTGGATTTTATGCCTGTTGGGTTCCTTGGGTTCCAAGGAGTCCAAAGTTGCAAAGAGAAAGCAATAAGAAAAGAAAAGAACAATTAAATATTTCGTTATTAAGAAAGAAATTGAAAACAATGATAAAATGTGGAAAGAGGTATAATTGAGTTATCCTTAGTGGATTTTCGTATCCAAAGGATTCCTAATTTTAAATGGAATTCCAATGAGGAAAATAAAAATAAAGATAAAGAGAAATCCTCAAAAAGAGATATTTTAATAAGAAATAAATAAGACAATGAGAAATATTGAATATAAATGCATCTAGAAGGATAATAAGTATCCTTAAAAAGGAATTTCGAAATATTGGAGTTTCTTGGGGTCCAAGGAGCCCCAATGGAAAAGAAAGAAAGAGAAAATACCAAAAATGAAAAATAAGAGGATAATGTGATACATTATTAATGATTTTGGTGGCATTGCTAAAAAGGAAGTATTTTCTACTAAATGAAAATAGAATTTCATGCCAAAGGGTTAAAAGTCAAGCAATAAAGAGAATACGTGAGAGGAATTTTGAATTCCTAATATCTAAAGAACAAAGTATATTTAAAGGGATAATGAAGAGAGAGAAGTTGCTTCTTAACTAAGGGAAATATGTTTCCTTTTGGGAAAAGGACTTGAGTCCTCATGGATGAACATCTTGGGGTGCGAATACCCTCCCCTATATAAAGGGCAGAACCCTGGTTCGAGTTCAAGGAAGATCCCATATTTCTCTCTCTCTTTCCCATCTTCTTCTTATTCTTCTTCTTCTTCTTCTTCTTCTTCTCTCAAAACCCTAGGTTAGAGGAGCAGCGCAATCCTTGAAGCGAGGAGGATGCTAGGAACGAGAAAATGGAGAGGCACGATGCTCCCACACCAACCAGGATGATGGTGGACCTCTACGCAACACCTGCAGCAGGTAAACAGGGTCGGTCGTGCGTTCAGAGCTCGGTAGGCTTGGGGTGGCCGTCCAGGCCTGAGGAGGGGCGGCCGTCGAGGCCTGAGGAGGGGTGGCAGGGCCGCACCAACTCCTTACAGCAACAGCAGCGCTAGGGCGCGTGCTAGGTTGAAGAAGGATGACCGTTGGATGGATTTTCCCTCAGCGAGCTGAAGTGCCGACCCACTTAACCAAGGGCAAAGATGACGTTTTGTTATGTTTTCAAGCAAGCCGAGATACATTGCATGGGAAGGACACTTGGCCCTTTCTGATTGGCTCAAATAAGTAAGTTCTTACAAAATTCATAACTAATTAACGGTAGCTCGGATGGATGCGCATTATATATGAATTTTTATCAGGAGAACTCAAGGAATGCAATAAAAATATATTTGAACCCTATTTATGATTTTAATTCGAAAAGTAATGGAAGTTATTAACTTTAATATATTAAAGATTGAGAAATCATATTTGGAGATAATTAATGTATTTAGTAGGGTTTAATGGATGATTAAAGTTGATATTAACATGTTAATTATAAAAGGTGCATTAGGGATAAAAAGGGTGAACTTTGCTCGTAATTAGTTTAATTTAGAGTTTCATGTGCATAAATATGCTTTAATGGGCCTTGAAACCCTAATATTAGTAAATGTGACTCATAATGGTTTTAATTATTCACAATCATGAATAAAGTTGAGATATGATAATTCCAAGCTAATTCAAGTATAAAAGTTCCTAATTGTGGATAAATACCCTTAATGTAGTAATTAGGGTTTTCTAATGGTTAAAGGTAGAATTAATGACAAATAGAGTTCATATGTGAATTAGACCATAATGAACTATGAATTGATGATAAATGAGCATAATGAGCTTGTCATGGATTAAATGGATAAAAATGGTAGTTTTAAAGTAAAAGAGGCATAATGGGCTTAATTGATGGTTAATTGTGCCTTTTATCCAAAATTAAGGTAATATGTTAACCTTAACATCTTTTGTGAAGAATAGATGAGAAAATTAGGGTTGCGAGTAATTGTATAAAATTAGGGACTAAAAGAGTAATAATGAAGAGGAACCCTAATTGCAATGGAAACCCGAAAAGTGGACTAGAAACCCTAGGAAGCAAGCTAGGTTTAATAGATCTTGATGGCATGATCAATAATAGGAAATAAGATACCTATTTCAGGATCAACTTGGTGTGTGCTTTCTTGGTTACATAATTAGTTGAATTATTTCTACAATCAAGTCAGCTTGACAGGTATGTGGTTAATTATGGTTAATCACATTAGTTTCCCAAAGGTTTTCCGGATGATTCATCGCATTGAATGCAACCTATCAGTTGGATGTTCATACTTGCAAATTATAAAGTCACTATGATTATCACACTTGTAATATAAATGTGTATTCTCGCACCTACATGCCACCGTGATGGATGATGCAAAAAGGTCAAGCCCACGAGGGAAGACTGATGGTACCATGAGAGGTGACCCCAGACACCAAGCTCGGGAATGAGGAGGTGGTCTATGTTGCATGACTAATGGGCACCATGAGAGGTGACCCCAGGCACCAAGCTCGGGATTGAGAAGGTGTCCTTAAGTCAAACCCTAGAGAGGGTATTCCAGGGTTAGGGCAAAAGCGGTGGAGATTGACACATTGAAAATGTAAATTTACTAGTTAATTACCTTGGTTGTGATAATTAAGTTTCTTAGCCATATTTGTGAAATTTTGGTTGTTCCCACATACTGACATATTTCGATATGCTGACCGATGTTTTGTTTGTCGGTGTTTTAGGTACAAGCATGAAAAGGACAAATAGTAAAGTGGCATATGTGGAATTAAATAAGAGTTAAAGTACAAGGAGGATTAGTTAGAATAGACTCCTGAGATGGATAGAAGTAGATATCCCAGTTTTTGAAAAAGGTATGCAAATTTTTATTTTATACCAGTTTTCAGTCTTTTGGTAGAATTTGATAATTGTTATTGATTATTTGTCGAACCTTTGATCTTGTTAAATGGGATAATGGCTCTGACCTCTTGGTCTCCCTTAATTGGGGGTTACTGGGAGGCGGGGTCATTACATTTGGTATCAGAGCATAGGTTCCTCATTAATTTGTAATAATTATTAAATTTATAAACTCTATAGAACCCAAGGGAGTTATTAGAGGAATTTCTGAAAGACAGAGGTGTCTAGAAAAGGATCACGTCTGGGGGCTGGCAAGATTTTCCTCCGCACCGCTAGTCGGAATACAAAGACTCCCAGATTAGTGTGACTGCCTGGCCAATGTCTCAGGATTGGACTCAAAATAAGATACCTTTAGGACTCTCTCATCTTGTTCATCCCTTCTCAACTCAAATGCTGTTAAGGATTATAAGGATAAGGGTTTTCTCTCTTTTCCTCACCCTCTTGAGGTATGGGTAAGGTTGATAAGGTTTAAGGAATCCTCCACCAAATTAATAAAAAGCATGTAAATAAGATGTCATGGACATAAGCTTAATAGATTAAGCGTAAAGGAATAGTTACATGCTTAGTTCATATGACATAAGTTGTCATGCCCTCAGGAGATACATGAGGCTAGACCTTCTTGTCAGGAGGATGAGTAAAGAGAGTTAGTCTTGGAGGTAGAGATCTCCATTACAAGTTGAGACCTGGCACATCCTTTGAGGATGATGTTAACCCTAACCCTAAGTGAAGGTAAGAGAGAGAGATGACACAAGGAGTTAGATGTCATGATAGACCAGGTGTGAGGGAGGACATGCTTTTGGATGCCCATATGAGCCATGAGAGGTTGGATGACCTAGTGCCTTTGGCGACCCAATCCTGGAAAGGGTCATGCATGGTAGAGAGAAGGATAGCTCCTTCCTTGAAGAGGTTAGAGAAGAACCTATGGAAACCCCATGAGCTTATATGAGCATGGTATAGTATGCACCCAGAGTACGTCAGTAGTGGGAGCAGTAGGTTGAAACCCTGGCCAAGGGAGTATGTTGGATAGCTGATGAGATAAGCATATAGGGATAGGGATAACCTTGAGCAAACATAAGTTTGAACATAGGCTTCTTCATGTAAAGGTATGTTTGTGAGCATGATCCACCTTCATGGAGAGAGGACCTTTAGTATAATGTTGGTTGTGGAGTTAGCTCTAGAGAGAGAGAGTAGGACCCAAGCAAGAAGGTTGGAAGCCTAGACTCCAAGATATGAGGAAAATTGGGGAGTTGAGGATGATACGACCTAAGTGGATGATAGTGGTTGTCCCATGCTTGATCCCTGGAGGCTGGAGATATCTTGGTTGCCATTAGAGGAACCAAACCCTAGAGAGAGGATGAGTCGGTTGGTACCTCTATACTTATGGTATAGATGAGAAGAAGGGTTCCTTAGACTTGGAGAGGATTAGTAACAGGTTGTGAGGCCTTTTACCTTGTTGATTGTCCTTGAGGAGGACTCAACTCTGAAGTGTTGCTCGAGTAGAAGGATTATGGAAGCGCATGACATACCTTGGACTTGCTTGGTTCATGGTTAAAGGTTGAGCATGCAGTTGGACAGCTGTTGCATAAAGAGATGAACCTAGGGTTCTTAGGCCTAAGAGGGGAAGTGGTGTACCTGATGCTCATGATGAGATTTGAGTTTCTATAGATTCGAGCATGGTACTCCTCATGGTTAGAGGAGAGGGAACCCCTTAAGATTAAAGGTATGTTTGATGAACCCCTCACAGCTAAGTGGATGACATGGGAAGGTATGATCTTGATCCAATGTTGAGGATGAGAACAAGTATGACCTAGCATGGTTTAGTAGGTGGTCAGCTTGTGCCGTAGTAGCTGTTGGGTTAAGCATGCTCATGTGAATATAAACCCTAAGGATGTTTGTGACCTTGTTGTCAAGATTTGTAGTTTCCTCCCATCTTGGGAGAGGGACCCTTTGGTCAGGTAGGGATAAGACCGATGGAAGAGGGAGTTGCCTAATTCCCTAGTTGCACATGACCATAGGGTCGGGAGGTAACAGCTATCATTGTCTGAGGGCCATGGGTTAGGAGATTGATCACCTTCGTGAACTCATGGGACCCAAAGGGCAGATGAGTAGGGCACTCTCTGGATGCATAAGGGAAGAGGGATGACCCCAAAAGTGTCGGCACCCTATAGACCTAGAGGAGATGACTAAGGAATGTGTGTGGATGCAAGTAAGTTCAAAACCAGTTTTCCATGGAAGTAACTTTGATATCGGGATGTTTTTGATGTAGATGCATAAGCTGTACATTTCAACTTAGATTTAAAAGTGTACTGGCAAGGTGGGATGTACCAACTCTACTCTTGAAATAGGAAGAACTCTGTATTTGGACTGCAGCCAAATGCTTATTTCCTCTTGTTATGGGAGTGAGAGATAGGACAATATGCATGCCATACACCAAGGATAAAAGGTGATGTGAATTGGAACGTTGCCATGGGGTATGAGGACAGAGATGATAACATACCCTGGTGGAGTGAACGATACATGGATGGTTTACAACCACTAAGATAAATAATGTAGTCATCTTATGAGGATGTTTTTATCATGAGATATGAGTCATACAAGGTTGAGGTTGATAAACCAAGAGAATAAGCTCAGAGTTTTCTTGATGAAGATATTGTAATCAGTCGTGTAGCATATCTGCTTAAGGATCGAATATGGAAAACATTGGTTGATGCACTATTCAGTTTTACATCTTAGTTGATAGATGATATTTATGATTCTTTACATTCCTTGCAAATTAGATAGTTTATTTATAACTCTACCATGGGTAGATGTAATGCTCTCCTTGAGAAAGGAGATTATCTTATTCTGTTCATACAGTGATTAATCCTGCCTGTTAAATATAAAAGAACCCATTCTCTATTTTATAATGTTTATCTGCAATAATAAAATGATCGGCGGAGAGTTATATCTCTCGCTGGGACAATTGTCTCACCCCATGGGATCCACAATTTTTAGTGGATGTGCACGAGGCGGTGGAGACCTTTCTGTAGAGGAGGAACAATAGCTGGGGCAGCAGTAACAACTTAGGTTGAGTGTACTGTCTTTCAAGTCTTGTAGATAGAAGTCCTATGTGTCGTCTCTGTACTCTCTGGTCCTTGGAGTTGGTTCGTACTGGTTTCATGAATGATCTAAGATTTTGGCTTGAATGCCTCAAGGTTTTATGTTGCTCCAGTATGTGTTTTGATAGAGTAACTGTTATATGTTGTCCTCGAGATGAGATGAAACGATGTTGTACAATGTAAATCATGATTTGTATGAGTTTTGGATCTTTCTATAAAAGTTTTCTGGACAAGGATCTCGTTGCAAAATGGTTTTAAATTTTAGTGATTTTGTTAATCCACTGTTTTTGTTTATTCCGCTTAATTAGTAACGATTTGTTTGTCAGTTTGATGACAATCATTTCAATAGTGTAAAAAGGTAGATCATCACAGACAAAAAATAGACCATATATGAACAAATAAATATTATATAATGCAAAAAAGTCAGATCACATATGAGCAATATACCTTAAACTAATATCCTTCTATGTGATATTCACCTGTATAGTCATCAGTGTTAGATTCAACATTTACAGTTGGTAAGCCAATAGAAAATGGACTCCAATCATCGTACTTGTCATAGTACTTTTCTTCATCAATAGGATCTGAAATGAAATGTCTTTTCCCATGAAAATGGGCAAATACCCACCTACATATGTACCCAAAGAACAAAAGGAGAAATATTGTTGAAATGTATTAAAATCAAACACTCATTATACACTTACATCCTAAATGATACGAAGTGCACAAGAACAGTCCCAAATCAAGGACTATCCAAGCTTTACTCCTAATGAGTAAATCTTGGATGGGTTTCTTGGCCAACGGCACAGTTTAGAAATTAGGGATTAGTATCCTCAAATTGGATATCTCATATATGCATTTTAGGGTTTAAAATTCATCACAATAT
This sequence comes from Alisma plantago-aquatica, assembly GCA_963693085.1. Taxonomy (NCBI): domain Eukaryota; kingdom Viridiplantae; phylum Streptophyta; class Magnoliopsida; order Alismatales; family Alismataceae; genus Alisma; species Alisma plantago-aquatica. Next base: position 611,751,002 of record OY856411.1, read on the forward strand.
CAATTCCTCATTACAATTCGTAACAATATAATTAAATACATAGTTAGAAATAATTTTAGGGCTTACAATTCCTACACAATTTATCACATTTATCTCTAGAATTACAATGAATATACAATTCTAAACTATAGATAATTTTAGGGTTTACAATCCATACACAATTCATCACATATAGCTATAGAATTCATTACAATTAATCTAATTAATGACATCACAATCATATAATTAATTCATCACAGTTATACAATTCATCACATAAAAGCTCTAGAATTATTATGGATATCTGAGTAGCAGTTACAATCAAACAAACTATAATTGATTTAGTGAGCCATTTGCATTTTGAAAGTTTGAATGTGTTCATAATTGAAAATGAAAACCTTGTAAGAATGGAGTGGCAATGGCAGATAAGCAAGAACTAGAGGTGAAGCAGCTAACAGTGGTGGTGGAAAGTAGCTATTGGCTAGCAGTAGTGGCGGCGATGGAGTCCTCGAAAACAACAATGGTAGCGGAGTCCTTGGCAGTAGCAATGACAGAGTCCATGGAAGCAATAGAGGCAGACTTGGACTCCTCAGTAGTAGCATCGGCAATAGAGTCCTTTGCATCAGCAACAGTGGAGGCAGCAACAACAAGGGATGCAACAATGCTGACGAGTAGCTACTGCAACGGTGGAAGAGGAGGCAACACTAATAGCCAGTGGTGAGTTGTTGGTTGGAAGAGACTGGTGGGGTGAGTGGAGGAAACAATTTCTAGTGACCTATTCTAGAGAAAAGTGGGTAGGGGAAATAGGGGAGAAAGGGTTTCTCATACGGTTACGTAAGACCTATGCTATCAGTTGTTAATAAAATTGATGAGCTAGCATTTAGGTCGCCAGTTGTACATAAAAAAACTGCCAGCCAAAAACAACTTTGTTGTTGGTTGTCTATGATAAATTACCACCTAACCAAACAACCCAGAAATACGTATGCCATCAATTATGATTTTAACAACCAACAAGAAATATCAAGTGGGGTGGAAAAAATTGTGCAGGACACATGAAGCAAACATCTTTCTAGTCAGACGTTGTAGAAACAATTGATGAGAAACACCAATTGTTTTCCATGGGACAAAAGGTATGTGTACCTCTTTATCCTGTAGGTCATACAGAAAAGAACCTATGGCGTAGGTTTTTCGAAGGCAAATGAAATACTCACAAAAATTTTGCGTGCAATTCTATTTTCACGGGTGATATATTACGTCGGTTGCTTGGAGAAGTGGTCGATGATAAAAGTAAAGCACAACCTGTATTTTCTCAATTGGTCAAATGGTAATAATTGTCTACTAAGAATCGATTCTAAAGATAACGCCATCAATGTTTCTTAAGAAAACAATCGATGCAATATGTCATATATGTAGTAGTGATTTGGTTGAAACCAATCTGGAAGGGTTTAGTGGTAGCAACAATAAGGTTTCTAGACGTGATCTTTAGGGTAGGAAGACTGCTTCCAAATTCAACCATCAATGAAGATCCTATTAGTGATGGTAAGATAGTGTAGGGAGGAGGGTCATCCTCCTCCTTAATACCTTGAAGATCTACTTGTAAGACAATTGGCAATAGAGTAGTCTTTGTGATGGTTGCCTGATGTTGTTCAATTAGTCTCTAGGCCTTATCACACAACAGGAGATACCCACGAACTCAAGGTCACCAGAGTGGTAAACCTCAGTACTACAATGGCCATAGAAGGGGATGGAGGAGAAGAGCAAGCAGAGAGGAATCATCTAGGGTAGGCAGAGTCCAAGGAGTTTAGGCGATTAGGAGGGTGTCGTCAGGATGAGTCCATGAGGTGAGATCAAAATTGTATTTTGTATCTTTTAGGTTCCCTGGGTGCTGCCATATGCGATGGAAGATCAAGTTTCTAGTGAGGAGGAGGGATATGATGCCTGTAGGTTTCCGATGAGGTCTAAAGCTTGGAGGGTGAAACATGCTCCAATGTGATTGACCGGCCTAAATCGCGCATCCTAAAATTGGAGGCGGATTTGAGGTAGTCGAGCTTTTACATTTATAAACCCGAATCCTTCTAGGCCCCTGCAACTTTGTTTACGGGGTCGAAGTAGATATACGGGGTCGAACACAGGGACAAGGGGGGTAGTGTTGAGAACCCAGAATCGACACGCTACACTCCAGCAGGTATAAAGAGATGATAAATTCCCTAGGAGGGAAGCATAAAGATGTCACGAACAGAACAAGAAAACTATCTCCAAGTGGAGTTACTAGAAAGATTTAAGGTTTTAAGCATTTAGCAGTTTTTAGGGGTTTTCATGCAACAGAAACAGAAGGATGCACTCAGAGCTAAGGTGAGGTACGAAGGATAAAACTGCGGTAAAGCAAGCGGCGGTAGGACTAATCCTGTACCCCTCCTCTCAAAGTGGGCACCTCTAACAAGGCATCGGTTCCACTCTAGGGGTCACCGGACTCAAATTAGAGTGGAAAGGTTACTAAAGCGACTCCGTTCCGGGCACTCTCGTACTCCAGAATCGGACCAAACACTAGAGCCACAACACAACTCTCGAAGTTGTTGCGACGGGAAAACACGATTCGATAGCTAAGCAAAACGCGATCCAAAACATGCAAGCTAGAGTTCAGATACCAAACATAGCAGTCATCCAACATATTGCACCAAGCATAGAGCAGCAAGTAAGTAAGCTTTTCTATTTCTATAAGCATTAAAGGTCTTAATTACAATGCATTAGTAAAGAATTAAATAACAGAATGAAAGATATGTGTCGCCTTCTTGATGTAGAAGGACGACAAGCTACAGTAACCATCCCGCCCGATATCAGACAGGGGCCTAGCCCGATACAGCCTCGTCGGGCGGCACACCCTCTCAAGCGGCACACCGTGATGGGCGACTGCATCAGTCAAGGACATGGCCGATACGCTCAAGTCGGGCGGCACACCCTCTCGGGCGACATGCCTGACGGGTGGAGCGTATCGGGTTCGGTATCGTGCCGGGCATGGAGTTATGTATCCTACTGCCAGGCACTGGTGTCGGGCACTCGTGTCGCGTATCTACATCGGCCGATATCAGCTCCCAGTGTCGCCCGATACATTCCTAGGTGAACCAATCCCCTCCCTCTCGGGATGAGGAAGATCTCACCTAGTGTCGCCCGGTACGAACACTGGAGCACGATACGCCTGCTCTCGCTGCTTCCTCCGAAGATTCGTCGACTATCCGAAACCTGAAGTGACCAAGCTTGTCCGAACTGTCTAAACTGTCTTTTCGGCTCCCTGTAGCTGCTATTTATAAGCAGCTGGTTGTGAGAAGATATGGTGCTCGAAGCGCCACATGTCCTCCTTTCTGCCGTTCAGTTGGTGGTCGGCTGTCGGGCGTCGTGGCGAGAGGCACCTGTCGGTGGGTGGCTGATATCGTGCGGCACATGGAGTAGTTGCGGCGCGCTTGGCTCCCTGTCGGGTAAAGAGGCGTGTCGTCCATCGCGCAACCCTGCCGGTCAGCGTGTGTATCGGGCGTCAGGGGGGGCCGAGACAGTCTTGGACTTATTTGCGGGTCGGAACGGCCTTATTGGTGTTAAATGGGCCAAAATAGGAGGAAACTCTGCAAAAGATGGAAATATTGGACTGAGAGCATTGCTTTGCCAATTATTACGGAAATGCATATAAAAGTGAGGAAAACAACAGAAAAGGGCAGCTTTGATAACAGAATAAAGGCCAAAAACATCACAAAAATTGGTGTTATCAACTCCCCCAAACTTAGCGTTTTGATTTTCCTCAATCAATATATAAACTTTATTTGGCGATGTTTATCTTCTTGTGTAGTATGCTTCTTAGGCCAAGATGTAAAACAAGTATCGTAATGCCTTTAGAGATAATGTTATCTCAATACGAACAAAAGACTTAGTTTTCCATGCCTTATTGTTTAAGTAAGATTATTCTCTACAGCTTAGGCGAAACGTTGTTGTATGATTCCGAAGTTAGCTTACATAACAAACAGCTTTATTTTTGGGCAGAAAGTTGTGTATAGGGTAGGCTAAGGCTTTTTGGGTGTTCTTCTTGTCTCCCATCAGTCCATCTAGGTAAGGGTCTGTTAACGGGAAGTGGTCCCTGCAGTCCAAGCCAGTTGGCTTTAGAGAAGTGATTTCACATCCTACGTACCACTGCCCCAGATCTACCATGCCTAAAGATGGGTACTTTTGGAAAAATAAGAGGTATATATATATATATATATATATATATATATATATATATATATATATATATATATATATATATATATATATATATATATATTTTGGGCACAACTCTCATGCTTTTATTCATGCTCATAAGGCTTCTCTCTCTTTTTAGGATGTTTGTCGGGTAAGGGAAACAAAGAGATTATTGTTGTTTGGGCAGCTTTTTCCTTCTCCATACTCATCTCTTAGCTTTTTGCGAGATTATTGTATATTTCAAAATTCTTGACATGGCAAAACATATTCTTTTGTTCATTTGAAGCAGCATTATCAAAAAGATATAACAAAACTTGCATCACATTAAGCATACAGAAAACAAACTTTGCAAGCAGTTGCATCAGGGTTTTTACTAAAATAGCGACTTTGTACATATGCATGGGAACAAAATTTTAAATTTTATATGAACAAGTATATGTATACATGATAGACAAAGGAATCAAAAGATTAAGTTAGAAAATTTAGAAGATTGGACAGAATTTTGTACCTCCCTCACTGGTTACCATGGTACCCCCCCAAACTTACTCCACACTCTGTCCCAGAGTTGTGAAGTAGATTAGGCAAGGTAATGCTAATCCAGTGAGGGTTAGCCGATGAGCGTGCCTTCGTCAGATAGAAGCTCCCACACATATTCTCCTCTTTTGCTATGGTAATCGATGTGATGGAGCTGGTCAGGCGTCTCTTTATTCGCTATCCATTCCAGGACGTGGATGCCGCAGTCATTGGATAATGGGATCTGTTGTGGGATGCGGTGACAAAACTGGAGCTCGTGCCATTTGTTTTCTTGTGTGTCCAGGAATGGTTGTATCATCTTCGTCACCCCGTCGTAGTATTTCCGAGTTAAGCGTTCGACGGATGACAGCGGTTCTGATGTACACGGCACTGGATGGTTCTTGTTGCCATCCGAGCTGTTGTAAAAGATTCCTGCTCATTGTTGGGTGCACACCGTCAGGAGCGTCCAATGGTTATAATGAAGAATTGGCAAAAAGATTTGGCTAGGGACTCCACTTTCCAACTTTTCCAGAATAGCCAGACCCTTGCGCTCAACGTTGTCTCCGATGGCGAACGGGATTGTGAAAGCTCCAGGATCCCTTTTCTTATTTGGCGTGTCAGGCTTCAAGAAGGTGGAGGAGGCGGAAGCTAGATACACTGTCTCTGTCCTTCCTCCCCTTCTCTTCTTTGTGATAAGGTCCTTGAGGAACTTGGCATACATAGGCATCTCTTCCAATGCATCAAGGAAGGGGACTTCAAGATGCAGTTTCCTGATCGAGTCCATGAACCTCTCATGACGCCTCTTCGGATTTTCCTTTATCAGCTTATACGGGAACGGCGGCCTTGGGGCATAGGAATTCCTCCCACCAGGTAGCTCGTCTGAAGGCTTCCGTGCTGGCTCTTGAGCTTCTGCTTGTCCACCTTCGCCCTCTGCTGGAATGGTGCTCTCAGACCTCAGTTCAGGTTCCGGTTCGGCTTCAGCTGTGTGCTCCACCGTTTTCCCAGACCTTAGTACCGCCATCCTGGCAGTTTCTGGGTAGGAGGGTGTCTTTCCCGTAGGGTTCTTCATCAGTGCAGCCATTTGGGCCAATCGTTGATCGACTTCCCATTGGCGCATCTGCAGACTCGCCATCTGGTGTTGCATGGAATTCTGAACTCTGGGGCCGGGAAGCGCACCCTGTACCAGTTTGCTGATAATGGTGTCCTGTCTTTTTATGTAGGCTGAAAGCTAACCAACCAAGCTAGGCTGGCTCACCCTCTCGCCTCGGCCCTGACATTCACCTTCAAGAAGAGATTGCTCACGATGAGACATGGTATCAAGACTCGGTGGAGCAGGTCAGCTTCCAAGGTTCCTGTAAGAGCATATAAAATCAAGTTAGAAAATTGAATTATTTGGCTTAGGCAAGGAATGATAGCAAGGAAAAAGGAAAAGAAAAAGGGTGTTGTCAAACTCATTACTAAGCTTGAGGCACGGGAGTGTAGTTAGTGGATTCGGATTCGTCAACAGTGCCTTTTTTTGCCTTGTCCCCGGCAACGGCGCCAAAAAGTTGACCGGCCTAAATCGCGCGTCCTAAAATTGGAGGCGGATTTGAGGTAGTCGAGCTTTTACATTTATAAACCCGAATCCTTCTAGGCCCCCGCAACTTTGTTTATGGGGTCGAAGTAGATAGACGGGGTCGAACACAGGGACAAGGGGGGGTAGTGTTGAGAACCCAGAATCGACACGCTACACTCTGGTAGGTATAAAGAGATGATAAATTCCCTAGGAGGGAAGCATAAATATGTCACGAACTAAACAAGAAAACTATCTCCAAGTGGAGTTACTAGAAAGATTTAAGGTTTTAAGCATTTAGCAGTTTTTAGGGGTTTTCATGCAATAGAAACAGAAGGATGCACTCGGAGCTAAGGCGAGGTACGAAGGATAAAACTACAATTAAGCAAGCGGCGGTAGGACCAATCCTGTACCCCTCCTCTCGAAGCGGGCACCTCTAACAAGGCATCGGTTCCACTCTTGGGGTCACCAGACTCAAATTAGAGTGGAAAGGTTACTAAAGCGACTCCGTTCCGGGCACTCTCGTACTCCAGAATCGGACCAAACACTAGAGCCACAACACAACTCTCGAAGTTGTTGCGACGGGAAAATACGATTCGATAGCTAAGCGAAACGCGATCCAAAACATGCAAGCTAGAGTTCAGATACCAAACATAGCAGTCATCCAACATATTGCACCAAGCATAGAGCAGCAAGTAAGTAAGCTATTCTATTTCTATAAGCATTAAAGGTCTTAATTACAATGCATTAGTAAAGAATTAAATAACAGAATTAAAGATATGTGTTGCCTTCTTGATGTAGAAGGACGACAAGCTACAGTAACCATCCCGCCCGGTATAGGACAGGGGCCTAGCCCGATACAGCCACGTCGGACGGCACACCCTCTCAAGCGGCACACCGCGATGGGCGACTGCATCGCTCAAGGACCTGGCCGATACGCTCAAGTCGGGCGGCACACCCTCTCGGGCGACACGCCTGACGGGCGGAGCGTATCAGGTTCGGTATCGTGCCGGGCATGGAGCTGCGTATCGTACTGCCAGGCACTGGTGTCGGGCACTCGTGTCGCGTATCTACATTGGCCGATATCGGCTCCCAGTGTCGCCTGGTACAGTCCTAGGTGAACCAATCCCCTCCCTCTCGGGATGAGGAAGAGCTCACCTAGTGTCGCCCGGTACGAACACTGGAGCACGATACGCCTGCTCTCGCAGCTTCCTCCGAAGATCCGTCGACTATCCGAAACCTGAAGTGACCAAGCTTGTCCGAACTGCCTAAACTGTCTTTTCGGCTCCCTGTAGCTGCTATTTATAGGCAGCTAGTTGTGAGAAGATATGGTGCTCGAAGCGCCACGTGTCCTCCTTTCCGTCGTTCAGTTGGTGGTTGGCTGTCGGGCGTCGTGGCGAGAGGCGCCTGCCGGTGGGTGGCCGATATCGTGCGGCACATGGAGTAGTTGCGGCACTCTTGGCTCCCTATCGGGTAAAGAGGCGTGTCGTCCATCGCGCAACCCTGCCGGTCAGCGTGTGTATCGGGCGTCAGGGGGGGCCGAGACAGTCTTGGACTTATTTGCGGGTCGGAATGGCCTTATTGGTGTTAAATTGGCCAAAATAGGAGGAAATTCTGCAAAAGATGGAAATATTGGACTGAGAGCATTGCTTTGCCAATTATTACGGAAATGCATATAAAAGTGAGGAAAACAACATAAAAGGGTAGTTTTGATAACAGAATAAAGGCCAAAAACATCACAAAAATTGGTGTTATCACTGATGCCAAAGGGTGTGTTAGATTCTGATTGCAAGGTCATGAGGGTTTGTAGGTCTTCAAAGTTGCACAGGTGGCTTCTGCATTTTGGTGACTAACTATCATTGTTGTAGATGCTTATAGTGACTGCTGTTTGCAACTATGTCCTCTCAAGGTCAAGTGTATTGGAACTAGGGTTTCTTGGACATGTCCCTGTGATGAGGAGGAGGCAGGGCTAGAAATAGAGGGGGAGGCATTGAGATTTGAGGGTAGTCGGGTAGTCTAGCCATGAGGAGGCATGCTAATGACAATCATCGTGAGTTCCTTCCTTTTCTTTTGTGATCAAGGCAATGAAGACTACAATGGTAGTCTCTCTCTCACTCTTTCTATTGGGGTAGTCCTTACATAGAAGATGAATTCCTTTTAGTTAGTATGTGATGGAAAGATCATGGAGAACAACTTTTCATCCCCCCCCAAATAGTCGGAGATGGCAGGTAACCTAATGAGATTGCTTTTCCATTTAATGTGTTATAAATTCCCATATACTAATTACTTTAAAAATTTCATAGCTCAGACTATAATACTAATGACCTTGAGATTTTAATCATGCATTCAATACCTACTTGACTAAATTATAAAAATATTAACTCCTTCAATTATCATCATCATACATTTTAACTTAATTTCTCTCTCGTAATTCAAATTTCAATATATGGTAATTAGGAATGCATTTTTTAGTGATTCTAAAGCCACTAGTCAAAGAGTAGGTGCATTATTGGAATACAAGTTAAAATCAAAATAGTCAAGTACAAAAATTTCAAATTTTACTAAAATGGCAACAAAGTGACTCAAGGAGATTAATCTAGGAACTCATTTGTCAATACTTCCCAAATGAGGAAAATGAACTCATTTAAGTACATAAAAGTATCAAAGGACAAGAAAATTGATCAAAATTCTTATGTAAGTCTTGAAATGAAGGAATTAGTTCAAGTTCATAAAAGATTTTGGAATTATAGCTCAAAATAGTTTAGTACCCAAAATTGAGTATGTTACATACACCCTCATGGGCCTCTGTCAAGCCATGTTGTTGCCTCCTCCATGTACATAGGTTGACAAGTCCTCAAACTAAATTAAAGTTTTGTGATACCCATTCCCGATCGGAGCAAAAGGAGTTCACTCTGGGGACCACCCAACTAAGGAACAAGATGCATCAAATCAACAACCTTAGAATCCCTCTCCATAGCCAAACCCTCAACAAAATTTCAATCTCTACTAAAAACTCCTCCAAGAAACGCCACCCCTGCCAAATGTCTCCCAATATCAGTTGGCAACAACTCTTCGTGAAGCTTCCTACCATCATATCTAGGCCAGAAAAGTTTAGTTATACAAATATTTAAAATCAAATCCAAATCTGGTCCGCATCACTGAATGATATCCAGAACCTTGACTACCTCCTTCGTGTCCCCAATGACAATTTTATCATCAAGATACCATGCATGAAGAAAACTTGCACCCTGATATGAAGGAAAAGTGAATGCAGTACAAGGGAAAAAAGAAGTGGCCCCAAAATATCACGTTGTTTCACCCCAACGGTTGACTAGATACATTCGTCCCCAAGGTATTGCCTTGTTTACTGGTCATACAAGAATTCCACCCACAAGGAAATAGATGGGCATCTTGTCCTCACCTCTCTGAGTAAGGCGGACCTATCGATCATAATGAACACATTCAAAACTCCACTATAAGCATGTATAGAGAACCATCTTCATGTCACACATTCAACACTCCATTGACACTGTGCAAAATACCCTCAGTCCCCCCAAATACACAAAATTCAATCTGGAAGTCATTAAGATACTTGATCATATCTTTACTCAACCCTACCATAGCAACTTTGGACACTAAACACCTCCAAATAGTACCAATTGTGATGGTGTGTATCCCATTGTCTGGCGTACGTAGCGGTATAAGCGGTGTAGAAGCTATAAACTCTGCCAAACACAAAGGGACCCCACCTTCTAAAGCATAAATTAACCACAAGGGTGATGACACATTGGAGGTTAGTGGCCAGAACAGACTCGTTGCCACACATAGCATCAAAGATGTGTTGGGCCCCCAAACCGTCTCTGCCACATGAAGTCCCTTTAGGAAAAGACTTGATACACCCACGAATAATGTCAACTTCTACTACCAGGAGAACTTAAAAAGAGAGTATCCAGTAAGGAAGGAGGTGGCTTGTAACATCCTCAATTTCATAGCTAATGTAAGCCTTTAATGTGGGGTTTTCTAAGTAAAGGCATGCCAAGGGACGTAATGAACGTAACCATGGCTAGGTATGTAATTAAGTTCACAAAATGTGTAATACAAGCCATCTAATCAACCAATACACACATAGTGACTTAAATGTGTATGATTATAGTCGGTTGTATATGAATATAAATGAATTATTTCTATGAACAATAATGTGACGAATATATAATATGATGAGTCCAGTTCATGACTTGAGCCTTAGATCTAGCTTAGGTCTTCATGTTATGTAACTAAAGAAATATTGATCACATGTGTCATACATGAGCTACAATTGACAAATTATATTGGTTGAAGACTTATTTTCATGGTTTGGAATACAATCAAGCTCATGGACCCTTTGAAATACTAAGGGATGGGCCATGTGCCCTAGAGCCCAATTCCAGCCCTATTGGACCAATTAAGTTCTACAAATAGGTCCTTGGAGTACAAATTGAGAATTAAGTATTTCGTGGTCATAATGAATGCTCAAAATATTTTTAGTAGAATAATAATTAGAATATAAGATGGTGGGAGAAATTGTAGATGATTTTGATGTATATAGTGGCCTAGGTAATTAAATTAGTAATTATAATGTTTTTATTTAAAAGACAAGTTTGAAGTGTTTTTCCAGTAAGTTTTGACTTGATATCTTGTTCATATATAAGTGATAACCATGGAGTGTTTCTCCCAAAATTTGGGATCAAACAGAGCTCAAATATGGAATTTATAAATATTTATCTAATCTGGACTTTTATGCAAAAGAAAAATAAAAAAACAAAATAAAAAAGGGGCGACTCCAGCCAACACGGACTGGAGAGCGCTGCCTCCATTAGAAAAGACCCGAACAGAGTCCACCAAGGAGATGATCCCCCACACGATCTGGACTCCAGTTTTCTATATTAACCATGGATCTGGAAAGCCTAGGGTTAGCTGAAGCTATGGCTAAGATTCGACTGGAAACAGAGGGATAGAGAAGGAGATCAAGGAAGATAAGGCAAAGGGGAGCCATGGCGGCGGCAGTACAACGGAGGCTAAGGGTTTCCTATTTTGGTCTGCTCGTGATCAACGATGGCGCCGCCCGTGCCATGGAGTCTGTGCCGGATTAGGAGGAGGCCCCAGATCGCGAACCAGTGGCCCGTCTAGCTGCCTTGCGGTCGTCCGAGGAGCTCTACTCGGAGGTGCCCTATTTTTGATGAGAAATAGGGGAGGCACGATCCCCTTTCTGCGTCCGTGACCCAGGAAGCAAGGGAAATAGGGGTCGCTCGCCACGGTCCTTAGATTTGCAAACCAACGGCTGGGATCAATTCAAATTCAGGAATATTCAAAAATTCATATCTTGAGCTTGGAAAGTCAGATTTTATCAAACAAGATACTTGTAGAAAGCTCATGATGAGCACTATCACATAAAAATACTTCCAAATTACGATTTTGATATTTGATATTTATTAAAAATAGTGTATTCAAAACTATATGATTTTGATGTTTGGTCAATTAAAAATAGTAAATACCTTTAGAAATTCATACAAATTTTACAGAATGTGTATTTTGATATGTTTAACATTAATACAGAGCCTGATCTTTCATATATAAAGTCTTAATGAGATTTTTAATGTAAACACTAATAAGGGTATTTTGGGTATTTCACCCATGATTTGATTTTTAAATGACATGCTATTTTAATACATGATCTTACTACATTGTATGATTACTTTTTTGAATGTTTTGATGGAGTTTCATATATAATTGAATTCGTATTTAGTTTTTGGCCTAAGTGGCCATTATGAAAGATGATTCATGAGTATTTGTGAGGCAACATGTATTTTATGTGCCTATTTAGTATGGAAAATTATTTCAATTATATTTTCATCTGATTTTTATAAATGAGTCAGTAAGAGTAGTATATGTGAGTATGTATGGAGTTTACTCTTGGTTTATGAGGTATGTACTTATATATTGGTGTATATGCTATTTTTGGTATAATGAATATATTAGTATGTGTATGCCATATAATGTGTGAATCAAGTTTAATTCAGTGTTTAATCATGAAACATGCTTTAAATCAGAGTTAGTCTTAGTTAAATATGATTCCTAATTCAGTCTAGGAGATTAGGATGATGTGGTTTGAGATTTAGAAACAAAGAGAGGAGATTACACATGGACTTATACAATTTTGTTGATGACTAGGTATATATGTTGTGAATCAAGGAAACAAGGCTACATCAAGAACATCTTCAATATAAAGGTAAGTGGTTCATGCCCATGAGTATTTATATCTATCAAACTTAGCATATTTTTGTAAGACTTCATACTTTAGGTGATACAATGTTCTAAGATTTTTTGTTAGATATAAAGTAAGATTTCATACCTTCATGGGTGCATCCCTGCATGTGCCTAATATCTCTAGAAGAGATATGTTATCAAGATTTATACGAATGATAGGGACTCATGAACCAGGTTCATGAGAAAACTAAAGGATCATGTTCCCATAAGAACTCTCAGTAATGATTCTTATTGATGAATAAGACTACAAGATAAGATATGCAACCAAGATTGATAATGTGGGATAAGAATTTAGTAATATTTCAAGTAGAAACATGCCATTAAGATTTCATACATATGTAGATATCTAATACTAGAATGAGAAACATCTAGAAGCAAAATATAAAGCGACAGTTGAATGTATTTAGACATCATCTATTTTCAATAGAAGGGCTCGATTGAAGTGTATCATAATTTGAGTTTATAGTAATAGGTATAAGATTATGATGCTTCAAGTTATGATTAAGTTCAAAGTATGATGTTATAGGATTCCTCTTGTAAGACCTAAGATTTTATATATAAGTTCATATGAAGACATTAAGATTCAAGGCAAGGTCTATTATAATGAGTTCTTTTGGTAGAGATCGAATCATCCTATCAGATGGTATGTTTATATATATAGTTGTGTGCTAAGAATTCAAGTAGGAACATGTTATCAAGATTTCTATAGATGTTGGGATCTAATAACTAGGAAGTTAATTGGATTCCTTAGGATGATTAATATCTAAAAACCTAGTCACAATGTGAGGATATGAGTTTTGAACATATTAGGACATGGTCCAGTTTTCAAGATGAAGGTACTATTGGGACCAAAAAATAGTGTAACTTGAATTGAGGGTGATATTATAAGATTATGATATTTTATGATGAGATTCTATATGATCCATGTTTTAAGATTTTAAGATTTAAGCTCATATGATTGTATTAAGATTACACTCGATGATATTTTGCAGGGAATGAGTTAATTTGACAGAAATTACATTTCTTTTGATATTTGATACTTGAGAACTCTCATATACTTTGTATATCCATATTCAGATCAGATCCTTTCTCATAAGGCATTAGACTTATTTATGATATAGTTGGTATAATGAAGTAATCTTACCAAATTAGAGTTTTAGAATAAATTTTACCCAGATAATGAGATACATGTTCAAATCAAGTAATGGATCCAGTTTAGAACTTAAAGATAAGAGATTTAGAGTCAGACTTGGACTACTTATTGCATGGGTAGACAGATGTAGAATAAAGATACACGATAAGGGTTATAGACCCATTCTCAATTATGTAGTAATTGAGGTACATATTTTCATTCAGATATAGATTTAGTGCATAATATAAGAGCAAAGATTCAGATTCAGATTTTAAAGAGCAGAGATTCAGATTCAGATTTTAGATTCAAAACTAAGTACATGTCGAGTACTCAGTTTCAGATAAGTTCAGATTCAGAGTTTAGTAAAGATAGACTTAAGATAATTAATTCAAAACCTTCACATAATACATTATATAATAAGTCCTCATATAGAGAGTCCTGGGACGATTCAGAGGCATCTGTTGCCAATTCAGAGGAGTGTTTACTCCATTTCAAAGGGCACGTTGTGCCAACAGAGGGTGCTTTGTAACATAGAGGACACTTCGGTGTCAACAGAAGGCACGTTGTGCCAACAGAGGGTGTGTTGCACCATAGAGGACACTTCAGTGTCACCTAGGAGGACTTATTGTATAATGGTGTCCACAGTCAGATAAAATTCGTAAGTAAAAGATACCTTAGATTAGAGATGCCCATAACCTCATCCATGAGTGTGATGAGAGGGAATCAGATAAGATAAGTATGACCCATGCACGGTGGTGTAAGTCTTGAGATCCATGTACTAGGGTACGTGTCTCCAGAGAGAGAAAAGGTAGAAAGATAAGAATTCAGATAAAGTAATAAGAGAGAATATGTTACAGACTTTACTCAGAGTTTGATGTTAGTTTCATGTTTATAAAATCTAATTTCAGTTCTTTAGCAATGTTTAATTTAGAATACTCATACCACTTACTCTAACGACTGTTTTTCCCAATGCATGGCTGGGGACGCGATGTCCGCAGATTTTTGGAGCGATTGAAGAACAAAGGGACCAGCAAAGGCCTAAGAGACTTTCAAGCTTGCCTAGTGGGGTGCCATCTACCTAGATGATCCTAAGTATTGACATCTTTTTATTATGAACTTATGCATAAACATGATGTAGTTTTATGTTGACAAAAAACTATGTATGAATCAGTTTTACAGTTTTGCAAAGTGTTTCATTTACTTTTATTGCAATGGTTATCATGTTTGTGACACTCCCAGAAAAAAAAAATTGCTTCCGCTCATGTGATATAAAAATCTGGGTGTTACATGGCTTGTATGGGTGTTTTACCTATAAAATTGTTATGGTATCTTCATTGTAAGTAGCCATGACTAATGAAGACAATACTTTTACGATTGTTGTAAAATGACCATCTCCAACCTTGCGAACGCACTGCCTGATGTTGGGGTTTACTTTTTTTATCTTCCTTCTTAGAGTAACCACTATTGTGGTCCATAGCCTCAAGTATAGGAGAGTTCAACACCTGGTCCATTAACTTTGCAATACCGCCAACTTCTCCCCACATAGAAAGTGAGCTAAAAATGAAATGTTGTTGTAGAGACTTTTTGTTGCCTTACATGTTATCCCGTATGTTCTGAGGACAGAATACTGCACAGTACAATGTGGAAGAAGCAATAGTCTCACCCAAACAACTATGAATCCTAGCTCAATGATCATTTTGTAAAGAGTTGTCTTTGATGCTTGAGAGAAAGCAAGTCAAAACTATAAAGAATGCTCTTCACGGTACTGATAGGTGCTCTAACGACCCGATCAAGAAGCCCATCAACCAGGACTAGCCCCTCAATGAAAGTAGAGATGTTGAGACTCTTTTAGAGAGGCTTTAAGATGCCTACAATGCGAATTTCAATCTCTCCTGTCTCATTATTAACCCGGACAATACCATCTTCATGATACTAGGCACGACTCACTGCTTGTATCTTCATACACTTCCCTCATAACCACTGATCAAGGACCCTCAAAGTCTCATCTACGACAAGAAATAAACCTTAGTCATTTTAAACGACTTCCTGTAACATGGTATTGCATTCCTCAATGGAGAGGTGTGCCATCTTGAGATGAGAGATTATATATGTAAAGCCTTTGCTATCCTCTCTAATATCTAGGCAACAATTCAAATTCCTAAATGAACAGTATAGGGTCCCTCTAATAGAATTCTCGGTAGCACACATGGATTGCTGTTGGCTAACGTTATCCACACGGGCACTCAGTAGCGCCCCTATGACCACCAGCGAGCATCAAGAGACCCTTAGCACTCAGGGGATGGCACCTATATGGTCCTCCTCAATAAGATCGATATAGTCGTAGCCCTTCCGTGTGTCCGTGGAGGTAGCCCTTCCGTGTGTCCGTGGAGGCAGGCAGTAGGCAAGTCCCTTCACTGGCTTCAGGAGATCTTAATATGCATCTATTGCCCTGGTTCCATTAGCAGCAGTGCCGAGGTACCTGCCGCCCCCTAGCAAGCCGGCGCAAATTGAAAGACGAACGCCTGGATCTACTGTGCATCTATCAAACCCCGCTTTTTCTTCACAGCGACCACGATCCATCCTTCCTGTGCACCGGCTGCGGGACGTGATGTTTCCGCCGTGGCAAAGGAGATGATGTAGTCGACAAGGAAGCTGTCCACTGGGCGTAATTAAACCATGGTTACGAGTCGTAACCAAAGTTAATTTATATTCAGATTCGTCTATTCGGTTGTAGTTTCTAAGTTTTAAATTGGGTTGTATTTGAGAATTTGTTCTAATGATCATTTGTAGTTTCAGCGAGACGGTGTTCACACTGGATGCCCGCATGGTGCGGTCTGGATTAGAAGCGACGGCCATCACCCGATGCCTTCTAATAAATGAGCCCTCTAGTCTTTCGAAAGAAACGAAATTGCAGGGACCCTAGACCAGGAGGCTGTTGCGTATTGTATTTGAACGTGTTTTCTTTGGACTTATTCTTACTGTCGCAGTGGATGCAAACGGTGTTCTTTTGATTGACCTCACGCCTCATCTTGTATCGGGCCTCTAGTGCTCTCTTCACGGTGGCTGCTCTGATTGAGTGAGAAAATAAGATGGAAAATATGAGCAACCGTAGTCTGGGTCTATACCAAGAGTTGCACAAATGTCGTCGAAGACTAGGTGGTTGAAGGCCGCACTAGCTGCGAGGTATTGTCACTCATGACCATGTATATCTCGCTAAATCATATTTCCTATTGCATAGTTGTTGATGTGATTTGCTGGTTACGGGTTTGTAGTTAGATAAATTTTTTGTTTCTACTGCCTATTCTGTCCCACAAAACTCAACAATGATATAAGAGCCATGTCAACATATTATGTTTTAGGATTAATCGATATGATTGGATTTTGGTTTTTTTTCCATTTATATATTGCATGCGATGTGAATACTTTAATTGGCTAATGTGCATATCCGATTAAACACCACTATCCCTATATATATATGATATGGTATATATATGCAATCAATACACATCGTCCTAAAATAGTTTTGATGGTGGATGTGTAGCGTGGTTATGGCCTATAAATCCCTATGTGTGTGCATGGTTAGTTTTGGTTGTTTGCATCTCGGTATGTGTACTGAGTCCTTTCTTCTATTCTAGATGTAACTCGAGATAACTCGAGCCTTCTATTCTACCTTTGCCCCCCCCCCGACGAATGTAACTCGGGGTTAGTAGGATAGTTTTATTTCCTATAATGTCGAAGAAGGATGGGTGCCCAGACGAGCAGATGGAGGACCGAGATGACCGACTGATGGCACGAGACAAGCAACTGGTGGCCTGACGAGGAGCACGACGACCTGAGAACTAACTGTCTAGATGAGCCAGACAATCGGTTGGTGACAACCAACCGACCGGCCAGGAGGTGAGTTGACCAGTCATAGGATGAGCTGATCAACCTAGAACGGCCCAAGCACAGATCTTCATCAACAATATTTTGCTGCATGTGATGTAGACCTAGATGATCATAATTCCTTGTGGCTCAAGGAATTACATATAGGATGGCCATAATCATCGCTTTATCGCTTCACATGTTTTCTTGTGGGATATAGCATGTATATGATACATGTTGTATATGTGGTGATTGGATATGTATATGTATATAAATACCAAACCCCTCAATGTAAATATTAAGTTTGAGATGCCTTCCAAAAACAACACACATGAAAATCTTGAACCACTAAGTGTGGGAATGCCCTAGCGTGGTGCACCGTCTATCTCATGGAAGTGTGTTGGTGAATATGTGGGTCTGTCCTAGCAGGGTGCATATTCATTGTGTTGGCGTTTGGGTTGGACTTAACTAGGTGACCTTGATTGGAAAAAGTTGCCTCATTGAAGGCATGGAGATGTACATGACAAAGAGTTGTGCATGACATGTATCAAGAGTTGCATAAGATGCAATTGGAAAAAGTTGCCTCAATGAAAGAATCTAGTTGTGGGTGACAACCCTAGCTGGTCCATGACATAGAGGATATTAGGATCTTGCTCACTAGAAGGTTGTATGCTGCAATCTTCAGAATTGATGGTGAGGGCTATCGATTTGATCAAAATAATGGGAGTGATAATTAATTAAAGGCCTAATTAAATATTGTCAACTTTATTCAAATCAAATCAAAAGGAGTTATGATAAAACACAAATGTTTTCTCTTGTAGAATCAAATGGCAAATAAATCATTATTGAAATCGGACAATTTAATTGAGATAAATGTCCATAACTGGTTAAGGACTATGAGAAGTGTTCTGCATATTCCTAAGATAACTTAGCCTGTAGAATCCGCTCTATATACGCCTAAGGCGTTGTTTGAATGAAAACTGATAGAGGGGGATCTAGTTAGACCCCATGTGCTCAATATGATTGGGCATATAGAACGTCTAGAGAAACTGAGATTTCCTTTGGGTCAAGAGTTGGCCACAAATATGATTTTGCAATCGTTGCCTAAATCATATAGCATGTTTATCAAGTATTGCTAATTGTGTAACATGGCTAAACTACTGTCAGAGTTGCTTACCATTTTGAAAAATGTTGTAGCATAAATGAAGAAGGATAGTTCCATGATAGTGGTCAGTGGAATGGAGTCCAAGGACACATGCAAGGCAGAGAAGTGTTCTCCCACCAAGCTGAAGTCCAAGTCTTCTGCACTCAAAATGTGGAGAGGATTAAGGGAATCAATGAAGATGAAGCAAGAGATAGAGATTTCTACTTCCGATGTATACATAATTGAGATTAACTTTACTACTTATTCATCATGGGTACTTGATACCGGATGTGGATTACACATTTGTTCAAATGTGAAAGATTTGAAAAGAAGTAGGCCTTTAGCAAAAGGAGAGGTTGAGCTACGTGTTGCTAATGGAGCAAGAGTTGCAACTAGTGTTGTAGGAACCTATGAGTTATCTCTACCAAGTGGGCTGATGATAGAGTTACAAAACTACTATTATGTACTTGCAATTAATAGGAATATCATTTCTATATCTTGTGTGGACAAGGATGGATTTGAATTTCTTATTAAGAATGGAAAATGTTCCATTTCTAAAGTTGGGATCTTTTATGGTAGTACCCCGATGTCTTATGGTCTATATTTGATAGATCTACAGACAAGTGTATACAAAGTAAACATCAAAAGACAAAAACTCAATGACTGAAACAAAGCATACCTTTGGCATTAGGGAACATAAATGAGAATTGCATATCTAGACTCCATAAAGATGGATATCTAGGCTCTTTTGATTTTGAATCATTAGAGATGTGTGAATATTGTTTATTGGGCAAGATGACCAAGGCTCCCTTTTTAGGAAAAGGTGAGAGAGCGAGTGATCTATTAGGACTCATACATACTGTATGTGGGACTTTTAGAACAGATGCTAGGGGTGGGTATCAGTACTTCATTACCTTTACTGATGACTTCACTAAGTATGGTTATGTTTACTTGATGAAACATAAATCAGAAACCCTTGAAAGGTTCAAGGATTTCATGAATGAAGTACATAACCAACTTGGCAAAAGTATTAAGGAACTTCGATACGATCGAGGTGGAGCATACTTAAGCCAAGAGTTTTAGGACCTTTTGAGAGCCCGTGGTATTGTATCACAATGGACTTCCTTTGGAAATAAATTCATTTTCTAGGAATACAACATTCCTGGATACAAACACTTTGTTGTCAGTTGGGTGGTATAAGTAGTAACCCCTTGTTTCTTTGGGATATCCAACAAAATTACACTTATCAAGTTTGGATCCAAGCTTTTCAGGAAATATCTTCTTGACATAAGCTTCACATCCCCAAACCTTCATAACAGGCACATCGGGACACTTCCCGTACCATATCTCATATGGTGTCTTTTGAACTGATTTAGATGGTACGTGGTTAAGAGTAAACACGGCGGTCATTAGAGCATGCCCCCAGAAGGAAGTTGGAAGATCGGCATAACTCATCATAGATCGCACCATATCCTGTATGTGTGATTCCTTCTTTTTGACACACCTTTATGTTGTGGTGTTCCAGGTGCAGGAAAGTTGTTACAACCCCAATTTTTGGGTTCATTTGGTGAGAAATGTAATTTCTCATATTAAAGATATTTGAACAAATAATGATATAATTTGTTTTGAATAAATGGATTTTTTTTACAATAGCCTTGATGGTTGTTTTGTGGGCTTTATTGGCTATTGGGCCCAATAAAAAGGAAAAGACAAAAGAAACTCCATTATTAAATGAGTAAATAAGAAAATGGAGAAAGGAAAGATGTAGAAACCTCTAGAAGGAAAAGGAATGTTATCCAAAGTTGGATTTCATGCCTCTTGGGTTCCTTGGGTCCCAAGGAGTCTAAAGTTGCAAAGATAATGCAACAAGAAAAGAAAAGATCAATTAAGTATTTCTTTATTAAGAAAGAAATTGAAAATAATGGTAAAATGTGGAAAATAAGTGGAAAGAGGTATAATTGAGTCATCCTTGGTGGATTTTCATATCCAAAGGATTCCTAATGTTAAAAGGAATGCCAATAAAGAAAATGAAAAAGAAAGATAAAGAGAAATCCTTAAAAAGATATATTTTAATAAAGAAATAAACAAGATAATGATAAATAATGGACATAGACGCATCTACAAGGATAATGAGTATCCATTAAAAAGGATTTCGAAATATTAGAGTTTCTTGGGGTCCAAGGAACCCCAATGGAGAAAAAGAAAGAGAAAAGGAAAACAATAACAAAATAAGAAGATAATGTGATACATCATTAATGACTTTTTGATAATATCAAAAAGAGATGTTATTTGTTTTAAGAAAATAGATTTTCGTGGCCAATAGATTAAAAGGAAAGGCTAGAGATAATGAAAGAGATAATTTTCATATTCCTAATTATCCATGAAATAAAGAATATCAAAGAGATAAACATGAGAGAGAAGATTACTTCTCCTTGAAGGAATAGGGTTCCTATTGGGAATAGAACTAATTGACACATAGATGGTCATCTTAGGGCATGGATACCCACCCCTATATAAAGGGTAGAGCCCTGGTTCGAGTCCGAGAGAGAGAGAGAGAGAGAGATCCCACGCTCTCCTCCTTGTTCTTTTCATGAAAACCCTAGTCAAGAATAGGGATCTATCCCTGGATCAACGAAGGTTGGTTTTATAGTCTTGATGGCGGTAGGGAGCTTCCACGACAACCTAAGATGGATCGGATATCACACCCGCACCCTTGTCTTCGAGCAGCTCTTGTCGTAGGACTACAAGACTACAGGAACCGCGACAGTAACCGCAGACGGATCTCGCTCAAGAATGGTTGTATTGGCCAAGAATTGGAGATGCTTTGCGTGCGCCAGGGTACGACGGAGGCAACGACACCCTCCCTGGTGGCCGTCGAGGTAAAGAGAGGGAAGAAGGAGCTGTGCCCTTGGCCACTAGGGCGGCAGCAAGCAGATGGCGCGAGGTAGAAGAAGGCGATGGGCCATTGGACAAAGTTTCCCCTCCGCGGGATGAAACGTTGACAACTTAACCAAGGGCAAAAGAGTCATTTAGTTATAATCTCAGCCGAGCTACGTTGCATGACTTAGATGACGTGGCAACCTCCCATTGGCTCGGGTAAGTAAATCCTTGCAAAATTCATTTATAATTAACAGTAGCTCGGATAGAAGTGCATAATATATGAATTTTGCTCAGAAGAACACGAGGAATGCAATAAAAATATGGTTGAAGCCTTTTTATGATTGCAATTCGAAAAGTAATGGAATTTATCAACTTTAGTGCTTTAATGATTAAGAAACCCTATTTTGAGATGATTAATGAATTAGTAGGGTTTAATGGATGATTAAAGTTGGTATTACTCTGTTAATCATAAAAAGATACATTAAGATAAAAAAAGGATGAACTTTGCACGTAATTAGTTTAATTTAGAAGTTCATGTGCATAAATATGCTTTAATGGGTCTTGAAACCCTAATGATGGTAATTGTGACTCTTAATGGCTTTAATTGTTCGAATTCATGATTAAAGTTGAGATATGATGGTTCTAATCTATTTCAAGTGTAAAAGTTCCTAATTGTGGATAAATACCCTTAATATGGTAATTAGGGTTGTCTAATGAATAAAGATGGAATTAATGATAAATAGAGTTCACATGTGATTTAGATGAACTATACATTGTTAATTCGGAAGGAACCAAAGAATATAATTAGGCCCAATGATCCTGTCATGAATTAAAAGGATAAATTTGGTAGTTTTAGTATAAAGAGCATAATGGACTTAATTGATGGCTAATTGTGCCTTTAATATGAAATTAAGGTTAAATGTTGTTAAAAGACAACCTTAATATATTTTTTGAAGAATAGATGAGATGATTAGGGTTTGTGAGTAATTGCATAAAATTAGGGTTTAAAAGAGTAAAAATGAAGTGAAACCCTAATTATAATGGAAACCCTAAAAGTGAACTAGAAACCCTAGGCAGCGAGCTAGGTTTAATAGATCTTGATGGCGTGATCAATAATAGGAAATTGGATGCATATTTTAGGATCTCTTTGTGTGCTTGCTTATTGGATTTCTTGCATTGATTGGATCGATTCTATCTCAAATCAGCTTGACAGTTATGTGGTTAATTATGATTAATCGCATTAGTTTTCCCGAAGGTTTTTCGGATGATTAATCACATTGAATGTAACCTATCAGTTTGGATGTTCATACCTGTAAATTATAAAGTCACTATGAATATCACAATTATAATAAAAGTGTGTATTCTCGCACCTACATGCCACCCTGATGGATGATGCAAAAAGGTCAAGCCCAGGAGGGAAGACCCAGGGGAACCACGAGTGGTGACCCCAGGCACCAAGATCGGGATTGAGAAGGTGCCCTATGATATTGCATGACTGGAGGGCACCATGGAGGGTGACCCCAGGAACCAAGCTCGGGATTTAGAAGGTGGCCTTAAGTCAATGGCAAAAGAGAAACCCGAAAGGGGGTATGCCAGGGTTAGGGCAAAAGCGGTGGAGAATGTCACATTGAAAGCGTAAATTGGCTTGTTAATTAACTTGATTGTGATATTTAGATTGTTATCCATATTTGCAAAATATTGGGTGTCCCCACATGCCGACATATTCCGATATGCTGACCAACGTTTTGTTTGTCGGTGTTTTAGGTACAAGCTTGAAAAGGACAAACAGTAAAGTGGCATATGTGGACTTAATTAACAATTAAAGTACAAAGGAGGATTAGTTAAAATAGACTCCAGATGTGGATAGATGTAGATATCCAAGTTTTCAAAAAGGTATGCAAAAGTTTTATTTTATTACATCCTTTCAGTTTAGTTTGGTAGAATTTGATAATTATTATTGATTATTTGTCGAACCTTTGATCCGAAAATTGGGATAACGACTCTGACCTCTTGGTCACCCTTAATTGGGGGTTACCGGAAGGCGGGGTCATTACAAAAGTGGAACTCAAAGAGGTTCGAGACCAGAAAACATTGAATTAATAGATGAACAAGAGGAACATAGAGAATCACAAACTATTGTGGAATCTCAAATTCCTCAAGTAACATAGGAACTTCGTAGATCTAGTAGGACACACCTTAAGCTTGAGAGAATTGGATATCTTGTGACTCAAGAAGGCGGTGAGTAGGTCGTAGATTGAGCCAACAACCTATCTAGAAGCTACATAGGGACCAAATTCTGAGAAATGGCTTGAGGTCATGAGATCTGAGATGGAATCCATGTATACCAACAAGGTACGGACCTTGGTGGATCCACCTGAAGAAGTAAAACACATAGGGTGCAAGTGGGTCTTCAAGAAGAAGACTGACATGGATGAAAATGTGTAAACTTATAAAGGCAGATTGGTTGCAAAGGGTTTCAGACAAGTTCAAGGTGTTGACTATGACGAAACCTTTTCTCTAGCTACCATGATTAAGTCCATTAGGATCATGCTTGTTATTGCAGCCTACTATGACTATGAGATTTGGTAGATGGATGTTAAAACCACATTCCTTAACAGGAATCTTGCCGGGGATGTATACATGACATAATCTGAATGTTTTATAAATCCAAAGGATGCAAATAAAGTCTATAAGCTGCAAAGGTCAATCTATGGATTGAAGCAAGCATCTCAGAGTTGGAATCTTTGATTTGACGAAGCGGTCAAAGAGTTTGTCTTTAGTCAAAATGAAGATGAGCCTTGTGTGTACAAAAAGGTTCGTGGGAGCATGACTACATTCCTCATATTGAATGTAGATGACATATTGTTGATGGGGAATGATATCCCTGCTTTACTAAAGGTAAAGGCATGGCTTGGAAATACATTTTTAATGAAAGACTTGGGAGAAGCTTCCTATATCTTAGGAATCAAGATCTATAGAGATAGATCCAGAAGGCTTTTTGGACTAAGTCAACGCACATACATTGCCAAAGTGTTGAAGAGGTTTAGCATGGAGAACTCAAAGAGAGAAATCATACCCATGAAGCATGGAGTTCCCATCTCTAGAGCTCAATGTCCCAAATCTTGTGAAGATAGGGAACACATGAATGGGATTCCATATGGTTCAATAATTGGATCCATCATGTACACAATGTTGTGCACATGTTCCGATGTCTCGTATGCACTCAGCATGATGAGCAGATACCAGTTAGATCTCAGAGATGCTCACTGGACAGATGTGAAGGATATCCTCAAGTACTTGAGAAGGACTAAGGATCAGTTCCTTATTTACGGTGGTGAGGAAGAGTTGGCGGTAAAGGGTTACACCGATGCAAGCGTCCAAACTGATAAAGATGATTACAGATCACAGTCAGGATTTGTGTTTTGCCTCAACAACAGAGCTATGAGCTGGAAGAGTTCCAAGCAAGAGACAGTTGCGGATTCTACGATAGAGGCTGAGTATATTGCTACATCCCATGTGGAAAAGGAGGCTTTGTGGATCAAGAAGTTCATCTCTGAACTTGGGGTGGTTCCTCGCATCTGTGATGCAATTGAACTTTATTGTGACAACAATGGAGCTATTACACAAGCTAAATAACCCAGATTACATCAGAGGTCCAAGCACATACATTGGCGCTTCCATCTCATACGAGATATCGTACAACGAGGAGATGTGAAGATTTGCAGAGTACCAACTGAAGACAATATTGATGATCCCTTGACTAAGGAACTTTCATAGCAGAAGCATGATGGTCATGCTAGATCACAGGGATGAAGGTTCATGGGTGATTGGCTCTAAGTGCAGGTGGATCTGTTGGTATGTATGCCCATAGAGCCAGTCATTTGATGATTGTAATGACATACATTGTAAATTATTTGAATAATAATAAAGGCAATTTCTGACTATATGTGTAATCTGCTTTGAGATAATGATATAACATGTTAGATGTCTAATGAATTGTATTACTCAATGACGTATGTCTTCAGGCTAAGGACCTGAATAATGAGATCATGCAGATGCTAAGAGTATACATTCTTGTTATGTCCCTAGTCGGTTGTTATTGTGGAAATGACCATAGACATTAATAACATAGAAGACTAGAGTGTGTGTTGGTTGATGATAGAATATCATTAGTCATGATATATGATATCAAACCAAGCACATAGGTACATGTTACAGAATGTTGTATCGGACAGACCAACCATAAGAGTTGTATGGAAACCACACTTGGTTAGTCAGGATTATCTCTTATAGTATTGGTGGTGATTGTAGTTCTTAGACCTAAAATCATTACACTCATCAAATGTCATTGGGTATAATTTGACATCATCAAAAACAATGCTGAAACATGGGTTGTTATAACGGTGACAATTGGGTGACTTTGACACATGGGGACTTGACTGTGAGTGATAGATATGGAATTTGTCCCTCTTAAGGGAGTGTGATATCCTGGCCACTTGAGGAGTGAGACTAAGAAATGCATGGCCACACACATGTGAGTCAATTTGTGACATTGAGCTTACATATATCTCAGACAGTCTAATCTGAATCAGGAAACATGGATTGAACGTTTGTAGAGGATGACAAGTCCATGCCACGAGTTCAATCTGTATATTAGTAACAAAGGGACTATACATTCACTGTAACACCAATAATGGATTGTAGGTTGAAAGTTGTTCTCCAACTTTCCTCTTCACTTGGGTAGCACTGATGTGTGACTAGGCACCACTCTTTTCTTGTTATGTCATAAGTTGGTTATGGACATTCACTGCCAATGTGAAATGGAACCTATAGGGTCACACACATATGATTAACATGGAAGAGGAGTTTATCCATGAATGATGTTTAGATTGATTACTAAAATGTTAGGTACTCAATTAAACATTTAATCAATAGACTTGACTTAGAATCATCATGTTCAAGTGTTGAACCAACTGATTAGAGTGTCAGATTGATTGAGAACTGCATTGACTGAGTTCTACACAACCTGGACCACCAACCGACTGGTTCACTAGGTGAACCGATCGGCTCATGGCCAGTGAGATGACTGGTTCACATTGGTGAACCAATCGGTTCACATGAACCAACTGAGCAGGTGTTGAGTTTCCCGGTTTGTGAGAAAAGATTTTTGTTTCACTTGTTCAATTCGACTGGGACAAGAATTAATCTTTGCATTAATTAGAAACGAATAAGGAAAGCCAATTGTGGGAAAGTCTGGGAAGTGAAATGACCGGTTCACTGGGTGAACCAATCGACTCACCTGCCCAAATGACCAGTTCAACTATCAACCGATTGGCTAACTTGCCCAAACAACCAGTTGAGTTGTGAAACGATCGGTTCATCTACCGCAGTACAATCAGTTCGTGAAAATCTGGACCCTTCTACTCCTACACAGATTGGGAACCCTGACCCTGCCCTCTATTATAAATAGAAGGGTATAGAGGGCTTCTCAGAACACAAAACTCAGAACATCAAGTGCTCTGCAAAGTTTTTGTCCTCTCTGGCTATGGTAATCGAGAGATCCCAAGCAAGTTCTACCTGTCCAGGGAGGAACAACGAGGGAAAGACAACTATAGAAAAGTGACTGGTGCTGGGAGAGTGTTTCAGTGATTAGTATGCTGACATAAGGAGATGACTTCTTCTAGTTTGTCCATCAGGTTGACCAAAGTTCCTAGTGGTCCGTGTGGACTATCTATAGAGGTAGGAGATTTCTACTGCTCAGGAGGATGACTATCAATCACAGTCCAGGTCTACACCAGGAGCTACACAGACGCCGTCGAAGACTAGGTGGTTGAAGACCGCACTAGCTACGAGGTATTGTCGCTGAGTAAGCATCAAGACCAGGTATATATCGCTAAATTATCTTTCCTATTGCATAGTTGTTGATGCGATCTGTTGGTTATGGGTTTGTGGTTAGATAAATCTTTTTGTTTCTACTACCTGTTCTATCCCACAAAACCCAACAAATAGTAGATACATTATGGTTATGTCCCTAGTTAGATATTACTATAGAAGCAAAAATAGACCACGACAATACATAAGACTAGAGTGTGTCTTGGTTGATGACAAAATCTCATCAGTCATGATGTGTGATATCAAACCAAACACATAGGTACTTGTTAGAGATTAGTGTACCAGAGAGACCCATGTTGAGAGTGATACATGGAGACTATGTAATTGTATTTGAAATCATCTCTCATAGTGATAGTGGTGATTGTGGTTCTTAGACCTGAAGTCACTACACTCATCCCATGCTGCTAGATATATTTTGACACCATCCAATGTGACCTCAAATAAGGATTTCCATAAATGTGATGCTCAAGTATATTGTGACACCTTGGGATTGAGTGTGAGTGATGTAAATGAAATTTCTCCCTCCAACAAGAGATTGATATCCATGCTACTTGATAAGTGAGTTTGAGAAATGTATGACCATACTCGTGTGACTTAATATGTGATATGTGAGCTCACATGCATCTCATGTAGCCTGCTCTAGTTCAAGGAACATGGATTGATATGATGGTTCCATGCCCAGAGTTTAATCCGGATATCAAAGACAAAGGATCTATACAATCACAATAGCAATGATCATGAATTGTAAGTTGAAGTTGATCTCTAACTTTTCAATTACTTGGGTAGCAATGATGTGTTGCTAGATACTACTCATTTCTTCTGATTTCATAAATTAGTTATGGACATTCACTACCAAAGTAACCTGGGACTTATAGGGTCACACACATAGGATGCACCTGGAGTAGGATCTTACTCATGAATATGGTTTAACTTGATTAGTAAAGTGTTTAGGTATTCAATTTAAACAAATTGGCTTAACATTTTCTGAACTGAGTTGTGAACCAAAAAAAGTGAATCGAATGGTTCCGCATTTGAACTGACCGATTCAACATACAAATTGCCCAATTTAATGATCAGTATGATAGGATCAAAGATTGATGCTAACATCATGTTGCACATTAATCAAATATTGAAAGCCAATGGGATTGAAAATAGGAAAGCAAGTGAACTGACTGGTTAAGGTGTTGAATTGATCGTTTCACATGTGAAACAATCGGTTGAAGTGAGATGGCCATTTCATGGTCCGCAAATAGAAAATTTGTGACATTTTGTATCTTTGACTCTCAGGTGATTTATATATCTTGACCCTGACCCTCTTATAAATAGAGGAGTAATTATAAATTCTAGAGGACAAAAATATAAGCTCTTACAATTATTGTCCTCTCACAGTTGTGTTAATATGAGAGCTTGAGCAAGTCTTACCTGTAAAAGAGAGAGACAACATGGGAGAGTAAGTCAATGCTAGCACGTTGACGTTCGAAGGGATAACTCCTTCCTGTTGGCTCTTGTAGCACAATGTGGAGTTTTTGGTAGTCCAAGTGGACTACATAGAGGTATAGATGTCGTTTCCACCACGCTAGAAGGACAATAACAACCACCATTCATGGTGATGTACCACGAGGTTGTCTCCTATTGTTCGTTTACGTCTTGTGAAGAGTGCACATCACTATGAAAAAGTTGTAACTAGACTTTCTCCAAGACAGGATATATATCTTACTATCCTCTTTCCTAGATTCATGTTTGACGTGATTTCCTAATTAATGAACATGGACGAACGTTTTTTATTTCACTACCTTCTCTGACATCCTTATTCTCAACAAATTTCATTACTACATCTGGTGTGGCTGTTTAACTAGATACGTACAATAACTACTGACGTGACAATGAATCCTCATTTCTTGAGCTACTCTAATGCTTATCTATAGTAATAAATTGGTTTTAGGTATGTGGCAGAAGCACTAGTAAATTGATCTTATGTATATTTCTATGACAAGCACATATAAATGAAAGAAAAAAGCATTGGCTTGAGAATAAGTGTATCTTTGTGAAAATCACTTTCATATAGTCTTTTCAGTAACCCCCTTCAAGATAAAATGCTCCAACATTTGAGAACAACATCTAAGCTTCCCACCCAGGTGGGTAACACTATCTTCCCCCCATATGGAAATTGGAAAAATTCACCAACAAATAAGATATACAATAACATGCATCCAATTCTCAACACACAAATATTCATAGCACATGATGATCACATTTGTATAACCTCAATCCTTGTATCCTGCATTGCAAGATAGTTTATCAGTGATTAAACACCATTCCCAGACACACATCTATAATCACAACCTCTCTCTTTCTATCTCTCTCTCGGGATGCCCTATCTCAACCGCTCATTCTCATTACTCAAAACCACCCACGACACCAAATAGGAAGCATCAGGCAGTTAGTTCTTTGAAGGCTTCTTCATCCAAGGATTCTCCTCCCTCAAGGAAAACCATTAAACTAAGTTACATGACCATAAAAGTGCCAGATACAACTCCTGGGAGTCTCCTTCCGTCATTGGAGAATGAGCTTGTCCAATTTTCATGGTGTCCAATTACCATAGGTGAGTTTCCCATTAACAAAGATCTTATATAAAGTGTTATCAATACCATATATTTGTAGATATATAATTCTCTTTGATGAAGAACATACAACAATACTGAGTAAAAATATAATAACATTACAGGTCAATACGATGATTTACCATAGAATCATCAATTCCTATTTCCACCTGCTCAACACGGAGGAGCTTCGCCGCAATAATAACACTGTTAAAAGGATTTTTCTTCCTTTCATCATCCGCGTGAGTGTCCTATTTTCATATATATATATATATATATATATATATATATATATATATATATATATATATATATATATATATATATATATATATATATATACATACATATATATACACACATATATATAGTCACAGTTTATTAGGAATGAATTAATTGTTATGCATACATGATTAACTATAAATGCCTTGATCCAATGGAATGCCGAACTGAGGTTAGGAAAACTTATCAATCCTTATAAGGAGTATGATTTCATTGATTTAATTTTTCATACTAGTTATTTTACAAAACATCATCATTTTAGCCACCGGGACTGCAATTGTGTAAGATAAAAATGATAACCTTTGTTGATATTTTAGAATATAAGTTTCTAAGGCTCTGATTGGTTTGTTGTAACTGGTCCCAAAAATATATGAATATGAGTTCCTAAAGTAGTTTTACATGATTGGTTTAAAGTAAGTGCTGGAACTTGAGTTCCACGAGTTCCTATGAGTTACAAAGTTTCATAAAAACCAAAGTTCATGAGTTCCCTCTTAAAAAGAGTGGAAAGTGAGTACTAGAATAATTAACAACATTTCATGTACAATTATATTTTTCATTCGTCATAAATGACACATGTAAAATATTTATGATTAGGAATGTTAGCGGTGTGGATATTGTTTATTTCCAAAATCATAACATAATATGGCAAAACACTATACACTATAAGAGACATCATGTAGAATATTTTACACTACAACTACCATTATCACTATGATCTATAAAATAAAAAATATACAAATACTATGAAAAAGTAATCACACTGCACCAAGTGACAAACAATATGATTTATATAACATATTTTCATACTTCATGTTTAAATATTATGATGTAAAAAATCATAATGAACTATAACCACACGTGAACAATATATAATAAAATTTAGTGTTTTACATATTGTTAAAAAATGATGAACCAAAACATATATTTACAAACACATAAAATGTGCATATCATTGCAATATTTTGTACGCACAAAGTGAAATACAAATATTATAATGTGATTTGAACCACAATATTTTATAAAATTATATCTATACCACATTAAAATATTTTTAAAGGATCAACATCGACATCATCACCGCTTGTTGAGCTAATTTTGGTTAAAAATAATTCTGATAAGTAGCGGATACGATTCTTTCTTCGATATCCTTACTTTTTATATATCACATAGTAAAATTAATTTTTTTAATTGATTTCTATATTTACATATACAACAAACGAATCACATGGAAGTGAATGAAACTTAACTTCCAGAAACTGAACTAGAGTTCCCATAAAATGAGTTCCACTTAACTTATGAGTTACACTAAACTAATCAGAGACTAAAAGTAAAATCTACTTTTGTTCTTTGAATGTGAATGCTTTGTAGTACATGATTCCCTTTCTAGAGAACGACATCCACTATGTCATCTAATGCATTGAATTTCCAACCAGGAGGTTCTTGTGTCTTAATAGTATTTCATATGAAAATAAATTCGCCGATGTGTACAGGCCCGAGGGGCATGTAATTATTAGCTATCTTTTCTATTGGAAATGCTTGTTGCCTACCTTCTAATGTTTTTCATACAAAAGTGCGTTGACCCTATTGACTTGTGATAATAGTCGGTACATATCTATAAATTTTGAACCAATTTTCAAACACTTATTAACTATCTTTTGTGTTGATCATGTTCGTAAGTTATGAACTGTGTTTTTACTCTATATTTTTTATAACCAATATTATGAAATATGAGAATATGTACTCATCATTACGATCTAAAATAGTAAAAAAAAGTCACTCATGTACATAAAGATTCACATGTAGATACAGATCGTCGAAGTAACAAACAAATAACAACACTCTCAAAAAACAACAAGTCAAATGAAGAAATTGTATCCTTCTAATATGTCTAAATCTAACAATATTGTGTGGGGTTATTGTAGGGAAATACGACATCAGATAGGAAGCGGAAACAAAAATTTTATTGACATTTTCCAGTAACCAACGAATTGTGTCAATAACTATGCAATGGAAAGGATGGTTTAACGAAGATATACATGGTCCTAGAGCAAGTCCAGTGATAATATCCTTGTCGATGTAGATGCACACTCTGTCTTGAATGGTGTCTGTGCAACTCCTGGATGCATTGGGACTTGTCTGACTGCTCCTCCACGGTCAGTAGAATCGAATGTCATTGTCTATAGCAACTCCTTGACATGGACTATTGGCAGATGTCATCCTCCTTAGAGATAGGAAATGGCCACCTCTCCTATAGAGAAGTCCACACAGACCAACTAGAACTCATGTCGTCATGCTAGAACAGACAGAAAGGAGTTGTCCCTTCTATTGTTGTACTAGTCACCAACCTACTCTCTCACAACAATGGCCTCAGTTGTTTTGTCTCCCACAACTATTCCTCCCTAGCTGGGTAAGACTTGCTTGGGTTCTCATGGTTACCACAACTAGAAAGGGAAACAATTGTCAGAGAAACTGATTCTCAATTATATGTTGTGTTCTGAGAAGCCCCCAATGCCACTCTATTTATATGTGGGGTTAAGGCCATGATTCCCAGTCTGTGCGGGAGTAGAAGGGACCGGAAGATCTTGAATTTTCACAACAATTTTTGAAATCTCACAGCCTGTGAAAGCCAAAACTGTCATCTCATAACTAAGACAGTTGTCTTGCACGTGAGATGGTCATCTTGCTAAGCGAAATGATCATTTTTCCATATTTCCTGATCGCACATGAATTGGCTATTTGAATATAATTAATGCTCACCATGACGTCAACACTAATCATTGATGTAATCGAATTTCTCCACGAATCGGTCATCTTGCTCTCGGGAGCCGGATGTCTCACGACAATGAGGTGGTCATCTCATAAAAGTGAAATGATAATCTGGACCACAAGACGGTCATCTCGCATAAGAGAAACAAACGTCTCGCTTCCTAGTTTAGGCATAACTCATCCAATTTAGTTCAAATCATCCTGACACTCCAAAAAGACAATCTCAACACTTGAACTGACCGTTTGGCAATCCAGTCAGATGGATTGTTGCATGAATTGAGTACCTAAACACTTTAGTAATCAATTCAATCATCATTTAAGATTAAACTCCTCTTCTAGATGAGTTCCTATGTGTGTGACCCTATAGGTCCCATACGATGTTGGCTGTGAATGTCCATAATACCTTATGACATCACAAGAAATGAGCGGTGCCTCGTCACACATTATTACTACCCAAGTAAATGGAAACTTGAAGAACAAAGTCAACCTACAATCTGTCTATGGTGTTACAATGTTTCTATAATTCCTTTGTCTTTGACATCCTGATTGAACTTGAGGCATGGATCCGTGATCCTCTTCAACATTAAATCTATGTTTCTTGCTATAACAGACTATGTGAGATATGTGTAAGCTCAATATCATATATTGACTCACACATACATGACCATGTATTTCTAAGTCTTTCTAACTCAAGTGGCCATGGATATCATACTCCCATAGGAGGGAAAAATT
Organism: Alisma plantago-aquatica; assembly: GCA_963693085.1. Classification (NCBI taxonomy): domain Eukaryota; kingdom Viridiplantae; phylum Streptophyta; class Magnoliopsida; order Alismatales; family Alismataceae; genus Alisma; species Alisma plantago-aquatica. The sequence goes on from OY856411.1 coordinate 611,784,862, forward strand.
CCATCTCTATCACTCACAGTTAGTCCCCATGTGTCATAGTCACCCAATCATCACCTTTATAACAACCCATGTTTTAGGATTGCATTTGATGATGTCAAAGCATACTGAACGACATGTGATAAGTGGAAGGATTTCACATCTAAGAACCACAAACACCACCATGAATATAAGATGTGATTATGACTTACCTAGTTAAGGTTTCCATGTATCACTCTTATGGTGGGTTTGTCTGATACACTATTATCTAACATGTATCTATGTGCTTAGTTTGATACCGCCATATCATGACTAATGAGATTCTATCGTCAACAAACTCACACTATAATCTTATGTGTTATTGATGTATGTTTACCTTCCACAACAACAACCAATCAAGGACATAACAAGAATGCATATACTCTTAAAATCTATATGATCTCATTTTCTAGGTCATCAACCTGAAGACATACATCTTTGAGTAATACCATTCTCTATACATCTATTACATTATTTCATTATCTCAAAACTAAATAAATAGAATAAATTGGAAGCTTGCCTTTATTAATAATCAAATAATTAACAAGTTATGTCACTACCATCATCATATGATTGGCTCTCTGGTCATAAATACTAACAGACACCCACTTGCACTTAGAGACAATCACCCACGAATCTTATTCCGAGTGACCTAACATGACCATCATGCTTCTACTATGAAAGTTCTTTAGTCAAGGGATCAACAATGTTGTTCTCAGTTGGTACTCTGCAAATCTTTACATCTCCTCAATGTACGATCTCTTATATGAGATGGAACCGTCTTTGTATATGCTTTGAGCGCTGATGTGATCTGGGTTCCTTAGCTTGTAGAATAGCTCCATTGCTATCACAATATAGCTCAATTACATTGATGATGCTAGGAATGACCCTAAGTTCTATAAAGAACTTCTTGATCCACACAACAGACTTTGTTGCATTCAATGCAGTAATATACTTGACCTCTTTTGTAGAATTAGCAACTGTCATTTGATTGGAACTCTTCCAGCTTACAACTCCATTGTTTTGGAAAAACATGGTTCCTGATTGTGATTTTTAATCATTCTTGTCAGTCTAGAAGCTTTAATTGTGTAACCTCTTACCATAAATCTTCCTCTCTGTTATAGACCAATAACTTATCCTTAGTCCTTCTCAAGTACTTGAGGATGTTCTTCACAGCTGTCCAGTGAGCTTCACTTGGATCTGACTCATATCTGATCATCTTTCTTAAGGCATACAAGACATCTGGATGGGTGCACAACATTGCATACATGATGGATCCATTTTCTGATGCACATGGAATCATACTCATGCTCTCCCTTTCTTCACCAGAAATGGGACATTGAACTTTAGAGATGGTAACTCCATGCAGCATGGGAAGGTTTCCTCTCTTTGAGTTCTCCATGCTAAACTACTTCAACACTTTGTTAATGTATGTGCTCTAACTTAGTCTAAGAGGCCTTCTTGATCTTTCTCTATCTGTCTTTATCCCCAAGATGTAGGACGCTTCTCCCAGGTCCTTCATATAGAATGTAATTCCAAACCATGTCTTTACCTTTTGTAATGTAGGGATGTCATTCCCCATCAACAGTATGTCATCCACATACAATATGAGGAATACTACCATGCTCCCACTAACCTTCTTTTACACACAAGGTTCATCTTCATTTTGATCAAAACCAAACTCATTGACTGTCTCATCAAAATGAAGATTCTAGGTTCGAGATGCTTGATCCAATCCATAGATTGACCTTTGTACCTTACAAACTTTATTTGCAAACTTCTGATTTATAAAACCCCAAGGTTGTGTCATATACATATCCTCAACAAGTTTCCCGTTAGGGAATACCATCCATTTCCCATATCTCATAGTCATGATAAGCTATAATGATCATGATGGACTTAACCTTAGACACTGGAGAAAAGGTTTTGTTATAGTCAACTCCTTAAACTTGTCTGAAACCCTTAGCAACCAATCTGCCCTTATAGGTTTGTACTTTTTGCATCCATGTCAGTCTGCTTCTTGAATACCCATTTTCATCCTATGGGTTTTACTCCTTTAGGTGGATCCACCAAAGTCCATAATTTATTAGTATACATGGATTCCATCTCAGATCTCATGGACTCAAGCCACTTCTCAGACTTTGGTCCCTTAATAGCATCTTCATAGAATATTGGGTCATCATCTACGACCGATTCACTACCCTCCTGATTCACAAGGTATCCTTATTATTTAGGTTCAAGACGTGTCCTATAAAAATCTACGAGGGTCCTGTGTTACTTTAGGAATTTGAGATTCTACAACAATTTGTGATTCTCCTTGTTCCTCCTATACCTCTTCAAGTTCAATGTTTTCTTGTTGGTATTGAACATCTTCAAGTTCAATGTTTTCCTGTACAACAATCTGTGAATCTCCTTGCTTTTCAAGGAATACAACTGCACTGACAACAAACACTTTGGTGTCATATGGAGTGCAAAAGTAGTACGCCATTATTTCTTTGGGATATCCAGCAAAATAACATTATTGATACTTAGGGACAAGCTTTTCAGGAATCATTCTCCTAACATAAGCTTCACATCCCCAAATCTTCATAAAAGACACGTTGGGATGTTTCCCATGCCATATCTCATACAATTTCTTTTGAATCAATTTAGACATACGCAGTTTAAATGTAAATGTGGCATCTTGAAGAGCATGTCCCCAAAAGGAGGTCAGAAGATTGATAAAACTCATCATTGATCGCACCATATCCATTAATGTGTGATTACTTGTTTCTGACACACCTTTATGCTAGTTGTTCTAGGTGGAGTCCACTGGGATATAATTCCATGGGCTCTAAGAAGGTCCTCAAACTCTTGGTTCAAGTATTCTCCACCTCGATCAGACCTAAGTGCCTTTATACTTTTACAAAGTTGGTTCTATACTTCATTCATGAACTCTCCAAACATTTCAAGATCTTCTGACTTATGTTTCATCAGGTAAACATAGTCATACCTACTAAAATCATCAGTAAAGGTAATGAAATATTGATACCCACCTCTAGCATGTTTTCTAAAAGGGCCACATACATCAGTATGTATGAGTCCTAATAGATCACTAGCCATGTCACTACTTCCAGTGAAGGGAGTCTTGGTCATCTTTCCCAGCAAATAAGACTCACATGTCTCTATTGATTTGATATGTATTTTCTATATGCCCTGAAACGCAAGTGTATGCTATCAGAGTAATATAGGCCAATGAGGCCCAGATGTCGAACACATGAAAATGTTAAACTTATAAACTACTACTAACTGTGATACATTCAAGTAGACAAAAGAAAACTTTAAATTGGTTGTTTAATTAACTACAAATGCAGAAAGTGAATCTAAAATTATTGGTGATTTATCACAATTGGATGGAATTCCTTAGGATACAGTTTCACCTCAGTTAACATTGCAACTAATAGAATAACATTAATACATTTCTCTCCTAACCCTAGACTAAGAGCCTATAACAAGAATTACCCACTTTCATGGTGTAATTCACTACCTAATCTAATACCAATCCCACTCACGTCACTACTACAGAAACAACCTTTGGCGTCGGTTGTTTAACCCCCTTTGGCGTCGGTTTCTGAGCGACGCCTATGTGGGCGCCGCTAAAGGTCGAATCCTTCGGCGTCGGTTTTTTAACCAATGCCTATAGTACATATAGGCGTCGGTCTTTTAGTAGATAACCTATGCCAAAATGGTTCGCGCCACAGAAAATGGCGTCATCTAGGAGACATTCTGCGTCAGTTATCTACCAAAAGACCGACGCCTATATGGAATATAGCGTCAGTGTTTAATTGGTAACCGACGCAGAAAGTGTCCTAGATGACGCTGTTTTCTGTGGCGCGAACCCGTTTGGTGTCGGTTATCTACTAAAAGACCGACGCCTATATGTATTATAGGCGGCGGTTTGACACGAACAGCCGACGCCATTTCCAGTACGGCTGTGGCCACATTAGGCGTCGGTTTTGTTCAGAAACCCGACGCTGTAGGTCTTTGCTGACGGTTTTCTGTAAATAACCGACGCCTATATCTATTTTTTTTTCATATCAGTTTGCAGGCCTGCTGTGGATGGTCAGTAGGATGAGAACCTGCAGTTCAGTTTTCTGAACTGTAGGTTTACGACATCCATTGATATCAGCCTACAAACAGGCCACAAACCTGCAAAAGTCCCAAGGAAAATTTCACACAAGTAGATACATTCAGACATCAATTCAATTCTCACATTCACACATATAGAAACATTCAAATACATGTATTAACATTAAGAAATATTCATTTACAAAGTATCATTCATTATCGCTATCAACATCCCAATTATATCTTACAGTTGCCACTGCTTGTATGGCTTTTGCCCATTCTTCTCTTATTTCATTTAATGCTTCCATCGTATATGGATCATGTATATTTTTTAAGCGTTTACCTATAGTGTTGTCAGTTTTAAACACCTGCAAAGAGAATGATGTATATATATAAGTAATAATATAAAAATAAGATTGATATATTTCATACTAACTAATGAGACTATATATAATATCTCATGTATGGTATCGATGTCCAATGCGGCATGTTTGATAATCATCTACATAAATCGCATCACATAGTATGTGCATGCCCAGCCATTGTCTTGTGTAGCGCACTATCAATTGAAACATACAAAATAATACAACTAAGCACAATTCACATCAATAATATATACATTGGAGTCGGGAACTTACTTGTACGTTCTGCCAATTTATTGGCTGGTTCTTTTTCCTTGGGACTGTTCCTCCAGCCTTTTTAAATGTATCTAAACCCCTACATGTTAATATAACACAGTAAATTACATAAGTAAATAGTAATATAATAACAAATGTTAACAGATACAAAAATGAAATATTTCTCACCAGAATAATGGCATTCTCATTACGTGTCCAATTTTAGTGTTTAATGTACTTCCCGCGGGATCTAGATAATAAACAGTGAACGTCCCGGGGATAATAACTAGTAACTCCCAATGTCTACCGCTAGAGGTAAAAAGTTAACAATTAATAACTCAAAATGCACAATAAAAATGGAATTTTCTTAAGTCCAAATTATAAATAAAGTAAACTTACTTGACATTGAATGGAGCTATTATTATCGTCTTCTTTTGCTGACCAAAAATTGTAAAAGCATCTATACAGTATTGTTGAACACTATCAGGGTCTTTAGCTATTATACTAATCAATGATGGAATCAAAAATCCCACATGATCAAATGCAAATTGTTTGTAATGATCTTCGACTAAGTAGCTGCAAAACATGTATTACGTATGCATTAATATATAAGAAACCAGATCACCAGATCTTACACAAGGTATATGGATGTATAAACAAGATCTCACCTTATCCATGTCTCTATCATTGATGTATTCAGCCAATCATACATAAACAACTCAATAATATCTTGTATAAATAAAGAGATATCGTATGATTGACCTGCATAATCTGCATCTAAAGAAACAATTATCGGGCAATGTATATTATGTGCCCGTAGCCAACATGCCATTCCCCTACAAGCAGGACCTAACTGGTATGTTAGGTCAGTTGGAACCCAAGTTGGTAATGCGGGAAGTGGAGGTGGAGGCCTAGGTGCTCCTGGTGTCTTCTTTTTAACCTGTATATATAATTTCAGATCAGTTGACATCATATATACACATTAACAGTCTAAATCAATGTAAATTTATCTTACAATTTCAGTAGTGTAGACGACATCTGCTTTGGGCCACAATATGACCCCGCCTTCTGCCTCAGCAAGTGTATCAATATCCGGGTGGGGATATGGCAATGTAGCTTCCCTCCAATCGGGTAACACACGTATTGGGCCCACACGAACGTAGCCCTGTGGCATTGGAGTCCCGTGAAACCTTTCCCCAAGAAGGGACGGGTAAGCTTGCGCCTCTGCAACAACATAGTCTTGTATTCTTAAGCGGCATGGCTTCAATGCCTACAAATTTACGTAAAGAATGTTATACATATATACATATCATCTTGAAAACATATCATCTTGAAAAGACTAGCTACAATGTCATAAACAATACTTACAGCAGACGTGTTAGGCGATGGGTCTCCAGGATTACTCGCAGTCTGTGCATCAGGAGAAGAGTGGGTCGCCATAGGCTGATTGGAAGCCTGAGATGCCTGCCACCGCAACAATTCTTCCTTGACCTTCTCAGCAACTACATCGTTGACCTTCTTAGAAACTATATCCTCGACTCTCTTATTCTCCTATACATGGATAAAAGAAACATTAGCTTCTTATTATTGAATTTCCTTTTGCAGTAACATTTTAAAAAAAGAATAGGTTACCTCTTCTTGAGAAAGTCCCACTCTGGGTTTGCGCTGGGATGGCCCAAAGAATGCTTTGATGCCCACACCAGCGCCTGCACCCCTAACATGTCCAGGATGCTCTGGGTTACCCAGAGCAACTGACAATTCATCCCTTGTACCCTGAGGGATGAACGTGCCTTGTTTCCTCTGCTCGTGCAGCTCCCGCTAATCACCATCAACAGAAATTGGTAAGTTAACACCACAAATAATCAATATTCAAACGATTGCTCTAAGAGTTGTATTTTACCATTTTCGCAGCCGCCTCAGCAGTTACGGGCTTCTTTATTTCACCCTTCTTGTTTTGCCTCCCAGCTATCCAGATATCATGGCGAGGCATGGGTGTGGCAGACTCCTGAGTAGGAGCACACTCTTGAGTAGCCGCAGACTCTGCATGTAGTCTTTGGCGAACGCTTGCATAGCCTTTTGGACCCATAGTGTGGTCATGCACATTCAGTGCACGCCTTGCTTTTTGTGCGTCACTGAGGGCCTAGTTAGTATGCACATTAATGATTTGGTTAGTATCACTAAATGTTAATCTTGAATAGATGAATACAATGTATATTAATTAAATTGGGAGTGAGCCTAATACCTTGAATTCTTCAGATTTTCTTGAAGCAACAAAATTGTCCCAATCTTCTTTGTCCAAGAAGTTCCATTGTTCAAGGGCTGACTTCTTTTTCTTATCACCCTCTTTTATGTATTCTCTGTTCAGATTTGTCCTATAATTCCTAAGCATCTTTCTAGCGCGTTGCATCACACTTTTACGATGCAACTTCTCATCCAATGCAAACAGATTCTATAAAATAGAAATGTTATTAACTAGTATCCAAAATAGAATTGCAAATAATAGAATTTGTAATCTACAAAATAGAATTGCAAATAATAATAACTCACGCATAAATCCTTCCATATCAAGTCTTTTTTCCCCTGAGGAACTTTATGCCAATTATCATACTTAACACCACAATGGCTCCGAGCGGTACACCCAAGATAGTTTACAAAATTATTGCGGTTCACTCCAATTGCATTTCCTCCATTATCAAACTCCACAACCAATTTGGATCCACTGCCACTAAGTGCTATTAACTTCTTCAACAGAGTGATGCCCCTTTTCTTGTTCAGTGTTTGGTGATGCGCATCAAGTTGCTCCAGTGCTTGAGTGGGTACATGTGCATCATCAACCTAAAATTTGACAAAAATAAACACACTGAATTAGCCTAATATAGAAATATAAGATATATGACATAACTAGAAGATAATGAATTTTATAGAAATACAGGATATGTTTTTAGAACTTACATTGGTATCCTCGCCATGCTCGTCATGGATAGCATGCTCATCATGGACTTCATGCTCATCATGGACATCATGCTCATCATGGTCAGCCATCTGAAAATGTCATTAAAAAGGCAAACATTTAGCATTTGTATTAACTAGAAAAAGGATTACATTTAGCATTTGTATTAACTAGAAAAAGGCAAACATTTAGCATTTGTATTAACTAGAAAAAGGCAAACATTTAACATTTGTATTAACTAGAAAAAGGCAAACATTTAGCATTTGTATTAACTAGAAAAAGGCAAACATTTAGCATTTGTATTAACTAGAAAAAGGCAAACATTTAGCATTTGTATAAACTAGAAAAAGGCAAACATTTAGCATTTGTATAAACATGCATGTCTCTAAAATTGTGATCTTTTATCAATTAACAATCCTTCATTGTGATCTCCGCGCACATATAAGTCATCATTAGCTTCAATATTTTGTGGAGTTGGCAACCCAACTGAGAATGGACTGGAGTCATCATACTTATCATAGTACTCTTCTTCATCTATAGGATCTTCAATGAACTGTCTTTTACCATGAAGAACAACCGACCATTTATCATTTGCAGGATCATCGATATAGAATATTTGTTTCGCCTGTGATGCCAATATGAATGGTTCACCCTTCTCGCCAATCTTTTCAAAGTTCACCAAAGTGAAACCCAATTCATCCACTATAACTCCTTTGGTGTTATCAACCCAATTACATTTAAAGAGCGGAATTTTGAAATCTATGTAGTCAAAGTCCCAAATGTATTCAATGACACCGTAATATGTCACCCAAGCACTGCTATCGACATCTACTGGTTTTGATTTTGAAATCTCTCCATGCCAGTGCCATTCTGTATAGCCTTGTACAATCCCGTTGCACATGACATGACTTTTGATTTCCTCACCAGTGTTGACTTTCAAGTTGTTACCGCAATGCCTACATGGACAATAGAACCTATATGTAGGTTTTTTCCTATGTTCCTCGGCAAATCTAATAAACTGATCAAGACTAGATATAAACTCTGGGGTGCAACGATTACGAATGGACTTCCATGATCTATCCATTCTATGATCAGAGAAAACAAGTATATATTAGGAAACAAGTATATATTAGGAAAAGATTAGGGTATACACTTACATCCTACCTAAGTGTATAATGTGATGTCATTCTTATATATAATAAATGTGTACCACCTATCCCATCCTTGAACACCTAATCTCACTAGTAAGTGTATAATGTGTATTGGGTTTTCAAGAAAATTTCGGCAGCATTTCCCCGCTGTTCTCTAAGTACATATATACTTAGAGAACAAATGGGGAAATGCTATCGAAATTTTCTCGAAAACCCAATACACATTATACACTTACATCCTAAGTGAGATTAGGTGTTCAAGAACAGTCCCAAATTGGGGACTATCCAAGATTTACTCCTAATGAGTCAATGTTGGACTGGTTTCTAGGCCAACAAACACATTTGATGTCATTCTTATATATAATAAATGTGTACCACCTATCCCATCCTTGAACACCTAATCTCACTAGTAAGTGTATAATGTGTATTGGGTTTTCAAGAAAATTTCGACATCATTTCCCCAATGTTCTCTAAGTACATATATACTTAGAGAACAAACGGGGAAATGCTATCGAAATTTTCTCGAAAACCCAATACACATTATACACTTACATCCTAAGTGAGATTAGGTGTTCAAGAACAGTCCCAAACCGGGGACTATCCAAGATTTACTCCTAATGAGTAAATCTTGGATGGGTTTCTAGGCCAACAAATACATGTGTTGTCATTCTTATATATAATAAATGTCTATAAACTACAGGAAACATGGTTAATCCTAATCCACAGAGAATTATTAAATAATAAATCAATAGTTTCAAACAAAAGGTCTAGGAATCTTTACTAGACATTATATGTATCCCTAATCATCATATTTAACATACTACATTATTATGAACATCCAGATCAGATTAAGATCATACTATGTTATAACCATTGGTTTAATAACCCTATTTCCGCATGTACATGTTTATCAACTTTAAAACCCTATAATTCATGAAATCATTCTAATTCAATTTAATATGTTGGCATCACATAATTATATAATGACATCAGAATATATAGAAGAATCATAATTAACATGATTAACAACATGCTCATCAAACTAGGGTTTTCGAGAAAATTTTATTCACAATCTATGCATTTTTCTGATCAAAACCATATGCAATATGTCTATAATTGGAGCTAGCATTTATTTCCTATATTATTGGCAATATTAATGTGTGAATCTGACCTGGAGAGGAGCTGTGGTCGAACCTGGAAGGTAGGGCTAGGGCTAGATGAGTTACGGCCGGTCTGGAGAGGAGCTGTGGTCGAACCGGCGGCAGTGCGCGACGATCGATGAGCAGGCGGCGACGGAGAAGCAGCTAGCTAGCTGTCGGCCTGACGGCGGCGCGACGGCGGTGGAGAAGTAGCTAGCTGTTGGTGGAGAAGCAGCTTCTGTTGGCCTGGCGGCGGCGGCGTGGAGGCACTGGCGGCGGCGTGGAGGCACCGGAGGAGAAGGCGGCGTGGAGGCACCGGAGGAGAAGGCGGCGGGGGAGAAGGCGGCGCGGCGGCACTGTCGTGGAGGAAGATGGTGGTGGTTGCGGCAGAGTGGAGGGTCGGGCGACAGCAGAGAAGAAAGGGCCGGGGAACAGTTTAGGCGATGAAACAGAAGAAAGGGGAAGAGTCGGGTGATCGTGGGATATTAAGTTCACCAATAGCGTCGGTTGTTTCAAACAACCGACGCCTAAACCTCTTTAGCGTCGGTTGTTTGAAACAACCGACGCTCAATTGGACGATATTTTCACGAAATTGTTTGGCGGGAACCACTTTCGGCGTTGGTTATCAACGGATAACCGACGCTGAAAGTGACACTTTTCGCGCAAAGTTTCATCACACATAGGCGTCGGTGGCTATTTAAATAACCGACGTTGTATGTGACACTTTTTCATTTTGCTCGAAAATTGGATTTCGCGGGAGCTTTTAGGCGTTGGTTTGTTATAGTCAACCGACACTGAATACAAAGCGGTACCCATGTCTGGCTGGTCTTCGAATATAGACGTCGGTTTGCCTAAACAATCAATGCCTTATATTATAGGCGTCGGTTTTCCTTAATAACCGACGCCCATAAAAGCGACACTGAATGCTATTTCTGTAGTAGTGCGTATCGAATGTGTAATTTTTCAGGTGCTTTAATGAAACCTCTGGTTAATCTGTTCACAATTGTAAGTCACCTTTCTCAAAGCAAGATATAAAATGTGTATTTCTATAATTTTCCAACCATTAATTTCCTTTTGCAAATCAATTAAGGTGTAGCTAACTACCTATGGTGATCAAGCATGGATAATTCATTGCAAATGCATAGAAATAAGTCCACAAATGGAGAGAAATTGATATATTAATGCATAACATCAATTACAATGCATCACTGGATTACTCCCGGGTCCTAAGGAGCAAGTGGTTTAGCCCTATTTGGTTTTCATGGTCAAAAACTTCAAAGAGGAGAAGAAAAATGTGGGAAACATTACAAGAATTAAAGAACCCCTGAAGTAGATGGTCCAAAAGATCCCTTCTCACACACGTGCCAATTTTCTATCTTCTTACTACAAATCCATCCACTGGAAATGCCTGAACTGTCCAGAACGTAGTCTTCTTCTCTGCTTTCTCCTCTCCTTGCTCTCGGTTATCGTCCAATGCAAAAGAACATGATAGATAGGTTTGGCCTAATTCCCCCTAAGTCATATAAGTGACTTAGGGTGAAATAGATCCTCAATAGTCAGATTATATGCTATCTTTAGATCTTCCTGATCCTGACATGTTGGTACTATCGACTCCTCTAATTGTGTGACCACCTGGCAAGTTGTCAATACTACTGAGCTGGATGTTGATAGTACTCAGTTGCTTCGATAAATCATGATCAAAATCTTGTGATGTTGTCGATAATATTGACATACAGAGACGTTACTATCGAGTCTTCTTGATTATTCTTTGTTTTAACCTAAGCATGTGTCTATGCCACTGACTCCAAAATTGGTAGTATCGAGCTGCGTAGATTCTTGTAAAAATTCATGAAATTCACAAAATCCAAACATAAGCTCTGGAAACATAGTAACTAATTCAAAAAAATTGAAACTACATTTATTTGATACTAATATATCATAGGCTAATGAGAACAAATCATGAAGAATTCATATGAAAATTAACAAACAATGCAAAAAAATCAATATAAAATAGCTTGTGAAAATGAAAAATAATCAGTGCATAAAACTCTCCAAAGATTAAATGTTGCTCGTCCTTGTGTGACAAATCCTTGGATCTGTTTGAGACAAGTCAGTAAAAGGACATAAACTACTAATTTCATTTCTCAACCATCCCCACCTAGTGGTCCCCAACCGACCTTTGTTGACTACTAAACAATCAATTACTAAGCGGCCAAACATTTCCATAAAGGTTGTCCACCCTTAGATCAATGAACACTATCAAGAGAGAAATTAACACCATAATCAATCAGGCATTCTTTTGGTGCGTTATGTGATTCCCTATTCTACATTTTGGAAGTAGTTGTCCTTATAAGAATGGATGAGGAGAAAATCATATAAGTGGCCTACTGATAAGAGCAATGACTGGTATGAAATGGATGGAAAGTGAAGAATCACAAGTACATCCAAATTATCTTTCCAAAAATAAAATATGATGAATCTATATGATGAAGAGAATGAAATATACATGAATCCTAATGCCTACTATTGTTGGTGGAATGATGCATGAATCAAAAGTTTTTTGTCAATTTAAAAAAGATGAATTTAAAGAAAAGAATGCATCATGTGAATGTTCCATATTTTTGTAGAGAGCTAAAGTTATCCTTTCTCCGTAAGAATTTTAAAACATTAACAAACATTTCTTTCATTGGTCCATTATTTCAGCATGATGGAACATTATGGTTGGGATTTACTAACATATCGCTCTTTTTTCTCTCTTTTTTTCTATTTTTCTGAGGGTATGGATGTGTATCCCCTCACTCAAAGTTTGAAGTAAAATGATACCCACATGATATGGAAATAAATGATATGAAATTAATGTTATCTACATGTAATTGTTTATGCAACTAAAATTATATGCACAAAAATTGTTTATGCACATGAATGTATATATTTTGTTTTTCATTTTGTAATGAATGCAATAAAAGAAAACTAACTATCTTGTCACCTACTATGCCATGCAATGAAAACAAGAGAAGATAATTAAGAATACTTGATCATCTTAAGGTGGCGAGTCAAATGAATGGAAGACGAATGAAATCACATAACTAAGAGACGATGCCTTTCATGAACTTATGATATGTCCCTCTTTAATGACCTGTGTACATGGTAACCTTAGGGCTTCTTTCTTAAATTTCCATTTTAAGATCTCATTAATTGTTTGATCAATTTTAGGCTCAAACCCCATTTTCATCCACATTTCATGAATAATTAAGATGTTCATTCATATTAAATGTGCTTAAGATGACTAGCCCATACACTTCCTCTACATGGTGTACCTCAAGAGATTTGCACTAAGACATAGTTTTACTTTTAATTTTTTTTCCTTGCAATACAATCAAGAACACATGACATTAACATCAAACATGAATTAAAGTCCACTTTTACACTAGATATATATGGATCCTACAATTTAAAACCTAAAAGGCAAATAAAACAAATAAAAGCTAAAGAAAATTAAAACTAAGGATAGAGACCGTTCCAACTAACCCCCTAAGCTTGAACTTGACTATGCCCACATAGTTAAAATTATAACTCAAGATGTGGAATAGTGGTACCAAATCACATGGGTGGTGTTGGAGGATGTGGCATGGTGGGACCAAAGGGGTAGAATGTCCCCTGAAAACTTGGCGGATGTTGTGGCATTGGTGGAGGTTGTGTATAACCACCAAAGTATCCTTGGTTCTAATAGTGATCGAAGAACAACTATTGGTACTGTTGGTGCCCCTCCATCCTCTGCAGGCACATGTGCAAGTACTCTTGGTTTTCCAAGAGCTGTTGCTCATTCTCAAATATTTCCTACTGGTTGTGGTACAATCATCCATGCACGTCATGGATGTCTGCCAAAATCATCGTCTGTTGCTGCATCCCTTATTGTATCTCCTTCAACATCCCATACATTCCCGCCATGGAATATGGATCATCCTCCTGCGTTGCCAGTGGAGCAGAATAACTGGATGCTGTAAGGTCTTTGACACTTGCGAGGAACTTGCCTCCTCATGATAGGGATGGTTGGTTCCTCCTCATCTTCTTCATCCTACTCCTACTATAGGTCTTCTATTGCAACATCTTCTTCCTCCTCGTGTGATGAGCTATCTATGGGCCACCGCATGAGGTGGATTATGTGCAAGTCGAAGACAAAATATGGCATTGCCCGTTCCTTATACTGAGTACCTACTGTACAACATGCTTGTACTATACCCTGGTGTGTGTTGACGTGGTTGGCTCACTTGAAGTGCTTTAGATCAAGATTTAGTGCCGCCTTTAGAGGTTTTACATTGGAGAGGTCGAGGTTGAGATAAAGATCTATCGGTGTGATCAAACCTACAAAATGAATGGGAGGTTTCCTCTGCACCTGAAGCTTTACCCCCATCATCAGATGAAAGAAAAAGGCATAAAAGTCCAAACTCCTTGCTCCTAGCTCTAGAAACTTGTAGAGAAAGTAGAGGTCAACCCTCTAAACCTTCCCTTACCCCTGGCCAGATTTGTCTAAATGAGTGTTGGTGAGGAGGCGATGGAGTATGCGATCAAAATGATGCTTGATGTTGTTGATGGAGTTTGTATGCCATCTCCCATGCCATCTTGAAGTCGAAGTTGTCGGGGTAGAAGTGATCCCGTTCACTCATTAATCCATATATGGCATTGAAATGCTACAATGTCAGAGTATGGTCAATGTTGTAGAGGTAGAAGCTGACGCAACCATTCATCCAACCATACCCATGTTCAGGATGATGCAAACCTCCAATGGAACCAGAAACTCACAGACAAGATCTGGGTATGTAAGCTAGTCACCGAAGAAGGGATGGTTGCCCATCAGCCCTTGACGCTCACAGACCAGGTGCATGTTGTCGATGAATCCAATGGAGGCAAAAAAATTATGATCACCATACTACGTTGCATGCATCTACCTCTTTTGCAAATCTTCATAGATCTTCTTGATGTCTGCACTGGGGTTGGAAATCTGGCTTGGTTTTAGAATCAAGTTTGGAACCCCCACTAATGAAGAAGCTTCTCACCTTGGCACCATCCTTGGTAGTAGAAGGGGATTTGAGAGAAAGAGAGCTCGGTGTAGAGTCTTAACGCACGGAGATGTTCGCACGTGCTTGCTTTAAGGAGGAGTAGAGAAGTGGTGAAGAGAAATGAATCACAACCCATCCTTTTATAGCCGCAACTTCCTCTCTATCATCACTTTAGTATTATCGATGATGTGTTGGTAGTACCAACTTTCATATCAAATCCTTGTGCTCGGTGCTACCGACAGTCCCGCTTTTCTGATGTCATTGGCATGGATTGCATGTTGTTGATAGTACCTATGTTGTGTCAGTAGTACCAACTCATCTTATGGATCGGTGGTACCAACCTTCTCATGTGAAGAGTCTCGATCACTGTATTGCACTCCTGCAGATCCTATGTTTTCAGCTGTCGGTAGTACTAACTTTACGATCGGTAGTGCCAACATGTTCAAATTTTCCGATGCTTCTGAGTAGGAACTCGATATTTCAAACCTAGAGCATGCCTCCTCATCGGTACTATCGACTTAGTGTAGATAGTATCAAGTCCTTATTTGTTACTAAGCTCTTTTCTCTGCAGAAAGTTGGTGCTATCGACTTAGGGGTCAGTAGTACTGAGTTTATTTGAAAAATATTTCTCATCTCTCTGTGATGTTGTCGGTACTACTGACATTTTGGTCGGTAGAGCCGAGTTGTTCTATCAACTCAATCCTTTTCCCCATGACCTTGTCGGTAGTACCGACTGGTACTCGGCCTGCACATAAAAAAATGATCACGATACCTTTTTTTCATGAAAATTTAAAAAAATGAAAACTAAGGCTATGAAATTACAAAACTGAATGTAAAGAAGGAAAATGATGGTTGGTTTGCATCCCAAAAAGAGACCTTGTTTTATGTCATAGGCTCGACGATCCGAATGAACCCACTGGTGAAGCTCAATGAGCTTCAACTCATCCTCTTTCCTTACCACATCTGCCCTAAAGTAGTATTTAACCCGCTGGCTATTAACAAGGAATGGCTCAAACCCATTGCTAATTTCTACCGCCCCATGGGGAAAAACCTTAAATACATAAAAAAGTCCACTCCATCTAGACCTCAACTTACCAAGATGTAATTTCAACCTAAAATTTAACAAAAGAACCTTTTGTCCAGGAGTGAAAACCCTATGTAGGATGTGACAATCATGGATATTCTTAGTTCATTCTTTGTAGATCATTGAGATTTCGTATGTATCAAACCTAAACTCACTGAGTTCATTAAATTCCAACATCCTCTTTCTTCCTGTGAAATCCAAATTGTAGTTCAATTTTCTTAATGCCCATCTAGCTATGTGCTCTAACTCTATAGGTAAGTAACATGCTCTCCCATAGACCAACCTAAATGGACTGGTTGGTATAGGTGTCTTATAGGGTATCCTATATGCCCATGGATCATCATTGAGCAAAATGCTCCAATTTGTCCTATTTGTTGAGACTGTCTTTTCTAAGATTTCCTTGATCTCTCTATTAGACACCTCAACTGCCCTTGGGTTTGGGGATGGTATGGAGTACCTACCCTATGCTTCACTCCATACTTACTCAAAATGCCCAAATTTCTTGTTGGTGAAATGAGATCCACAATCACTAATGATCAAACTGGGAACCCCAAACCTACAAAATATATGACCCTTCACAAAATGACATACTACTTGCACATCATTGGTGCGGGTTGGAATTGTCTCCACCCACTTAGACAATAATCAACAACAAGTAAAATGTATGAGTTCAAATTTTAAGACATGAAAGGGCCCATGAAATTAATGCCCTATAAATCAAACACCTTGACTTCCTAAATAACATTCAGAGGCATCTCATATCTTCTTGAAATGTTACATGCACATTAACATGCATCACAATGAAGAACAAAATTATATGCGTCCTTAAAAAGTGTAAGCCAATATAAGCCACATTCTAAAATCTTGGCCGTAGTCCTAGAACAAGCATGATGACTCCTAGTAGGTAATGAATGACAATGTGCCAATATTCTCTCAAACTCACAATCTGTAACAAAATAAATATCCATCTAATCAACCTAGGCTTAGCATCCTTTTTCTACAGCAAATACTTGATTGTCGCATGATCAATCCAAATTATAACCTTTGCCCCTATCAAATATTGGAGAAACTTCTCAAAATGGAAAACAATCGCCAATAGGTATTTTTTTATAGTTGTGTAATTTAGCTGGGCATCATTAGGAGTTTTAGATACATTGTAGATAACCATGGGAACCTTATCTCAGCGTTGGACTAGAACAAACACCACTTCATGATCTGATCCATCACACATCAGCTTGAAAGGTTGGCTCCAATCTGGAGCATGGACAACCGATGTGGAAACAAGATTCTCCTTCAACACCTCAAACACCTTCAAACATCACTCATAAAAATCAATATCGACATCCTTTTCTAACAATTAAAAGAGCAGTTTGACAATCTTAAAAAAATTCTTTATAAATCAAATTGGGTAAAAATAGTTCAGTATATGAATAGAGGCTTGAGTTTAGGTTTTTCTTAGCTTGGGTAAGCAACTTTGTTCTCCAGAACATTAAATTTAGATGTTGGTTGCATGATATGTTATCTATGACTATTATCCTTCATATGTTCATTAAAATTTTCAAATTAATTCAATGTTTGTGGGATTATTAGTTTAACATGATATAATTCCTGAAATATTATTCGTTTATATGATATTGTCAATGGTGTATCATGACTACATTTCTCATATTACCCAATATTTCATAATGATTTTTAAGTTCACATTAACATTAAACTTTTGTTTTAGAAGTGAGATAAAATATCAAGTTCATATGATGACCAAGTTGCAAGATCAAGGGGGAGAATACCAATATGTTCATAGTGAAGAGATTGATTAATTTATCATAAATAGATATATTGTTATATTCATTGTAATCACTTCAAAATTGAGGACATTTTGGAAATCATGGACTTTCCTAGAATTGATTGCACATAAGTTAGAATTTAAATGGACAAGTAATATGGTTGTATTGAAATTCATATGTGTAATAATTGTTAAAAGATTGTTATGATCTGTGCATGCATCATATTAGGCCTTATTTGGTTTGTAGGATGCCATTGAGATAGACAAACTGAAAGGATCAAATTGGAAAGGGAAATGATTAATTCATAAGATTTTGTTTTTTTCCTTGCTTCATGTTGTGTTTTGATGAAATATAACATAAATTTTGACATATATACTTTATCACCCAATCCAATCCTCATCCTTCCCATCGTCTAGTGCAATATTGACCTTGATGATGTAGAATATCTTAGATGGGGATACTTCAAATAATAGTTCTCTATCAACATCATATGCACATGCATGCAACTCTCTTAATCAGCTCACTCCACTACATTGGATCTATGTGCACTGCCCATGGAGGGAACTAGTGTAGTTGAGGGCATGACTCCAACCCATGAAAGAAGGGATGAAGGAGTGGTCACATGTTGTTTTTGGATCATGAAGAGAGGTTGTGGTGCCCGAAAAAATACCACTAGTGGATGAGCTTCAAGATCCATCCAAATAGTAGTGGAACACTAGCCATATTTGTCTATATAAATCACACTTATGACTGACAATTCACAATTGATTTCGTTTAATGTTGCACAGTGCCTATCACAAGCCGAATAAGGAATTGATGGGTGATATATTGTGATATAAAAAGAAACCATTTCTTCCAATGAATAGAGAATCTTTGGTAGGTGGTAGTTGTGTGAGTCAAGGAAGTGGAAGTCTAAAGAGTGGTTAGGGCCATAATAGATGGGGAGATAAGAGGGTTTAAAGAACTATGCATGCTAGGTAGATTTTAATAATCTTATAACTTCTGGATTACTAGACAAAAGTTGTCTTTACTAGTTTGTATTTTTCACAAACAAATATGTGGCTAGGATAGAGCTCCATATTAGAATCTATCATGCATATGATATTGAAACCGTAAAAGGGCTAAATGGACTTTCTTAGCATCATATTCTTTTCAGTGAGAATTATTTTTTTATCGCATGTTGTGTTAGATTAGTCAAGATTTAAAGAAACCATGATGTCTAAGAAATGACTTTTGAAATCCGTGTGTAATGATTTTATTCAAGTTTTACTATTGTTTCTAAACCTTCATACTAATTCATTATAATTTGTGAAATCATTATTGCAAAAAGGATGTAAAGCAGTGACAGATGCTAAGATTAGAATCTCAAGATTAGAAATGATTCTCAAGGACAACTTGGTAGGTTGACATCTATGTTAGGGATGTTTATTTTTTTATCACAAGAAAAATTGGCTCTTGTGGCAGAAAACAACTGATATTGTCATTTTGGTAGTGACGTCTAGGTGAGTGCCACAAGAAATCATATCTATAGCATTAATTAAAAAAACATTAAAGTTTGCACTAACGATCACATGAACAAAATTGTTGAGTGAAGGCCTTTATTTTGTCAATCTTCCAAACAAAAGCCACAAAAATATTATCCCTTGTTCGTAGATATACCATTTTAGGCAAATGTGTATACAATTATAAGCTAATATACTATTGTTTTATATATTTTATATCAGTTGTTTTTTAGTTTAATAGTTGCTATACATTGTAAATATATTTTATAGAGCATGATGTAAAACATTCATAACTATGAAATTTCGAGTGACCCACTAGCTGCAACCCTCATATTTTAATACAACAAACTGGCAAAGAATGTCATTCTATTGATTAACACATTGCACAAACAACTAATTCTCATTTTACCTACATCACACTATTGATTACCAAATTTTACAAAAATGTAAACCCTAATATCACCCACATAATATGTAACCGGTTACCAAATTCCACTAATATTTCAACTTCCTTTTCACCCAACTTTGCATGGTACCGCGAAGCCGCTCCGCCAGGGGGAAGGAGCGTTTGTCTGTCTCATTCTCCTTTCTTCTATGCCTTTCCTCTCGCTGCACTAGATCACCTTGTATAAGAAGTTACCATTGGTTTAAGGAAGGTATTATACATCAAGTCATAGTAGTCTACCTCTTTAATCAAATAGCAATGTATACATGTCCAAGAAACACTTACACCGATTTTCTTGTTCATTTTGTTCTTTAGTCAAAAATGACTCATCTTTGAGAAACAATAATGTAAACATGAATTTTACTAGACTTATATATACTTGTATATTTAGAATTAAAAATGAAAAAAACCATATAGTGAGGTACCACATTATAATTGAAGTTTATATTATTACAATTATACTTTCATATATGTAATTCACAATAAAGTATCCACATAAACAATCATATTCTTATAAGGGGCATTAATAAATAATAATACTCATTTTGTTACAATGATGAAAAACTTAGAATGAAGTTAGTAACTATATAATACATCAAACCCCATACTGTCATAACACCAAAATAGATACTAATAATAATTTTTATAAACTTTTTTGGCTTGTAGGGAATTTCTTTTTCCTCATTTGTGGAGGATGGTATACTTATAATGAACTATAGATCAATGTTGAAATATTTTTCTTTATGAAATAAGAAAATTTAATCACATATTTATGAGTTTAAGAAACTTGAACATTGCAAAATTTGGAAGACAGTCACTGGGGTCTATAACATCCACTCTTAGCTCTTCAGGATGAATGACTAGAAACAAATAGTGTTGACCCTTTAATTTACACATTGTTAATTATGGAAATAGAACTAGTAAAAAGAGTCCAGAAATGTATCTTGATTGCAAGTTGATACACTTACATCACATTGTGATGACCTAATATGAAGACTTTGTTAAATCCCTTAAAGACCATAAATGCATTAATTAGGTAGACATCCACCAGAACTTCATTTTTGAATATTCTCCAATAGCATGAGCATGAAAGAGATAAAAATCCAAAAATCACTATTACAAATAGTCCGACATGGTTGTGTAAAAAGCTACAAATAGATTTTTTAATTCAATGAAATATGATATGAATGATAAACTTAATATGTAATTAACTATAAGGCATGCATACCACATCAATTATTCTATCATTAATTTTTTTAACGAATATGGTTAAAGAGCTCCATGAAGTCTTGAACCCATACATTGATTTCTATTTCCTTGATCGCATCTTCTACAATCATAAGTATTGGTTGGTTGTTATCATTTCATAGTGTGTGAATAGATAACACATACCTGAATCATGTATTTTTATTCTTAGTAATACATGTGTCTCTACCAAGTCTAGAATTTAATCTTTTAGAATAGGTCTACGAGCTTTCTTTATTGTCATTTTGTTCACATACAATTAAATATTAACATAATATTCATTTACGAGTAGGTTGATTAAATATGGGGGAAAGAAAAGAATATTACATCATGAATAAGAATTTTACTCCAGTCAACATAACTAATTATTTGGGACACTCTATAAAACAATCAAGCCTTACTGATATTGTTTGTATTAAGGTTGGTGCTAAACAAGGGCATATCATGCATCTCACATATAGTTTGTCAATATGATATGACTTTTTAGTTTGTTAACATTGCCCATGGATAAGAAAGTCTCAACATTTATAGTTCTTATAGTCCCACTATACATGATATGACATTTAAGATTGTCAACATTGTCCACTTTAAAATCTATATCATGGTGTTTACATTGACAATAAAACGTATCCCTAGACGATTTCAATGATCATCTACAAAATTGATAAAGTATTCAAGAGTACATTTGAACTCCAATATGTTGTGGTTTTCAATTTACAATCAACGTCAATACATTGTTTTAGTTTAATATGTGTTTCATGGACACACTATGGTAGGGTCTAAATTACCCACTAGAACAACAAATAATTTTATGAAATGGTTGGGGAACAACTTATATATATGTTTCATGTGTACCACATAATCCATTGTCAATCCTTGATCTCATTAGCAAGTGTATGGTATATGCTCACGTACTATGGAAATTTTCTACATCATTTCTCTATAGTTTTCAAAGTATGTCGATGTTGGTAAATAAACTCATCCATATGACCAAAAGAACAAGAGGGAAGACTATCCAAATTTCATCATACCAAATAAAATACTATACACTCACTTCCAAAGGTGAGAACAAGTGTTCAAGAATAGTCATAACAAGGACTATCCTACATTTACCCCTAGTGGATAAACTATTGATGGGCATACCTATGTCATATAGACCAACATGAAAAGGCATGGGAGTAATTTTGTCTAGGTTACATGTGTACCATCTATCACATTTCTAAATACTTGATCTCACTAGAACATTTAGGTTATTTGTTCTGGTATTGAGGACATTTCAAGAGAATTTTCCTATAGTTCTCCAAGTATAGTGATGAAGGTAAGTAATCCAACCCACACAATATTATCCCCTAGTGTCTAAACCTTGGATGGGTATATATAGGTCATATAGATGTCTAGTGATTTTGAACTCTAAAAAATTTCTAAGTTGTTAATGCAGTTGTATTTTAGACAATAGAATTGAGTTCATATCTAGGCCAAATAAGTACATTACTTTTGAGCTACATGAAAGAGTTATTTCTTCTAATATATACATCAATAGTAACGACTCAGGTAGTAACATCACTTTAAATTGAATACTACATTCATTAAATATATAGGACAAAGTAATTTTATTTTTACCACTAAAAATTATATGTTTTTACATATAGAAATCACATAGTAGGAGCAAAAATAAAAAAACACCCTAAGAAGAAAAGTCAGACATGAGAAATGCCATCAAGGTATGATGGAGAAGGAGTTGAAGGAAGTTGCACTGAAAAATGCGTAATGTCGAAAAAGGAGCATCAGTGCTGGAGGATGAACAAAACGACAGTAGTACAACTAATGAGATATTGAATACTTGTTGAGAACCTATAGGAGAATCAAGAGAAAATAGTTGCGGTGGTGGCACCATTATTGAAAAACATTGGGTGCATCTAAATTGATGTGGTGGTGGAACATAACACCATCCCTACAATGGAAGTTAAGCAAACAGAAGTGGCGGTGGCAATGTGTACCAACTATAGTGTCGCAAGGATGCATTGAAAATGATAGTGCACAAGTAACACATAATAAAGATTGCTAGGTTGGACCGCTCACCCAAAACCTAAAACCCCATCTCTTTTGTGAGTAATAAAATGAGGAAGAAGGTCTTTTTACCCAGATATAAAAACCTTTATAAGACTTCTACAAACAAAAATATTTGACTGAAGTTTCTCAACATGAACTGTATAAGAGAAAAAAGTAAACTAAAAGGGTTCATTTAAGTGAATCTTGTATCCAATTTTGCTAGCAGTTGTATTTACAAGAGATTGTTCTACCATGTGGCAATGGTTTGAACATACAACTAGCAACATTAACAGTGCTACCAAAGACAAATTTTGATGTTTTTCTAGAATCGATATATTTGTATGTTTAAGGAAATTCTTCTATGGCATTATACACTAGTATTAAACCTGAAATATAGGATGTTAAATGTAATAGATTTCCTTTTCAAGAATAAAATAAATGAATGATTCAGGGTTTAATCATTTATTTGCTTAATTGACTCAGATATTCATGTGTTTGTCCCTATCATAAGTGTGATATTGTTAAAGGTGAATGTGATTGCATCCACTTTTCTTTGTGAATTGGCTGGGTGTTACAAATAAGAACATTATTAACACATTTGAATTACATTCCCTGTTAGATCATATTATAACTTCTTCCCTCCAATACTAGATAACTGAAGATGATCTACTTAATGAGGAAATCCACTAAGTTGATAGGGTGAGAATTTTTTTACATAATCAAGGGGGTTTGGGAGGGTAGTACTAGTATAGAACTTACCTTTAGTGTCGGTTAACTAAGCCTTTTGGCGTTGGTTTCAAAGTGACACCCAAGTGGGTGCCGCTAAAAGTAGAAACCTTCAACGTCGATTTCAACACCGACGCCGTAACCCTTCACATCACCAATAAAACGTGCCAGCAAGGGCACAGTAGGTGTCAGTTTTTACCGATAACCGACACTATATCCCTTTAAAATACGTCGGCTTTGTACTAATAACCGACGTCAGAAAAGAAAAAAATCAACCCCCAGAAAAGGGATAAAGACGTCGGTGTTATACTAATAACCGACGCAGTAAGGTTTTGTTGTCGGTTTTATACTAATAACCGATGCCTATGTTCTAATTTTTTTTCTTATCAGTTTGCAAGCCTGTTGTCTGGCTGATCAGTAAGATGCAGAACCTGTAGTTCAGTTATGAACTGTAGGTTTGCAGCACCCTTTGATTTCAGCCAACAACAGGCCACAAACCTGCAAAATTAACAAGGATAGACAACGATTTATGATCATGTGATTCACACACATGTATTAGAACATTTAATTCATACTATTTTTCATCACACACATGTAGAAACCAGTAGTTCCATTTCAAATTTCCTTCATTTTCACACACATTTAGCAACCTACAGTTCCATTCATTTCATCTCTTTTCACATTCAGACACATGTAGAAACATTCATGTATTGATCATCTTCACATTCACACATATGACAATTCAAAAAAATTCAGTCACATGTCATCAAATACAAAAATAATTATGAGAACAAAGTTTAGAAATATCATTCTTTATTATTATCATCATCATCATTATCATCATCAGTATCCCAATCATAATAAAAAATTCCCACTACTTGTAAGGCTTTTGCCCATTATTCTCTTACATCATCTAATTCTTCCATCGTATAGGGAGTATGTACATCTAATAACTTTTCACCTTTCATGAAGTCACTTGTTTTAAACACCTACAAAGAGAATGACGTATATATATAATTAATAATATATAATAATATTGATATATTTCATATTACCTAATGAGACTATATATAATATTTTTTGTATGGTATCAATTTCCATTGCAACATGTTTGATAATTAGGTCCATATATCACATCACATACTATGCACATGCCCATCCGTTGTCTTGTTTAGCACACTATAAATTGAAACATACAAAATGTTCAAAAATACAAACAAGCACAGTTCACATAAATAATATATACATTGGAGTCGGAAAATTACTTTCACATTCTCCCAAATTAGTAATTGTTTCTTTTTCTTGGAGATGTTTCCTCCAACTTTTTTGAACTCTCTTAAAGCCCTACATGTTAATGTAACACATTAAATTGCATAATTAAATAGTAATGTAATAACATATGTTAACGGATATAAAAATATGAAATATTTCTCACGTGAATAATGTCCTTTTCATTGGGTGTCCATATAATGTGTCCAATTCCTTCCCCGTAGAATCTAGATAACAAACAATGAATGTCTTGGGGACAATAACCAGTAACTCCCAATGCCTACCACTAGAGGTAAGAAAGTTAAAAATTAATAACTCAAAATCCACAATAAAAATATAATTTTTTAAGTCCAAATTATAAGCAAAGTAAACTTACTCAACATTGAATGGAGCTATTATCACCGTCTTCTTTTTTTTACCAAAATATTTAAAATTAGCAGAGCAGTATGAGGTAACTGATGAAGAGCCTTTATCTACAAGACTGATCAAACATGGAACTAGAAATCCCACATGGGAAAATAAAAAAACTTTACAGATCGTGTGTAAGTGGCTGCAAAATATGTATTACATATGCATTGATATATAAAAAACCAGATCAACATATATAAAACAAGGTATATGGATGTATAAATAAGATCTCACCATATCCATATATCTATCATAGATGTATTCAACCAATTATAACGAAACAACTCCAAAATATCTTGTATAAATATATTGTTATCGTATGATTCACATTCAACATCCTCCAGAATAGAAACATTTATAGGAAAATTTGGGTTATGTTCGCCTATCCATACCGTCGCACCCCTACATTTAGGACCTAACAAGGCATATAGGTTCCTTGGAAGCCAACTAGGTACTTCAGGAGGTGGAGGTGGAGGTGGAGGCCGAGATGTAGCAGGTGTCTTCCTTTTGACCTGTATATATAATTTCAAATCAATTGACTCATATATACGTACTAAAAAATTAACGTAATGTAAATTTACCCTAAAATATTAGTATAGAAGACATCCGTTTTGGGCCACAATATCACTCCACCTTCTGCTTCACCAAGCATTTCAGAATCTGGGTGGGCATATGGCAATGGAAGATCCCTCCAATTGGGGAGTATATGTATCGGGCTCACACGAACCGCACCATCTGATACAGGAGTCCCAGAAACATGTCCCCTGGAAGGGGTGGGTAATCCTCGGCATCTGCAATGATAAATTCTTGACTTTTTAGAGGGCATGGCTTCAACCCCTACAAATTTATGTAAAGAATGTTATATACATTTATACATAAAAATATCATCTTGAAAAGACTAGCTACTATGTCATTAAAATACTTATAGTAGACGTGCTAGGTGGGTCTACATGATTACTGCCAACCTCTATAGTAGGAGAAGAGTGGCACGCCACAAATACTATCTGGCAGCCTGAGACTCCTGCCACTTCCCCATTGCTTCTTGGATTCTCTTATTAATTAACTCATCTACCTATACATTGATAAAAGAAATGCTAGATTTTTATTATTGAATTCCATTTCACAATAACATTCTAAAAAAAGAATAGGTTACCTCAACATTTGATAATCCCGCTTTTGGGACAAGTTTGCGCTGTGATGGCCCAAAGAACGCTTTTATGCTCACACCAGCGCCTGCACCCCTAACACATCCAGGATGCTCTGGGTTACCAAGAGCAGCTATCAATTCATCCCTTGTGCCCTCAGGGATGAACTTGCCTTCCTTCCTCTGCTCGTGAAGCTCCCGCTAATCGCCATCAATAGAAATTAGTAAGTAAACATAACAATAATTAATATTGATTGCTCTAAGAGTTGAATTTTACCATTTTTGCAGATGCCTCAGCAGTTGTGGAATTGGTTATATCTCCTTTCTTATTTTGCCTCCCTACTATCCACATAGCATGGTGAGGCAGAGGTGTGGGACCAATAGTAGAGGACTCTACAGTCTCTTGAGTAGAAATAGACTGAGTAGTACACTCAGCTTGTAGTCTTTGGCGAATGCATGCATAGCCTTTTGGACCCATCGTGTGGTCATGCACATTTAGTGCATGCCTTGCTCTTTGAGCATCACTGATAGACTTGTTAGTAAGCACATTGATTTGGTTAGTAACACTAAAGGTTAATCTTGAATAGGTGAATACATAAGAATGTATATTAATTAAATTGGGAGTGGCACTTAATACCTTGAATTCGTCAGTTTTTCTTTTGGCAACAAACTCCTCCCAGTCATTGGGGTCCAGGTAGTTCCATTGCTCAGTGGCTGGTTTCTTTCTCTTCTCAGCATCTCGTATGTAATCTAGGGTGAGATTTGTCCTACAGTTTCTTAGGACCCTCCCACAACATTGCATCACACATTTATGATGCAACTTTTCATCCAGTTCAAATATACTCTGCAAAATAGAATTGCTATTAACTAGTATCCTAAAAATTAGTAATCTACAAAATAGAATTGCAAATAATAATAAATCATGCATAGTTCCTTCCATACTAAGTCTTTCTTCCCCTTTGGAATTTTATGCCAAGATTCTACATTAGGACTACAATGGCTACGAGTAAGAACCACAAGATATGAAATAAATGAGTTGTGGTTCACTCCAACTAGATTTCCTACATGATCAAAATCTACAGCCAGTTTGGGTCAATTGCCCCTTTGTTGTAGTAAGTTGTTCATCATAGTGGTGCCCCTCACTTTTTCTATTTTTTTTGTTGCTCATCAAGTGCCCCACGTTCTTCAGGGGGTACATCATCAACCTAAAATTTGAAAAAATAAACACACTTACAGGATATAACTATAAATGGACATATAGATAGAAATATAGGATATATTTTTAAAACTTACATTGTTAGGAGGCGCATTGATATCCTCACCCTCACGGTAATCATCATCACGGTCATCATGCTCATGCTCAACCATCTTAAAGTGTCATTAAAAAATCAAACATTTAGCATTTGGCATAACTAGAAGATAATAAAACATTGTAAAGTTCACATTAAGAGAAATAAAACATATAAAAAAATATAAACATGCATGCCTCTAATATTGTGATCTTTTATCAATTAACAATCCTTCATTGTAATCTCTACGCACATACAAGTCATCATTAGATTCAATATTTAATGGTGTTGGCAACCCAACTAAGAATGGACTGGAGTCATCATACTCATCACAGTACTCTTCTTCATCTATAAGATCTTCAATGAACTGTCTTTTACCATAAAGAACAACCGACCATTTATCATTTGCAGGATCATCGATATAAAATACTTTTTTCACCTATGATGCCAATATGAATGGTTCACCCTTCTCGTCAATCTTTTCAAAGTTCACTAATGTGAAACCCAATTCATCCACTATAACTCCTTTGGTGTTATCAACCCAATTACATTTAAAGAGTGGAATTCTTAAATCTACGTAGTCAAATTCCCATATGTCTTCAATGACACTGTAATATGACATTTTAGCTTCACGTGGACTCTTATCCTTTGCACTTACTATCCCATTCTTGAACACCTAATCTCACTAGTAAGTGTATAATGTGTATTGGTTTTTCAATAAAATTTTGGCAGCATTTCTACGCTGTTCTCCAAGTACATATGTACTTAGAGAACAAATGGGGAAATGCTACTAAAATTTTCTTGTAAACTCAATACACATTATACACTTACATCCTAAGTGAGATTAAGTGTTAAAGAACAATTCCAAACTGGGGGCTATCCAAGATTTACTCCTAATGAGTAAATCTTGGACTGGTCTCTAGGCCAAAAAATACATGTGTTGTCATTCCTATACCAATGATCCTAGTTTCATTGTTCATATCCTAGGTTGATTTACAATAGCATAATTGATTTCAACATCTCAAATATACATGCATATGTTGTCAACAAGATAATCATTAAACATAAAATATAGGTATCATATCATTTATAATTGATTTCAAAATTTCAAACTAGCTCATGCATTATCATCATCATTCTACATCATACAATACAGATTCATAATTAAACATAAATGTAGGTATCTTATCATTCATAATTGATTTCAAAATTTAAAACTATCTCATGCATTATCATCATCATTCTACATCATACAATATGGATTCATGTTCCTAACATTTATTTGCATAAACATTTATTTCATTTCATATAGTATTAGTAGAAGTGCAAAAATCATAAAAGTGTCCATTCATTTCATATAATATATAGTAATCATGCAAAATTCTTTACTACCTACCTTCCAAGGTGACGGTGGCAGAGCACATGGAGGAGCAGCAGTCGCAGAGCAGATGGAGGAGCAGAAGTCAGTAGAAAAGATGGAGAAGTAGCAGTCGGGCTCAGGCAGGTCCGGCAAGGAAGAGGGGTAGCGGCGGCGGCAGCTCTGGCGAGGAAGAGGGGATGCGGCGACACAAACGCTGCCGAGTTTTGGTGGCGTTGAGCTCCAAAGCTCTGGCGGCGTTGAGCATAGGCGGTGATCAAGCACAACAGCTGGTGAAATCACGATGGCGGCAGGCGGCAGCAGATGGAGATCGGTGGCACGACGAGCGGAAACAGAATTGCCAGACCTAGCGCTGGTGAAATCACGATGAAACAGAGAATGGGGAAGAGTTTGTTTCACGGGTGCTATTATGTTTACCATCGTCGTCGGTTGTTTCAGAAACCGACACCTATGTTCAATTATAGTCGTCAGTTTCAACTAGATAAACCGACGTCTATCTACATATGCCGATAAAAAAATGTTCTTGAATTATGACCATAGTCGTCGGTTACTTGGTCAACAACTGACGCCAATTGGGCAATTTGGGGGTAACAATTTTCACGGGGACAGCGCGCGAAAACACATATATGTCGGTTATTATAAGAAAACCGATGACTAAAATGGGGCCGATTTCTATCTCACGAAAAACCTTTAGTCTTCAATTACTTGGTCAACAACAGATGTTGTATGTGAAATTTTGGATGTAATTTTTTTGCACTGGAAAAATTGGATTTGGCGGGTGATTTTAGATGTCAGTTTCTTATTGCGCAACCGACGCTAAATAAAAAGCGATACCCATATCTTATGAAAATTGGTCGATCTTCACATATAGATGTCGGTTTGTGTTTTTAGCCAACGTTGTAGGGTTTAGGTGTCATTTTTTGGAATACAACTGACACCTCAAAATGTGACGTTATACATCATTTCTGTATAGTGAGCAATAATATTTAATAATAGAAGATGAGAAGCATGCATTTTTATGGGATTTAGGAAATTTCCAAAAAGGTTGAGGTTAGATTTATCTAGTAAGGTTATTGCACATGAGGAAATACACTACCAAAGTGGATCTGAAGTATTATATCAGACCTCATGATCACACAGTTAGACAATAGCTCACCATTATTAATGAACTTGGTGTATTGTATTTCAATAATAAAATTATGGTATTTGTAACATCCCTGACCTGGGTTATGCTTTAACCCTAGATGTTTTGCTTAATAAAGTTAATTATATGCTTGCTCTTATTTCTTGAAAAGTAATTAAGGCCCAAGAGGAACTTATGTTTCAATTTTAGTCCTTTTTCAATAATGTTGAAACATTGTTTTGCTTGTTTTGGAATAATGTGCAAATTACCCTAGTTGAGGGGTTAACTTGCAAATGTTACATGATAAAATGTTCCTGAAGTGTTGAAGCATCATAAGAGTGAAATGATGCAGAGGTATGGCTTGTGGAAGCCTGAGTACTAAGAAAGAACTTGTTGAGCAATGTTGTGCATTAAAACCTAGTTTTGGTGTAATGTGCAAATTACCCAAAACCTAGGGTTTAATATGAAAAATATCACCTCTAGAGAGTCCCTCATGTTTCTTGGCAACATGTAGAGAAAAGAAAATGAGAGGGGTGTCTCATTTGAATCAATTTGGAGGAGCGAGAATCTTGATATTAAAATAATCAAGATTTAAGCATAATTGAAACCCTAATTCAATGTAATGCAAAAAAATATATATTAATTGAAGTGCCCTTCAATGAAAAATGTGTTGGTTGAAATTCTTTAAGAATGGACGTATTTTTTCCTTACAAAGGCACCTAAATATCTAAAGTGAGTGGAGAGCCCACTCACATTTTTTTTTTGTAAAGGCACTACTGAAAAAGATTACATGGGGTGATTGCGGATAAAGGGAAAGGAGCAGAACTCGAGGTCCTACATGTACAAATGATCTAGAAAATCCAGACAGATATCCCAACGTCCTTCTCGCTCTGGTTGTTTAAGGTGTCGCTTGGCCAGTAGATCAGCAAGCTTGTTCTGATCACGATGCAAATAGCTAATATCTGAGGAGTCCTGAGGAAGCAAATGTTGGATGGTCAACACCTGGAGCCGATATTTAATGGGAGTCGGCCACTTTCTGGTAATACACTCCACAACATTGTTGGAGTCACTAAACAACATAAAATGAGATAAATTTCTTTCAGCAGCAAACTGTAGGCCATCGAGGATGGCCCTCAGTTCCCCATCCATGGGGTCTTTGCCTGAGTGTTTACATGTACGCCCCTCAATCCATCGCCCGGTAATGTCCCAAAGAACCATACTGGTTGCTTTAAGGTTTTTGGAAGCGTTTACTACCGTGTCGACATGCAAGATTGCAGAAGAGTTGTGAGATGACATGGTCGAGGGAGAAGGTCGAGGACTTCTGTTATTGATGTTCACCGGCTTGCTGAACACAATGTTAGTTGTGGCGAAGCTTGTCCGCGCGTTGGACTCTAGCACCATAGGGGTATAACTGCGGCCCTCAAAGATTGAGAGATTACGGTTCGTCCATAACCACCA
The DNA here is from genome assembly GCA_963693085.1 of Alisma plantago-aquatica. Classification (NCBI taxonomy): domain Eukaryota; kingdom Viridiplantae; phylum Streptophyta; class Magnoliopsida; order Alismatales; family Alismataceae; genus Alisma; species Alisma plantago-aquatica. The sequence continues at coordinate 611,816,802 of OY856411.1, forward strand.
GCAGGTGATTGTAAAAAGTTGTACCCAGTCTTCTGTTTTGCGCATGTGTAAAAGATTATAGTCCCGCCAATCCTTGGTGCAACTTTGAAGGAAGAATGCGGTGGCAGTAGTGGGTATGATGTGCAACCAGACTGGCTTAGCCTCTGGACAATCTCGCAGGGCATGCAGGACAGTCTCTTCCTCAAAGTGATATCTGGATCAGCTTGGGTCGTCGGTAAGCTTGCGTTTGAAACACAGAGTGTTGGTGAAGAGCCTTTCATGGAAGACAAGCCAAAGATTAACTTTCATACGCTGTTGGATCTTCATGCTCCATAACCTGGCTAGGACTTTGGGTTGATCGCCAACAGGCTGGTTTGAGATGCAGTCATAAGCAGAACTGGATGTGTATTCTCCATTCGTGGAATGCAACCAAGTTCGACCATCATCACCATAGTCTGGATGAGGTGTGGGCATGCTAACAATATCTTGGACAGACTCAGTAGTAAACCAAGCATTCAAGAAATCTTCATCCCAGGAACCATCATCCATCACCAGGCTTGCCACCTGCAAATCATAGATCTCTTCAGGAATGTGGAGCCCACGCTTAAGGGAAGGAGTGAAACCCTCACCAACCTAGGCGTTGGACCAGACGGAGGTTTGAAGCCTGGAGGAAAGGGCCATTCTGGAATTGGACTTAATGAAAGGCATTGCAGCGCTGATGCACCTCTAGATATGAGAACCTGAGAGTTTCCTTCCTTGAGGCCGCGGGTATTTCACAGCCAGTAGTTGTACCCAAGGGACCTGTCTATGGCTCACAAAATCCCAAGCTAATTTCATGACAAGAGAGAGGTTGAAGTCTCTGACTTTCTTGATCCCCAGGCCGCCATGGGAGAGGGGTTTTGTGACATGTTTCCAAGCAACCAGGTGGGAGCCTTTTGTCTTCATGGAGCCCGTCCATAAAAAATTTCTCGTCAGCTGGTCAATACGATCAGTGACGGAGCAAGGCAGCTGAACCATCTGCATTGTATAATAAGATTAAGAGAGAAGAACAAATTTAGTAAGTGTGACTCTTCCTGCAAGCGATAGGAACCTGTTCTTCTAGGAGGAGATTTGTTGATGGAGTTTATCACAAAGATACTGGTAGTGAGATTTACTCTTGCTTTTGTGGAGAATAGGAACTCCCAGATGGCGGCCTAGATTGTCAGTTTCCTTGATTCTCAAGCGACGACATATCTGAGAACGAAGAGTGCGTGGGGTGTTATGCGAGAAGAAGACCGATGATTTCTCATGAGATAGAAATTGACCTGAAGCTTTACTGAATTGCTTGAGACAAAGGTTGATAGTCGTGGCTTGCCTCATCAAAGCTTCCCCAAAGAGGACAATGTCATCTGCGAAACTAATATGGGAGATAGGTATCTTCTACCTGGTTAACCGTATTGGCTTCCAAGATCCCCTGTTGATTTCCTTCGTAATGAGCTGGCTAAACCTCTCAAGACAGAGCACAAATATGTACGGTGAGAGTGGATCACCTTATTTAACGCCACATGAAGGTTTGAAAGAACCAGCTGACTCCCCATTCCATAGAACAGATGTAGTGCCCGATTTGATTAGGCTCATAATAACATTGATGATATTCTTAGGAATTGTTGTGCGGTTGAGGGTGTCTTCAATGAAGGACCAGCTTAATTTGTCAAAAGCTTTCATGAGATCTAATTTTATAGCCATCGTGTGCTTTCTGGCTTGTCTGGACTCCATGGAGTGCATAAGTTCTTGAACAAGAGCTATATTATCACCTATCCGACGCCCAGGTACAAAGCTCGATTGGAAGGGGGAAACCCAATTATTCATGTAAGGCTTGATTCTGGATGCAATGATCTTCGATATTAATTTGGTACAGACATTGTTGAGTGATATCGGCCTAATTTGGGAGCATGATTCCGGTGCCGCCACTTTAGGGATGAGGATTAGAGTGGAGTTTGCAGAACCTTGCACAAGAGGGAGACCAGTGAAAGTATCAATGATGAAGTTGCATACATGGCTCTTAAGAAGGGGCCAATTTTTCTAGATAAAGAACACATCAATGCCATCCGGGCCTGGAGCCTTGAGTGGCGCCATGGAAAGTAAGTTCAACCATATCTCCTCCGTTGAGGGCGCTCGGCCAATCTGCTCGACAGCAGATGCACTAAGCAGAGGGAAGGAACCCGTGAAAAGCTCACTAGCTTGTTGGCAAACCAGGGGATCAGATTCTGGGTACACGTTTGAGAAGAAGGAAAGGACCATGTGCTTTAGATGATCTTCATTTTCAACCCAACAACCATTAGAGTCTTTCAGCTTCACAATCTTGTTGCGATGTCGCCTGGATTTGACTAGAGACTGGAAATATCTGGTGTTGAGATCGCCTAGTTTGATCCAATCACAATGTGCTTTCTGCTGCCATTCTATCTCCTCCTTCCTTAAGATGTGGTCGAGTTCGACTTGAAGGGAGATCATCTCATTAGCTAATAGCTAGTTATGACCCAATTCCAACTGGAACTGGTTCCACTTGATCTTGTTGCCAAGCTACTCCTTCCTGCAGTGGCGCTTGCGGGTTTCCTGCTTATCCCAGGCTGCTGCCTTGACAAGGAGTTCGGTGCAAGATTGATGAAGAGGAACCTGAGGGTCCCAATGTGTTGATAGGAAGTGCTTGAAGCCTGCCATCTCCTCCCATCTTGCGCGCGCCTTTAAGGGGATCGGGCCTCGTCATTTGTGGGATGTACGGGAGAGAAGGAGAGGTGCATGGTCTGAGTTGTTACACTCAAGGACCTGAATCGGGAGTGAGTAAGAATCCTCAAGCCATAGGTCATTGCCCAGGGCCCGATCCAATCTTTTGTGGAGCAAACCCCGGCGGAAGGTGGTGCGTGTGCCAGTAAAACCGAGGTCTGAGAGCTTGCACTGGGTCGTTGTGTCGATGAACTCTCTGCTACTAGCTTTGTTAAAGAATGAGTTGTCGAATTTCTCTGATTGATACATGACCGTGTTGAAATCTCCAATTACCACCCAAGGTTCAGTGATGGTGGAGGACATAACCAAGAGGTGGTGCCACAAGAAACGCCTACTACTCTTCGTAGTGCCTGCATATATAAACGTGCAGAGATATTGCCGATCAATCCGACAATGGATGAATTGTTTATGGGAAGCGAGGACTTCGAGGCTAACACCGGCCTTCCAGAGAACCCAAATACCTCCCGCGAAACCTACTGCTTCAACACAATGAGAGTGAGGGAAACCCAGTTTCTTAATGACAGAGATAGCTTTAGCACCACTACACCGGGTCTCGTAAAGACCGATGATTGAAACACCATATTTCTGGACGAGTTCTTTGATAGTGTTCTGGGTATCATCATCACAGATACCCTGAACATTCCAACTTATGAGGTTCATTTATCACTTTTGATTAAGGTGGAGCTTCCCATAGCTTGTGCCTCCTTTTCCAGATCCGGTAGCAGAGAGGTTTTCCCTCGTTTACAAGTCAAAGCTCTCCCTGGATCGTCTGCGTGCATGACCTTTCGATTCCTCAAGTGGATGTCCGGGGATCCCTTGGCTGGGCTTCTGTATTTGGTGTAGTTTGCAGGGGGGTTGCCACTAGTCCCGACGTTGAAGGAGGTTGTGACGAAGGGGTGCTCATGGGTGCCCCATCCTGGTAGTACTTTGTCTCCAGAAGGTTTAGCGACGGTGTGATCAGGATCTTTTCGGTTGCCCAGTGAGGGGTTAACAGGGGGAGGCACATCATCTGTTTGTGGGTCTTTCTCCATGAAGTTAACAGCCTTAGTCTGCTTATGATGTTTCTTCTATAAACTCCAGTCAATACCAGATACGCATTCAACGACCTTGTCTACATCGAGAACTTAGGCAATGTCATCATCCTCCTCAATATCTTGTAGCCCCAGGAATCGATTGCTGGCATGGGTAGGTTTTCATGCTACCTCTCCCGAAGGAGGCTTTTTCTGTCATCGGGGGATGGTCTGTGCATGGATGGCTTCGGAGAACCCCTCACGACGCTGTGGGTTGTCCGACACTATCTTACCTGCGTCGACGTTGGCGCGACGCAGAGCGTTCTCCTCCTCGATTCTCCTCGTGCATTCCTTCTCGAGATGTCCTGCTCGTCCGCAATGAAGGAAGATGAAGGGGATGTTCTCGTATTCCACGTTGTACTTGATACCATCTATCCATATGACGGGAGTCAACGGGGACTGCATATCGAGTTCCACGGCAAGCCGCGCAAAACAGCCCCATCGCTATTGAGTCGTGTTCAAATCAACCTTCACGGTCTTCCCTAAAGTGTCGCCGATCTGTCTAAGTAAGGTCTCTTGGTAGAGATGGATGGGTAAGTTTGGGATTCTGATCCACGCCACTAGTCTTGGCGGCGTGGCCTTGTTCGGCAAGAAACATGGAGACCATCGTTGGACAGTGAGATATGAACCGAAGATAGGTCAGGATCTGTCGGCGAGAGCGGTTATGTAATCTTCCTCCGATTGGAGTTGGACAAGAAAGAAGTCATTGGCCACGTCAATCAGGTTGAAGCCACCAAGCGGCTTCCATAGCTTGGATATGTGATCCCGCAGCGTAAGGTATCTGATGTTTCTGGAAATAAGTTTAACAATCACCGTGTATTTCCACGGGCGGAGAAGATCAGCCATGGCTTCATTCCGGATGCATAATGTAGGAAAACCTTGTTCGGTGGAGGTCTCGATGTCCGTCGGTTGTAGGTTCACCCCGTTAGTCTCGACATCGATTTTGATAAAGTTGTGTGGGTTTTCGGGAGGGCCTTTTCCCAGTGAGTCACGACAGGACATCCCGGCGACAGTCGAGGGGCCAGAGTGGTCCTGACCGGCGGGGTGGAGCGGCGGGAAGGAATTTTTGGTGGCCACAGTATCGACATCCATGCAGGCTTGGGTGGAAGACAAGGGTTTCTCTTCCGCACGTCAGCTAGAATAGTTGAAACTCAGACCAGAATTGCCAATCGGGATGGAGGCCACAGAGCGATCAGTGCCCCCGTCACCATCGTCATCGGGGTCTCCCCCGGTGCCCGCAGAGGAAACCCTAACCGCCATCAAAAATTGGCCAATGAGAGCCCACTCACATTAGTTAAAGGAAAAGTAATATCCACTCAATTTTGGATATTATTATTATATTGATTAATGTGCTTAATTTGTTTTCTTTTAATTCATGGATAATGAAGAGGAATTACAAGGTGGGGGAGATGGCTTCGTATGCAAGGGATTTAGGGGAGTATGTGGCACCCATTTTGGGAGTTGAAGGAATTATTTATCACTTTCTCTCTCATTGAAATTCCCTTATACATCCCATTTTCAACCCACATGAAAGGCTTTTTCAATTCCTTTTTCTTTCCTTGCTTTGGTTGAACAAAAGGGATCTTAGGAGCAATAGGAGGATGTGCACCAACCTGTAGGTAAGTTCCATAGTCACCTTCATCCTTAATTTCATGGTGGAAATCGAAATTCAATGCTTAATTTCTTCTTTTCTTCATTCATTCTTCAACCTTAGCCATTCATTTCACTCAAAGACTTGAGGACGAGACTTTGGAAGTTGAAGAAGCTTCATTCACCAATGAGAACGTGAAGCTTGAAGCTTGGATTCAATTTTGAAGGTAGGTTATATAACTTGAACCCTTAAACATTGTTATTGATTTCATTCCTTTATCATATGTTGATTCCTCCTTTACTTTCAGATTTCCTTTTGATTGGTTGTTGAATTCACCACAAGAATCACAATGGATTTCGAAGGTTTCAAGCTTGAAGATGATGATGTCATCTTAAGCACACACCTCAACATAGAACATGTGCAGACAGTTTTGCTTTTTGGTGATCAAACGGTGTCAAGACTGTTTGACACCAAACGGTCTCAAGACCATTTGAGGGCAAACAATCTCAAGACCGTTTGAGGTCAAGAGGACTCAAACCGTTTGAAGGTCAAATGCTGATGTGGTTGGATGATAATCCAATAGTTCCAATTAATTGAATTTTTAAAAGGTTCCATGTATGTATGATCCACCAATTGCAAGCCCTAATCGACTGAATTGATTGAAACCCTAGTTGAGGGAATCGATTTCAAGGTTGATTGACCCAAACGGTCTCAAGACCGTTTGGAGGTCAAACGGTCTCAAGACCATTTGGAGGTAAATGGTTGATTGTGGTGGATGGTTGGAGATCCAAGGGCTACGATCTGATGTACTTTCAATAGTTCAATTGATGGATGGTTCAATGAGTACAAATCCTAAATCAATTTGATGTTGGAAACCTTAATTGGTCCGATCGGTTTTGAGGTGGTTTGGACCAAATGGTCTCAATACCGTTTGAGTCCAAACGGTCTTGAAACTGTTTGGAATCAAACGGTCTCAAAACTATTTGAGATCAAACGATCTCAAACCGTTTGAATTGTCCAATCAGTTTCAATATTCAATCAGTTTCAATGTTGGGTTGTCCATTCGATTTCAATGATAATTTGTTCAAACGATTTCATGAGTTGAGTGCCCAAACAGTTTCAAAACCGTTTGGAGGGCAAACGGTTTCAAAACCATTTGGAGTACAAGAAGGTCAAAACCGTTTGAAGATTCAGGGTAACTAAAACCGTTTGGAGACCTAAGGTTATGAAATACCAATTAACCCCTTGATTGTTAATGGCATATATCAAAGTTAAATCCAGTGGTTGTACCTCTAAAGTACTTCGGTGATTAGTACCTTTAGAGTGGTTAACCTTTGATTCTTATGGAAGTAATGACTTAATACACTATGTCAACTCTTCATTCAATTTGATTCAATCTAATCAAGATTAAAGTAATTAAACTCCTAGAGAGGATGAGAGAGCGGAACTTATACATGAGTGATAATCATGTAGTGATTAATCCTCAACACTTTCAACATGAATAAAATATGTAATTAGGGTTTAATTCATGATGATGAGATCATGAAACCCTAATCGAGAAGGTTGATGAGCTCTAACCCTAATTTAAGGTAAAGCTAGGTGAAACCCTAATATAGGGTGATGGTGTAACCCTAATTTAGGGTAATGATATGAGAAACCCTAATTCAGGGTATTTTGATGAAAAACCCTAATTTAAGGGAATGCTTCATGAAAACCCTAATTTTGGGTAAAGCTACATGAAACCCTAATTTTAGGGGAAATGTTATAAGAAACCTTAATTCAAGGTAAGGATGTAATGTGAAACCATGATACAGGGTAATGTGATATGAAACCCTAATCCAGGGTGATGTTATGTATTAGGAAACCCTAATTTGAAAACCTAGCCCAAATTTGTGTAAGGGGATGAGTAACCCTGATTGATATGAATTGCGAAACCCTAACCCTAATAAGGGTATAAGTGGTGTTACTTTGTATAGCATGGTGCTAAAATGTAATTGATATAACTATTATCAAGTATACTAACCATGTAGGTATCATGAGATGATGAGCATAGCTAGGTATGAGCTATGATGTTTCATTTATTATTTTTAATGGGCCTTGTGAGCCATAACATGCTTTGTTGCCTAGTGAGAGGTAACAAGAGATGAAATGGGCTTTGTGAGCCATGTGAGATGCTTGTGTAGCAAGTATCATGTTTACCTTGGTCAGACGACCAGAAGGTATTAGTTACCTGATAAATGGTAACAATTGTTCTATGTTGAACTGAGGGTTTAAATACCCATTTTCTATAATCATAATGATGAGTTTATTAAGGGATGAGAATACCCCTGATGAGATGAGGGATTGCGATCCCAATGCTTTATTAAAGGTTTGAACAGTACTTGATGAAAGTGTTACACATTCTTTCTAGCAACTAATATAATAACTGATCGTTGGAAACTTGTTGATGCTAAAAGAATATGGTAATACACTTAATTAATCAAGTGATATCATATAATGTAGTTTCCCTGACCACAGAGCCATCAGCGTCAGAATTTGCTGAATGGTGAAACGAGTTAAACTCCAGAGCGCATATTTTTGAATATGTGGGGGTAATTGGGCAATTATATCCTCATGCCCCATAGGAATGGCTGTGGGCTATATCCTATGTACGGGATTGGTTACGGACCATACCCCAGTATGAGTATGGCTACATGCCATGACTCCATGATATGATACCAGACATTGGCTACGGGCCATAACCCTAAAGAGAGTATATGATGTAGGCTATAACTCTATAGTGAAGATGCTAATATACCCTGGCAAGCTAATTGCAGTTTGACACGTGATGTCTCTGCCAAATAATCTCGTACTGACCGAGAAGGATGAGGTCTTGGAGTCTGGCTCTTCCATTGACCTTGTGTGGTACTGATTGTTTCCGTAATCGTGGTCAGTTGGAGTATGAGTGGTATACCTCATCTTCTCAGGGCTTAAGTATGATTGTAAAATGTAATCAGCCATGTAGCGTATTTGCTTAAGGTTGAAATATGAGAATCATTTTTTGATGTTATCTTGCTTAGCATATCCTAGATGGATAAATGTTATACATGTTCTTCATATTCCTTATTAAATAAATAATATGTTGTTGTATCAGTCATAGCTGAAATGCTTTGAAAATAAATATTGCTCTTATCTATTTAGACAATGAATTATCTGCTGTTAAACATTTATGATTCCTTTGTTCAGTTTTATCTTATTAAACTGCAATAATAATGTTTTGGTGGAGAGTTATATCTCTGGCTAGGACATGGGTCTCACTCTGTTGGTCACCAACACTTTTTAGGTAGACGCGGAGAAAGAGGTAGAAACCCTACAGCAGGGGACGAGCAGCAGCAACAACAAGGCCAACAGTGAATTCTCAGGTGGAGACACTGGCTATCATGTCTTATATATAGAGTCCTATGTGTCGTCTCTGTACTCTCAGGTCCTCAGATTCAGTAGTTAGTTTAATGAATCGATCTGAGATTTTGGCTTGATGCCTCAATATTTTTATGCTGCCTATGTATAGTTTTAAATAGGGTAGTTGATGCTTGTAATCCTCGAGAAGGACGGGTACAAGATATGTACTTGTGAACCAGAATATAATTGAATTACTTTGGTTCTTTTTGAAAGAGTTTTCCAGTGTATGAATCTTTTTGTAAATGGTTTTAATTTTTAGATATTTTTAGTAATCCACTGCTAATGATCGCTTCCACTTAGTTAATGACGTATGTTTCAAACGGTGCGTCTCAGTATTGCTGGGGTGCATTAGGCCTGAGAAGCAATGCAATGCAAGGGAGACACGTGAGGACCCTAGTAGCAAGTTACCATGGTGGGTCCTCCCCTCTCAAGAAACAATTTTAGTATCATGTGGATGTATGGACCACATATCAAATATGAAACTGATAGGAACAAACTCAACACTTGAGCTTATCCAAAAGGTTGAGAAATGTCTATTTCAACCATATCATTAGGTGTATAAGATACACTACATTAGACATATATAAACTACATGCAAACAATAATGTAGTTGAAATTATAAGAATGACATGTTTATTATAACAATGATAAGTAGAGGTCAAACCATGTTTAAGGAGTGAACTTAATGCAATTTTGGATATTGCATTTTTACCTACTGGTATGTTTTATATTATGTTATTAACTATTAGATTTCCAAGTGGATTCCAAAGAGCAAGTTTTAAATATCACCTATGAATTGGTCTATATGAACTAAAAATCTATAATTTGTTGATGTCTATATGAATATTTTGTACTTTTGGATTTTATCAACAAAGGAAATTCCATTTTTTTGTACATTTAATACAAAGATAATAATATGCATAATAAATTTTCTTAGATTGATCAATTCAATGTCATGGGACTTCATCTACATGACACATGCGTCTGAGCATATACTAATAACTGTGGAAAAAGACTATAATATAGGGAAATCCCATCGTGTAGGTTTTTCTTATTGATAGAAGGGTAGTGCACCTCTCTTATATAAAGCATAAAGAGGGAAGAATACAGACACAATAAATCCTAATGGGATAAGACACAACTAGGTCCATTTTGCAAATAGACTAAACCAACTTAGGTAAATATACACTCTAACAATAATGACATGCTTTAATTCTCCTAGCCAAATATCATTGTTGATTGAACAATAATAGTTCACACAATACTAGTACCCGTGGTGACTACTGGCCATGTTTCATGGGTCATAGAAGTTAGATACCAACTCAAACACTTTGTTGCTTGTTAGAGAATAAGTGCAATAGATGTATATGACTTGATAATGATACACACTTAGTTATATGATATTCATAAGAAGATCTTAATATTGAAAATTCAGTTGTGGGCCTTTGACCTAAAGTTACAATAACTGTGGAATATGATGATCCTCATATATTTACACTTCTCAATTTGATCTTTAAGAAGGTTTCCACACATGCGTTGTTTTGGTTTGATTAAATTCATGTTAGTCTAAGGTAGTATGGTTGATGGAATTTGTCCCCCTCATGAAAAGGGAGTTATATACTAGGATACTTGATAGGTTATTGTCACAAATCTATTTATTTCCCTACATCCACACTCCTAATGGCTAAACAACCAAAGTCGAGTGGACCCAAGGTGTCCATTTTTAAGATAGTACAAGAACGCACAAGAAGTATATATGAACTAAAAAATATAACTAATAGAGATAACAAGATACATTATGAATACAAAGACATGTACCCATTTCAATTCAAGGATATCCCATTGTTGTTTCATTTCATATCATAGTTGCAACACATCTTCATTTGGCATCTAAATTTTCTTGATAAACAAAATATATTATTGCTAAATGATTAATTACACTATGAAAATACATGTAATCACATTTTAGGTTTATTGTAAAATTTTCCTAGCTAGAGCATTACACTAAGAAAAACCAAGGTGGGGACTCTTTATATGACATTCTTTCATAGAAAGTGTATTTGAAGTTTAATTTTCTATTATATAAACATTCCTCCTTTGATCAACATCCAAAGGAAGGGTCTGTGAGGGGCATTTAAGGCTTAAAGCCTAAATGTCATCATTTTTCTAAATGAGGGGCCTAAAGACTAAAGGCAATGAACTAACCTTGTTTCAACATGCATTTTCCCTTACCCTAATAATTTAGGCATGTACACACGGTTATATAATGGATTTCTCTATATTATGGTCAAGGTTTGTCAAAATAGTATAATCAAACATGAAAGTAATATTCATAGGAACAATTTCTCAAACTAGTATTTAAGTAGACAAGCATTCATAAGAGCATACATACAAACAAGTGAATATTATAGTACAATCAATAGAATAAACTTACCTTGTGAGTAGTGAGTGAGTAATGATCCTTCAATAACTTCCTAGAGAGGGTCCAACCCAAATGGGACCTAATATGTAAAATAATATAACACAAAGTCTTTCTCAGTAGGGTTTTGATAATATAAACATGTTTCATGTCATGTGGATGTTTCCCTAAACCAAATATTTCAAAAACAATTCAAGTTTAGTCCCATTATATCAAACATGCATGCATTTATTTAACATAGTATTAACGTTAGACCCTTCTTCTTGGTGAATCATCCACATTATGAGTAGTTCTATATAAAAATAAACTCTAAGGCCTAAACATGCAAGATCATGAGTATTCATATTAGATCACTTTTATGCAATATTATCACTTTATCGAGTCATAAGATCATAATAGAGCATTAAATAGATTGATTTGGGAATTAGAGCTGCAAGAATGATAAAAATATACAAATTAGAAGTTTTAAGATTAATGTAACCTTACAACGTGATTCCTGCAATGTTAGAGTCTTATAATCAACATATGCATTTTGATCATGTTAGGTGTCACGTGTATGTCATATGTAGTCAAAAGAGAATATGAGTGTGTTACATGGTATTTGGTGTCACAAATCAACCTAAAGTATGATGTGAAGGTGAGCATAGAGCTTTGAACATTACAGATCAAATTTTGCATGATGTTTATAGATCCAATCATAAAAGTACTTGAACATCATGATAAAAGTCATAATACATTAGTAAATCATGTCATATAAAAACATACAAATTACTATATTTGAAGTGAAATAGTCGTATGATATAAAAAAAGCCAAAGTTCCATCCTTAGTTATGATACATCATGCATCCACATAAAATAGTCACTTTAGGCCACAGTCATTAAATCCATATCAAGATGATCCAAAATATTAACAAAGTTCAATGTGGAGTAAAGTTATTGATTTAGAGGTTTAAGGTAACATGATATTATTATTGAAACAAGGGAATATAAATCAATAGTTAAATCATTCATAAGCTTATAAAGATAGTATTTTCACCAAAATGGAGATGACACAATTGAAATTAGAGTCTAAAATCATATTCATTGTGTATGACTCGTCAAGATGATAGATTTAGTATATAAGTTCATTAAATTTGGACAAGGTAATAAGGAGTACGTGTTTTTGAAATTTTGGTTTAAAACTATAGGAAGACAAAATGTCACCTTTATCATGTGGTGAAGGAAGGCCCTTGGATTTGAGATTAACGGCTCATGTGGTGCACATTCTCATGGATCCATCCTCCATTAGTGGAGAAGACCCATGGGACATGCTCAGGTGCACACACTCACAGTCCCAGCCCTAGGACTAGGCCATTCCCACCCCCTATGACTCGTTTCATTCACCTTTGTGATCCTTGTGTCCCATGAGACAACGATAACCCTTACATGGGCGTTGAGTGGTTGAGCTCTACTATTGTTGACATCAACCATGGTGGAGCCACATAGGCTCCTACCCTGCCACACATAGGTATGTCATAGCTAGCAAGAATATTTTGGAGCGTTTTGGTAAGAAAGAGGGCGAGACCCTAAGGTGTGAGGGTGGAGGTTCCATGGATGGGTTTCTACAGTTTGAAGGAGAAGATAAGTGAACCAGGTGCTAGGGTGCACAAAAAAACAATTGAAGAGATGCAAATGAAAGAGGGGTAGAAATAAAAATCTTGGGGTGTTCAAAAAACATAAAAAAGAATTGCTCAAATGGACGTCAAACTCCCCCTCTTTTCCCAAACACAGGGGTTGTACGGAGGATGAAGAAGGTACATGTTCCATCAAATTAATACCCCAATCCATGGCCATAAGATCAGAGGATCATAATTGGTGGAAAAATAAAAAGGAGGATTGCTGACTTGGAAAGTTAAAGAGCGAAAACATGGCTAGGCCATGCCCAAGTGTTGGTTCCCAGAGGGCTGCTCCAAAATGGAGCAAAACGATAAAATTCAAGCTAAAAACATGAATAAATCAAGAAAAATTCAAATGAGCATCTCTCCCATCCTAGCTTAGAATAGAGCGAAAGTTTGTGTGTTGAAAAAGTAAGATAGTCCTTCGCACAAATAAAATAAGTTTATAGTAAGAAGAGACCCATAGATGGTATCAAAATGGAATGAGAGAGGATGATGTACAATCTAGGTGCGATCTAGGTTTTATATTAAGTTGAGTGTCACTGCATGTCATGTGAATACAAGATAAACTAAAAAGATAAAAACATATACACAAATTATGAAAGTGAGACAAATAGTGAGAAATTAGTGCAAAGATGAAGTAGATATCACATGTATGAGGAGAGAGAAAACTGTGGACCATCATAGTGATACTAGAGACTTACATGTCCATGTTCATGTGAGTTATTATGTGATACTAAGTTCATATGTATTGTATAGTCAAATATCAAGGTACTTATATGTAAAGTAATGAGGTGAATGTACCATGCCTCTTGTTAGAGTTATTGTCGTTAATCTTATTATGTTATATGGGCCTATCTGTCTTGGCCAATTGGAGATATGTTCTACTTCCTTGTACTTGCCTCCTTTCCTATAAATAGGAGAGGAATGTGACATACACCAATAAGAAATATCTTGTTATCCTTCCATCTTATTTTTCCACATGGTATTAGAGCATTAATCCTAACCCTAGGGAGAAAAAGAAAGATCCTTTGCATGTCAACAAACACCATCTCTTCTTGGCTTGGTTGCCCACAAGAAAGCATCCATGCCACTATGATCATCTCCTCCATTTTTTGTCCATAAAAATTTCCAACATTGACGCTTGTCTTCATGACCATCACCATCATCATCTACCTCCCTGAGTCACGTTCATTTGTCCCTTCACCAAGTATCTCCCTTAAGAAAAAAACTTTTGAATCTTTTACTGACCTTATCTAAGATTTGCCCCCTCCTGGGGACACCACTATTCTAAATAACATGGACTAATTAGCCAAAAAATGTCTAGGAAACATTACCAACCACCGATTTTAGACCCACAACCATAGCCCTTTTCGTCTACAAAAAGCATGTATGAACTAGAAAGAAATATTTGTTTGACAATCCAAGAAATGAGTGAGGGATATTAGGAGATGAAAAGATCATTCATACATTACTCAAACAAAATGAGGGGATCCAATGAAGCTAGGTGCAAATGAGGGTTACAACAAAAGAATTTGTGATCCATAAAGTGGATAACAATAATTTATGATTAGGGATTGCAAACAAGAAAAGATTACTTCTTACGCACACGATACAAATAATTAATGAAAGGCGCATACCCAACCGTCCTATACACCAAGAGTTGTTAAATCTTCCTCATTGGAAGTGAATATCCAATCTACAATAAATGAATGATCAACTTCCATGTCTACAAAGTTGTCATTTTGTTTTAATCATCATGTACACCTTAATTCATGTACAAGTCCATACCTTCTCTCCCTATTATCTTTTCTCCCATCCGATATCAACAATGATCTTCTATTTTTCATAAGCACCGTAATCCCCAAAGATGATGTCATCTAGTGGTGGATCGACAATGCAGACCTCCGCCATAAGTTTTGTTTCATTGTTCACGCACCTCATCCTCCATGGCGATGATGATAAGGGAATCTAAAAATATATTTGTAACTGCTCCCCCAAACTCCAACTATGGTTATTTCTAATAGGATCCTTAATTAGATTTGATTGGGAGAGTTTTAGAGCTATATTTATGTAGTTTATTATGTTATTTGGGCCTAATTGCTTGGCCCATTACAATTAAGTTTTTCTTCCTTGTACTTTTCTCCTTTCCTATATATACGAGAGTATGTATCTTCTATCAATAAGAAATATTCCATTAGCCATTCATCTAACTTTTCCATAACTCTAGTTCTATCAACACATTTGTGATAATGTAATTATACATCACATTCACATCGGTTGTTTGTTATAGTAATGACGTCAATCTAGACATTGGTTATTTGTTGTGGATTTTAGTATTGATTGTTGAATCTATGCCGACATAGTATGTTGCTCAGATGGTTGTACATATAGATATCACTTGAAGAAATATTGTGTTTGAACTTAATTTGAATTGATTCAATTAATGTATGGAAAGGAAAGTAAGTTACGAGGACTTGGAATTTTATATTGGTCTACTAATGGGAAAGATCTTCCCAAAGGTCAACAGTAACATCTTCTCACAACAGAGGCAAGTCCATGCCAATGTTGTGGATTTTAGTATTTATTGTTGAATCTATGCTGACATAGTATGTTGCTCACATGGTTGTACATATAGATATCACTTGAAGAAATATTGTGTTTGAACTTAATTTGAATTGATTCAATTAATGTATGGAAAGGAAAGTAAGTTACGAGGACTTGGAATTTTATATAGGTCTACTGATGGGAAAGATCTTTCCAAAGGTCAATAGTAACATCTTCTCACAACAGAGGCAAGTCCATGCCACACTAGAATTGGTGGAAAAATTCATTATTTGATTCCAAGTGTATGGTGGATTTCTCTTTCTACAAGGAAGTACCATTTTATATATAAGAGGTGTACAAAATCTATTCTCCTCCACTCCTATCTCTCTCTCTCTCTCTCTCTCTCTCTCTCTATATATATATATATATATATATATATATATATATATATATATATATATACCTCTTCTTGTATAATGATATACATCATGGAAGGCTAATTCCCATATTTCTTCAGACCAAAGAGTAGCCTGATATTGCTTTGTATTCAATTATTATGAATCAATAGTTTTTTCCTTATGTCTGGACGTGAATCCATAATTTCTTATTGAATTGTTTATGCTTGACTACCACAACCAATATATTATATTACTAATTCCTTCGGGAGAGTATGGTTTGGAAATGTTATAGTTTTACACATCTCATATTGTGCCCTCGAGAGAGGGCTTATGATTGTAAGGGAATAACCTAGAGTTATCAATAATGCACCTAGTTAATTCCTAAACCACTCTGGAAGTGGGGTTTGTCTTAGTCTAGTTAGTGTATTAAACTACACGACTGGGTAATACTTGCTACATGTCTTATGTTTAGGGTTAAGGGTGCATGATTATTGATGAAATAAAGTTCGAGTTCAATGCATACTAATAGTGAAATTGTGACCCTAAGGAATCCATCCATACATGATCACATTAACTTAATTTAGATTTCATGTTTGTTCTTAGATTAAAAAACCAATCAACTATATTTTCTAGGATTAGCTAATCAAGTTATAGTTAATAGTTGTCTCCATAAAAAGTTCTCCTACTTTTGACACTCATGCCTCAATGGTCTGTATTAGTCAACGCATACACATAAATTTTACAAACACAATTTTGTCGTATCAAGTTTTTGGCGTGTTGTCGTGAAACGACAACATCAACACTATGAGTGTTGCGACAAGACACTGTAGGCCATTTATTTTTCGTTTTTTATTTTTAATCTTTTCATGAACAAGAGCATAATTGAACTTTTTATTTTATCAAGTTATTCGTACTTAGTATCTCACATTACAATTTCTCAAATTTAGGTACTAGTGCATGGTTCATACTTGAATCATAGATTACATAGAACAACTCCACCAAGCCCAATCTAAGAGGAGATTTTTTGTAAGGAAAGAGAGTTTGGAACTTCAGATGAGAAGCTTATCCAAACTCCACCATCATAGGAACAGCAGGCACAGGAAGTAGACATGAACCCAAATGGTGAAGAGCATGTTGAGGAAAAGCTTGAGGAACTAATAGTTTCAGATAGCATATAAGCATCTTCAAGAACATAGCAACTACGACCTACCAAACGGAAAGCAGTCAATGTGGACATCTACAAGATATATTCAGTGGCACTAGTCAAATATCAATCATTCTATGACCATAACATGGAGGACCCGACGGTCATCTATTTGAAGTTTTTCTTCTATTCACTGTCAGATAAATACAAGGCATGATTTCTTAGCCTCCTATCAAAACCAATAGAAAACTGGGACAAGATGATTTACACATTATTTGACCAATATCTCATGCTACATAAGACAAATGAACTAGTGGGGAGGATCCACAACTTTAAGAAACATGCAACGGACTCATACTTAGAGGTATGGGAGAGATTTTGATGTTAAACCTCATTCTCATAGTCTTATTTGTTAAAATTTAGGTTACATAATGATGTCTACTCAATTGTATGAAAATGTAAATTTAGTGAAACAAATAATAGAATATGTTGTTGCCACCATTGGACATAGTTATTGGTTGACTAGATTGGGATAAAGGGAAGGTGAAGGACAATATTTGGTGCTCAATCATGTATTTTTTTCATGTATTTGTGAGGTCCCTTTGATAGGATAAACTATCTTTCTTCCATATATTTAAGTTATAGTACCTTGGTGTCTTTTTAGTTTCCATGGAGGCCTAATATTCCAATTTAGAGAAATAGTTATTACGGTAGTGTAGCAATAAGTACAACATTTGTACATTTTGATCATGACATGGTGTCAACATTCCTTTTGTTTAATTTTAGTTTTTCACTATAAGTTTTCTAACTAAAGACAAATTATTTTCTCTATAATACTATATGTAGAAATGTGATTTATGGAATTTTATTGATGATTTCTTGAGCCAAGTCACAATCAAGTAGGTAAGAAGTATTAAAAAATTCTAGAGGAGAGCCACCTAATTGAGTACAAAACCCTTAGAAATTAATACTTTGGTTTTGTATGAGGAAGAAGAGAAAGTAAAGGATACTAGATATCATATGACATACTATTTACATCTACTTACATAGATAGTTAAGAGGAAATAATTGTAAGGGTTGGAAAGTAGTACACGATAAAGCATGTGTATGATGATTTTGAGGACAAAATCCTCTTTAAGTGGTGGTGTGTTGTAACATATTGAAATATTTGTACTAATTCTATCAAAGCTATAATCCATAAGTGTTTCTTAAGTTGAGTCCATTTTGGAATTAATCCTTCATTCCAAGTCCCATTTGATCATTTTGATCATTTTACCAAGTAGTCTCCATTTGAAATTCTTATGTCTAAATAAAACTATTATCCTTCTTGGGAAACATTTACAGACTTAATTATGAGATGTATTTCCATGAATCACTTTGACATCATTGAGTGAAAATTTGAATTCTTTTGCTCAAATACTTTGATTTTACCATGTATTCCAATAATACACCAACTCTTTAGACTATTGTCTTTGGAATGAATATATAATAATGTTTATAGTTATAAATATGAATTTTCAAGTGATTAATTAGAGCTTTAAAGTAAAAAATTAATATTTTTTTAAAAATAGTTATGAGGAAAATAAAATCTATAGTGTTCATAATATTTAGAACTTTAGAGTAGAAGTTATAAAATGGAAGTACTTTCCAACTGCTGACTTAATGCTATTTATATTAGATTTTATTATAGTAATTGAGAGAGAGACACGAGCCTTCCTCCTTATCAGGTCGGACGATCTCCTATAGTTATAGAGGAGAAATTGCAAGACATTGTTCATGACCAGGTCATTTCAAGAGATTAAACCGGATCATCTCTCTTCACTATAAATTTCTTGGCCTTGATAGCATATTTAAAATTGTCCCAACACCTAAATCTCATGGCTTTTGCAATCAATCTTTTCTAGTAAAAATGGCAATACATCCATCATTTTTGTCAAGCAACTCCCAATGAACGGATTGCAAATTAGTTACCTCACCCCACATCTACAAACCGTAGTGTTACGTCCCTATTTTAAAGACTTTCCAGCTTCTCCCTACCCTTGGAGTACCATAAACCTCCCCAAGCTATAAAATCTCCTTCCTTTGCTACATAATGTCATACATATCCTGACCCCTAAATGTAACCGACTAACAACAATACCTGAAGACCTATGCAAATGGAAAAATAATATAGATGATTTAGTAACAATGTATTCCACAATATATTGGATACAAGAGAACCCCTCTCCTCTATATAGGAGAAGGTAGGTATGACTTTCAAGATTTTCAGACCAGAATAGACTCTAAGTGGGCCTACAGTCTTCTAACTCATATATCATATGCTATGATATGACTTTTACTTATAACAACAAAGAATATAAAAAGATCATATGAGTCACCAACTCTGTTGTTATTGTCATTGAAGTAGTTTCTCTTAGAAGAACACCATATGGTATCCTTGAGCAAATTTCTACCATAGTAAGACTAGGGTGTAGCAGATGGTCAAGACATTTGATAGGGCATGGATGAGCAAAGAGGAAACACTGCTGACATAGATGATTGAATGATCTTTTATAAAACATAAGTGTGTCCGATCGACACTTAACTAAATGTGCAAATAATACAAGATGCTCCTGTGATAGAAGATTGAAGTGTTTCTAGAGTAGAATGTCCAAGACATAGACAATGAAGAAAAATATATTTGCATGAAGTGGAGTGCCTATAACATCCAATTGGCTAGATGAATCGTCTTCTTCAATTGACAATGACGAAAGAAAATAATTTTTGAATTATGGATCAATTCTTGGTAACTAAAAACCTAAATAGAGAGAATGGATACTAGCCTTGGAAGTAGGACTGTGAACGGGGAGGGTAAAACTCTACCCATACCCTTACCCTTCAGAAGAAAGTGAGTAAGGGTAAGGGTAATTATCCTTCTTAGAAGTCCCCTTACCCTCTCCTTACCCTTACCCTCTTCCCCACATGATAAATAGGGAGGGTAAACATGTAAAATTTAATATAAAACAAATTTTATAAAAAGTTAATCTATTTTAAGGTGGTGTGTAGGGTGATAAAGATTAAATCACATCTTTCTTGACTTGCATTTTCTCAAATGTGGATATAAGAAGGATAATGTTATACTTGTGTAATATGTTTAGACATTCACTACTACAGAAATAACCTTTGGCGTCAGTTATTTAAGGCCTAAGGCGTCGGTTTCCAAGCGACACCCAAGTGGGCACTGCTAAAAGTCGACACCTTCAGCGTCGGACCCCAACCGACGCCATAAACCTTCCCGCCACCAAAAATGCGCCAGCAACGGGACTATCGGCGTCAGTTCTTAAAGAAAATCGATGCGATAAGCTTATTAAAAACATCGGTTATTAAGTAACAACTGACGCCATACCCCTTCCCGCCACCAAAATTGTAACATCCCTGACCTGGGTTATACTCTAACCCTAGGTGTTTTGATTAAGAAAGATGATTATATGCTTAATACTATCTTGTGAAAAGTAATTAGGGCTCATGAGGAGCTTATGTTTCAATTTTGGTCATGTTTGGACAATGTTGAAGCAATGTTTGCTTATTTTGGACTAATGTGCAAATTACCCAAGTTGAGGGGTTTAAGTGCAAATTGTGCATGATAATATGTTCCTCATGTGTTGAAGCATCATGAGAGTGAAAATGATGCTGAGGTATGTCTTATGGAAGCCTGAATACCAGGAAAAAGGTGATAAAGCAATATATGTGCATGAAAACCTAGTTTTGGTGTAATATGCAATTTACCCAAAACCTAGGGTGCAATATGTAATTTATCACTTCAATAAGGTCCCTAATGTTTCTTGGCATCATGTAGAGCAATGAAAATGAAAGGGGCACCTCTTTTGGATTAAGTTGGAGGAGAGAGAATCTTGATATTAAAATAATCAAGATTTAATCCTAATTAAACCCTAACTCGATTTAGGGCAAAAATGAATGTATTAATTAAAGGGCCTTCAACCAAAATTAAAATGGTTGGATTCAGAGGTATGTGTGAACGTCCTTGAGCTTTGCAAGGACCGAAAATATCTTAAGGAGGTGAAATTACACTCACCTTATCATAAGGAAAAGAATTCCCACTCAAAAATATATAATAATATTATAATGATTAAGGTGCTTAATTTCTTTTCCCTTAATCCATGGATAATGGAAGGGAGTTCGGTGGCTTTGAGTTGCCTTTGCATGCAAGAAAAACAAGGAGGAAGTGGTGGCACCATTTTTGGAATTAATGGATTTTGATAAAACATTTTCTCTTTCATCAATTTTCATATAAAAGAGCCCTTTCTAACCCACCTAAGGACTCTTTTTCGGATTTCTTTCTTCCCCTTGCTTGCAAAACCGACCAAGAAGGCTACGAACAGAAGGGAGCACGTCCTCAACCTGTTGGTAAGATTCTTGATCCATTTCACCTTGATTCCATGGTGCAAATCAAAAATAAATTATGGATTTCTTCCTATTTCGATCTCCTCTTCAATTCTAACCATTCCTTTTCACTCAAACCTTGAGGACGAGCCTTGGAATGGTGAAAGGAGTTGAATCCACCATTGTTTCCGTGAACATGGAGCTTTGGAGCTCAATTGGAGGTGGGTATTACAACTTGAACCCTTTTACATCGTTATTCAACCATTAATCTTGCAATTTCAATGATTCCTTCATTATCTTGATTAATTGTTGGTTGAAAATGATTAATTCATGAAATCAGAAGTTGTTAGAACTTCAAGGACGAAGATTGATGATGATGACATCATCACAAGCACACACCTCCCCAAATATCTTGGGAAAACGGTTTGGAAGTTGGGACCAAACGGTTTTACCAAACCGGTTGGTGTTCAAACGGTTTGCAAACCGTTTGACAGAAAACGGTTTCAAAACCGTTTGGTGGAGTTGACCAAGGGTTGACCGTTTGGGAATCCTGTTCCTAATTATATTGGTTGATAACACTCCAAATTTGAGGGATTAACTCCAAATTCATCGTGAGTTCAAGGCTAATCAATTAGGTAAACCTAATTGAATTAAGTGCTGATTTTCAACCTGTTTAACTTGAGCTACTTGGGCAAACGGTTTCAAAACCGTTTGAGTGAGTTGACCAAGCATTGACCGTTTGATATTCCTGTTCTTAATTATGTTGGTTAATGACTCACCAAATTTGATGGGTTAACTCCCAAGGAATCGTGAGTGGAAGGCTAATCAATTAGGTAATCCCTAATTGGATTAAGTGCTGATCTTCAACCTGATTAATTGCAATTTTTGGGCAAACGGTTTCAAAACCGTTTGAGATGGTTGACCAAGCGTTGACCGTTTGATATTACTGTTCCTAATAATTTTGGTTAATTACTCACCAAATTTGATGGATTAATTCCAAGGGAATCATGATTTGAAGGCTAATCCATTAGGCAAATCCTAATTGGATTAAGTGCTGATTTTCAACTTGATTAATTTGCCTTTTTGGGCAAAAGGTTTCACAACCGTTTGAGATGGTTGACCAAGCGTTGACCGTTTGCGATTACTGTTCCTAAAAATGTTGGTTAATAATTCACCAAATTTGATGGATTAATTCCAAGGGAATCATGAGTTGAAGGCTAATCCATTAGGAAATTCCTAATTGGATTAAGTGCTGATTTTCAACTTGATTAATTTGCCTTTTTGGGCAAACGGTTTCAAAACCATTTGAGATGATTGACAAAGCATTGACCGTTTGATATTACTGTTCCTAATAATGTTGGTTAATAACTAACCAAATTTGATGGATTAATTCCAAGGGAATCATGAGTTGAAGGCTAATCCATTAGGAAAATCCTAATTGGATTAAGTGCTGATTTTCAACTTGATTAATTTGCCTTTTTGGGAAAACGGTTTCAAAACCGTTTGAGATGGTTGACCAAGAGTTGACCGTTTGAGATTCCTGTTACTAATGATGTTTATTATTAACTCATCAAATGTGATGGATTAATTCCCAAGGAATCATGAGTTGAAGGCTAATCAATTGGGCAAACCCTAATTGAAATCAGTGCTGAATTTCCAATGAATTAATTTGAGATTTTGGGTTAGATAGCCCAAACGGTTTCAAAACCGTTTGGGGATCACCCAAACGGTTTCAAGACCGTTTGGGGATCACCCAAGACCGTTTGGAGGTCTTGGGTTAAGTATAGTTGACCAATTGAAGGTCCAAAGGTACCAAATCATATTACAACCAAGTGCTGATGTGTTGATCAACTCAATAGACCAAACCTTGATGAAATTTCACTAGAATCCAAGGGTTGGATGGGCAAACGGTCTTCACCTACTTGGCCAAACGGTCTTCACCTACTTGGCCAAACGGTCTTCACCTACTTGGGCAAACGGTCTCAAACCGTTTGGAGACCTAGGTGGTTTCAAGGTCAAGTTATGTTATGCAATAGAAGGTTCAATTGGTTAGTCCAATGGAGAACCTAATGCAACTGAAGGTCCAATTGATTAACCTAATTGAGTACCTATTGCAATTGAAGATTCAATTGGATACCCTATATAATGGAGGTCCAATGTGATTGAATATCTTGAGAATCAAGATGATGAATGATCCATTGATCCAATATTGATTAGTGATGATAATCAATGAAGGTACAAAGGTTGAAACCATTATGGTACCTAAGTGATTAGAGCCAATTAAGGGATGAACCCTAATTGTTTGTAGAATCAATGACTTGGTACACTATGTTAATCATAGTTGTATGTACTTGATTGAAGGGTTGATGTGACCTAATCAGATTGAGATAATGTTAACATGAATTCATACATGAATATGATTCATGAGGTGATCTCCTGTAGCACGACCGTGTAAGGTAGCACGGTCGTGGTGGCTTCACTTTGCACGACCGTGCAAGGTAGCACGGCCGTTGTAGCTTCCCTCGCACGGCCGTTCTTGGTTGCACGGCCGTGGTACTCTATGCTTGATTTAGAGGTGATTTGAAAGTGACCTCATATTATCGTATACCTTAATATGTTATAAGTCCAATATAATTGGATGAAGGATACATGAGATATGTGATGAGAAACCCTAGTTGAGGGTGTATCATTGTGATTGTTTATAGGCAACTTTATAATAAAGTCATGCTTTAAACTAAGATAAGTCCATATCATGTGAGATAGCTGTACAATTCTAATGTGTGGCCTTTGCATTATATGCTAAACGTAAGAGATTAGTGATGGAATGTATTAAGAGGGAAATACCTTAATACAAGATAAGATGGATAACTCAACAGAGTTTGAAATGATGAGAAAGTGATAAATCAAGATATGATAGTTATCACATTTAGCATTTCAGGGTTATATACCTTGATGATCCTCTAATCCAATACCCTTGGGTAAGAAACACATGAAGTGTGTGTTATACAATTGTCACAATAAAAATGTAATGGACTCAAGGTACTTTGATAAATGTTGATTAATACACCTTGAGTATGGGGTAAGCCTAATTAATGAGTATGATGTAGTCATACCATGATGAGGATGAGGAATGAACTCATACCTTGAATTAATGATCATTAATGCTATATGATGAGAGTAATGATCTTGAATAACCATTTATGATACCTTTGAATGCCCAGAGGTATGGAATAATGAATTAAAGGTTGGATAGATTATATAATCATGAAACCTTAATTAATGAGAAATGGGGAACCCTAACCCTAATTTGGGTAAAGGGAATGAGAAGCCCTATTTGATAGTAAACCCTAATTCCTGGGAAAGGAATAATGGTGTTACTATTATATCACATGATGTGATGAATATAAAGTATGATTTTAATCATGTCTAAAACCATGTAGGTATTATGACATGATGAACATAGCCATGTATGAGCTATGATGTTTATTTGATAAGTGTCGATTGGCCATAGGTGCCATTATGTTTTTGTTACTTAGAAAGAAGTAACAAGATGATTATGGGCTTATAAGCCTTTGTTTTAATTGTTTCCTAGTAAGAGGTAACAAAATGTACAGTGGCCATGTGAGCCATATGGATAAGTTGTTGCCTAGTGAGAGGTGACAAGATGTTCTTTGGCCTTGTGAGCCATGTGAGATGCTTGTATTACAAGTATCATGAATACCTTGGTCAGATGACCTGAAGGTAATAGTTACCTAAGAAATGGTAACAGTGATGTGTTTAGTTATGAACTGAGGGTTTGAAATACCCTGATTTGATAAGCATGACAATGATGTTGTTGAAGGGATGAGAATTCCCAGTGTTGAAATGAGGGACTGAGATCCCAATGTCTTACAAGAACTGAGAAGTACATTGCTGAATATAAGTACATGTTTCTTTGTAGCAGTTGTCTTAATAAGTTATGTTTGAGAACTTGACTGATGCTAAAAGAATATGATAATGTACTTAAATAATCAAGTGAAATCTATTCATGTAGAGCCCTGACCATATAACCATCAATGTCAGAACTTGCTGGATGGTGAAACGGGTGCTCCACGGCAAAACCCGGAACGCATATTTTGAATATGTGGGGGCAATGGGCGACTGTATCCTGACGTCCTAATGAGGGAATTGATAGAAGGTAAACAACAAACCTCTCAATCCTTCATTACTTGCACCGGGATAGATGTATCACGAATCTCCCGAAGATTGGGACGGATGCAGTACACATCTCCCAATATTGTTAATGCCGGATTGGTGTGATAAACATGAAATCTCACGATCGCGAAGAGAGTGCAGCACGCCACTGTAGCTCTAATAGAGAAGTTGCCAGAATACCCTGGAAAGCTATTTAACAGAGACACGAGATGTCCTGGATTTGATCTCGTACTGACCGAGATAAGGGGGGTCTTGGTAGCCGGCTCTACCATTGACCTTGTATGGTACCGATGCGACTTCACAGTGGTCAGTTGGAGCATGAGCGGTATACCTCATCTCCTCAGGGCATAAGTGTGGTTGTAAAATGTAATCATCCATATAGCATGTTTGCTTAAGGATTGAATACGGAGATTCATTGGTTGATGTTGCATTTCTTAGTAGGTAAATGTTATTTATGTTTCTTTATATTCTCTGCAAAGTAGACAGATGAATTACTTATCTACCATGTGTAGATGCAATGCTCTCCTTGAGAATGGAGATTATCTTATTCTGTTCTATGATGAATAATTCTGTCTGATAATGTAAAAATAACCCCTGCTCAGTTTTAATTTAATAAACTGCAATAACAATGTTTTTGGCAGAGAGTTATATCTCTCGCTGGGGCAATTTTCAATTGTCTCACCCCCGTGGGAAACATTTTTAGGTATGCATGGAAGGCAGAGCAGAAACCCTAGAACAGGGAAAGAGCAGCAGAAACAGCAACAGCAGAGACAGCAATAAGATCACAGGTGGAGATATTGTCTGTCTAGTCATATAGATAGTAGTCCTATGTGTCGTCTCTGTACTCTCAGGTCCTCAGAGTTTTAAATGTATCAATCTGATTTTTGGCTTAGTGCCTCGAAATTTTTATACTGCCTATGTATATTTGTTAACAGGGCAGTCAATGTTGTAATCCTTGAAAAGGAATGGTACAGGTTGTGTACTTGTGAACCAGGATGAATTTGGAATACTTTGGTTCATGGTTAAAGAGTTTTCCTGTGAATGGATCTCTTTGAAAATTTTTTAATTTTTAGTGATTTTTGGTAATCTGTTGTTAGTGATCGCTTCCGCATGTTTTATTATTGTTAATGACACTTGTTATCTTAATGATGACGTTTGTCGTTACAGAAATGGTGCCAGTAAGGGCATCATCAGTGTCGACTTTATATAGGTAACCGACTCCATATCCACAACCACAACAGTCGTGCTACCCAGCACGGCCGTGGTACCTGGCTAGAATCTACTAATAACCGACACAATCGGTGTCGGTTTGTATACTAATAACCGACGCCATTACCCCTGCCACGATGACCGTGCTACCCAGTACGATTGTGGTACCTGGCCGCAATAGGCATCGGGTTTATGGATAACCAACACTATAAGGGGATAAAGACGTCAGTTTTACACTAACAACCGATGCCTATGCGTTTTGTTGTTGGTTGTACACAAATAACTGACGCCTATATTCTGATTTTTTTTTCTTATCAGTTTGCAGGCCTACTGTATGGCTAGTCAGCAGGATGTAGAACCTATAAACTGCAGGTTTACAACATCCATTGATATCAGCCAACAACATGCCACAAACCTGCAAAATTAAAAAGATATACAATATTATATATTTATCATGTGATTCACACACATGTATAAGCACATTTAATTCATATTATTTTTCATCACACACATGTAGAAACCAGTAGTTCCATTTCAAATTTCCTCCATTTTCACACACACTTAACAACCTACAGTTCCATTCATTTCATCTCTTTTCACGTTCAGACACATGTAGAAACATTCATGTATTGATCATCTTCACATTCACACATATGGCAATTCATAAAAAGTCATTCACATTGACACAAAAATAGTTATGAGAACAAAGTTTAGAAATATCATTCTTTGTTCATCATCGTCATTATCCCAATTATATTTAAAAATTCCCACTACTTGTAGGGGTTCTGCCCATTGTTCTCTTACATAATTTAACTCATCCATCGTATAGGGAGTATGTACATCTAATAACTTTTCACATGTAGTGAAGTCAGTTTTAAACACCTACAAAGAGAATGATGTATATATATAATTAATAATATATAATAAGATTGATATATTTCATATTATCTAATGAGACTACATATAATATATGATGTATGGTACGATTTCCATTGTGGCATGTTCGATAATTATGCTCATAAATCGCATCACATAGTATCCACATGCCCAGCCGTTGTCTTGTGTAGAACACTATAAATTGAAACATACAAAATATTCAAAAATACAAATAAGTACAGTTCACATAAATAATATATACATTGGAGTCGGGAAATTACTTTCAAATTCTGCCAAGTTAGTGGTTGGTTCTTTTTCTTGGGTCTACATGATTACTCCCAATCTCTGCAGTAGGAGTAATAGAAGCGCGGCACGTCATAGGTACCGTCTGAGTGGCCATCTGAGATGCATGCCACTTCACCATTTCTTCTTGGACTTTCCTCTCAATTAATTCATCTACCTATACATGGATAAAAGAAATGCTAGCTATCGATTATTGAATTTCCTTTCATAATAACATTCTACAAAAAGAATAGGTTACCTCAACTTGTGAAAGTTCCGCTTTTGGGACAGGTTTGCGCTGGGATGGCCCAAAGAACGCTTTGATGCCCACACCAGCGCCTACACCCCTAACACATCCAGGATGCTCTGGGTTACCTAGAGCAACTGTCAATTCATCCCTTGTGCCCTCAGGGATGAATTTGCCTTCCTTCCTCTGCTCGTGCAGCTCCCGCTAATTACCATCAACATAAATTGTTAAGTAAACATAACAATAATCAATATCGATCGATTGCTCTAAGAGTTGAATTTTACCATTTTTGTATCCGCCTCAGCAGTTGTGGGCTTCGTTATATCTCCCTTCTTATTTTGCCTCCCAGCTATCCACATAGCATGGAGAGGTAGAGGTGCGGGACCAATAGTAGAGGACTCCTGAGTAGCAGCAGACTGAGCAGTATACTCAGTATGTAGTCTTTGGCAAACACCTGTATAGCTTATTGGACCCATTGTGTTGTCATGCACATTCAGTGCATGCCTCGCTCTTTGAGCATCACTGATAGCCTTGTTAGTAAGCACATTGATTTGGTTAGTACCACTAAAGGTTAATCTTGAATAGGTGAATACATAAGAACGTATATTAATTAAATTGGGAGTGGCGCTTAATACCTTGAAATCGTCCATTTTTCTTTGGGTAACAAACTCCTCCCAGTATTTGGGGTCCAGGTAGTTCCATTGATCAGGGGTTGCCTTCTTTCTAAATTTATTTTTTAAAGAGAATACAAACAAAAATTATTAGTGTAGAGTTAGTCAAAAAGTGATCAATGTCTAGAATTGGAAATCAATCAAGAACCTCTTCTCAGCATCGTGTATGTAATCTCGGGTGAGATTTATCCTATAGTTCCTTAGGACCCTCCCACAACATTGCATCATACATTTATGATGCATCTTTTCATCCAGATCAAATATACTCTACAAAATAGAATTGATATTAACTAGTATCCTAAAAATTAGTAATCTACAAAAATAGAATTGTAAATAAGGATAACTCACGCATAGTTCCTTCTAGATTAAGTCTTTCTTACCCTTAGGAACTCTATGCCAGGATTCAAAAATAGGACTACAATGGCTGCGAGTAAGAACCCCAAGATATGAAATAAATGAGTTGAGGTTCACTCCAATTGGATTTCCTACATGATCGAAATCCACAGCCAGTTTGGGTCCATTGCCCCTTTGCTGTAGTAACTTATTCATCATTGTGATGCCCCTCACTTTCTCAATTTTTTTTCTGCTCATCAAGTGCCCCAATTTCTTCAGGGGGTACATCACCAACCTAAAATTTGACAAAAAAACACACTTACAGGATATCACTATAAATGTTAGGCGGGATATATTTTTAAAACTTACATTGTGAGGCGGCACATTGACGTCCTCACCCTCACTGTAATCATCAGCACGGTCATCATATGAATGCTCAGCCATCTGAAAGTTCACATTCAGATTGTAAAGTTCACATTCACATTGTAATGTTCACATTCAGAAAAATAAAACATATAAAAAAATATAAACATGCATGCCTCTAATATTGCGATCTTTTATCAATTAACAATCCTTCATTGTGATCTCCGAACACATACAAGTCATCATTAGCTTCAATATTTGGTGGTGTTGGCAACCCAACTGAGAATGGACTAGAGTCATCATACTTATCATAGTATTGTTCTTCATCTATAGGATCTTGAATGAACTGTCTTTTACCATGAAGAACAATCGACCATTTATCATTTGCAGGATCATCGATATAAAATACTTGTTTCTTCTGTGATGCCAATATGAATGGTTCACCCTTCTCGCCAATCTTTTCAAAGTTCACTAATGTGAAACCCAATTCATCCACTATAACTCCTTTGGTGTTATCAACCCAATTACAATATGAATGGTATAATGTGTATCGGGTTTTTAAGAAAATTTTGGCAGCATTTCCCCACTGTTCTCCAAGTACATATGTACTTAGAGAACAAACGGGGAAGTGCTATAGAAATTTTCTTGAAAACCCAATACACATTATACACTTACATCCTAACTGAGATTAGGTGTTCAAGAACGGTCCCAAATCGGGGACTTTCCAAGATTTACTCCTAATGAGTAAATCTTGGATGGGTTTCTAGGCCAACAAATACATGTATGTTGTCATTCTTATACCTACAATCCTAGTTTCGTCATCCATATCCTATGTTTTGTGTAACATCATTTAATCATGACTGTCAGTAAATACTAAACAGTAAATAAACCATGATTCCATATATCAATGATTTGAATCAAAATGAAGCCTAATGGCACATTGGGAGAGTGAGAATATTATACCTCACTTGAAGGTTGAAGAAGAAATATATGGAAGTCAGCAAGTCAACAACACCTACAACAACACATTGGGAAGTTAGTCTTCTATAAGAAACCTTACATGTATTCAAACCTTTCGCAATTTTGGAAACTTTGTTACTTGTAGATCTAAGGAGAGGGAAAATGTTAGTTGCATCATTATCAACAATCATTAAATTGAGTCTTATTATATTCACATTGTTACCAAAAGGTTACTTCATACTATTGTGCACTAGGTTTTGAAAAGCGCAAAGCGGAAAGCGTGCGGATCGCCCCCCTTGAAGCGGAAAGTAGGAAGCGGGTTTTGAAGTGGACGCTTTTTGGAAAAGCGGCCCACATTGTTTAGAACATTTTGAAAAAAATAGTGATTGCCATACTGCTAACAAAAAGAAATATTACTCAACAATCAAGCATTTTGAATAATATTTCATTGCATCAAAATTAGTTGTTTCAAACAAACATGATATTTGTGTATACTATCACATTATATTCAGTAAGAACTGATAACTAACAAGCATGTATTGTAACATGTTAGAAAATTACAGATCATTAGATTACTTTGTATGTTAGTGAGTACTAACTCATGTTACATTGTACTGCAATATTGATATATTATATCATCATATGAAAAAAATTACATATCATGCAATTCATATACTTGCATTATGAGTATATGAAAGGATTACAAAGCATCAAATTACTTACTATACAAGTGAAACACATGTTACTTTATAAAATAGATACACTCCAATATGGTACCGATACAGACCATGCTATTAGTAAAAATGGCAAAATTACAGACCTTCAAAAAACTGAGTATACCAGTAAGTGTTGATGGATGTTACTTAATAATATTAATGTACTAAGTAAGAATATTAGCTAAATGACTACTGATTTATGACAACCAATAAAAGAATCCAGACATAAATCTTAACCTACTGCTACAATTGATGTATTAAAAAGGATCACAGACTCGTTACACCATACCATTAGGTACTAGCTATAAAGATGTTTTGATAAGAATTTCAATATGTAATCGTTTTTATATATATTTTAATAACATAACAATAACAGTAGTCAGTTCCAAAATGTATTTTGATATGCATTGCTAGCAGACAAGCAATGGTTCCGAGAAGAAGGCAGAGTACTAGTAGTAGTATAGTCGTGTATGGCATAGGAGAATGGGGATAGAAGCAGGTGGTGCCGCTCCTCAGAGGAGAGAGACGAAGAGACAGAAGGAGATGGGGAAATGGGATGATATGGCAAAAGGAGATTGGGGTGATATGGGTGGGATATTGCTTGGCCTTGGAGAGGCGAGAGGAACAGTGAGAAGAAGAGAAGGGTAGCAGGCGGTTGCGACAGAGAAGGGAGCAGCAGAGAAGGGAGCGGCAGGGTAGCAGGGCCGACTTACTTGTGGCGGCAGGAGCGGTAGAGAAGGGAGCGGCGGTTGCGACGGTTGGCGGCAGCGGGAAGAAGACGAACGGCGGTGCGTGCGGCAGCAGACGGCGGCGGCAGGAGCGGCAGGCGGCAGCAGCAGGAATCGCCAGAGAGACCTAAATCGAAATCGGCAATGAAACAGAGAAAGAGGAAGAGTTTGGCTCGCGCGTATTATGTTAACAATAGGCGTCGATTATTAAAAAAACCAACGCTTAAAATAATAAGCGTCAGTTCCCACCAAAACACTGACACCTATTTTCAATGATAGTCATCAGTTCCAACTAGAAACACCGACGTCTATCTTCATATGCCAACAAAATTTTTTTTTTCGAATTATAACCATAGTCGTCGGTTACCGTAGACCAACCGAAGCAAATGGGGGGTGAAAATTTTTGCGGGGACAACGTGCGAAAACACATCGGCGTCGGTTTTTGCACGATAACCGACGATAAAAGTGGGCCAAATTTCTGTCTCATAAAAAACCTTTAGTCATCGGTTGGTTTGTTAACAACCGACGTCGTATGTTAAATTTTGGAGGAATTTTTTTCACTGAAAAATTCATATTTGGCGGTCGATTTTAGGCGTCGGTTGCTTATTGAGGAACCGACGCCAAATAAAAAGTGATACCCGTGTCTGGCCGCTCTTCACATATAGATGTCAGTTTGTGTATTGAATTGACGTTGTAGGGTTTAGGCGTCGGTTTCTTGGATACAACCGACGCCTGTAAATGTGACGTTATAAGCTATTTCTATACTAGTGATTTGTCTATGAATAACTTATTTTAAGGTAGCGTAGTCGTCTTTTTCTCATTGTTCTGTGGCCCTATCAACTGGTTCGACATTCAATAATAATATACTAAAAAATTTTGAGTGAGAATAGGGGTGGGAAGCAAGCGGCAACCCACAAGATTTACTATTGGAAAAAAATGCATGGAAATTGAAGTAGAAACTTCTATATAGTTATATATCTTTGTTAAATAAATGCGGATAAAAGGGTATCGATAATTTCCACCCTTATCATCCCCTTTTAATGTGGTGGGAAAACGGAAAAAGGATAAATGGGGAATGGGTAACAAAAACTTCTACCATTATCCTTACCCTTACCCTATAGGTATGGATATAGGGTAAACGGGTAATACCCTCCCATTGACAGCCCTACTTGAGAGGGCTCTCTTTGTTCATGAAGAGCTCTGCTTCTGGCCTTAGTAGCATTGTTCCTTAGTAGATCAATCTATATCGTAAGTGTGTGTCACATATCGATGAGTTCAAAAGAAATAATTGCCCTTGATTCTTCTGTACCATAATTTCTATTGCGGAGAACAACTCAGCCACAACAGTTCTTTAACAATTGGAGTTGTTTTAATGCTCATGTACTTCAGTCTGCAATTTGTATAAATTACAGTAAATATAAACACTATATCAATAAAAAGAAATCTCTGGTCTATTAGAGAGTTCATAATCTTTGCTTGATTTTCAAGTGTGGTTATCTTATTTGTGAATTGATTCCAACCTTTTCAGAACATCCTCAAGATGTCCTAGCATATATGCGGCTTGTTGAACTTTCTCTTCCCTCCCACCATAGGGAGCATGTATGTAACTACTAATGATGGCAAAGGGTAGATCCCTGAGACACTCACCGATGAAGTCCGCCAAGACCTTCCGGGACCGTTCAAAGTGTTGAATGGTAAGTGTGAATGCTGATCGGCCTCTTTGGCGGTAATAAAGCCGAGAAGCATACGCTAACCCCATCAACCATGCCATAGTTTCTTCCCTGCGGGAAGTCTCTGAATGACGGATCTCCACTAGCAGGTCATCTAGGTCTTTCTTAAGTGTTGTGTAGTCATCCCTCTCCCAAGGACGACCTTCATCCATTAATTTGGGCTCAATTACAAGAAGGTTGAAAAGGTATTTTAGACCCTCGTTTGTGAAACGATCCGATTTCAACCACTTCTCCATATCAAATCCATCCTCACTCATTGCTACCATCATCTTTTCCCACAAACTGTCGGCTCGGTCGATACATGACCACATCGGTTCCCCAGTCTTGATGACGCCGTAGGGGATGCCATCTTCAAATCTTTTGGGATACTGATCGACCATACGTGTGTAGCGGATGCCCTCCTCTACCTCTCTCAGCAAAGATCGGACCTTGTTGGGTGAGACTTGATGAACTTCCCGCAGAAGAGTTTGGTGAGTATCACTATGACCAAGGTCCTGCATAGCGGTGGCTTCTTGAGGACTCCATGTTTCTTATATGTCTTCTCCGACATTACACGATCATTCAGCAAATAAATGTCACTCGCTGTCTTGAACCTGTCATTGCACTGCTCTAGAAGTCTTAGGAGTCTTCGGGGCTTTCTTCGTGCGCCTCTCCGAATCCAATCTTCAGGTAAGCCTACCCAACTGCCCATGGGAGCTTCCTTTGTAGGTAATTCATAGCTCAAGGTGAGGACACTTGTACGGAATTGATCGTACTTACTACTGGGGGCGCCTCCTTGCTTTAAGCGACTATCGGCAGTAACAGGAGTGGCTTGCCAAGCATCAAATTCAGCTAACCCGACTTTATCAAGCTTATTACGTGTTGATGAGAATAACTTGAAAATTGGACGCCCGACGATAGAGAGGATTAGAAGGACCATATTGGTGATGACTATGACTCCAAGATCGAAATATATCAACAGATTCACGGAAAATACCTGCATTCTCCTCAACACCCAGTATAGTATGATGTCATAAGTGACCCTAGCGATGATTGACTCCCCTGGCGCCTTGCGAGGCGAATGAGGGACCACTACTGCAAATATCACATACGGAGAAGGCTGTGACGGTAACAGAAAGTCAATGTGTCACCAAGAAGCCCTTCACCATTGGAGGGCCCGTCATCTTAAAAAACCCATCTAAAACCTGGTCGCCAATTCGAATGGGGTGGGTTATACCGGTAACACAGCAGAATAGAGGCCTGTTTTCAGAACTAATATACGTGACAGTTCAAGCTATCACATGTCAGAATATTGTCCTGCAATATTTATTGCTTTCTTTTGTATATAACATGGTATTATATTTATTCTTGCTTCTATGTACCACACACAAGATCGATCGGAGCAGTCATTACGAAATAGATTCAATCACGCAATTGTTCAATCATCAAATACATTCAATTAATATCCAGAACTTTACATTGGGGAGGACATTGACCGTTGCCCCAAGAATTACAAAAATTGATAATCGTTACTTTATGCCTCGTTTTCTTTTCAAACATTGAAGCCATCCATGGGCTGAACACTAACGCAAACAAATTCTGCCATGTGCTAATAACTAATCTATGTTGTTCTTTTATGAATAAAGAGCTGTAAGAGTAGAGGAGACATTTGGAACAAATACCCTTCCGTTGCCACGACCATGGATACCAAAGAGATAGTCTAGAGAGAAACCACCACCATGAGCATAATGCAGATTTGTAGAAGGTCAATCTATTAGAAAATTGCCAAAGTTCTAACCATTAGCTCTGAATCAGTTTGTTCTTTTTGCTGGAACACCTGCTGGAAATTGTAGCATTATCATCTAGAGGAGGACACAGCCTTCTTATATTGTTGGGAACTGTCTTGGCAGTGGGGGATTTCCCACCACGGATCAGGTATCCCAACGAACTCCGCCTTGTATCGCTGCTAACGACATGATTCACCATCCCCTTAATTTTTAAAAAGTCAACCAGTAAAGGTTATGGGTTACTCAAATGTTCTTAGCAGCACGCTTCACATAGTTGATCTCCCTTTAGGCCTTCTTGGCTGAGCGACACCAGCTGAATATATAGTAAATTACAAGATCATCTCCAAGCAAGCAAGAACTCTTTGATCAAAAAGCTAGAAATGCGATCATGAACGGAGAGTATATAAATGTAAGGACTGATATGAAGCTTCTGAATGGCTCATACACTACTCCCAGAGAATACATGTTGAACAGATAAGTTTCAGAACCAGCAGCTTGGTCGCAGATTTAAACTATGAGACTGGGATCTCATCAATTTATTGGTTTTCTGAACACATTGAGAATATGATCTTAAAAATACATATGTTCGCTATGGTTCTGGCCTACGTATGTGAATGACAATATATTTCCAAGTAATTGACCTGCAAAATAAAAGATTTAGCTCTTTTAAAAGTTGACTAAGACATTCATGATAATACGGGAGAGTTATAAAAATGCATGAATTAGCTAACTTCAAATTATAGAAATTGATAAATCCATTTAATCAAAACTACAACACTGCGTTCGTGTACTGATTTTTAAGTCCGGAATTTTATACGTGATAAACGTGTATGCGGTAGTTCGGCTTGTCCCCAAACCTGCACTCGCTGTAGCAGGTGTGCGTGAAATGGACAGTGAGGAAACCGGAATTATAGCACCATGCAATATTTGTAAATTCTGTCAATACTAGCGTGATTCCATATCACCATTTTTATCTATAGTCTTTGGGTCACAAGACAAATATTTCAAAAGAAAAGAATAAAAATGGTCAAATGTCAAGGCAAGATGATATCCAACCCTTTAATCAAGTTTATGAAACACTTGGCAAATAGTTTTATATTTTTGTGAATATTCGTCCATGTTTTCTGATCTGAACTTCATAATAAAAAATAATGATTATGTACGTGTGTTACAAGCTTACCTGGAATCCATTTAATGGTGATACTCTTTCTGAAGAAACCTGGATTTGAATAGGGTATGAGTCACAAGATTTGCGACCATATAGAATAATGAGATTCCTCTACCCCCTGAAGCTCCAAACATAAAATTTTGCCAATGCTTCTCGGGGTGGTCCTTTCTGCTACAATCTTAAAGCACAGAGGCCAAATAAGATGATAATGACTTCAACTTTGTCCTAGCCAGGGAGAGTTCAAGATTTTCTTCACATGTGGAGATTGAGAGTTATGTTAGTAAAAAAAGGAAATCAGTAAAGAATATGATATTCAAGCTTATTTTTTGCATAAAAGGGTAAAACTCCCATCCCAAAGTTACATCTGATCAAGGTCATCTACATCTATACTACCCATGGTATCCCATCAAGTCCTCTCTCTAATAAAAAAGGAAACCCCCATCCTAGATTTGCATCTGATCAAGGTCATATGTAAAATGCACTATTGCCTAACTCAAAAATGAATTCAGACCATGTAACTTTAGTAATTAATTATGAATCATATCGAGATTGAACAAGGGATAAATGCCTCACCAGCCACATTATTTTCTTCAACAATTCATGCTAGACATTTTCAGAAGAATCAACGTCGGATTCTTTGCATCGTAAATCTCTCCAGAATCTTAATAGATGCCCATCATATTCTCACCAGAGTTCCAAATACCTTCTTCACAATATAGGTCTTGGTTATGCTTATTTTCTTGAGCCTAAAAAATTAAATAATATGTGAGGTCTTGCTAAAATTGAATTGCATGTAGCAAACATTCAAAACCCATATCAGCTGTTTAGTTTACATGACATAAGAACTCAACAAGTCTCATGACATGATTCCTCCACTACTACAGAACACGTCTTTGGCGTTGGTTGTTTAACCCCTTTTAGCGACGGTTCTCAAGCGACGCCTATGTGGGCACCGCTAAAGGTCAAATTCTTCGGCGTCGGTTTTACAACCGACGCCAAAAGACTTCGCGCCACCAAAAATGCGCCAGCAGGGCAACTATAGGCGTCGGTTAGGTTTCGTAAGCCGGCGCCAAAAGGGTTCGCGCCACAAAAAGGGCGGCATCTACGACACTTTAAGTGTCGGTTTACCGATCAAAACCGACGCCATATTCCCAGACGCCACGACTGTGCTTCCCTGCATGACCGTGTTTAGTGATATAGGTGTCGGTTTTGTACGAATAACCGACGCCATTTGCCACCACGGTCGTGCTTTCCTGCACGGTCAGGTTGTTTATCACATTAGGCGGCGGTTTTATATAATAACCGACGTTGTAAGCCTTTGATGGCGGTTTTCTATAAATAACCGACGCCTTCGTTTTAATTTTTTTTTTCTTATTAGTTTGCAGGTCTGCTGTGGCTGGTCAACATGATGAGAACCTGCAGTTCAGTTTTCTGAACTGCAGGTTTACAACATCCATTGATATCAGCCAACAAACAGGCCACAAACCTGCAAAATCAAAAAAATATACTTTTCACACAAGTAGATACATTGATACATTCAGACATCAATTCAATTCTCACATTCACACATGTAGAAACATTCAAATACATCTATAAACATTCAAATATGTATAAAAATTCAGATTCATATAACAAAATATATCTATATTTATTTACAAAATATATAAAGTGCAGCACACACCAGTGCTTCAGATTCATATAACAACATGACAGACTAACACATATATAGTGCATAACAACAACATCGCCGAATTTACATACAACACTAGCTTAGTACATATATAGTGGTACTAAGGTGACGATCCCACCTGCTAAAACAGGTTACCGACAACTACATGTTACGACTGGGAGGTCGTGATTCAGCAACCGTATGCATTAGCAGGAGGACAAACAGATTTCACCACAAACGGTGAAATTTGTTTGTCCTCCTGCTAATGCATACGGTTGATGAATCACGACCTCCCAGTCGTAACATGTAGTTGTCGGTAACCTATTTTAGCAAGTGGGATCGTCACCTTAGTCCCACTATATATGTACTAAGCTAGTGTTGTATGTAAATTCGGCGCTGCTGTTGTTATGCACTATATATGTGTTAGTCTGTCATGTTGTTATATAAATATGAAGCACTTATGCGTGCTGCACTTTATGTATTGTATCTGTAACCTGCTTCTCTTCATTGTGGCTTCTTTTGCTATTTCATGGCTTGTTGTACCTTTGGCGAACGCCTGCATATCCTGCATAGCTATATCATGGCCGTCCTACATAGCCTGTAGTCTTTAGCGAACGCCTGCATATCCTCTTGGACCCATTGTGTGGTCGTAACATGTAGTTGTCGTTGAGCATCGCTGATAGCCTAGTTAGTTAGCACATTGATTTGGTTAGTAACAATAAAGGTTAATCTTGAATAGGTGAATACATAAAAATGTATATTAATTAAATTGGGAGTGGCGCTTAATACCTTGAATTCATCTGTTTTTCTTTGGGTAACAAACTCCTCCCAGTCTTTGGGGTCCTAGTAGTTCCATTTCTGTGTGGCTTCCTTCTTCCTATATTTATTTTTCAAAGAGAATACAAACAAAAATTATTAGTGTAGAGTTAGTGAAATACTGATCAATGTCTAGAATTGGAATCAATCAAGAACCTATTCTCAGCATCGCGTATGTAATCTCTGGTGAGATTGGTCCTATAGTTCCTTAGCACCCTCCCACAACGTTTAGCATTTGTATTAACCAGAAGATAATGAAACATCAAATCAGAAAATGATATTGATATTAAAAAACCAAACATTTAGCTTCAATAAAAAAAATATAAACATGCATGCCTCTAAAATTGTGATCTTTTTTTTGGTGAATCACGCGCCGCAAAATTGTGATCTTTTATCAATTAACAATCCTTCATTGTGATCTCCGCGCACATATAAGTCATCATTAGCTTCAATATTTTTTATAGTTGGCAACCCAACTTAGAATGGACTGGAGTCATCATATTTATCATAGTACTCTTCTTCATCTATAGGATCTTCAATGAACTGTCTTTTACCATGAAGAACAACCGACCATTTATCATTTGCAGGATCATCGATATAGAATATTTGTTTCGCCTGTGATGCCAATATGAATGGTTCACCCTTCTCTCCAATCTTTTCAAAGTTCACTAAAGTGAAACTCAATTCATCCACTATAACTCCTTTGGTGTTATCAACCCAATTACATTTAAAGAGCGGAATTCTTGAAATCTATGTAGTCAAATTCCCATATGTCTTCAATGACACCGTAATATGACATTTTAGCTTCACGTGGACTCTTATCCTTTGCACTTGAAAAATACATAGTCGACTCTTGAAGAGTGACCCCACTATTTTGGACGACATTCTTATCATCTTGGTGCTTTGTGTAATATGTGAACCCATTAATTTCAAACCCTTCATAAGACATAACATTCGGTTTTGGTTTAAAGGCGAGGCATTTGATAGTTTCCGTAATATCATTTGGTGTTTGTGATAGTTGATTTAAGACTTTATCTTCAAACCACTTAGTAAAAGTCTTGTTATGCTCTCTAGCAAGCCACATTGAACTTGCTCGAGGATGTTGTCTCTTGATGAAATTGGTATGTTCCTCGATATAAACACTCACTTCATCCATGTTGTGTAAAATATACAAGTGACCTTGTTCCAACTGCTCATGGCTAATTACTTTCACCTGTGATCCCAAAATTCCTTTGCCCTCCTCAATATTCTTGTCATTAACATGAGTGTTATTACCACTCAGAAAGTCATTGCAAAAATCCATAACCTCTCTCGCCACATAACCTTCAATAATACTCCCTTCAGGCCGATAACGGTTTCGAACATCGCCTTTAAAAATGCTCATGTATCGTTCAAAGGGATACATCCAATGCAAGAAAACTGGTCCCAACATTTTCACTTCCCTGGTCAAGTGGACAACAAGATGTACCATGATATCAAAGAACGAAGGAGAGAAATACATCTCAAGCTGACATAGGGTAACAACCACTTCTCTTTGCAAATTATCGAGAGTATCAGGGTCAATAACTTTGCTGCATAGATTGTTGAAAAAGAAACAAAGTCTGGTGATTGCAAATCTTACATGCTTTGACAATATAGATCGAATTTCCAAGGGCAATATTTGTTGCATTAGAGTGTGACAATCATGAGATTTAAGACCTATCAACTTCAGATCTTTCATTGATACCAATCTACGGATGTTAGATGAGTAACCCTGTGGCACCTTAACATTTACCAAGCATTCACAAAAAGCTTTCTTCTCCTTTCTAGACAACGTGTAACAAGCGGGAGGTAAGTATGTTCTTTTATTACCCATTTCACATAATTCTGTTCATTCTTACCTTATTCCCATTTCACGTAGGTCCAGTCTGGATTTTATCCCATCTTTAGTCTTACCTGGTATATTTAACAGAGTACCAATGATGCTATCACAGACATTTTTCTCAACGTGCATTACATCGATACAATGTCTGACTGTCAAAGAACTCCAATAAGTAAGATCCCAAAATATTGACTTCTTCTTGAATGAAGAATTGTCACTCCGTGTGGCCATACTACATTGTGATTTCTTACCAAATTCTTGACAATGTCTTTTACTCTTTCATAAACAACATCCCCTGGTATAGGTTTAGGTGCACCCTGTTCCTCATTCCATCCATTGAATGTTTTGCGCTTCCTACGATATAGATGGAATTTTGAAAGAAACTTTCGATGACCAAGATATACAGTCTTGCCGCCATGTTTTAGTCTTATTGAATCGGTGTTTTCTTCACATATAGGACACGCTTTAGCTCCTTTGACACTATATCCAGACAAATTCCCATATGTTGGAAAGTCATTAATAGTGCAAAACAACATAGCGTGCAAACGAAATGTCTCTCTTCTTGAAGCATCATAGGTCATCACACCTTCAGCCCAAAGTTTCTTTAAGTCATCAATCAGAGGTTCAAGATAAACATCGATATCATTTCCGGGTTGTTTAGGGCCCGATATCAACAACGACAGCATAACGTACTTATTTTTCATACACAGCCAGGGAGGAAGATTGTATATAACAAGCATGACTGGCCAAGTGCTATGTTGGTTGCTCAATGTCCCGTACGGATTCATACCATCTGTACAAAGCCCAAGTCTTAGATTCCTATCTTCTTCACCAAATTTGGGGTACAATAGATCAATCTTCTTCCACTGTGGGAATCAGACGCATGTCGTAGGATCCCATCATTATTTTTATTAACATCTGCATGCCACCTCAAATTCTTTGCATCTTTCGGATTTGCAAACAAGCATTGAAACCGTGATATTATAGGTAAATACCACATCACCTTGGCAGGAGAACCAGTTTTGGACTCCCCCGAAGTCGTCAATTTATACCGTGACGCACCACATTTTGGACAATCTTTCAAATCCACATAGTCCTTTTGAAATAATACACAATCATTCGGGCATGCGTGTATCTTCTTGGCCTCTATTCCCATTGGGCACAAAAATTTCTTTACCCGGTATGTTGAGATTGGCAGCTCGTTTCCTTCAGGAAGCATTTCTTTCAACAAATTCAACAATGAAGTGAATCTTTTGTCGCTCCATCTATTGTTAGCTTTCAACTTATACAATCTCAACACAGCGCTAAGCTTCGTAAACTTAGCACAGCCTGTGTATAACGGTATCTCAGCATCATGCACAATGTTTGTAAAGATAGGAGGTGGATTGGTGTGCTCTACCCTACAACTATCCAGCATCGCATCAACGATGTCTACTGGAACTGGTGCGTTCACATCTACATCATCGGAGGCAATTTCTTCTTCCACCCAAGCACTGCTATCGACATCCACTGATTTCGAGTTTGAAATCTCTCCATGCCAGTGCCATTCTGTATAGCCTTGTACAATCCCGTTGCACATGACATGACTTTTGATTTCGTCACCAGTGCTGACTTTCAAGTTGTTACCGCAATGCCTACATGGACAGTACAACCTATCTCTAGGTTCTTTCCTATGTTCCTCAACAAATCTAATAAACTGATCAAGGCCATATATAAACTCTGGGGTGCAACGATTGCGAATGGACATCCATGATCTATCCATTATATGATCAAAGAGAAAATAAGTATATATTAGGACAAGATTAGGGTCTACGGTTAAAAAATACATGTGATGTCATTCTTATATATAATAAATGTGTACCACCTATCCCATCCTTGAACACCTAATCTAACTAGTAAGTGTATAATGTGTATTGGGTTTTCGAGAAAATTTCGGCAGCATTTCCCCGCTGTTCTCTAAGTACATATGTACTTAGAGAACAAACGGGGAAATGCTGCCGAAATTTTCTCAAAAACCCAATACACATTATACACTTACATCCTAAGTGAGATTAGGTGTTCAAGAATAGTCCCAAACCGGGGACTATCCAAGATTTACTCCTAATGAGTAAATCTTGGACGGGTTTCTAGGCCAAAAAAATCATATCATTAAGAGCATGGTTTCATGTTAGGTCATCATAGGTCATAATAATCCACTAGAATGGGCATAAGAGTATTAGATCTTGATTCTAGAGTGTACAAGACATAATAGTGACTACTGATTTTGTGGGGTGATATCATTTCATAGGATTTATAAATTCAAATTTAACAAGTGTACAAGTTGCATCATTTTAATACTCTAAAGGTGACTAGTGGGTAATAGCACATAAAAGATGGCATTACAAGGAATGTAAGCAAGCTAGATCAATTAACACTCATCTCAAGGAAACATTAGTTACTGAGGGGACCAGGAAAGAGTGCTTTTAATCAGGGTTTTGCGGGACGTTTACCTCTGTTTGAGCCCAGTCGGGCGTCAACAGGGAGAGAGGGCGAGACGGAGGGTAGGTGAGTAGGCAGACAAGCAGGCAGGTGAGC
This sequence comes from Alisma plantago-aquatica, assembly GCA_963693085.1. Lineage (NCBI taxonomy): Eukaryota > Viridiplantae > Streptophyta > Magnoliopsida > Alismatales > Alismataceae > Alisma > Alisma plantago-aquatica. The sequence goes on from OY856411.1 coordinate 611,860,346, forward strand.
AGGCGATGGGCAGGGAGATGGCGGGCAGTAGTAGATGATCAAGTAATTCCTAAAACATAGTATAGAATATTCATTATATAGTAGTAGGCAGTACATGATATGTACATTATACCGTTATATGTATTGCAAACTACAAAGTACATCTACATAGATAATACATTAGTTGAACGCATAACAATACAAGAAAAACTAAGGTATGAATGTATGTATAGGTACAAGTATAATGTATCAGTAAATATTAGTGGTTGAGTTCATAGTAGAGCATCAATGTATGTACAAATGATAAATATGTAATGTAGGTGCAGCAGTTCATACATAAAGTAGTTCATACATAAAGATGTAAATGGGTGCAACAGTACATACATACAGATCTTATATGAAGTAGGAATGATTTTGATGCATGTACAACTCAATTAAAAATGAGAAGAGGAGGAAGAAGCAGGAAGAGGGGTAGGGGGCCAGGAGCAAGAGTAGGGAGCAAGCCGGAGAAACCCTATTGTCTAAGCAGGAAGAGGAAGAAGAAGCGTACCAGGTGAGCGGGCGACCAGGAGCAGAGCGTCGGCGAGGAGAGCAGCGACGGTGAGGAGAGGAGCACCGGCGGTGAGCGGTCGGGCGACCAGGAGGCAGTGTCGGCGGCGACTAGGAGACAGTGTTGGCGGCGAGCAAGTAGTCGGGCGTTGCAGTAGGAGCGCCAGGTGGTGGTGCGCAAGCAGGGGGAAGGAGCGGCGGCGGGTGCTTGCTCACCGGAATCGCCAGACCTAAAATCGACGCTCGATTGCAGTGAAATAGAGAAAGGGGAAGAGTCTGCTTCGCGCGGGTGCTAATAAGTAACCAATCGGCGTCGGTCATTACGCAAAACCGACGCCAAAGAAAACCGTGTCGGGTGATAGGAAAAACCGACGTCCAAATTATTTGGCGGGAACTATTATCAACGTCGGTTATCAAAGGATTGACTGACACTGAAAGCGGAACTTTTCACGAAAATATCCTTCTTGAATAGGCGTCGGTGATTATTGAAAAAACCAACGCTGTATGTGATGCAAATTTTTTTCGCTCGAAATTTGGATTTCACGGGCGATTTGAGGCGTCAGTTTGTTATATCCAGCCGACGCTGAATACAAAGTGGTACCCGTGTCTGGCTGGTCTTTGATGATAGACGTCGGTTTCCCTAAATATCCGACGTTGACTAATATAGGCGTCGGTTTCCCTTAATAACCGACGCCCAGAAAAGCGACACTGAATGTTGTTTCTGTAGTAGTGCTCGTAGTATGATATTTTCAACTTGAGTAAGAAATCAATTAGAACATATCATCTATACAATCAAATGAACTGACTCAACATGATTCAAGTAAACATATCATATTCTCACACACTACAAGGAAATAAAAACTCTATAGCATGTTGTAAATAAAAAGGAGTATTCATGTGAAAGTTGATAAGATATATGCATACCCAAAAAGACTCTTTAGACCCAGTTGTATATATGTGTTCAACCTGTTACGATTGACTAAGAAGACCCAACACTAAATTTCTCCAAAGCTAGATTCCCAAATGTTCTAAGAGAAATGTCAAGGTCAAAACTTCAATTGAGCTACAGCCATAATAAATAACTAAAGAAACCATTGTACAAGAGCCAACTCTTTCTCAAGATTGATTAGAAACTACTCCTAACATCATTATGATGGAAAATAAGTCCCCTGCAACACATAAATTTCATCAACATGCATAACTAGCTCTATATGCCTAAAAATATGTGTCTAAATTGAGTATGTATAGTCTTCATAACAAAAAGTCCTATCTCTAATAAAAAGGTAAGCCCCCATACCAGATATTCATTTGTAGATACTCACTATTGCCTTACACAAGAATAAATTCAGACCATGTGACTTTAGTAATTAAATCTGAATCATATCAAGAATGAACAAAGGAGTTATTAGAAAAAAAAGGAAAGGATGTGTGATGGTATTTCTCAATAAAAAGGGATGCATGTCTTACCTGCTACATTGTTTTCTTCCACAATTCATGCCAGACAATTTTAGAAGCATCACAACCAGCTTTCGTGGATCCTAAATCTTAATAATCAAATTGATCAGATGCCCATCATATTCTTAGATTCCCAAATATCTTAACCATCGCATGGGTCTTGGTTATATTTACTTACTTGAGCCTAAAAAGTAATCAATATGTGAGATTCTGCTGAAACTGAATTGCAAGTAGAAAAAATTCAAAATTGTTAACCACTATCCAGTTTACATGACATCAAAACTTCACTACTCTCAGAAAATATGATGCCTCATAGTTTGATATTTTCAACTTGAGAAAGAAATCAATTAGAACATATCAACTATAATTATATGTAGCTTTCGGTTTTGCTCCTCAGGATAGCTTGATGTGGATTTGATTTATGGACGCCAACTGTCTAGTTTTATTTCCTTCGAATGGTTCTTTCCGTCATGGATGAATTCTTTTCATATGTTGCATATCATCCCAACTGACACACCCAACCCTCCAACATATGCTTTACCTTAATCTCCTCCTATAAGCCAATCCATTACTATTCAAATTGCCATCACACCACACACAATAGTAGTAGGAGGCAAAATCCCTATGCAAATGAACCTTTTCAAAATAGAAAAACAAATGAGACCAATCAGGTTTTAAAGAAAATTTGCCATGCTTGAAATACTAGCAGGAGTCTAGTAGGAAATGGAATTAATGTATCCAGTCAAACATAAGAACAATCCTATGGAATCATAATAAAAAGGGACAATTGAACAGAGTAGTCAGAGTATACAAATGAAACTACCAACAACCATATATCTCAACAAACCATTCTCCACTCCAATTTGTTCACCACCAACTAAGAATAGTGGAATAAAAATGACCAGCACCTACTGATGTTCTAGATTAAAATGCAAGAGAGTGAATAGTGAAAAAGGTCCTACATCATGTATAAATTGGACTCTAACTTCAGAGTTGATAGTAATATGCCTTTCAACATTAAGAAACTTTCTGATCATAGAAAAGAGAAAGATCTAGTTACACAAAGCTCAAGAACACTAGAAGGCTATCTTTATGGGCTTTATTAGCACTCAATACAAAATAGTAGCATGTTCAGAGCGTACATCAACTCATTTTAAACCAATCAGGGAAGAAAAATGGCTTAGCCAATACGAAGAGCGAACATACAGATCAGGCTTTTCTAAGACTCTAACATAACAATAAATATAACAAATAGAAAGCAACAAATTGGCTTGCACTCAAAGAAATATGGGGAAATAAATATGATAGCACATTAATGGGGATCAATGGTGGTAATTCTCAAGAGAAAGGAATACAGATCTTACCTTCCACTTTGAACATAGAACTACACATGAATATGAAGTTGGTGATTGAGAACTGTGAAAAGGCAATCTTTAAAATACAAAACACTTGAGTTATTCCTCTTCCATAGAAACATGGCATGGTGCAAATAATGAGCTGGACGGATCCGCATTTCCGCCAATATAAATTATGAAACAAAGCTTTAGATACTTAATCATTGGGATGAATACTGCTCATAATACCAACCCACACTTAGTATCATCATCATCAAAAGCTTAACATAGGCCCAAGCCCTTGCCCGATTAACCTTCCTTGTTGAATCAAGTTGCTGGTTTTCCCTAGTAGCTGAAACTCCACATGCAGTAATGCTTCCCTGCATTGATTTGAAAGTTATTAATTAAAATTGGATCAATTCATCACTATATAGTAATTATACCAAACTAGATACATGGATAACATGAGGATAACATAATACAAGAGCGAGAATTGTACAAGTGATTTACAAGCTTACCTCAAAAATAATTACTGCTAATATGTTTTCCAAAGAAAGTTGTCATCTGAACTTGAATGGCATTTAAAAAATTATTGCTAATAATATGTAGTGACTTCAACTTTGTCCTGGACAGGGAGAGTGCAACTTTGACTTCACATTGGAGTTGAGAGTTGAGCTATTAAAGAAGAGGAAATCAGTAAAGAATAAGACATTTGAAGCTTATCTTTAGCATAAGTCTATGTAACCACAGTACTTATCTTCAGAGGGAACAAAACAAAAAAAGTATTCCCAAAACATCAATGAAAGTTACTTAGAACACCCATGTAACTCAGAGCATCAACCTGTAGACAAAGGACTACCGGTCAAAATCTAATAAAGACCACACAAATGAGGAAAGATAAAAAATAATTGATAGTATGGAATGCACTGGATGACTATATTGAGATTGTACTAAAAGGAGTGTAAGACCTCCTACATAATCCATCTCATTATTAAAAATTAACAAAAAATCCTCCTAACATCAATGATAAATGTGGAAAATAATTGATATATATTGGATAATTTTATATACCTTTCGGTTCTTCTCCTTGGAATGATTGAATGTGAATCTGATTTTTTGATGCCCAACTATTTTGTTATCTTGCCTTGGAAATGGTTCGTCTTGCTATCAATTAATTCTTATCATCTGTTGTATGTAATCCCAACTACTGTACCCTTCCAACCTATGGATTACCTTACCCTCCAGAGGTGACCCTCTCCAACCCATCAATTTAGCAGCTAAACAATAGTAGATATACATAATATATTTTCAATAGGTTTGACATAATGTTTAAAAACTAAGAAATATGTTTTTGCATTAGTGGAGGCATGCAAAAGCATCAACAGAAATGAAAATAGATAAATCCTAAACAAACTTCACACAATCATAAAAGTTTAGCTAATATTTTGAGAGTCAAACAAGTGATAAAATGGAGTTCTGAAATTGAAAAGATTAAAGTCCTAATCTAGTAGGCTTCATCCTTTAACAATCATTGATCAGATTGCTTAAACATGGTCTTGAATTCTGATCATTCTCGTAATCGTCTTCCTCTTCATTGACAAATTCTGGCCTCCTACTACACCCAACATCCTGCAGCAAGGAAGTGCTCATGTTTTATCTTACCTAGTTTCTTAGTGACAAAATAAATTGATAGAATAAGATCATATCAGAACATCTAACCTGATTCCTCAATTGTGCCAACTTTAGTTCCGCATTAGCAAGTGCTTCGACATAAAATTTAGCCTCTTTTTCGATCTCCTCATAGGTTTTTTGTGCTATTTCCATGCCAGATGCTTGTCTCAACATTTGTCTGGTTGCTCCACTTCCATAACCTCTTTCATATCCACCATGATGACGACCATATACATGGTCCGTTACTGGCATAAAATCAACAGGGTCTTTACTATGTTGCACATGACGTCGTTCTGCTTCAGTTTGAACATTCTCCTATACAGACAAATAAGGTGTGCTTTTTGATTAAATTTATGAGAACTCAGTATACACACAATGAAATGCACAATGAGTACAAAAAACCTACCACACACGACTTTGTATGTTCATTTCGAAATCGACCATTCTTATCAGTATGAGTAACTACATACATGGTTAAATTATAAGGGTCTAGACCTTGTAACATCTGAAAATAAATAAATCAATATCTGATATGTAATAATATTAAAATAAATTAGAACATATACCATCTCATATTGCTTCTGCCTTATTTATTTTCTTCCAAGTGTGTATGTAGGTCTGATATGTGCACGGTTGTTAGCATTTCTTAGTGCCTCTGCAATTGCTTCCTCTTTGCCCCAATAATCCAATAGTTTTTCCCATTGATCTTGGCTAACTCTAGATTCTGGTGACACAAGAAGTTGTTCTGGACTTCTTTTCTTCAAATAATGTTTCAAACGAAACCTATGTGTTTGAACACCAGTTTTCACCTTTTTTAAGCACCATTGCCTAACACAAAACATGTTCGGCTTGGTTTTGGTTTCAGAACTTGTGAAGTTAAACAATTTTTGTTCCAAATATAGTGGAAATGTTATAGATAATGGGGGCATAAAAGAATATAAAAAAGTGCAATACAAGAATGTAGAACCAATTAATTACCATGATGTCATCCCAAACACCATCAAAACTGCGATCTTGGAAGACACCCCATTTCAGATGTAAAGGAAATGCATCGGTATCTCTAGCCTTCAGACCCAAGAAGTTGGATAAGGTTGTACATTCATGATCAACAGGTTCATTTCGTAGTGTCATACACTCATGCTTACTTTTCCCAAGTGGTGGCTTCATTGTACGATATCCTGTCCACCCACGTCCTTTTCATCTATGAGCTGTAAAAACAAATAGGTGTTGTAATATATATTTTTAGTGAATGATATGTATTTTTTTATACATACTTGCAAACTCATGTTCTTCAAGTTGCATATCACTACCTCGAGGATTAGATCTCATCATACGCTGATGATTACTTGTGCTAGGTATGTGTTCCATACTAGGATTATGGTCATCTATACTATTATTATCCAAACATTCTGTGATTTCAACATTTGAATTTGCCCTTTCTGTAACAAGAAATTGGATGGATAAAAAAACATATTGAAAATATGATATGAAAATGTTTTAAAAAAATTAAGTTATTTAACTCACCAACTTCAGGGTTTCTATCACAAGTATTTCATATACTTTCAACCTCTGGTTGACTTGATGTAGTTGGCTCTTGATCTTCAAGAGGGATTGGTACAATTGGCTCTTCAGGATCAAAGGGGCTTAGCATAGTTTGTACCTCACCCCCAAAGTCATCCATTGGATCACACATTGAGGTTGTAGGGATATTGTTTTCCCTAAAAACCTCTAGAGGGGGGGTGAATAGAGTTTTATAGATGATTTAACAATTATTACACTTAAACAACCCACAAAGAAAGGACAAGGAGACACAAGGTTTAGAGTGGTTCCAACTATAGCAAATACTATAGCCGTCAGTCCACTACCCGGTTGCTTACCCAACCGGGATTTGAAAAGAAATTTATTTTATTACCTCTTCAAGGAATTTACATAAAATACAATCTCTTTTCCTAAACCCTTCAAGCAGCCTTCACCTAGAAATAATCGCCAACCTTGAAGCAGCCTTCCCTTGAAGTAGATGCACCAACTCCCGTTGCACCAGCCTTCTGAAGTAGCTTCCCTTGTGATAGCCTTCTTGAAGTAGCTTGAAGTCCCCTTCTCCACCTGAGAAGTCAACCCTCTCCAATCCGCAGCCTCCAACCCTAGGAGTAGCAAGGAGAGTACAAAAAATAAACAGGAACAAGAAAGGAAAACAGAAATTACAACTTATCCTTTAAGCCCAAGGCTTGATATGCCTAGATCAAGCGTAAGATCTCCTAGCCAAGTATGTGAACTTGTGATTGCTGTAGGTAGGAGAATCTAGCCTATAGGACACGAGATTGAGCTAAGGAGAATGTAGACCAATGATCACAGTGCTCAAATTTTGCTTTGCAAAAGATTGCTCAAGTATGCTCAAGTGTATTCTCAAGTGTAACAAGTAAGTTCTAGTGTCCTATGGCTTGTCCTATTTATAGGAATGGCCTAAGTATGCTTAAGGACGTTCTAGACAACTTCTAGGGGGTTCCTAATGCTTAACTAGCCGTTAGGAATAAGTTAGGCGCATTAGCAACGGCTAGTTAATTAATTCTGCAGTTGCTGTCAGAGACCACCTCGGTCGAGGACTTGTCGACCGAGATGCTCAGTCGGTCGAGGATTTGTCGACCGACAGGCTCTCTGGATTAACGTTTATTTGCAACTGTCAACTGCTGTGTCTAACGGCTACTTTTGGTCAATCTCGGTCGAGAAGTTTGTCGACCGAGAGTGTCTTCGGTCGAGGAGTGTGGTCGACCGAGATTGACTCTGTTTTCAATCTTTCAATTAAGATACTAAGTGTGTGCATGAGTGTGCATTATGTGATCCTATTAGAAGGAGATGACCTAACTAAGTGTGGTGTTTAGCTAGGGAGATCTAACGCTTGATTTACATGAAGTCTAAGTACTTGTACATTATATATTTGTACAAGTTTACAAATGATTACATTGCATGACATTTATAAACATTCAAGCGTAAGGATTCCCTAGAACTTTGTCATCACCTTGTTCCTGCACACTTAAGTAGCTCGTTAGATTAATAAGAATGAAATGTTTGTCATCATCGAAACAAAGGGATTTATCATAATATCCAATTTATCCAACATTCCCATCTATTTATAGTTTTCTCAGAAAACATTGTTAGACCTGCATTAAAACTCATCTAATTTTTGTTTGAAAATGAGAAAACAAGTGATGTTGTAATTACCTATATGAACATCTTCCAAAACAAGTGATGTTCTAGGAGCATTGGTTTCTAAGCAAGTTGGACTTAGGGTCATCCTTTTAGTCCCCATGCTACCTTTAGTACAAGTATATGACATCTTCCCACTTGTTGGAGCTACATAAAAATTGTAAATTGATATTGTTTCTTGTAAAGTAAAATTAAGAAAGACAAATAAATCATTATTGTTTGAAAAATAATTATAAACAATGAAATTATCGAATACCAATACGATCTATTCCTATTGCCTCCTCATAATGCATTGCATTAGGGTCTGAATATCCTTTTTTGGAGGAAGAACCTAATTGTTTGCTCGTTGTTACAGCTGCATTTATCTCGTAGATCAATAGTGTTTGAAAAAATAAAGTAATAAATAAACAAATTATGACTTACAAACATGATCTTCTCGCATATCCTCCTCATTATACATAGTACTGGGAATTGAATAGCCACAACTTCTACTTTTTTGTGGGTTAGGAAACCTAAGGATGGGTTGTTTTGATCCCAATCCATTTTGAGCCAAAGATCCCAACATTTTTCTTGAATGAGTTGTATTCGAGATGCATTTGAATGTTATTTGAAAAATTAAAAATTAAAGAAAATTAATGCATTTATTACCTAAATGTGCATCTTTCATTAACCCATCACCACATGTTGTAGAAGGAAATGAACTCTTGGGAATGTTGTTCTCTCTTACTATTGAAGAAGTATCAGTCACTTCTTTAGATCCAATTGAAGTTGGAATCATCCTTGTGGAAGTATTATTTATCCCTATAGAACATGTAGAAGTAAGATTCTTCGCTATAGAAGTATTCCACATAGATCATTGTTGTTTGGAATATGAGATACTAAAAATAAAACAAATTTATTTGGAATTTTTTCCATCATACCTATTTGATTATCCATAGCAATTGTATGGAAGAAAATTGAGTATGTGCAAGATCCATTGATGGTGAAGGTGGAGGATGATAGTAGTTGTATGAGGGGTTAAATGGGTTGAGCATGCCAGGGTTTAAAGAATGCGGATATTCATCGGTTTGGCTAGGAGAAAGGTTTTGCATTCTTTGATTTAAGTATGTCATGGCATGGTGATTGTAGTTTAATTGTCTACTAAGATGGTATTGGGAGCCAGCAATATAAGTAAGGGTATTTTGGATGGGATCAATGGAAAGGTTAGTAGGAGGAGGGGGTGGTATATCCTGATGTGATGACTCTCCTTCTACTCTTGCCCTTTTATGGCCAAAGTCAATCCCCATCTTCTCTACGGTGTTCTTACTTATCTTTGGTGGTCTACGCTCCCATATGTATCCCATATCTTCAATGTTTAACTTAAGACAATGTTGAGTAATTTGGCATACAAAATCGGCATATGGTGGATTGCTAGAAAACTCAAGCATATTTTTAAGTACTATGCGAATGAAGTTGATGGGAATTTCTTTTATGATAGCATAAATTAGACACATACGGAAAATAGGAACCTCGGATTTATTGGCTCGTGGATGTATGTTGGTGGAAACAATGTGGTTTACTATTCTACATGCCGGTTTTAGGTTTATTGCATAATAGGTTCCCCTATCTTCATGACAAGTGGTATTGGCTTGAAATATGGCTCTTTTTATATCACTAAGGCTAGTGGTGTGGTCATCATGGGAAAATAAATTTATTGGATTGCCGGTGGTAAGGTCAAGGAAATCTTGATATTCATCTATATCAATTTCAAGCATGTCAAGAATATCCCCTTCAGAAAATTTAAAACTATGCCCATTGACCATGGTGTAGAAGAATGTGGTGTCATTTTCGGTGTGGGATAGAAGATTGGCATAGAATTCGTTGACTACCTTAATGGAATAGGAAGGAAAGGATGGATTGATGAAGTCCTTCAGCTTTTGTACTCCAAAGAGATGCTCCAGGTCGACTATGTTGATGAAGTCCATCACTTCGACCGGACGTCGGGGAAGAGGAGCTTTAAAGGAAAGCCGAAAGTATCTATCTCCAGCATCTCCGTCGACGAAGGCGATGTCATTGATGATCGTCAGTGGCGGAGTGGCTTCCTGATCTTCTCTTCTTTTTCTGCCAGCAACTTTCTTCTTCCCACAGACAGCTGATGATGAGGCCATTGTGTTTGGAGAAGAAGCAAGGAAGATTTGAGGGTAAGAATGCTAAAGGATTGCACGAAATTGCACTAGAGATGGACTATGGAAGCAAGGAAATGCAAGTGTGAGTAAGTGGCTCGTTTTTGCACTTATTTATAGAATTCCAGCGACCTGGTCGGTCGACGACTCGTCGATCGAGCATCCGCAACGGTCGAGTTGCAGACGCGCCACTTGGTCCTCCAACGGTAAAGAAAACGGTCATAACGGTCAGGTCGCAACGGTCATATCCAACGGCTATTTCTCGGTCGAGCGCTTGTCGACCGATATTGTCTCGGTCGAGCACTCGTCGACCGACCGTTTGTCCGATACTGAATCTGTTTAGAATTTGTCGGTCGAGTGAGATGGGCTGACCGAGTGGTTCTCGGTCGACGACTCGTCGACCGACGGACTTACTGAGTTCAATTTTTGACTGAATTTTAATGCAAATCATAGATATTTTTGTAGAGCATATATATGTATATTCCAAGGGAGTAATAATATTTAAGGCTTCTAATTACTACAAATGATTTAAGTTTTGATTTAAAAATATGCTAAGATTAAGTTCAATAAAATAATATCCAAAGAAACAATTTTTTTTATCAAAGTTTATTTTAGGTCGCCCTTGATTACGACCATGGCGCCCCTTGGTCAAATTTTATTTTAACCAAGAGGCATATTCTGCAGGTTTCCAGTATGAACATTCATATGCGAAGTATGAGTTCTGCAGATAGCTTGCAAATATCAATTTGAGGCTTATTAAAGTGTACTAATTATGAGAGCTTAATAAGGACATCAAATATGATGAAGCATATTCAAGAATAATATCCATTCATGAATTTAAGATTACTTTGGATAGACGAAAAGAAGTGATGCTTAATATAAAAGCACACAACATTTTATCCATTGCAAGTATGTCTGAAAACGAAATGTGCAATAAAAGCATGATAAATAGGAATGTAAGCATGATCAGTTAATATTTATTCCATATAATCTTTCAAGAATAATTTTCTCATACAATGTAAAGATTTACAGCAGTCTGAGAACAGTGATATGCTCGGTCGACAGTTGCTCGACCGAGGATTATTCGATCGACAACCTCTCGACCGATCAAGTTTCTGGAAACTGTTTCAGAAATATATTTCAAGTGCAATATAGGCTGTATCTTATTCAATTATTTCAAGGATCAGTTTGAGATAAACATATGTGTATCAAGGTGCTATTAAATCTTTTAATTTGTGATTTTGTTATCCCTAAATGTTAAGTTGAGATAGACATAAGGATATACAAATTAAGGTCTTTGGTCATATCTCAACTTAGTCGAACCTATTTAATTGGGGGTTTTGGAACCCATACCATCTCGACATTCTTTTTCTTGTATGGGCATGAAAAAGAATAATGTCCAAGGCGTGAGCAATAATGACAACAAATTGAATCAACCTCAAGCCTTTTTCTATGGTTTTGATCTAGGTTATTCTTGGGTATATACATTTTTGTGCCTCTAGGTATATAAGCAGATTGACTCGCTTGTGTCCTTCTAGGTTGTTGATGGGATTTCTCATTAGGCTTATAACCTAGTCCTCTTCTCCCTATTTGATGATAGGAATTTTCTAATATTCTATCAAGGATTCCATTGTTGCTTAACTTACTAACTTCTTGTTGCAACTTAACGATCTCATCCATTCTTTTCTTGATATCTAATTTTGCTTGGTCTAGATTGGATGATAACACATTTCTTTCTTTCACTATATTGTCATAATCTACATGGGTGCACAATATAGGTTGTTTTTTAATATCATTTAATTTTGTAAGCAATTCAGCTTTTCCTTGACATAGAAGATCATAGTTTGTTTCTAGAGTAAAGATCTTTACTTCACTGTTACTTAGAGATGATTTCAAGGTACGATTATCAGACATAATGCTGTCTTTTTCAAAACCAAGAGTATTCAATTTAGCATATAAATCGTCATTTTCGGATGTAAGAGCAAGAAGTCTAGCATTTAGATCATCATTTTCTTTACTAGATTTCTTTAACTTCTTTTTGCATTCAACATATTTATTATGTGTTTCTTCAATAATAGCAACTAACTCCTCCTTGGGTAAATCAAGCAAGCTTACCTCTTCTTCTTCTTCCTCACTTATTGTAGCAACGAAACACTCTTTATGTGCATCTTCTTTCTTTGACCTCCATGGACATTTAGACGTAGAGTGCTTTGTTCCTAAGCACCAATTGCAACTTGTCGAACTTTGGTCCATGCTCCTTTTCTTGTGGTTGTAGTCACCTCCTCCCTTTATCTCTTCAAGACCTTGTTAGGGCTCCTTGAAGCCTGCTCTGATACCAATTGAAAACCTCTAGAGGGGGGGTGAATAGAGTTTTATAGATGATTTAACAATTATTACACTTAAACAACCCACAAAGAAAGGACAAGGAGACACAAGGTTTAGAGTGGTTCCAACTATAGCAAATACTATAGCCGTCAGTCCACTACCCGGTTGCTTACCCAACCGGGATTTGAAAAGAAATTTATTTTATTACCTCTTCAAGGAATTTACATAAAATACAATCTCTTTTCCTAAACCCTTCAAGCAGCCTTCACCTAGAAATAATCGCCAACCTTGAAGCAGCCTTCCCTTGAAGTAGATGCACCAACTCCCGTTGCACCAGCCTTCTGAAGTAGCTTCCCTTGCGATAGCCTTCTTGAAGTAGCTTGAAGTCCCCTTCTCCACCTGAGAAGTCAACCCTCTCCAATCCGCAGCCTCCAACCCTAGGAGTAGCAAGGAGAGTACAAAAAATAAACAGGAACAAGAAAGGAAAACAGAAATTACAACTTATCCTTTAAGCCCAAGGCTTGATATGCCTAGATCAAGCGTAAGATCTCCTAGCCAAGTATGTGAACTTGTGATTGCTGTAGGCAGGAGAATCTAGCCTATAGGACACGAGATTGAGCTAAGGAGAATGTAGACCAATGATCACAGTGCTCAAATTTTGCTTTGCAAAAGATTGCTCAAGTATGCTCAAGTGTATTCTCAAGTGTAACAAGTAAGTTCTAGTGTCCTATGGCTTGTCCTATTTATAGGAATGGCCTAAGTATGCTTAAGGACGTTCTAGACAACTTCTAGGGGGTTCCTAATACTTAACTAGCCGTTAGGAATAAGTTAGGTGCATTAGCAACGGCTAGTTAATTAATTCTGCAGTTGCTGTCAGAGACCACCTCGGTCGAGGACTTGTCGACCGAGATGCTCAGTCGGTCGAGGATTTGTCGACCGACAGGCTCTCTGGATTAACGTTTATTTGCAACTGTCAACTACTGTGTCTAACGGCTACTTTTGGTCAATCTCGGTCGAGAAGTTTGTCGACCGAGAGTGTCTTCGGTCGAGGAGTGTGGTCGACCGAGATTGACTCTGTTTTCAATCTTTCAATTAAGATACTAAGTGTGTGCATGAGTGTGCATTATGTGATCCTATTAGAAGGAGATGACCTAACTAAGTGTGGTGTTTAGCTAGGGAGATCTAACGCTTGATTTACATGAAGTCTAAGTACTTGTACATTATATATTTGTACAAGTTTACAAATGATTACATTGCATGACATTTATAAACATTCAAGCGTAAGGATTCCCTAGAACTTTGTCATCACCTTGTTCCTGCACACTTAAGTAGCTCGTTAGATTAATAAGAATGAAATGTTTGTCATCATCGAAACAAAGGGATTTATCATAATATCCAATTTATCCAACATTCCCATCTATTTATAGTTTTCTCAGAAAACATTGTTAGACCTGCATTAAAACTCATCTAATTTTTGTTTGAAAATGAGAAAACAAGTGATGTTGTAATTACCTATATGAACATCTTCCAAAACAAGTGATGTTCTAGGAGCATTGGTTTCTATGCAAGTTGGACTTAGGGTCATCCTTTTAGTCCCCATGCTACCTTTAGTACAAGTATATGACATCTTCCCACTTGTTGGAGCTACATAAAAATTGTAAATTGATATTGTTTCTTGTAAAGTAAAATTAAGAAAGACAAATAAATCATTATTGTTTGAAAAATAATTATAAACAATGAAATTATCGAATACCAATATGATCTATTCCTATTGCCTCCTCATAATGCATTGCATTAGGGTCTGAATATCCTTTTTTGGAGGAAGAACCTAATTGTTTGCTCGTTGTTACAGCTGCATTTATCTCGTAGATCAATAGTGTATGAAAAAATAAAGTAATAAATAAACAAATTATGACTTACAAACATGATCTTCTCGCATATCCTCCTCATTATACATAGTACTGGGAATTGAATAGCCACAACTTCTACTTTTTTGTGGGTTAGGAGACCTAAGGATGGGTTGTTTTGATCCCAATCCATTTTGAGCCAAAGATCCCAACATTTTTCTTGAATGAGTTGTATTCGAGATGCATTTGAATGTTATTTGAAAAATTAAAAATTAAAGAAAATTAATGCATTTATTACCTAAATGTGCATCTTTCATTAACCCATCACCACATGTTGTAGAAGGAAATGAACTCTTGGGAATGTTGTTCTCTCTTACTATTGAAGAAGTATCAGTCACTTCTTTAGATCCAATTGAAGTTGGAATCATCCTTGTGGAAGTATTATTTATCCCTATAGAACATGTAGAAGTAAGATTCTTCGCTATAGAAGTATTCCACATAGATCATTGTTGTTTGGAATATGAGATACTAAAAATAAAACAAATTTATTTGGAATTTTTTCCATCATACCTATTTGATTATCCATTGCATTTGAAATGGAACTAGTGGAAATAATCTTTTTTTGTGGGTTAGGAAAACTAAGGGCGGGTTGTTTTGATCCCAGTCGATTTTGAGTCAAATATTCCAACATTTTCCTTGAGTGAGCTGTATTAGAAATGCAATTGAATGTTATTTGAAAATTTAAAAATTAAAGAAAACTAGTGCATCTATTACCTAAACGTGCATCTTTCATTAACCCATCACCACATGTTGCAGAAGGGCATGAACTCTTGGGAATGTTGTTCTCTCTTACTTTTGAAGAAGTAGCAGTCATTTCTGTAGACTCAATTGAAGTTGGAATCATCCTTGTGGAAGTATCATTTATCCCTACAGAAAATGTAGAAGTAAGATTCTTCTCTATAGAAGTATTCCACATAGATCATTGTTGTTTGGAATATGAGATACTAAAAATAAAACAAATATATTTGGCATGTTTTTTCCATCATACCTATTTGATTATCCACTGTATTTGAAATTGAACTAGTGGAAATAATATTTTTTGTGGGTTAGGAGAACTAAGGGTGGGTTGTTTTGATCCCAGTCCATTTTGAGTCAAAGATTCCAACATTTTCCTTGAATGGGCTGTATTAGAAATGCAACTCAATGTTATTTGAAAATTTAAAAATTTAAGAAAACTAGTGCATGTATTACCTAAACGTGCATCTTTCATTAACCCATCACCACATGTTGCAGAAGGAAATGAACTCTTGGAATTTTTTTTTCTTTATTACTTTTGAAGAAGTAGTAGTCATTTCTATAGACCCAATTGAAGTTTGAATCATCCTTGCGGAAGTATCATTCATCCCTATAGAACATATAGAAGTAAGATTCTTCTCTATAGAAGTATTCCACATAGATCATTGTTGTTTGGAATGTGAGATATTAAAAATAAAACAAATATATTTGACATGTTTTTCCATCATACCTATTTGATTATCCACTGTATTTGAAATTGAACTAGTGGAAAGAATATTTTTTTGTAGGTTAGGAGAACTAAGGGTGGGTTGTTTTGATCCCAGTCCATTTTGAGTCAAAGATTCCAACATTTTCCTTAAGTGAGTTCTATTAGAAATGCAATTGAATGTTATTTGAAAATTTAAAAATTAAAGAAAACTAGTGCATCTATTACCTAAACGTGCATCTTTCATTAACCCATCACCACATGTTGCAGAAGGGCATGAACTCTTGGGAATGTTGTTCTCTCTTACTTTTGAAGAAGTAGCAGTCATTTCTGTAGACTCAATTGAAGTTGGAATCATCCTTGTGGAAGTATCATTTATCCCTACAGAAAATGTAGAAGTAAGATTCTTCTCTATAGAAGTATTCCACATAGATCATTGTTGTTTGGAATATGAGATACTAAAAATAAAACAAATATATTTGACATGTTTTTCATCATACCTATTTCATTATCCACTGTATTTGAAATTGAACTAGTGGAAATAATATTTTTTTGTGGGTTTGGAGAACTAAGGGTGGGTTGTTTTGATCCCAGTCCATTTTGAGTCAAAGATTCCAACATTTTCCTTGAATGGGCTGTATTAGAAATGCAACTGAATGTTATTTGAAAATTTAAAAATTTAAGAAAACTAGTGCATGTATTACCTAAATGTGCATCTTTCATTAACCCATCACCACATGTTGCAGAAGGAAATGAACTCTTGGAAATGTTTTTCTTTCATACTTTTGAAGAAGTAGTAGTCATTTCTGTAGATCCAATTGAAGTTTGAATCATCCTTGTGGAAGTATCATTCATCCCTATAGAACATATAGAAGTAAGATTCTTCTCTATAGAAGTATTCCACATAGATCATTGTTGTTTGGAATGTGATATATTAAAAATAAAACAAATATATTTGACATGTTTTTCCATCATACCTATTTGATTATCCATTGTATTTGAAATTGAACTAGTGGAAAGAATATTTTTTGTGGGTTAGGAGAACTAAGGGTGGGTTGTTTTGATCCAGTCCATTTCGAGTCAAAAATTCCAACATTTTTCTTGAATGTGCTGTATTAGAAATGCAACTGAATGTTATCTGAAAATTTAAAAATTTAAGAAAAATAGTGCATTTAGTACCTAAGCGTGCACCATCACCACATGTTGCAGAAGGAAATGAACTCTTGGGAATGTTGTTCTCTCTTACTTTTGAAGAAGTACCAGTCATTTCTATAGACCCAATTGGAGTTGGAATCATCCTTGTGGAGGTATCATTCATCCCTATAGAACATGTAGAAGTAAGATTCTTCTATATTGAAGTACTTCACATAGATCATTGTTGTTTTGAATATGAGATCTAAAAATAACACAAATATATTTGGCATATTTTTCCATCATACCTATTTGATTATCCACTGCATTTGAAATTTAAATAGTGGAAATAATATTTTTTTGTGGGTTAGGAGAACTAAGGGCAGGTTGTTTTGATCCTAGTCCATTTTGAGTTAAAGATTCCAACATTTTCCTTGAATGATCTGTATTAGACATGCAACTGCATGTTATCTAAAAATTTCAAAATTTAAGAAAACTAGTGTATTTATTACCTAAACATGCATCTTTCATTAACCCATCACAACATGTTGCAGAAGGAAATGAACTCTTGAAAATGTTGTTCTCTCTTATTTTTGAAGAAGTATCAGTCACTTCTTTAGACCCAGTTGAAGTTGAAATCATCCTTGTGGAAGTATCATTCCTCCCTATAGAACATGTAGAAGATTCTTCTCTATAGAAGTATTCCACATACATCTTTGCTGATTGGAATATGAGATTGTAAAAATGAAACACATATCTTTGGCACATGTTTCTATCATACCTCTTTTATCATCCACTGCATTTGAAATTGAACTCATGGAGATAATACTTTTTTGTGGGTTAGGAGAACTAAGAATGGGTTGTTTTGATCCAAATCCATTTTGAATCAAAGATTTCAGCATTTTCCTTGAATGAGCTGTATGTAAATCACAACTCAAAGTTGTTTGACTATATAAAGAATAAGAAAAGTAGTGTATTTATTACCTAAACATGCATCTTTCATTAACTCATCACCACATGTTGCAAAAGGAACCAAAATGGAATGTTTCTTTCTCTTAGTTTTGAAGAAGTAGAAACCATCCCTTTAGTACCTATAGAAGTTTGAATCATCTATGTAGAAGTATTTTACATAGATAATTTTTTCTTGGAATACTAAGAAAATCAAATACCTTTTGCACCCACACCACTTTGACAATTGAACTCTTTTACTTTGTGCTTTGGATGAACTACAACTTAAATAGAAATCATTAGTATATAGAAATAAAAATATTAGATATTATATGGGTTCTGTTACTAATTATAAATTATTAAGAATAAAAATTCATCAATAACCTATGTCATCAAATCTTTTAACTCCACTTGATTGAGGCTTGTTAGAGTTATCTTTAACAACTTTTTTTTCGAACTGTACCTAAACAAAGCCAAATAAGCACATTGTAAAATGTATCTCAACAAACTAATAAAAAATAAGACTTACATGCTATAGAAGACAATAGTTGTTCTTGTGATCCAGATGACTCACTATCAGATGGAAGTGGATTACAAGTTGCTGAATGATGCTTGTTTTCAGCTAGTTTGTTTTCAGCTTGTACCACTTCTTTTAAAGACTTCACCTTCTTCTTGGGTGGCATATTTGTAGTAAACTCTGATAAATTAATATCACAAAAACTTATATACCACAATCCATTGTATAAATTTCTTTTAAAGAGAAAAAAATAATGAAACAAAAGTAAGAATTTCAAATTAGATTACCTTTGTTCTTTTTTAAAATTTTCCTGCAATTTATAAAGTAGTATCAACAAATATATCATTGCCTAAATCAGAACAACCCCAATCAATATCGTCATCAACTTCACAAACTATATCCATCTCATTATTTTCATCTAGTTCACCCTCCACTTCATTATATTCACTAATTATAGTACTCAATGGAATATCAGAAGTATCTCTTAGAGTCCAATGACAAACAACGCTCCAATTTTTGTCTTCTATATCAATAGAGTAAAAAACTTGAGTGGCTTGATCAGGATAAATGAAGGGTTCATCGTCAAAACTTGTACTTGATGTATCAACCAAAGTGAAACAAAATTCATCAACATATGAACCTATGCCTTCCTCCATATCATACCATTTACATTTGAAAAGACAAATAGGAGGAATACTTTCATATTGAAGCTCTAATATGTCTACTAACACTCCGTAATACATGTTGTCATCAGGGACTTTAGTTTGAATACCACAATTTTGAGTGACACGACCACTATCTACTGCTTCAATTTCAAATTTGTAGCCATTCACAAAATACCCTTTATAAGAACGTACTCCTAATGTAGGCCCCCTAGCAAGAATTCTCACAACATTAGGAACAACCACATCTCGTGGGAGAAAATTTACCTGATAAAAATGCAACTAACATTATTTACGTCGCATAAAATGGAATTGAGTTTCAACTCTTTATTCCAAAGATCGAAACTTACATAATTTGAGAACCACTTAACAAAATGATTGTGTTGTTCACCCTGTATTTTCACTTCATTCCAAGATGGATTTTGATGTCTTATCTCATCGACATGCATCCTTCAAAAGTGTATTCACAACAAGTAAAATTGTGAATATATAGAGGATTGAAAAGTAAATTCATCATTACTAAAACTAAAGATTTGATACTTACAATAAGTATGGTTCAATCTCAGCTGTATTGAACAAAATAAAGCGACGAGCTTGGTAGAGTTCTGCATATGAGGGAGTCATAAATAAACCGGCACCAATTGGTCCCTCTCCATATCTTACATGCCTATTTAAGCAAGAATCCATATTTTCTAGATAATGTTGGCAAAAAGTAGTCGCCTCTTTCAAAAGATATCCTTCTGCAATAGACCCTTCAGGTCTACTTCTATTGTGTACAAATTGTTTTAAAGAATACAAAAATCTTTCCACTGGATACATCCATCTATACTCCACACCACCTGCAACTCTAGCCTCATATGGTAAATGTATAGTTAAATGGACCATAATGTCAAAAAATGTCGGTGGGAAGATGCGCTCAAGCTTGCAAAGAATAATTGGAATTAGTGCTTCAAGTTTTTTCATATTCTGAACACTAATTATTTTTGCACAAAAAGACTTGAAAAAATTACAAAATTCAATCAACACTTTGGCAACTGGTTTGGGAAGAGTTCTTCTAAGAGCCAAAGGTAAGAGATGTTGGATTAAAATATGGTGGTCATGACTTTTAAACCCAACAATCTTTTTCATTTCAACTTGGACATTGTTTGATATATTTGAAGAAAACCCATCTGGTAATTTCAAGTCCTTAAGAACTAATAAGAAGGCCTCCTTTTCTTTTCCATTCATACTATAAGGTGAATGAGGCAACACAAATTGATCATTGTGGCTTCTTTTTTTAGGCCAAAGTGATTTCCTCATATTCAACTTTTTCATGTCCAAAGAAGCATTAACATTCTCTTTACTATATCCATCTTTGTACAACAGCCAACTGAGAATGTTTTCATATATGTTCTTCTCTATATGCATAACATCTAAATTGTGTTGAATCAACAAAGTTGACCAATAAGGAAGTTAAAAAAAAATACTCTTTCGTTTCCATCCCTTGGGCAATTCAGGACTTCTCTGTTCACAAAATTCAACATTTTCCCCTATAACATTAGCATCACCATGGTTTTGCCACAACTCCAGTATCTCCTTACCACTAAGATGATATGGTGCAGTAGCATGTTCCTCCATACCATTAAAATTTTTCTTATCTACGCGCCATGGATGGTTTTCATCTAAAAAATGATGATGCCTCATGTAGACACATTTGCGACTGTGTGGAAGATAAATGGAACCATGATCAACACCACAATATGGACATGCCTTATAACCTTTGGTGCTCCAACCAGATAACATTCCATATGCAGGAAAATCATTTATTGTCCACATGAGTGTTGTTCTCATGTTGAATATTTCTTCTTTGTTTGCATCATAAGTCATTGTACCATCAAACCACAAGGTCTTTAATTCATCGATTAGTGGCTGCAAATATGTATCAATTTTGCTATCGGGAGATTTTGGACCTTCTATAAGAAGAGACAACATAAATAATGATTTATTCATAACCAATCAAGGTGGAAAATTATAGCAAATCAAAACGACGGGCCAAGTGCTCCAGCTACTACCCATTGACATGTTAAAAGGGCTGAAACCATCACTTGCAAGGGCAAGTCTTATATTACGAGGATCAGCAGCAAAGGTTGGATGTTTTGTATCAAAGTCTTTCCATGCTATAGAATCTCTAGGATGACTCATGTTGTTACTTGTACTCTGAGGAAAAGTGTGATGCCCAACCATAAGTGGTACTAGCTTTTTGGACATGAAAAATCTCTTCAATCTTGGTGATAAAGGAAAATAGTGAAGTATTTTTACAGGGATCTTCTGCAACCTCCACACCCTATTCTTCTTTTTCAATCTTTTCCATCTAGAAGATCCACAAATAGGACAATTATTTGAATGCTCATACTTGCCCCAAAATAGAACACAATCATTCTGACAAGCATGGATTTTTTGATAGTCTAGTCCCAAAATTGACATTATCTTTTTGCATTCATACCAACTTTTGGGTAAAGAATTACCCTCAGGAAGAAATTCATTCAACATCAGGAATAAAGTTGATAATGCACTATTAGTCAGATTAAATTTGCATTTATATTCAAACACCCGAATAATGCAGGATAATTTGGAAAATTTTGAACAACCAGGATATAAAGGCTGGCTAGCATCATCTACCACTTTCTGGAATTGTCTTACATCTTCATTGTGTTCATTTACAGAATTGTTCATTGAATGGTTTGAATCTACATAGTCATTATACCCCCATTGCATCAAAAATAAGCCCAGGTATATCATTGATACATTCAACTCTTTCATCCATTGGATTCCTATCTAAACATGGAGGTACCTCACCATGTCGTGTCCAAGTTGTATAATCCTCCATAAACCCATTCATGATAATATGACTCTTTACATTGTACATATCTCCATAGCATTTATTCTCACACTTAGTACAGGGGAATCTAACTTCTCTAGTAGATTCCTTTCTAAATGCAAAATCCATAAAAACATCTACTCCTTTCATAAAATATGGATCACGACATCTATCAAAGCAAGTCTTTCCATGAGCAATCCAACTTTTATCAATTATGAAATCCACATATGCCATTACTTAATACCTCCTGGAAAATAAAAACCCAGTGTTATTAAATTCTATGAATTGTGTACTTTTTTACATCAAAGAAATATTTTCTTCAAGATCATTTTCTCTAGTATTCATTATAATTGGTAGCTTTTATATTGGAATACATACACTATGTAGGCAATGCGAAAGCAATCTTGTATTGCAACCTAGGATATCATATATGGGGAAATACTAAGTTACGTTTAGTTATCAAGGCACCACAATTTTCTAATCATATGCACCCTACATTGGCATTGTTTATCCGGATTTTTCTAAAGTTCATATGAGTCAACGATCATATGTAAATATCCATATAGCTAATGTTTTATACCCATCTTCTATGAAAACATATACTTATGATGGCCACTTGAAGGCCAAATTAGCATGACCTCAATCTGAATTTGCTCAGACTGCAACAACTTTAGTCATGTACGCGTTCAAATAGGTTTAATTTAGGAAAAATCAGGCCAAGTTTGGAAACATTAGGGTCTCAGTTGGGGAACATATGTCTAATTAGGGGATATCAAGTCAGTTTTGGCGGAATTAAGTCTAGTTGTGGCAAATCATGTCTCATTTAAGTTTGATGAACTCATGTTATGTCAACTTTATTCACATTTAAGTTCGACATGTTTTATTTGACAAACCTAATACCAAGAATTGAATGTCTATTGTTACTAGCAAGCACAACTTTTTAGTAATTGACTTCATTTTACTTTAAGCTAAAAGTATCCATTCATTTGACAAATATCATCTCAATACCCTTTACTAATACATAGACACAAACTTCCAAAAGTAAATGCATATAACTTATTAAATTGAAGTTTCATAATCTTATTAGTAAAGAGGATGGGTTAGATAAACATCCAACCAATGGCATATTTCGAGAAGGTAAAAGTAACCCAACTTTAATAAACTATCTACCAATGTATATCTATTATTTGTCTGAGTATGGTGTTACTTTCTTGTAAAGTGTCTAGCTTTATTTATCAACACTATAATTGATACCAAACAAAGTAAGTAAATCTCACTTTAGATTACATACCAATCATATATTGAATTTCAAATAAAAAACTATGATTCCATCATGACATAAATTATAAAGGATCCTTGGATGGAACAAAGAAGGCACCTGAGAAGGTTTTTGTTCATGAAAAAGGTAATCTAATCTTAAATCCTGATTAAACTGGTTCAAACATGACTTAGAAATAAGTCAAATTATGGATAATGGGAACCCTTACGAAAAATAATTTGGTTGTTGTTGTTGTTAGGTTGAATACATAAACTTTATTATGGAATTATTGTCAAATGACTTATGTTAGTCCACAAACACTAAAAAACCTGAGCTAAAATTGAAACTTAAACACATCCATATATGTTATAGATCAATTTTTGACTACCTAGGGAGTTCAATATAGTATGTGACTAACTAAAAACTATTAGAAACTAGGAAGCATATACACCTCTATATAGCCCCATGTGTCCATGTCGCACACATTTTTGACACAGACACTTCCCGGACACGACCCAAAACATTTTGGACACGGTTGCGGCATGTCTTGTCCATCTTGATCCATTTTTGTAGCTCGGACATGGACCAAAACGTTTTGGACATGGACACGGCATGCCCTGACCATCTTGATCCATTTTTGCAGCCCAGACACTTCATGGATACGGGAAGGACACTTCTTCGACACATCTATGTAGTTGTAGCTGCTATAACATTCTATTTCTGAGTAAATTATGAATATACAACTGCTACTCAACTGTACCTATCATTGAGAAAATATTACATAAAACTGTATTCTAAGTGGAATTGATGTAAGATATCTTATAAAGATTCAACGTGTAAAGTCCAAGATAAACTGGCTGTCATAAATTGTATTTTGATCTAATAAATTGATTGATTAACTGCACTCGCTCTGGCGATTTTCTAGGGTTCTCCCCGGCGGCCGCTCCTAGCTCGGGGGGGAGGTGGACGGTGCTTGCCTGGTGGATCCCTTCTCCCCCAGGGCTCTTCCCCGCTCGCCCAGCTGTGGTTCTTGATCACCGGGGTCCTGTGGTTTTCCTCCGCTGTTAGGTGTCGTCCTCGCACTGCGGCGGCGGGCGGACCTGCTGGAGGGCCGGCTTTGCTGGTGCCTTGGCTCCTACCTACGATCCCGATCCAGGTGTGCGACGAAGGGTGGAATCTGGTCCTGGTGCAGTGGCATCCAGGTGGTCGAGGTTTTCTATTTCGCTTTCCCTTTCCGTTTGCAGGTCTCGGTGGGCGGTGGCCCTTGATCGATCGACGATTAGGGTGTCCCTTAACGGCGACAGAGGAAAGATCAAGAAGGGGTCAGGGCTTTCGGGTGTGTGCTTCCCCTCCGTTTGCCTTCCCTCGACCTCAGGCTGCAGCTTGAGCGTCGTGGGATTGAGCAGCGGTAGTCGGGAGAGGTGGTGGGGTTCCCTGTGCCCTCTACCCTCCACCCCCCACTCGCCTGAATCGTCTTTTCCCCTGTGCAGTTTCCGTTGGGTGGTTTTTGGCCCTTCTCGGCTGCTTCTAGGGGGTGCTCCCTACCTGTTTGAGCATGTGTCTGTGTGAGTTTTCCTTTCCTCTTTGGGTTGGGTGGCCACTCGTCTGGCTTTACCTTCGTGTCTATGTTGTTTTTAGTTGTTGTGTTGGTGGGTGTTTGTTGTTGGCTTTTGCTGCTGTGTTCGGTTGAGCTATCCCCTCTGATGATGGTCTTAGGCATGTTAGAGATGGTGATCTCCTTGGATGGTTCTTACTCCTACACTAATATCCTCATGGGTTCGCACAGATTGACGGTTTCCCTTGATGATAGTTGCTTTGGACAGCCAGAACGAAGAGGGTTCGAACATGTAATTTACCTATCGCATCCCAATCTGAGCCTGTGTGTTATGTTAGTCAAGCAAAGGAGTCTTAGTTGGTACCATGTTGTGAGGTTATTATCTTGTAGATGTCGTACGACTTTCTTTTAATGAATGTAGCTCTTCCTTCAAAAAAAAAATTGATGGATTAACTAATGTGAAGTTATTTATTATATCTAAAATTCTACTATTGGAAGTAATGCAACAACTAGTTGGATACTTCATATTTTTTTCTACTACACAAACACATGCAGATTCATATTCGTATACAATCACATCCTCATTTATTTATTCTGAAATTTTTCTATATCTACTGAATGTAATGCAACAATTAGGTATCTACTTCATATTGTTTCTACTTCACACAAACACATGCATACTTCAAATTCATATACTATTATACATAACAATATATACAATTAGATATTTTTCAATAAATTTATTAGCATACATATTGAAATACATACATATACACATAAATATATATATTATACACATTGCATATAATAAAAAATCTCCCTCATCTCGAGTCGTGTTCGAGTCCTATATTTTAGAAAATTGACAAATCTCGAGTCTGTGTTGGCGTCTGTCTAGAAATATGTCCATACTTCCTTGATTAGAAATAATGTCTTCAATGAAGATAAAGTGTACTTCATTTTGAGTGGATTTGAAGGCAAATGATGAATAATTTCTTACTAACGTTATGATGATTCTCAGTCTTTCCTTTGAAGAGATTATATGTGTTTTGGTAGATCACGAAATGAGATAAACTACTCTACAAGATACCACGGTAGGTGCGATTGTGTATTTCTTGGGCAAAGAATTCAGAAGGGAGGAAGAGGACATAATCTGTAGTATTATAGACAATATGTATGGAGAAACACACACAAAAATTCTAGGTACATGAGATTTGATATATTTATCAATCTACTACAAAAAAATAATTCTAGGTACATGAGATTTGGCATTATTTATCAATCCACTACAAAAAAATAATTCTTGGACAAAATCCTCAAAATTCTTTAAGATGATTCGAGTAGTTTGATAATATTTATCAATCTACCACAATTCCATATATAGCTAGAGAGAAAATTACGGATTTTGCTGCTAAGAAAATCGATCAATTTGATCAAATGAGCATAAATGAATGGCATGTGGACACTAGAGCCACTTGATACATTTAAAACCAAGTGTGTATAATTTTTACTATCATCTACATAAGGGAAATGATTAGTATTATGATCGGTAAATGTAAGTGCATACCATTCACGTACACTAGTCCATCATTTTTTAAACTAGCCTTCTGTATGGAGTTGTTATTGTGTCCAGGATCAAATGCAATATATTGTGCGACAAAATGTACCCAAAAATTTTCTTAATGTTTGTATTGAAACCTAGGATATCACATATAGAGAAATACTATGTTGGATTTCATTATTAAGGCACCCTCATGGATATCGTCGTTGGTGCACCTAGGCATCCCCATACATCATTGAAGCAGGGAGATGAGAGGAGACACGACGGAGGCATGGAGAGGATTAGAGACAGGGTCAATTTCATATGGTAAGGGAAAGAAGCATACTTGTTGAGGCGCCCGACTAGTCGGAGACTAGTCGGATGGTCGTTTTGGTGGCCAACGACTGGCCTGTCGCCTAGGTTTTTTATCATATTGAACGTCCGCCCAGACCAACTGGTCGGCTAGTCGGCCGACTAGTCCGACTGGTCGGCTGGTCACCCTGTAAGTCGGCCGCTTGTTTGGTGGGCCCGACACTTTTCTTTAATTTTTTTAACTAATTATATATTACTAATATAAATAACTAATTATAGAAGTATATAATATATACTTATAGTTATATAGTATATATAACTATAACTATATATATTACTAATATATAACTAATTGTATATTATTAATATATATAACTAATTATATAAGTATATAACTATATACTTGTAGTTATATAGTATATATAACTATAACTATATAAGTATATAACTATATACTTATAGTTACATAGTATATATAACTATAACTATATAAGTGTATAACTATATATATTACTAATATATATTACTAATATATAACTAATTATATATTACTTATATATAACTAATTATACAAGTACATAACTATATACTTATAGTTATATAGTATATATAACTATAATTATATAAGTATATAACTATATATATTACTAATATATGAGTATATAACTAGCATATTTTTGTATATAAGTATATTTAATATATATTACTAATATATATAATTAATTATATGGAAAAAAAACATATGCCTGGGCGGCCGACTAGTCGGCCTGGTCGCCCAAGGAATCAGGGTGACCGACTGGCCGCCTTGACAAGTATGGAAAGAAGCAAATTTTCTTACTGCTACATCACAGTCTTAATACCTCCACCCAATTCCGTCTGGGACCTAATGTTTTTCCATTAAGGGTCTGACTGGTTTGGTGTAACTGTAATTTTCCAGGAATTCATTTTCCCAGAACTGAAATTGAGTTCCGGAAAAGGAGTTCTGGGCGATTGGTTTGCAATTTGAGTTTTCTAAAAAAAAAGACTTCCACGTAATTGGTTTGTTGTAAATTATTTGTCATATTTATGTAATGTTTTCAACACCTACATAAGCCATATAAATGCTTTTGTACATGTGTAAAATGGATCATATAAATGATAAAATTCATTTTGATCCGTACAAATATCATAAGTCGATTTCATATAAAATTGTTTAACAACTTAGAACAGTAAGTAGGACAATGTGAGCTTTTCATCGAATAGCTTCAAGGCAATACATTAGATTAGATACAAAATATCGTTGGCATTAAATCAAACGATTTCAAGACATCCATTATGTAAGGATATAGAAGGATCCATGCCATTCTTAAATAGATCTAGAACAAGGATATGCAACAGACGGAAAGTGGAAGTAAAAGAAAAAAAAATTAAACAAGCTTCTCCCACACCACGTTCTGAATATTGTGATTCAGGATCTGCAACGGGAAAAGATGAACCGGAGAAACAAAGGCCAACAGAGCCGAAGTGGTTTTGGAAGTTTGAGAAAGACGGCAGCCAGCCACCGGAGGATGCAAGCATGATTCCAGAGCTCCTGGTTCCTAGACCGAGAATGGCGCGAGGATGAAGAAGTGCGGAAGGATGAAGTAGAAAGAACACCCTTCACTCGGCAATATGCAGGGGACGATAAAATTGGAACAATCAATCTAGAATCCAATTTGGGAAGATAGAAGAACGGCAGCTACCAGCCATGCCGACTTAATCAAACCGATAGCAAAGAATAGCTAGAGCATATGTGCGCATCACGGAGGCGGAACTCGTTTTCACTAAGTTTTGATCCGGAAGTCAAAATCCGAGCCCAATATATATCTCCGGAAGTCTACCGAAAATTGTGGAACTCGAAATCGGGACTTTCGTAAAACCAATCACTTAAAATTGATATTAGAACTTGATTTCCGCTATTTTCCGCCTCAGTTACACTAAACCAGTCAGACCCTAATCGAGCACAATACCCATCTGATCGAGCACAATACCCCGCCCATTCTCCAGTCGGGCCCTGAACCTTCCTAAATACCTCCCAAGGACCAGTAGAAAAATAAGAAGGGAAACCAGTACCTTTGCTGCTAGCTGAGGGGCAAGGGACAGCAATGCTCACAGCTTAGGCGGCTGCGGACGTTTTCAGATCCCTCCTCCGCGTTCGCCCTGGATCGATCTGGGGTAGTAGGTCGTTCTATGTTGTCTACAGTAACTCCGAAGGGCTCAGCGTCAGACTGGTCGCCGCGTCCACCTTTGCTTCCGTCAACTGCTTCAAGTAAAGGGCAACCGGCCGATCCCAAAGGAGCTTGCGCTAGCTGCTTGCCGTAGACGAGAATGTCTGAGCATTTGTGAGTGTGGGCGCGGTCTCCCCTCAATAACCGACTTGACTGCGACCCGCAAGTCATTACGGCGTGCGGCTACCGTGGGAAGGGTGGAAGAGAGGGAGCGGAGAAGGCGGGACGTCCTGTGACCTGCCAATTGACCTTGTTTGTGTTGCTACCGTTGGATGGATAGGATGAATACAAATCGTCAGATTTGTTTTGACTGGCTGGGTAGTGGAAAGCTATTGGTTTTCCAAAAGTTTTAGAATAGGGGTAGACCTGTAATAAGCTGAATGTGTAGCTGTTGCCCCTCACGGATTAAGCCAAGTGGCCCGTTTCTGAACGTTTTCCTGTAGTGGACGTATTTCCAGCTCATCAGCCTATCTAATCTATAGGATGTGACGTCGAATAAAGAATGCCAAGAATGATTGAAGGAGTTTTGGTACTCACTATAGGAAGCAAATGGATTGGTATTCAGCCCTCGCGCCATTGAAGCGACCAAACCAACCAAGATAGCAGCGTACTGTATTAGGAACACTATGACAGGAACCGAGTTCCAGAAGCTAGAGTAAGTGTCGACTCCAGTCATCTCGGCAGTTGGAGCAGCGCAGCATCAGGTAAGTGACTCTGATGAAGGTGAACCCGTTGACGCCCCAACACAGGACGGCTGAGACCAGCGCCATCCCCGATGAGCACAGGCAACGGTCAGGGTTGGAGGTCACGGCCATCACCCAGGACTTCATCATGTTCATCTTCAACTCGTCTGAGGAGAAGCACGTGCACTTGTCATGTCTACAATCTTTTTGAAGGCTGGACAGTATCTTGTGGTTCTTCTTAGCATGTCGATACTCCAGAAAACCCCTCAGGGAGGTTGTCGTCAGGGAGTGGGAGACCAAGATGCAGAAGACGAGGACCATGGCAATAGAAGTCAGTCTGTAGTCAAGCGCGAAATCATTGTCCGACGTCGACCAACCATAGGTCACCGCCGAGGCAAGCAGGTTGAAGAGGGTCACCGCAAGAGACACCAGGAAGAGCACGACGGCGACGTCTTCCATTTTTCCTATAGTGGGCAGAGAGAGATGCATGGTGACCATGTGCAGCTTCGGTTTATAATATCCTTATTATCCAACAAAGAAACTGTTTCTCGAGTTTGTCTGATTGTCGGTAGGTACGTTAGACCCACAGCAAAATGTTCGGTGCTTGGCAGGTACATAAGACTCCCACAATAAAAGAATGCGGAGTTAGACGGGGTAACCAACAAAAGGTTCTCCTTGCCTACCAATTATTGCATAGATTGTAGTTGATTGCAGTACGATCAGTATGCCACCAACCATGTTATTAAGTTGAGATTAATTAGGGAAGGGAATTTGTATATCTTTATTAATGAAATACTTATACTCATTAAAATGACAATGACCATAATTGACCACGATCCTTTTCTCATTCTATGAGTATGTAGTGTTTTGTTTATATAAAGTTACATATTGCTACTTCATAATTTGATACTATGAATTGAATCTCGACAAATTTTGATACTAATACGTCAAGTTTGCTTAGTGGTGAAGAAATAGGTAAATTAAAGAAGATAGTCATTGCCACAGATATTCTGTGGGAGATGAATCTACCCTACACGACTCTAACGACATGCTTGGTACACGGTAAATGGAGGGGAGGGGAAGGAAGGGAAAATGGCTTAAGTTGTTTGATTGCACATGGCGAAGGAGAAGGAAAGGGAATGGAAGAGAATGATGGAGAATGAAGGGGAAAGAACCAAGTGTATTTGTAGTCACTCTTCTCCCCACCAAATCAGAATGGAGACAAGAAGTATATTTTGTAGTGGTTTTGTTTATATAATGTTACATGTTGCTACTTCATAATTTTGATACTATGAATTGAATCTCGGCAAATTTTGATACTACTACGTAACGTTTGTGGAGTGGTGAAGAAACAAGAAAACTAATTGAAGTTAGTCATTGCCCTAGATATTATTCGGGAGATGAATCTTCCCTACACGACTCTAAGAGACACGTGCCTTTGCCTGGTCTAGATATGTTGTAAGAAATTTTTTAATGAAATAAAAATCATTAGATTTATTACAAATTATACAATCTAAAAAGACTAATGTTGAAATATTTTGAGGAAAATAATATGGTGCATAAAATTTACGTGTGCGTTATGATAATGTTGATGATGTGATAACGATGAAGATGATGAAATGAGGCTCATTACACTATAAAGTAGGCACATTACATTGCATATTAAATGTGTTCCATTGCAAATTAGGTGCAATACATGGGATACCAAGTGCATTCTAAAAAAAATAGGTACATTGATACAACACTAACTGGGCGCAATTAGTTGAACGCATTGAAGTTGAAACTGGCCGCAACCAAGTCCGAACTGAATTTCAAGTCTAAACTGGGTGCCAGTCAAGTCCAAATACTAAGTGCATCAATACAACACATACTGGGTGCAATCATATACGGAATGGGCACATTCAAGTCCAAATTAGGTGCAATCTAGTTCAAATTGTGCTCAAATTTGAATTAGGTGCCTTCAAGTCCAAAGTACGCGCAATCATGTCCGAATTTGGTGCATTTAAGTCAAAAACTAGGGTAATCAAATCCGAATGGGCTCAAATTTCAAGTGGGCGCATTCAAGTTTAATTTGGGTGCTTTGGATTGATTGTGAGAGTGATACATGTCAAACTAGATGCAATACATGCACTTCCCTCCTCCCCCATTACCTTGTCTCCTCACTCATTTTGTTCCATTTTACTTCCCTCCTCTCTTCTTATATATCTTTTTGTTTCCCTCTATTTTTATTATTTATTCAAAATATGTCAATATTGATTTTTGGAAAGAATTTTTTTCAAGGATTCTAATTGTTTGTATTTTGTAAAAAAATTCATTACAGATAAAAATTTATAAGAAAAGCAAAAAATAAATATAAAAATAAAAAATAGCTAATTTAAGAGGAGAGAGAGTGAGTGGAGGAGGAAAAGAGGGGGGCAGACCACCGTCTAGAAGGGGGTGGTTTCACCTACACGTGAAACGTGCGTATACCCCCTATGCGTGAAGGTAGTATAGTTTGAGAAATAAACATGTATTCGACAACCGCACCATCAGTACTAAAGAATCGCTGGCAAAAGTTGAACAACTCTGCGGTGAAATCAAGACTGCTTGGAGCCTTAACAAACACAATCATGACCAAGCCATGGAGGATTAAAGTGGCTGGACTAATCTAGACAGAGAATGGACACTAATTATGACAGATGTAGAGGTTGATGGAGATCAAATGACGTTGCAGTAATATCTATCAACTGGGATGGGCGGTGGAAAGGGGGTGTAGCTAGAAGGATTAGTGAACTCAGTGGCTAAAGCCAAGCTAAGAGATGTATAGTTGGCAATGGAACTGATGAAGGAGAGACATCTGAAGAATATCATTGTGGAAACTGATTGCAACATCATAGTATAAGAAATAGAAGATGGATCCTTTGATACTCAAATCTCCTGCCTTGGTCATGTAAGATAAGGGACCACATAAAGCATGTTGAACATGTAAACCTTAAGAACGTTGAATGCAAACTGATTAATCTAGCTAATTCTCTGGCACGACATCACCTAAAAAACTCAGTGGGAGAACTCATAAATGGAGATCATCCCTTCGACCCTATGGGTTATCGTCATCTCTCTTTACACGGTAGAAGTTCTACCGAATTTAAAGTTCTTAGCACTAACATAAGTTACAATTAGATTATCCCTACAAGAGGAGGGTGGGTTGAATAGAAGACCTCCTGAACCCACACCCCCCCAAAAAAAAACTACACAATTTTGGCAACATGTATTAAAACCATAATGAGCATGTATACATGACTGTAACCACATGGTTTATTAATAACAATTCACCCTTCACACTGATGGTGTCAAAATTAGTTTGGATAATGTCTTGATAAAGGATGAATGAGAAACAATTATAACTAGAATATCTGCTAGCTGATCCATAGTATGATGAAGTTAATAATAAAGTCCTTGTGAGCCACTTTAGAGGAAAATTACTAAAATCAATATTATCATAATATTTGGTAACAAAATGAAAGATAGGATAAGATATGAAGTACTCATTATCAACATTGTGTCACATTGGATTGGAGGTTCAAATCAACACATATTTCAAAAGAAAATACTAGTTCCATTCAATTTCCCTTGAAAACAACTAGGACTCAATAGATGCTTTATAAGGTGACAAGGATTTACCCTCACTAATGGAAAGGTTTACTTGTTCAATCTATAATGTCTTGTTGTAGTAAAGATTTGAAACATGTTTTGATTGAAATTATCTAGGTTTGGTGAGTTAAAAATTTAGTGTGGTTAGGATTAGGATTTTTCTATTAATTGTGTTTAATGTCTGAATGAATGATACATGTTGCTGAAACGCTAGCCTACTTGAATTTGATAAGCATAATATGAATATATTTATTTATTTTTAAATTAGTAAAACTATTTATTAATATTATATGATGTTAATTAGATAATTTAGGGTAGATGCAAATCCTAGCTCAATGGAATAATGCTTTGGGACAATTTAAGGGTATTTTAATGTATTTGAAAACAAGAATAAATATGAATTAAGTTATTTTTATGAATTTTAAATATGTTTATAACAAGTTAAAAGTTTAGAAAAACAATTACAATTCTAGGGATTTGAGTTGTTTATATTTTCTTCAAAAAAAGCTTGACCTACAAAACATACCCAAACATCAACCAGTCGAGTGGATTTGTCCTTGAGAATTCCATGAGCCTAAACTAGTGACAAACCTTATAGTCGTCTGGAAGCAAATAAAGTATTATGTACTTACTCTTCAAGATACCAAGAATATTCTGCCAATCTCAATGGTCTGGATGACCAAAACTACCGTTGAATGATTTCCAATTGGGAATTCACATAATTGATTAATGATAAAAAATATGTATGACTAACTATAGAAAAATTGATAGTTTTCAAGAATTAATCACCTAATGTAATCATCTTACATGAAGCTTACTTCATTTACCTTATTCCGTACTTAGAGATTTATAATTTCACCAAAGGAGGAAATTTTGGTTAGGTCGGGTTGAAGTGGGAATTTTAATGAAGTTTCATTTTCTCATGTTGTTGGAGGTTGGTTTAAGTGGACGTTCATGTATATATCGGTAAGTTTAATAGAACAATCATCTTTGTGATTTAGGTTCTGACTTCTATTATATTCCCTCTTTTCTTCCTCTTAAAATCCTAATTTTTGATCTGTTTATCAAAGTGTGTGTTACTAGACTAGTGGATGTGGTGACGTAGAGTTCATGAGTTGATGGAGAATTGCTAAGGCTTTAGTATATGTAAAAATCCTAGAACATTTTGGATACTTATGGGAGTTCAAATGATATATTAAATCCCTTTTATAAATATAAACCCTTCCAGACTACATATAGCAACTAGGGCTAATTACACCAAACTTTTACAATTTTAATGATCTTTGCTGAAGTTTTAAGAAATTATCATGGAAGAAGCACCTGTCATAGATGACCTCCGCTGCATATAGAACACATAGTCCCTGTAATTCTTCTAGATAATGATCTTCAAAAGGAATTCCCCTATTTACACCTCCATCAACCTCAACATAATGAAAGCACATTCCCAGGATTTGAGATCTACTTGCGGGACTTTTGTGTTGATTACAATGTTTTTCTAGTTATTTTTGTGCTTGTATTGCACTTTCTTTATTGCCTAATTGAACCTTATAGGGATCTTCTGGATTTCACTTTCTTTGACATCTCATAAGACAATAATGTTGCATTTCATATCTTATGCACAAAAACTATAGATCATCATATGCCTATTATAGAGATCTACCACCAAAAGAATCCAATGGCCATTTGTTCGATACAACATGATATACTTTGTTTGTTTCCTATTGAATACTTCATAAAGTGCAATGACCAATGGAAAGTCATACCTCCTACAGAAAAGGCAACCATTTAGGGTAGGAGTTCTATTAATGACATGCTAAACCTTCTAGCATTCCAGGAATTCTTCTAGTATATTTACACATAAGATCTTGAAAAAAAAATGTGCACCTTGTCTTTCTTTCTGAAAATCTCCCCTAAAATGCTCTCATGTCAGAAATTACCCCTTATTGTTATACAAGATATCTTCTCTAGGAAGGTTGTTGTCTAGGACATTTACATGGACATGAACATCTATGCATGAAATCCTTGACATTATCATCATGTCCATTCCCCCCATTTTACAGGATAGGGGTGGAGGCATGGAGTTTTGAGGTTTAGGTTCCTGAACAAAGGGGGAGGGGTCTTTGGTAGGTGATCATTGAAGAAGGATTTTATTCCTTCCTCATATTAATTATAAGGATCTTCTGTTGTCGCTTATCCTTTTGCTGGGGCAGGTACTGGTGTTTCTCCAATTGTTGTGACCTTCTTTGATGGAGTCCCATTAGATGCTATATTGTTTCTGGGGTCTGCTTGATTAATGTCACTACATTACAGGTACATAATAGTGAATAAGTAATATATTATTTCTGAATATAATAATAAAACAAGATGATCGTGATCAAAATAGTGAATAAGTAAGGTTTCCAAATATGAATAATCATGCATATGCAGAATTAGGTTTAAAGATCATAACTATTTGTTGTGTCATTAAGAAACATAATTGAATCTAGTATTCATAATAGAATAACATGGTGGAGTTAAGAATCATGTCTAGATTTAATACGAATTAGGGTTTTGAATCATAACTCTAATGATAACTCTATACCAAGGAAACATAAACGCTAGATTAGGACCCGAACAAGGTTTAATGTGAACAATATAATGGTAACACTTATAGGATTTATATACATATAGATTAAAAGTTGATTGCTTGATTTTCTTAGAGTTGTTGATTGGATTTATTGAAAATAATTAAAGTATATGTTGCATGATATTTGTATGGTTATATAAAATGTACATGATTATGACTACCTGCAATATCATTTATCGGTATTTTCTGACATTTTCTCAAGGATTACTAAAATAAATTGTTGAGTGTTTATTTACATACTACTCAATATGTCATTATGAGTATCACATAAAGATGAGAATATGTGAAGAAAATGTCTATTCTTATTTGCAAATAATTGAGTGATTATTTGTTGTTATATTACTTACACACTTTTACATGTACCACACATACATAGTATATTTCGATATATTGATCCATGCTTTATTTCACGTCATTTTAGGTAGATGCATTATATGAAGATATTGAGACTTGATGAATGAGATGAAATCTACCTAAAGTCAATAAAGATAATAAAAGAGGATTAGATAGATACTTCTTCTCATATGAACAGTTCTAATGATAGAAATTCATGTAAATCCTTTGAGGATCATCTTGTAAATAATATTCGAACGAATAGAAATTATTTTCTATTATTCGATATTTGATAAAAGTCTAGATCCTTGAGAATTCTAGGTAATAGCTCTCAACTTTTGGGTCTTTTCTTAATTGGGAGATGTTGGAAAGTGAGGTAGTTACAAATAACACCCCAAAAAACATAATCATATTCATTTTAAACGAATCTCATAATAAATGTATTACGTGTTCCCCAAGCTTAACCTCCTCTACCAGACATAATCATATCCATTTTAAATGATTCTCATAATAAATATATTACATGTTCCCCAAGCTTAACCTCCTCTTTTAGGTACCTCAACTGTATAGATCCTACTAATCTTGACCATGTGGATGTTATGATAACAATTCCACCAAGTAAAAGTGATGGGGCTTTCAAGTCAATTTGTCCCTGAAGAAGTTGTCACTACCACCACGCAACTGCTCTGTTGTTTCATTTTCATGTTGTGCAAACTTTTAGATGTTGTATTAGTGGAGTGATCCTCCTGGGGAAACTATCCTACTTTAGCCAGTCTTTGATATACGGTCTTATACTAATTATTTGTGGGTTATTTAATTAAAAAATAATATGGCTCATTTTGGTCAAAATAATTACCTTTATATCATTCTTCAGAAAATATTTTTCAAACTGGTACATTTTCTTTGAAACCTATCATATGAAATGACGTTTTACAAGTTCAGAGTCAAAAGGCACCACATCAGTTGGAGCTAAAAAAAATACAAAAAAAGAGTTGGAAAAGGCCACATTGTGTGGCGCTTTCACCTTGATTTTCAGGTTGAAGACGCCACATAATGTGGAGTTTTCTAAACTTTTTTTTACTTTTCTAGGAATGCCAAATGATATCGCGTCCTTTGACCTACGACCGGTAAAGCGCCACTTTAAGTGGAGGTTTTGGACTAAAATGTGTTATTTTGAAAAATCTTTCACGAGAGGTGCTACAATGGTAAATATTTTACAAAGGTGTGCCAAATTAGCTTTTTTTCTTATTTAATTTATATATTTAGTCTGTAACTCTAACTGCTCTACATGCCCAACCTTATATGGTACTTTGCGTTTAACCGATGAATGAAAGAATAATTATCAGAAGAAAACAAAAAACAGCTACCTCAAGCACTAGCTCTCACTAAGAAGTATCGATCACAGGAGACTAGCTCCATTCACATCCTTCCAAGAGAAAAGACATGGCTATTTGTCTAGCACTTCACAGTATTGATTTTTTTATGCAAATTTAGAGAGCAGGTCAAATTGCAAGGGCCCTCCTTCTTGGGCTTTCACACTGTTGTGATATTCGATTCTGCCGCACGCCTAGTTGTCCTAATCCGGCATACTGTGCAGAGCTGGGCAGATGCGGAAATGGAAGCCTCTGTGACATAATAAATGGTAGGTTAAACTATTGATGGTTTTAGTCATTAACTAAGAAAGGAAAAGGGAGGATATTCCATTCCTTTCAATTATGACTACCCTCTTCACAACCACCACTACTACAGAAATGACTTATAACGTCACTTTTAAAGGTGTCGGTTTTATAAATACGCCGACACCTAAAACCTAAAGCGTCGGTTCAAAAAAAAACCGACATCTATCTGTGAAGGGCGACCAGACACGGGTATCGCTTTTATTCAGTGTCGGTTCCTTATTACGTCTAAAATTAACCTCCAAATCCAAAATTTCCAGTGAAAAAAATTACCTCCAAAATTTAACATATGGCGTCGGTTATTAACTCTTAAACCGAAGACGAAGGGTTTTTCGTGAGACAGAAATTGGACACATTTTGGTCGTCGGTTTTACTACAATAACCGATGCCTATGGATTTTCCCGCGTTGTTCCTGGGAGAATTTTCTTACCCCTTGGGCGTCCGTTTGGTAAAGAAACCGACGACTATGGTAATTAATCAAGAATAATTTTTTTAATCGGCATATATAGATAGACGTCAGTTTTTTCTAGTAAAAACTGATGACTATCATTGAGCATAGGTGTCGGTGTTTTTAGATAACCGAAGCCATTCATTCTTAGGTGTCGGTTTTTTAAACAACCGACACCGATGGTGCACTTAATAGCACCCGCGCGGAAGACTCTTCCCCACTCTCTCTGTTTCATTGGTTGATCAGTTAGGTCTGGCGATCCTACCGCCGTTGCTCCCCCGCACTGTCGCCGCTCACTGCTGCTGATCTCCTTGCCGACGCCGCTGTTGCTTCTCTCCTTGCCGGCGGTCTCCTATTTCTCCTGGTCTCTTCGCCGATCTCCGGCTCTGCTCCTGGTCTCTTCGTCGGTCTTTGCTCCCCGCACCGCCGCCGGTTTCCCTACTCTCCTCGTCGGTTGCTCGAAGGTACCTGCTCCCGCTCTTCTTCCTCCGCCCTCAAGCAGGTACCCTGCTCCACGACCATAGCTAGCGCTGGTGCATGTTGTGAAATCATAGGTTGGCACGACCATGCTGGGCAGCAAGGCCATGACCGTGTGGGCTGGTCCTCCACCTCTTCTTCCTCCTGCTCCCTCTCCTTACCAAATGGATTAAAGTAAGGCCACGACCGTGTGGGCCACACGGACGTGGACTTGCTTTTATCCATTTGGTAAGGAGGGAGCAGGAAGAAGAAGATACATTTGCAATTGAATACTAATGCTTGACCTAATTCTGTAAATTTTGATGCATGTTGAATTAAGATATTAAAATCCTAATACACATTTCACCATAATCTTGAATTAACTATAGTGCTGAAATCTTGTGATCAATCTATGTAAGATATTAAAACCCTAATGTTAAATCTCTGATTTTGTAGTGATGTGTCACCCTAACATCTACATCAATCCCTATTGTATGATGTAGATTGATGATAATGCATGAGCTAGTTTGAAATTTTGAAATCAATTATGAATCTCTCCATCCCTAGGTCATACTAATTTATGTGTAATCTTTATCTTGATGATGAACATGCATGGACACTCGAAATTTTGAAATCAATATTATAGAATGACAACACATGTATTTCTTGGCCTAGAAACCCGTCCAAGATTTAGTCATTAGGAGTAAATCTTGGATAGTCTTCGGTTTGGGACTGTTCTTGAACACCTAATCTCACTTGGGATGTAAGTGTATAATGTGTATTTGGTTTTCAAGAATATTCCAGTAGCATTTCCCCATTTGTTCTCTAAGTACATCTATACTTGGAGAATAATGGGGAAATGCTGCCAAAATTTTCTTAAAAACCCAATACACATTATACACTTACTAGTGAGATTAGGTGTTCA
Organism: Alisma plantago-aquatica; assembly: GCA_963693085.1. Classification (NCBI taxonomy): domain Eukaryota; kingdom Viridiplantae; phylum Streptophyta; class Magnoliopsida; order Alismatales; family Alismataceae; genus Alisma; species Alisma plantago-aquatica. The sequence goes on from OY856411.1 coordinate 611,900,170, forward strand.
AGAATGGGATAGGTGGCACACATTTATTATATATAAGAATGACAACACATGTATTTGTTGGCCTAGAAACCCGTCCAAGATTTACTCATTAGGAGTAAATCTTGGATAGTCCCCGATTTGGGACTGTTCTTGAACACCTAATCTCACTTAGGATGTAAATGTATAATGTGTATTTGGTTTTCAAGAAAATTTCGACAGCATTTCCCCGTTTGAAGATCCTATAGATGAAGAAGAGTACTATGATAAGTATGATGACTCCAGTCCATTCTCAGTTAGGTTGCCAACACCAGCAAATATTGAAGCTAATGATGACTTGTATGTGCGTGGAGATCACAATGAAGGATTGTTAATTGATAAAAAATCGCAATATTAGAGGCATGTTCATATTTTTTTATATGTTTTATTTTTTTGAATGTGAACTTTACAATGTGAATTACTTTACAATGTGAATGTGAACTTTACAATGTGAATTTTACAATGTGAATTACTTTACAATGTGAATTACTTACAATGTGAATGTGAACTTTACAATGTGAGCTTTATAATGTGAATTACTTTACAATGTGAACTTTACAGTGTGAATGTGAACTTTCAGATGGCTGAGCATTCTCCTGATGACCATGCTGATGATTACCGTGAGGGTGAGGACATCAATGTACCGCCTCACAATGTAAGTTTTAAAAATATATCATATATTTATATCTATATGTCCATTTATAGTTATATCCTATAAGTGTGTTTATTTTGTCAAATTTTAGGTTGATGATGCACATGTACCCTCTGAAGCACTTGAGGCACTTGATGAGCAGCACCAAAAAGTTGACAAGAGAAGGAGCATCACTATGATGAAGAAGTTAATAGCGCAAAGGAGCAATGGACCCAAACTTGTTGTGGATTTTAATAATGCAGGAAATGCAATTGGAGTGAATCACAATTCGTTTGTTTCATATCTTGGGTATGTTACTCGTAGCCATTGCGGTTGTAAGATAGATTCTTGGCATAAATTTATAAGGGAAAGAAAGACGTAATATGAAAGGATTTATGCGTGAGTTATTATTAATTTGCAATTCTATTTTGTAGATTACTAATTTTTTGGATACTAGTTAATATCAATTCTATTTTGTAGAGTATATTTGAATTGGATGAAAAGCTGCATCGTAAATGCGTGATGCAACGATATGGTAGAGTCCTAAGGAACTATCGGAAAAATTTCACCCGAGAATACATAAAAGAAGGTGACAAGAGGAAGAAGACAACCACTGAACAGTGGAACTTCCTGGACCAAGAAGAATGGGACGTGTTTGTTGCTTTAAGAAAAACTGATGAATTCAAGGTATTAGGCGTCACTCCCAATTTAATTAATATACGTTGTATTCACCTATTCAAGATTAACATTTAGTGTTACTAACTAAATCATTAATGTGCATACTAACTAGGCCCTCAATGAGGCGCAAAAAGCAAGGCGTGCACTGAATGTGCATGACCACACAATTGGTCCAAAGGGGTATGCAGGCATTCGCCAAAGACTACAGGCTGAGTCTACTGCTCAGTCTGCTGCTACTCAGGAGTCCTCTACTATAGGTACCACACCTCTGCCTCGCCATGATGTCTGGATAGCTGGGAGGCAAAATAAGAAGGGAGAAATAAAGAAGCATGCAACTGTTGAGGCGGCTACAAAAATAGTAAAATACAACTCTTAGAGCAATCGTTCGAATATTGATTATTTGTGGTATTTACTTAATTACAAATTTTTGTTTTGGCGATTAGCGGGAGCTGAACGAGCTGAGGAAATAAGGCAAGTTCATCCCTGATGGCGCAAGGGATGAATTGATAGTTGCTCTGGGCAACCAAGAGCATCCTGGACGTGTTAGGGCTGCATTTGCTGGTGTGGGCATCAAAGCATTTTTTGGGCCATCCCAGCGCAAACATGTCCCAAAAGCGAGAATTTCATAAGAAGAGGTAACCTATTATATCTTTATAATGTTACTGTAAAAGAGAATTCAATAATTAGAAGCTAACATTACTTTTATCCATGTATAGGTAGATAAGATAGTTGATAGGAGAGTCGATGAAGTAGTTGATAAGAGAATCAAGGAAGCAGTTGATAAAACACTCCATGAAGCAATAAGAAAGTGGCAGTCATCTCTGACTGCCACTCAGTAGTCAGTACCTATGGCGTCCCGCTCTACTCCTACTACAGAGGTTGGGAGTAATCCTGTAGACCCACCACCTAGCACATCTGCTGTAAGTATTTTTATGACATAGTAACTAGTCTTTTCAAGATGGTATGTTTTCAAGATGATATGTATATATGTATATAACATTCTTTACACACAAATTTGTAGGGGTTGAAGCCATGCTGTCTAAAAAGTAAAGAATTTGTCATTGCAGAGGCGTCGGCTTACCCATCCCTACCAGGGGAAATGTTTCATGGGTCTCCATTACCAGCTGGTTGGGTTCATGTGAGCCTGCTACGTATATTCCCCAATTGGATGGATCTTCCATTGCCATATGCCCATCCAGATTGTGAAACTCTTGGTGAAGCAGAAGGCGGAGTGATATTGTGTCCAAAAGCGGATTTCCTCTATACTGAAACTGTATGGTAAATTTACATTACATTAAATTGTTAGTGTGTGTATATGATGTCAATTGATCTGAATATATATATATATATATATATATATATATATATATATATATATATATATATATATATATATATATATATGTTAAAAAGAAGACACCCAGAGCATCTAGGCCTCCACCTCCACCTCCTACATTACCAAGTTGGGTTCCACAGGACCTACCTGTCCCGTTACGTCCTAATTGTAGGGGTATGGCAATATGGTTAGGCGAACATGATATAAATTGCCCTATAACTGTTTCTATAGATGCGGATGCTGCAGGTCAATCATACGAAAGCAAACTATTTATACAAGATATTTTGGAGTTGTTTCGATATGATTGGCTAAATACATATGTGATAGAGCTATGGATAAGGTGAGATCTTCTTTATACATCCATATACCTTGTGTAAGATCTGGTGATCTGGTTTCTTATTTATTAATGCATACGTAATACATGTTTTGCAGCTACTTAGATAAGATATGTGCAGATTTTTCATGCGAACATGTAGGATTTTTGATTCCATCTTTGATTAGTCTAGTAGCTAAAGACCCTCTGTCAGTTCAAAAATACTACTGTGATGCTTTTATAAATTTTGCTCAAAATAACAAGACGGTGATAATAGCTCCATTCAATGTGGAGTAAGTTTACTTTGCTTATAATTGGGACTTAAGAAAATTACACTTTTATTGTGGATTTTGAGTTATTAATTTTTAACTTTTTTACCTCTAGTGGTATACATTGGGAGTTACTAGTTATTGTCCCCGAGACGTTCATTGTCTATTATCTAGATCCTAACGGGACTAAATTGAATTCAAAATATGGACACACAATGAAAATGACATTATTCCGGTGAAAAATATTTCATTTTCATATCCGTTAACATATGCTATTACATTACTATTTAATTATGCAATGTACTGTGTTACATTAACATGTAGGGGTTTAGATGAGTTCAAAAAAGATGGAGGAAAGGTCCCCAGGAAAAGGAACCAGCCAATAATTTAGAAGAACGTGGAAGTAAGTTCCCGACTGCAATGTATATATTATTTATGTGAACAGTGCTTAATTAGTTGTATTTTTTAATATTTTGTATGTTTCAATTTATAGTGTGCTACACAAGACAACGGATGGGCATGTGCATACTATGTGATGTGATTTATGCACATGATTATCAAATATACTGCAGTGGACATCGATACCATTCCTGAGGTATTATATATAGCCTCATTAGATAATATGAAATATATTAATCTTATTTATATATTATTAATTATATATATACATCATTCTCTTTGCAGGTGTTTAAAACTAACCACACTACAGGAAAGGGCTTACTAGATGTACATGCTCCCTATACGATGGAAGAATTAAATGATGTAAGAGAAGAATGGGAAAAAGACATACAAGTAGTGGGGTTTTTAAAATATAATTGGGATGTTGATAGAGAATAATGACTAAAGAATGATATTTTGTAAATGAATTTCTGAATTGTAATATGTGTGAATGTTTCTACATGTCTGAATGTTTCTACATGTGTCTGAATGTTTCTACATGTGTGAATGTGAAAATGAATGAAACAGCTGGTTGCTATATGAATGTTTCTACATGTGTGAATGTGAAAATGAATGAAACTGCAAATTGCTACATGAATGTTTCTACATGTGTGAAAATCGAATGGAACTGCAGGTTGCTAAATGTGTGAAAAATAATGTTGTTAATTTTGCAGGTTTGTGGCCTGTTGTTGGCTGATATCAATGGATGTCGTAAAACCTACAGTTCATAACTGAACTACAGGTTTCTCATCCTGCGACCCGCCACAGCAGGCCTGCGGACTGATAAGAAAAAAAACATGAAATATGCGTCGGTTATTTGTTTAAAACCGACGATAAATGATTACAGCGTCAGATAAATAATTATAACCGACACCTAATGCATGTGATGTGGCGTCGGTTATCAATAATAAACCGACGTTGATGGTTCTGGCGTCAGTTGCCCTACTAGTAACCGACGTTGATTTCCCTAATGAGGCCAGACACCACGGCCGTGCTGGCCAGCACGGCCGTGGCAGCGGGTGAGATGGCGTCGGTTATCACTAATAAACCGACGCTGATAGTGCCCCAGATGGCGCCCTTTCTGTGGCGCAAAGGTTTATGGCGTGAGTTTCAAAACTAATAACCGACGCCTATGCCCCCTGCTGGCGTGTTTTCGGTGGCGCGTGAAGGGTTGTGACGTCGGTTTGAGAACCGATACCTAACAGTTGGTCTTTTAGCGGTGCCCACATAGGTGTCGTATTAAAACCGACACGAAATGCCTTAAATAACCGACACTAAAGGCCGGTTATGTACTAGTGCACCGTCTGATTAGAATCCTATCAGTTAAAGACTGCATGATTCACAGGCTAGAATTGTTATGTATTAAATACATTTTCTAGACCCCATCGTACCGGGACATACGGCCGAAACGAATCGCACATTTCGGCCGGTGAAACCTTATATTATAATATATATGATTAAACAAAAGCCTATATGCTGTTTGTATGATGCCTCAACCAGCGTTTGAGAACCCTTTGTATGAAAGATCCAATAATCATTGAAGACTAAATCGGCCTCATTTTGTCACTACGCTTATCATCTAGTTCTTCGCATATGACAAATATAAGTAGGTTGCGTATGTTGTTGGTGATGCGATACATTTACGTCGTCGTCGAAATTTTAGGAAAAACATACAAAAGACGACAAATTTGTCGCACTGCTGCATCTGGTTGGACGACTCGGACATGGTGCAGAAAACACTTTACCCCGACGTCCTAACTTTGCTTTATGCATTCAATACACCAAAAAAGACGTGTATGTGACAATCAATAAAATTTTATTTATATTGTATATGATTGAAAGTATTATATTATAACAACTCAAATGAATGTTGGAGAGAAAATATGAGGTAAATTTACAATTAGTAGATAATTATTTTATGTGGAAAAAGATGAAGACATATGTTAAAATGTATCTCAACTAATGTCGCACTGGACAAAAAATAATAATAAGATCACTAAAAAGGGAATAAAAGTAATAATAACAACAACATGGGCGCGTTGTTGTGGGAATCCCTCCTGATCATGTCTTTCACTTGATTGCAGAAAATAATATGAATGGGAGATATAAATTTGTTAAGATAGACAATGCTTAATTAGGAACTACAAACATTAAACATAACATCCATTCCCACGATTTATTTCGTAAATTAACAAAATAGATGATCTTGTATACTATTGAAGTGCCCTTTTGCACGTTCGGAACCTCTCTTTGGGATTTGGAAAGGTCGATAAAGGATCACATATAGAGAGAGTGCTCATGTCGAGCACACTCATTACACCACCGTTTGACTTCCCAACTTCGAGAGTTATAAAAATAATTAAACATCCATCTGTATTATATTTGTGTGTGATATCTTGGAGATTTCTACAAAGTGCTATTGAGAATATGCACAGTGCAAGAATGCGAATAGGCGGAAACCGCTGGATTGAAAGGCCCCCTCCATTCTCTCTCCGTTTCTCCTCTAATTGTCTCCCACACTAACCTGTCGTGACGCCTTAAACGCCTCATCCGCTTCGGACACCGCCGTGACAACTACGACAAGTCGCACGAAATCTGCTACTACGTCTATGCCGCCTGCCTCCTCCGTGTTGATTGTCGTTGTCGCAACAATGCCAGAGTGCCACCGTGCTCAGTCGACTGTCACGTCCACACCACCTTCCTCCTTCGCGTCCACCGTCGTCATGGCAAGTATGCCACATCGCAGTTGTGGCCGGCCCGTCCGCGTCATGTCCATACCGCCTCTTCCTTCGTCAAACACAACTCTGGTAGCATCATCACGCCGCCACCATCCGGCCCACACCACCTCCTCTATCGTTGACTATAATTGTGGAACATTACTATGTTGTTGTTGTGTAGATGTTGATGTCGCGTCCACACCTTTGTCCAACCCATTTTGTCTATCCATTTTTAATTGTTGGTCAGCCACACATACTTGGTATTGTAATGTATAAAAATTAGATATGCGTTAAATTAATTTTAATATTATGACATTTGTAAATGAGTTCTGAGTTTATTACTCACTGAGGAAGAATGTGAGCGTTTATGTGTCATATGCAATAACACTGAGTTATGTATAAATATATAAAGTTATGCAAATGTCTAGTATGTCTTGTATTATATATTTTCGATCACAAAACTCCCCAGATTGTATGCATTATTTTAGTATATATTTAGTCTGATTGATGATGTCATTTGCTAGTACAATGAACATTAAATAGTATCATATTTGATATTTGCAGTAAAGTATGAAGCAATGTGGTCCACACATTTTATCGATTCTGCTCGTCTATCACATCTAGAAACATTTTATATGTATTAATTAAAATAACGATATTAATATAAGCAATGCTCATGATTTATTTGAAATGATATACACAGTTATAAATTGTTCTAAGCTTGGTCGTTGATAACTTTTGCTATTATCTTGAACATAATTAAGCATTATTTTTAGACCAAGCAATAAAATGTGAGACTGTGACTATGGACGGGTACAACTGGGGAAAATGGTGGAAAGATATTTTGAATTTGAAATTAATAATTGTGACAGTTAGAGAGAAAAAAAAATACAAATTGTTGGGTGGTGGATCATCGTTATTGTCTTTGTTGCAGCAGCTACATCCATGCAGTTACACTCACACTGTTTGCCTTGAAGTATGTGTCGTATTGTACTATATATTGCTTGGAAGTATATCGTTATATTCTTCGTACTGCTTTGAATACATTTAAATATTAGTTTTTAATCTAGCATCAAAATGTAAAAAAACGTATTTTTTGGTCAAGTCATACATTTGTAAATTTTCATAATTTTTCTAAAATAAGACAAACTATGCTAATTTATTGAGAGTTTGTTTGTTGATAATTTTTATATTGTCTTGAATATAATTAAGTATTGTTTTTAGACTTAGCAATTAAAAGCATACAAGACATTATATTCAATAAAAAGTAGAAGAAAATAAAAAGTAGAAGAAAAACGAAGAAAAAATTATTTTGAATCTAACTTGAATTGTTTGTTTGTAGAAGGGAGAATAAATACACTTAATTTGGTAGTAGGTGGTTGGAAGGTGGAATTATCTTTCTCGTCTAGAAAAGTTGTGTTGCACATGGATACATGCGGATTCCATATTTCTGGGAGAGACGTGCAACCAATAATCTCCCTATATACAACACAACTCAGTAGTACCTGTTAGATAATTGATTACGGTAGTTGTTAGTTACTGTAGCTGCTGTAGCTATTAGTTAGTTACTGTAGCAGCTCGTTACTGTAGTTAGGCTATTGTGGTAATCACTTATTTAGCATGGGTTAAGCCCAATGTAGTGCAGCAAGTACATGTGAGAATGTAGTGTTGTTTCTAGTGCAAATGGCAAAGAAGTTTTATCCCATATTGCTCACACCTAGAACTTTTGTGGTCCTCATATGTAGGATCACATGGGGCACTAGTGTCCAAAGGAGTCCTAGGAAGGAGGTATGCTCACCTCCTTGGTGGGTGGGATTGCCACATCACAACGCACGCACGCACGCGCGTGCGCACCACGCCACGCCTCGCCTCGCCGGGCCGGGCCGGGCTCAGGCTCGGGCTCGGGCTCGGGGCTGGCTTGTAGATTGTGGATTGTGGAGAATGTCTTCCGTCTTCCGTCTTCTTTTTGCACTAGGATACAACTACGTAATTAATTACTCGTGTAATTAATTGTTGCTTTCTTATTCGGATTTCTTAAATCCTAATTAGAAAGTGTTTCTCTTTTACGGATTATTCCGTATTGTGTACAAGAGCAATCGAGTGTTGCGTCTAACTGGGAATAGGATTAGGGACGTGCGTGGCTATTTATATGACTCCGGTCATTAGGGTTAAACACACCGAAAATAGTTTTTCTACCGCCGTGTGTTTTGTGAGCCCTAATCCCGAGTGCGAGAGTCGTCTTCCCCGGAGTTGCTTTGCGGAGTTATCCTCATGTGCGAAGCGCGACTCATCCTTCCCTTCAGACGCAGCTGTCAGGCGGTGGTACCTGCGGTGGTTGTGCTGCACTGGTAGTAGTGTGACGTGCACGAGCAAGACGTGCAACTTCCAGGTTCGTGTCGGATCGAGACTGGGAGAACGGTGCCTATCCGCGAGGATAGCCGGACACTGGTTTCTTTAAGTAACACGTTCGTTTCTCAACGAACGATCTGGTTTGCGAATCTAACTCTTATTTTTTGTTCTCCTGCATTGCTTGTTCTTCGAATCTTATTTTGGATCTGCCTGAACTGTTAATTATATTGCACCTGTCGCTGTTGCATGAACGACAATAACCATATTAACAACAGTCTTAAAGAAACAAACTATCTGTCGTTAATTAACTATGGCCGGTCAGGGTGGTTTGGGATGTAAGATTGATACAACCAATATGCCTGAAAAGTTTACTGGTACGAACTTTGCCCGTTGGCAGAGTCGTATGGAAATTTGGCTGAATATTACGGGATATGATCATTATTTAATTGAAACTGAACCTGTATCTGATGACGCAATTCCTGATAATGCAAACATTATTGCTAACTGGAAGAAGGGTGATAAAACGTACCGCGGGTGGATTCTGTTTGGTTTAAATAACAAACTGTATGATTCTTACTCAAAGCCGCCAGTCACTACGTCCAAAGTTTTATGGGAATTGTTAATTAAGAATTTTAGCACTGAAAATCAGGGTGTTGAAAAATACTGTGTGTCTAAATTTCTTAAGTTTCAGATGGTTGAGGGTAAGTCAGTTTCTGATCAAACACATGATCTACAACTCCTAGTTCATGAACTCTCAGATGCCAAGATGGTGTTGCCTGAGAAATTTGTTGTTATGTCTATCATAGAAAAATTCCCTAAGTCTTGGGAATCGTTTGGTATGTCTCTGAAGCATCGCAAAGGGACACACACCATGGATGAATTATTGATGGATATTAATATACAAGAAGAACACTTATAGGAGAAAGGGGTCAAGGTGCCTACTGATTCTAATCCAACTGTTAATCTTACTTCTACGAAAAACACCAAAGATAAGAAATCTAAGAATGCACATAAACCCAAGGCAAAGATCCAAAAGAAACCGAAGAACAAACCTTGTTGGACTTGTGGACAGGTTGGCCACTGGAACAAGGATTGTCCTACTAAGAAGGCAAAGAAAGCTACCGCATCTGCAACTAAGGAGGCTGTGGTCAACATGATGACTGCATCCTTGAACCTAAATGATGGGTACGTGTCTATTAAACCTGAAATTCTTTCTATATTTGAACCACTTTATTGGATAATTGACACTGGGGCTAATGTACATGTGTGTGCTGATAAATCCCTGTTTGTGTCTTATCAGGCCTCTCGAGGTCGGTCCGTGACTTTGGGCGATTCCAGCTCTGCAGAAGTCAAAGGCGAAGGACGGGTGGACTTGAAGTTCCCTTCGGGGAAGGTTTTGACTCTTAACAGGTCAGACATGTTCCAACCATTCGACGCAATATCCTTAGTGGCGTCATATTAGTTAGAGAAGGTTATAGAGTAGACTGTAAATGTAATAAGGCTATTATTACACGTCTTCGTGATTCTTTGTTTTTTGGCAAGGGGTACTTATGTGATGTGGAGAACTTGTTTAAGATTCATGTTGAACCTGTTTCAAATTCCATTTTAAATTTGAATGATTATAGTTCTGTTTGCATGAATCTTGTTTCATTCGATGTATGGCATTCACGTTTGGGACATGTTAATGTTGCCTCAATGAAGCGTATGATGAATATAGATTTGATCCCTAAATCTGAAATTAGCAACAATAAATGTGAAATCTGTGTACAAGCTAAATTGCCTAGGAAGCCTTTTCATTCTGTGAATAGGAATTCAGAAATTTTGGATTTAGTTCATACAAATATCTGTGAATTTAATGGTATTGCTACGAGAGATCAAAAATGTTATTTTATAACTTTTTTTGACGATGCGAGTAGATACTGTTATGTCTTTTTACTTAGAAGTAAAGATGAGACATTGGATAAATTTCAAATTTATAAGAAAGAAGCTGAAACTCAAACCGGTAAAGTACTTAAGAGATTAAGGTCTGATAGGGGAGGAGAGTATACCTCGAATTTGTTTTTGGAATTTTGCCAATTGCATGGTATAATTCATGAGGTAACTGCTTCTTATTCACCACAATCAAATGGGATAGTTGAACGTAAAAACCGAACCTTAATAGATATGGTAAATACCTTACTCCAAACATCTGGATTACCCAACTTTATGTGGGGGGAAGCTTTGAATACGGCTTGCCATATTCTAAATAGAGTTCCCCATAAACATTCAGAAAGTAGTCCGTTTGAGTTATGGAGAGGAAGGAAACCGAGTCTTAAATATCTTCGAGTGTGGGGGTGCCTTGCTAAGGTACTTGTCCCTGAACACAAAAGGAAGAAATTAGGACCGAAAACGGTTGATGCCATATTCTTAGGTTATGTAGAGACAAGCTATGCTTTTAGATTCTTGATTGTAAAATCAGATATCTCTGGCATTGAGGTCAATACAATTGTGGAATTACGTGATGCAACATTCTTTGAGGATGTGTTTCCTATGAAAATTGGTGTGCCCAATGAAGTTTCTCAAGAAAATTCATTTACCACAGGTTCCATTCCCGAGCACTTGGAAAGGATGACAAATGTGGGGGGGCGACTCAGAACAAGCTATTTCTGAATCTGATGATTCTGAAGAAATAGTTGAACCAAGGAGAAGTAAACGGCCTAGGACATCAAAGGACCTTGGAAGTGAGTTTCTCACTTACAATGTTGAGGATGATCCTGTTACTTTCAAACAAGCTATGGAATCTCCAGAAGCTAAGTTTTGGAAAGAAGCCGTTAATGATGAAATCCAATCAATTCTCTCGAATGGAACTTGGGAATTGGTAGATTTGCCTCCTGGTTGTTCTGCAGTTGGTTGTAAATGGATTTTTAAGAAGAAACTTAATGCAGACGGGACAATCAATAAGTATAAGGCTAGGTTAGTTGCTAAGGGTTACACACAAAGGGAAGGAATAGACTATTTTCATACCTATTCACCTTTTTCCCGCATGACCACAATCCGAGTGCTATTAGCATTGGCTTCCATTTATAATCTCTATATCCATCAGATGGATGTGAAGACCGCGTTCTTACACAGTGATCTTCAAGAAGAGATATATATGGAACAACCTGAGGGATTTGTGGGTCGTGGGAATGAGTCCAAAGTGTGTAAACTTGTTAAATCATTATATGGATTGAAACAAGCCCCTAAGCAATGGCATGAGAAGTTTGATTCTGTGATATCATCATTTGGCTTTATTTCTAATGAATTTGATAAGTGTCTCTACTGCAAGGTTGTCGATAATGGATTCATTTTGTTATGCTTATACGTCGATGATATCCTGCTTTTTTGTTCCGATATGAAAGTAGTAAAAGAGACAAAGTCATTCTTGTGTAGCAAGTTTGAGATGAAGGATATGGGTGTCGCTGATGTGATTTTAGGGCTTAAAATCATAAGGTCTACTGATGGTATAACTCTCTCTCAATCTCACTATGTTGAGAAGTTACTGGAGAGGTTTGAGTACACATCACGTAAACCTGTTAAGACTCCATATGATTCATCCAAACCCTTATTCAAGAATGAGACTGGGGTTCCAGTGTCTCAATTATGATACTCTCAGATTATCGGAAGTTTGATGTATCTTATGAACTGTACACGTCCAGACATTGTGTTTGCCATGAACAAGTTAAGTAGATACACCAGTTGTCCCGACAAGACCCATTGGGAAGCTCTTGACAGAGTTCTAAGGTATATCAAGGGAACACATTCCCTTGGGCTGCATTATGGTAAACATCCTTCCGTAGTCGAAGGATATAGTGATGCAAGTTGGATTGTCGTGAATTCTAGGAGTAATGGTGTCTCAGGATATGTATTCCTATTGGGAGGAGGAGCTGTTTCCTGGAGGTCTAAGAAACAGACCATTTTGTCTCGGTCCACTTTTGAGGCAGAGTTGTGTGCTTTAGATGAAACTGGATTGGAAGCTGAATGGCTACATGGACTTATGTCTAGTTTACCTATGGTAATGAAGCGCTTCCTGCAATTTCAGTTCACTGTGACAGCACTACAACTATTGCTAAGATAAAGAGTTCCAAGTACAATAAAAAACAGCGTAGACACATCCAAGTCAGATTGAAATCTGTAAGGGAGTTAGTGTCTAATGGGGTCGTGGCTGTGGACTACGTCGGTACCAAAGATAATACAGCTGATCCTTTCACTAAAGGTCTTACTTTGGATTTAGTGGAAAAATCTAGGTTGGGAATGAGACTGAAACCCCTATAGATTTGCAGGCAGTAGCAACCCAACCCAAAAGAGTGGAGATCCCACAAATTGGGTTCAATGTGGTAATAACAAGTTGTCAGGTAAATCAGATGACACTATGTATTCTTGTTTGATGCTTCTTGCATCTGTGTGTCTATTCCCTGGGAAACCTGTTAGTGTCATGACTGCAAGTTAGTAAGAGAGTAGTCTCTTAACGGTGTCAAGTCTTAGGACAGGATGTTAGCAGTACATCCTTGGAGACTCCAGCTAAGTGATTGATGTTGTGTAGGCCGCAACAGGAGAATTGGGTTGTTCTCTGTTATCAATCATGATATAAATTTTGTATGCATGGCCTTAATGCATTGTTTTCTTTACTACCATGTCTTTATTGTGTTGTTACCAACCTATACTCTTGTACCCAAGGTTCAGGTTCAAGACTTTTGCTCACCTAGTTCCTACGGGGATCACAGTTGGATAACTCAGGTAGATTCAAACCGAAAGGTATCTGCTGAAAGCACAATATGGAGGACCGAATGGTAGAGCACACTACACATTGGACTTTGTGGGGGATTGTTAGATAATTGATTACGGTAGTTGTTAGTTACTGTAGTTGCTGTAGCTATTAGTTAGTTACTGTAGCAGCTCGTTACTATAGCTAGGCTATTGTGGTAATCACTTATTTAGCATGGGTTAAGCCCAATGTAGTGCAGCAAGTACATGTGAGAATATAGTGTTGTTTCTAGTGCAAATGGCAAAGAAGTTTTATCCCATATTGCTCACACCTAGAACTTTTGTGGTCCTCATATGTAGGATCACATGGGACACTAGTGTCCAAAAGAGTCCTAGGAAGGAGGTATGCTCACCTCCTTGGTGGGTGGGATTGTCACATCACAACGCGCGCGCGCCACGCCTACTTGGCAATCCCACCCACCAAGGAGGTGAGCATACCTCCTTCCTAGGACTCCTTTGGACACTAGTGTCCCATGTGGCAATCCCACCCACCCACCAAGGAGGTGAGCAATCCCACCCACCAAGGAGGTGAGCAATCCCACCCACGCAAATGGCAACCGAGTGTTGCGTCTAACTGAGAATAGGATTAGGGACGTGCGTGACTATTTATATGACTCCGGTCATTAGGGTTAAACACACCGAAAACAGTTTTTCTGCCGCCGTGTGTTTTGTGAGCCCTAATCCCGAGTGCAAGAGTCGTCGTCCCCGGAGTTGCTTTGCGGAGTTATCCTCCTGTGCGAAGCGCGACTCATCCTTCCCTTCAGACGCAGCTGTCAGGCGGTGGTACCTGCGGTGGCTGTGCTGCACTGGTAGCAGTGTGACGTGCGCGAGCAAGACGTGCAACTTCCAGGTTCGTGCCGGATCGAGACTGGGAGAACGGTGCCTATCCGCGAGGATAGTCGGGCACTGGTTTCTTTAAGTAACACGTTCGTTTCTCAACGAACGATCTGGTTTGCGAATCTAACTCTTATTTTTTGTTCTCCTGCATTGATTGTTCTTTGAATCTTATTTTGGATCTGCCTGAACTGTTAATTATATTGCACCACCTTCCAAGAGAAAACACACTAATCACTGGAGCATACTCTTTCTCTCTTTGTGTGGCCTTCCAAGAAAAAATACATGGCTACTTGGCAAGCGGGCAGCAGCAAGGATCCTCCTTCTTGGACCGTCACAGTGCCTGTGATATTTGCTTCTGCTGCGTACCTTGTTGTCCTCGTCCGGTATGCTGCGCGGAGTTGGCAGATGCGGAAGCGGTGCTTGGCATCTACCTTCTTTCCACTGGAAGCCTCCCTGGGCATTCTTGCAGCAGCGACAGGGATCGACATCAAGTCCGAGAATCTGGGAACCTTTGACCACCTCTCCAAGCTGACAAGCATCCATCTAGTCTGCGTGACCATGCACTTGGCGCTGCCAGCACTAGGGAACATGGAAGACCGTAACATGGTGCTTACCATTGCGGCTCTTGTGGCCAACCTCTTCCCCATGCTGACAGCCGCATACACGTTAGCATTTTCGACGGGGAAGGCAGCAGTCATGAGCACGTTCAAACCAGACTACATCGAGTCCTCCATCGTGATGCTACTGGTATTCAGCATCTTCGTCTCCCACTCGCTCACGACGGCCACCGTGAAGAAGAGGCTGCAGAAGGGTTTCGAAGATCTCAGTACGGCAATCTCTTACCGGTACAGAACCTGTAAGCACGAACGCTACAAGAAGGAGTGCTTATGTTTCCATTACCCGAAGTTGGTGGAGAACGTGAATAGGTACTGGCGGATGTCAGTGACATCAAACCCTGACCGCGCCCTCCGCAGGTGCGGGGCACCCCTCGTCTCAGCTATCCTCTGCTGGGGTGTGAACGGCATCGCGTTGCTCTCCAGGCTCACCTACTTGATGCATGTTTACATCCTGCTGCAGGGGATCGGGTAAGTTATACTACCGCGCTTCCTTTGTGGTATTCCTACTGCAGTTCTCTGGGATCATAGTGGGGCTGGTGGCATCGCTGGCGCGAGGCCTGAATTCGAATCCTTTCTCTAAGGAGTCCCACCTCTTGTTTAACCTACACCATGCTGAGGATGCGCTGTTAAACTTCGACTCGTATAGGTATGAGCGGCTGGTTAATTGGAAGATTTCTCGATCTACACCTCAAAGCTTCTGTGGTAACATTCTAGCCGTTGTCACCACTAATTTCAAAGCGTTGCTTGTGGATGTGCTGGTGTTGTTGCAATTTGGGGTGGTGATGTTCACCAACTTGGTTCTGGTGTCCACCTCTATCGTCGGTGGGTTCATTTCCAGAACAATCCTTCGGGCGGGTACCTATAGGTGTTATCACTGCGTAGCACAGCTTGACGCCTGGCGGCCAAGCACAGGTTCAGCGACGGGGGATGATCCGTTCATCCTGCAGCTGGAGCAGAAGAAGCCAACGGAGGAGCCGGTATTCGGCAATTGGTCCAAACTTTCAGATAGATGGATACAAAGGGGCACCAAACCAAGTCCCGAGTCCTTACTGGGTCTCCTGAAAGGGCACAGTAAGAGTTTTGAACGTGGTAGCAGGGTGCTGGTCAACCTGGAGCGCATCCTGTCCATAGATCGGGAAGTATGGAAAAAGCACAAGGTTCTCAAGGACTCACCACTGTGCAAGACCTTGCTGATCGTGATCCTGACAAGAGGTATCCACACCCTGTTTCAAAAGCGTAAACCTGATTATGTAAGTTACTTGCTGAAACAAGTGGAAGAGAGCATCAGCTTCACAAGCATCGTCGAGGAGAATGTTGCTCCTGAACAAGTGAAAACTAGCATTCGGACAGCCAAAGCTGTACTTGACGAAGTACTAGAGATGGAGGATGCTAACGAACCGCACGACGCCGTCACGAACAACGATTGGTATTCCAAATTTCTACTCCGCTTGATTGTACTCATCGAAAGCGGTGTTTTGCATCGTAAGGAGCTTTCCTTGGTGAAACCCATACCACAATCTATGCTGAAGATCTCTAATGATCAGTCCGCCAATCCAACTGGTGGCAACAAGACTACTCATGATCTGTCCGCCAAAACAACTAGTGCCTTGTCCGATGCCAAACCCAATCATCACATGATAATTGGATGGTCATATGCACTGAAACGTGCTTGTGATGCTGCTGAAGTTCCACAACTAAAGCCTGAGCAGCTCACCTCCAAAGAATACGAAAAAGTCTACGATGACGCCGTTTGCATTTTGGCCGACATTGTCGGCATCTGCTTAAAGGATCTTCCCAGGGCTATCGTCAAATTATGCAATGACGCTCCGTACGGCAGGAAAGAGGAGAAAGTTTACCATGCAGCAGGATTAGCTGGGAAGGCAAAGGATGTGTTGGAGATGCTGAGGGAAAAAATGGGTATTCCTATACCCGCCAAACAAGATACAAAAGATTAGGTATAACATATCGGGGAATACAAAGCGCCTGCGACTAAATTAAGGAGGCTTCCGGAATTTCCATTTCTATTTTTTTAACTTTTTTCCACCTCTCTTTGTAATCAATCACGTCCCGTTCATGTCTGTCCTTTGCGCTTTCGAAAAGACAGAATATTATTACGGTGGAAATTGATTGTTGAATCGAAATATGTATCGTTTAATTCTTTATGTTTATCCTAACAACTTTTAGTCTAGTATATGTATTAGTTTAATACGTTCTCTTTGTCCTCAACTGATGATGAGTCTAATTGCGCATGCACATGCTTAATGCCTCCTTGAATGCTGTCGTTGGGTATTGAGCTTGATTGGCTTCTCATCTGATTTATAATTCATGTTTCCTCAAACAGATTAGATTGCGTTGCATCACAGCACATTAAAGAAAAAAACTATAATATTGGTTACGCCACTACTAAAAAAGAAGGTATAGGTGACAGTCAAGTATGTAAAGTTTCAGTAAAAGGGTGACATGATTACACATCACCTTAAAATTGTATATCACCTATTAAGTGTGGGCTATGTGCGATATCACCTATTAGAATGAACGTCACCTATTGGTGCTTTCCATATTCTAAATTATAGCAATAGGTGACATCATTGACTATCACCCACCTTAAAAATATCAATAGGTTTAAAGCATGCACGACATGTTTATATACATGTAATGCCCAACACATGACTATAAGAAATGAGTCATACCCCATCATCACATCATGCATTTAACACATGAACACAACTTATTAACAAAATCACAACTCCACATGGAAAAAAATCATCACTTGGAATTTGTAACTAAACAAAGAGTGATCTCATTTCATATTATAAGTAATGTCATACATAAAAATCTTATCAACTTTACTCATATACAACTCATGCACATATGATCCGAACACAACATGGCATACAACACTAGAAGTCAGACATTGCCTAGATATTAGTTACCAAGGTGGATATAACGGAAGATCATGGACAGAGTTCGGGCTGAGGCTGAGATGCAAGTCCGTGCCGCTGACAATACCAGTCGACGCTGAGATGCATATAGATCCACCAAATTTTCATGTTCTTCCATGCATCCAAAATCATCGAAGAAATCATCAACTATAGTTACTAATAATGAATTCTTCGCCCATGCCATACGGGCATCTGTTAGTTCTGGAGGAATAATAGCAGCAGCTGCAGCAGTATACTATCCGGCTTTAGTCTTCTCTAAAGAGATTGACCAACTTTGTTTCTCAAGCCCACCTGAGGAAACCATTGGTACTTGTGGTAATTTTAGTAGATAGTTGCATAGTTACACATGTAGCAGAATGAAAAAAAAGAAAAGACCTTTGAAAAAGCTTGAACTCTTCTTGGTACACTGATTGACAATAGTTGAAGTCATCCGTCGCTAGCTTTAGGATATCTTCTTCACTGAGATTTGGGACCCTTTACGGACATGATGAGAAAACGAAAATCTCAACAAACTTCTCAAATGTAGATTTAAAAGATACCACTGAATTATATCTTTCAGTACTGAAAGTTATGATTACCTAAATGATGATGTCAGATCTTGGATACTACTGACGTTATAATTCTCGATATTCCACTTGTTCTCTAGGCGTTGTAAATTCTTGAAAATGGAAACTTAAGGTTGTAATCCACCTAGGTAACAGAAACACATTACACTTAATAAGTCAATCTGTAGACATCAAATTGGTCGACAAGTTTATTGTTGCCATACTGTATACACTAGACGTCATCCCTGATAAATAACAGAAACCATTTATATGTAAATGATATAGGACGACAAAGTGCAAGTTTATGTTATTCGGTGCATAGAACCTTTTTGATCTGTTTTTCTCAGTTTTATCTTACTCATTTATAGCTCTGCAAAGAGTTATAATGAAACTAGTGTAGGCAACAAAATGTATTAAACTGGACTCCACATCATTATAAGATATGCTTAAAAGTAGCATAAGATATTCAATAAAATGCAAACCGCTTCTTATAAGTCAATAATATATGAAATCCAGTTAATTTGCAACCTCTTGTAGAAAGGATATTTCAAGATTATTTTCCATTGCTGGCTCTGATAAGATCTGCTCCAAGAACTGTTTGGACCAACAGTATAGCTTCTGCAGGAAAATTTCTTCTTCGTGTAGTTGCATTAGTGAGGATTTATAAAGCTCTAAGATTATGGAAATATTTTCTGGACAATTGTTTGATTTGTAGTTCAGTAGTTCCTCTTCGTTCATGTGAGCAAAGATCTCTGTGCAGGATGAAAAACATTCATAAAGACGAATGCATAATTGATAAATGATATATATTCTTTAATATATTTTCTTAGTACCAACCTGCAAAGACTTCATATCCATGCATATGCAAAATTCTAAATGCCAATGCACAAGTAGAAATATCTGAATATAACTCTTCTTCATTTTGTAACCAAGCACTATGAAAGTCTGAGGTGTTAAAAATCTTAAAATATAAGAAATTTTAGACTGTATTGTATCCATTGAGCATAGAATGGCTTGCCGGCTAGAGCACCTTACCTATACGTTTCATCTAAAACACTTTCTATGTAGTGTTTAAAATGATAAGCAATTCCTAGTTTCTCAAAGGAGTCAACCATGCATAGATGAGCGTACATATCTGATGGGTAAACTGCAGGAACTAAAAAAGAATATGCATATAGTCAAGGAGTCTGAAACACAATTGAGAAAACAACATTGAATTGAGTAATATTTACCGCCACCTCCCGACTTGTGAACAGCACAGCGTAAATATTCCATGGCCTTCGCATCATGCATACGCATTATCATTGCAGCAATAGCTGAAGGTGAATTATATACGGAGCCATTCTTTTTTTGATATTCCTTTAGCTGGCCGTTGTCTTGGATGGGACAAATCCCTTCAGCTAAGTACGCTAGGTAAGCTTCCGGTAGAGCAGTGCTGGTATTGCTGTAACAAGAGTATAACTAATCATGTGACTGCCCCAGATATTTCCAATTTTGTAACAAGACTCCAGCTTGCTCGTTGCCATCAACTTGCTCTCCAGTTGCTTCTTAAGTATCTGCAGGAAGACGTCACACACACGGAAATGAGAATCTCATACCAAGTTTATACCCTACGAAAGAAAACATGACGTCGTGCTAGAGCTTGTTGGCTGTGGAATAGATGACTTGTAGGTTTAGATATAATATATGATCTCAAGAATTCAACGCTTAGACTTGTTCTGATGAAAGAAAGAAGACATGACCCCTTATGACAATATTGGCATGCATCATCCATGACCTAATCCGAGTCGTTGCTGATGAGAAAATGGAGCATAAGAAAAGACCAGGAAAGGGAAAGGCGGCAGCATCTCATCACCTCAAGACGAAACAGTGGCTGGGTGCATGAACTGAGTTTCTGGCGTTTGTACACAGTTCGATCCAAAGGTTTTGGACGACTTCAATTGCTTGGCACCTCTTAGAGAACCGTTCAGGTTGTTGTAGTTAAAGAGCCATGGATCTTGAACTCTGTCGGGTGTGGTGTTCCAGCTGCCAGTACTCCTGGGGATCTGCTTCAGCTTGAGATCAAGCGCAGGCACATCGCCAGGAGCCATCCTCTTCCTACAGTCCTCTATCAGCACTGGTTGGTTGTACTGGTGTCCGTTGGCTCCACTGTAGATAGCATCCCTAACCGGTGTCGGCTTGATGCCGTCCTTGTTGCCGAAGATCATGTTGTGAACCACTGCACTGCCACTGATCTTTCCAGAACTTTGGGCATCCTTCATAAGAGATGGCGGTGGTGGCTGGACAGCCATTATCTGCCTGTTGAACGCCCATTCCTGCTGCCTATCCAATTGTATAAATACCAAAACCATCAACAAAGAAAGGACACAAAAGAATAGGATCTGAATTCATGATTGTTGTAACTATATCTATATATGTACGACTCAATTCACTCGTGTAGATATATGACTACCTCAAGTTAGCATAGCTTTTGAAGTCATGTGGCAGATGGGGAGACGGTTGGTGTAGTAGGTTGTAAAGATGGGGTTCAGGGATTCCAGACCTGTGTCCAGCATTGCCTACTGTTATGCCGCCACTGCTCAACATGTATGGATGCTGCTGGTATGAACATACTCTCTGGTAGAACATCTCATCACCTCTTCTAAGCCGAGGATCCATGGGCGACAACCCTACATTCATCCAGAAATTTGGTTGATTTCAGTCAGTAACATACCACATAATTAATTCACGGCATTTTTGGACACTTCATCGTGAAAGTTAAGAGTGGTAACAAAGAATCTGATGACCATAAATGTAGATATTAGTTTAGTGCCTTGTTCAATAATGTATACATTCTTACTAAAGGGTATGTAATACAGTGCCATATTCTTAAGGCCAAGGCATATAAATTCCTGGAAACATAAAATCGGATATTAATCTGGGACCAATTATAAAGAATGTTTTGATTTCGAATTTCCTATTGATAATCACCAAGGAAAGCTCCCAACAAAGTAATCTGACACACCAACAACGAATCAATCAACCATCGTGGTCCTTCAAATTTCTCTAAAGTTACTATTAAAAATGTTAGTCGTACTAAGAGTGATTATCCGCTACAAGTCTCTACCATGTTTGTGAAAGGCTTAATCAATATTTTCTTGCAAACATAGCAACAAATGGAAAATTCTTTGTTCTAACTCTTAACAAAAAAAGGTTACAGGACCTTTGTTCACTTGCAGTACAAAATCTGAATTGGAAAAGTAATTGATCAAGAGAAAATAAAGAAAAGTGTTTAAGAAGGCAAGGCCTCACTCACCCGTTAGAGAGATATCATGTTATAATATAACACCAATTAAGTGATCTATAATTCCTACATAGGACCACATTCTAGCTAGACACATATTATTTCAAGAAGATATTAAACACACGCACACGTTCCGTTCTTCACCAAGAAAAACGAAATAAAAAGGATGGATATGAAGGGGAATATATATAGTTGGAGCGAGATCTATACTTTATGCCTTTTGTGGTTAGTATTTTGTCTCTTTCATTGATTTACTTAATGTGGCAGAAATAACAAGGAGAAAAAACAAATGATTCCGAGATTGTTGACATCTTGTGTCTTGTACCCACCAGAAGGCATAATAGGCTTCTCTTATCCAGAATCATCCACCTTCTTGCTTCTGTACATCTGATCAAAGAGATTAGAAATAGATCAGTATAGAGAAGAGTATGGATCGATAAAGGATAGCATACAGAAGATCAGGCGGGAAATCAATTAGTAGATCACAAAAATCAGCTGAGAGTGCAGTAAAAGAGAGAAAGAATGATCATTTAGTTTTTTTACTTCTAGATTCAGCTGATCAGTACCAGTTCTATGAACTAAATGATGTACCTGCAGGTGGCTCTTGACATGAGCAATACTGAGTCCCTTCACATTCATCATCTAAAGGACTAACTTGAGTGTAGCTCCTGTTTAAACACATCCAAAACAAAACACATCAGTTGGTAATCAACAAACAACTAGCAGCCGTATAATGCCAACTACACATGCATGCATATAATTAACTCCACGGGAGGGAGAAAAAGGAAAAGACCTTTAAACCTAATTCTAAAGGAGTTATTTCCTGTGACCAAACACATAAGCAGAGAGGGGGAAGTCGAGGCTGTCTTGTTGCAAATTAAATTTTTTTTGGCAGCACAATTAAGGAGAGGAAAGTATGCTACTGAGTGCAAGCCGTGAGGGCACTACTACGTGAATTCTTGGAAGAGTTGGCAAGCAGGTGGACTGTTGATCGACATAATAGACATGCAGATATATTGCACATATCGACTGACAGAGTCCAGTTATTTTAGAAATATTCTAGCACACTCACCGACACATCACAGGAAATGGGCATGATCTCTGTCTCACAGTTGCCATTGATAAACTAGTAGGATGTGAGGTATATGTTTAGAGAGATTGGTGTATCACTATATTGAGCATCCGGGCGTGGAAGATACATCTTTGACGAAATAAGAAAGATGGATAGAACATTGGAAAATGAATAGGTGATGAAGGACAACATTGACTGGACTAGAGAAAAAGAAAAAAAGAATTGGCTATAATAGCAGGGAAGGAAAATACAAAGTGGAGCGCCGAGAAATGGAAAATGGGGAGGAGTGTGTCTGCATCCAGTCCATCATGTTCGTTCTTATATAAACAAAATGGATATTTAGCAGTCTACTAGTTTTCAAAATTGGAAGTTACTTATTTCACACATGCACAGACATAGTCATGGATCGCACTTGATGTGCCTGACTTGATGGAAATGAAAATGTACATACCTGACAGTTTCTGAGGTTGAGAGTGAAGTAAAAAGACGTTGAACAAATTTGGAAGATAGGCAGCAAATCACCTCTCTTGATGCCAATACGCTGTCGCATTCCTGCAAGATAAAGAAGACGAAGGATGACTGGTGAAAGAGACACCCTAAGCCATCCAACCCAGACCTAGAGTATGTGCTTGCAGTTTGATCCTTTTGACTTCAATACAATGTCGGGAAGAAACCTAAAAAATCAAGCAGTAGACGTTCCTAAAAGTGATTAGTGGTGACTTTCACATTCAGATCAACAAGGCAAAAAGATAATGAGGGAATTAGAAAGAAAAGTCATAAATTCACATCCATGATTTGTTATAAGTATGACCATTAGTCCATGTATTTTACCTAAAATAGAAACCATATGCTTTAGCAGTGATAACATGAGCTGCCATTCCTTTTTCAACACAAGAAACAAGATTTTAGAAATGTTAAATAACATACATTGGGTTCATAGAAGTCAATGTGCCATCATTAATAAGCCCAGAGACATGACTATGTGGGAAGATTGTTGGCATGGGTGCCTTCAAACGTATCGAGGATGCTACCCTTTGACTTGCAACATTGGCTGTAACAAGTGCAAATCTTCCAAGGTACCTGCCAACTTATACATGGAGAAATATCCCTGTATCTAGACAGAGCTTCTTGAAAACCATGGCAGCAGGGATGCCCATCTGGAAAGAAGTTAAATATGTCTTGATCATGCATGGAGACTCCACGTCTAGTAGGTGAAATTCAGTATCCAAAAACTATAGTAGTCAACTTTTTTGAAAACTTCATCATATAAGGAAAAACATGAAAGAAATTAGCCTGTGTCTCTGTATTGCCATCTCCAAATCCGTAACACGAGATCAGGTTGGCCTTACTCAATTGACATAGGGTTGTTTCCAGGACTGAAATTGCATCTTCATAGGGATTTCATACATGACCAATACGATGTAAGTATCCCTAGAGTGATGTTTGACTTGGTCACATTTGTTCATATACGGGATTGTATAAAGTGAAGAATGTGCATATATTGTTACAATGAAGTTAAAACTAACATCTTTTTTGAAAGTTGAAACTAAAGGGAGAAAAGGTCATGATCATTATGCATTAGTTTATTGGGAATCTGAGGGTGTCCAACTATTCATACCTTGTATTTCTTCTCATAGCCACCAATGATTCTATACATGGCTGCTTTCGAAAGAATAAAGGAAATACACATAGCACACACAAACACACTAATTCAGCATTTTGTCCCTTCAGAAGAACAAAGGAAATACACATAGCATACACAAACACACTAATTCATCATTTGTCCTGATCAAGAACATAATGCATATTTTTTATCATGTGCATCATCCAAAGGGGGTATGGATTTCACATGCTAGAGAAACACATATCCAAAATTTGGAAGCATAACTACAAAACAAATATAATTATAATAGGGAGATGATGTGTCTGAAAACTATACATATGTTAGCTATAATATTAACAAATAATGCATGATTGTCCAAGTAACATATACTACTGTTTGGTCATATATGAAAATTTCTAACTATCTAAGTCATCCAAATATTTCCACTAATTGTTAAATTTGGCATAAAGGATGCCAAACTGATCATTAACTTTCTACGAATTAAGTTGGATCTTCATTTTGTGATGGAGCCGAAGCATGCAACATGCGTGTAGATCATCCCTACAAGTTAAAAATAGATATATATATTATCTTTATGTAATATTTACTCATGAATATAATTTTTTTATATGAAGACATAGAAACACTTCATTTACCATTTTGTGGAGCATTTTCTGACACAATGCCTCCCTCCTATCCATCATATGCCTCTTTCCAAGCTTTCTCTCCTAGTGACACGTAAACAAAATTGAATTTGTATGGATAGATAAATATCATTCAGCATAAAAATAATACCAATGTCGTTATTTTAGCTTTAGCGTCAGCAAGTTCTTCATTCTTGTCTTGTAGTTGTAGTTGAAGATCTGTCACAGCTGAATGTAGAGCTTGTTTGGCTTTTCTATTTTGCAAATTTCTACGAGACACTCCAGCACCGTATCCTCTTTCATACCCTCCACGATGTGGGCCATAAGCGCCATCCATAGCAGATCCAAATTCCAATGGTTCTTGTGTTTCTTCAACCCCTTTTTCCAAGCAAGCTTGAGCAACTTGCCTCTAATATACATAAAAAAGAGGAAAATATAGCAAGTAATTGAGAAAGATATTTAGTAGCAAATATTATTTGTATCAGTTACAAGTAAAGTATTTGTCCTCTCATTTGGAGGGTTATTATTTCGATCTAAATGAGCTCCAACATATGCTCCGTATTCTGTAAACTTTTCTCCTTCTTCTTTCTTCTAAACATTTTATGGGTTGCATGACAATCAAAATACATATATCCAAAGCTAAAAAGTAACACCAAAATAGAATATTAACAAGGCTTACCGCTTTGTGTCGGAGGGTTGCTATTGAAATAGGTCCACCAGTATATGTGGGTCCTGCAACACTTCGGCTATCCTTGTTTCTTGTCGCCAAAAGCTGAAATGGTAGAAATAGTACTGAAATCGTAATATTACAATCAATTATAAATGTTTTATACTGTAACACCACCTTAGTTTCATCTTTGTTCCAATATTTCAACAATTCTTCCCATTGATCATCAGAAATCCTTTTGTCCGCACTTGTCAGTAGTTGTTCCTCAAGTGGCTTGTCAGCATGATAATATTTCTTCTTCAAATTGTGCCTCCATGTCCTAATATCTCATTGAATTCTTGCCTTACACCAAGAAAAAACACCATCCAGAGGAGCTTTGCTATGCCCATCCCTCATTACAAAGTCAAAATCATCCTACACGAAGAATTGAATAACCGTTTAATAGTGACATTAACTCAACACAGAATCATAAATTAATATTGATAATTATACATGTAGCATACCTTTAGAGAAGCCAACACATTTGCAAAACTTTTCTCATGTCTTTGTCCCCAATTTTCAGCAATAGGAAAGTATTTTACTTGTCGAGCATGTATGCCTAGCCATTCTGCTAACTTTGAAGATTCATCTCCAACAGGAACTCCCAAATCGCTACAAACTTCACATTTCCATTTTTTACCTTTTGGGGGGGCAACAGCTTTGTATGTCGTGCATCCCCTTGTTTTTTTCTTAGAAGTGGCTGAGTCATTAAAAAGTTTCAATTCCAAATCAGAAATATACTAATATACATTCAAGTTAAATGCACTACCTTCTTCACATCTGGGTTCCTGTTGATCCAATTCATCAATTCTAACTTGTTCTTCAGCATGCAAATCATCTTCAAGATTGTCACCATCTTATATTGTTATGTACAATTTGAAATTTATACAAGTGTGTGAGATGAAAGATGTGATATTTCATCCTAAAATGACAAGGCAATTGCATAGTACGCAAAGGAACTAGGCACCCAAGAATCAACCCCTCTCCATGGAAGACTAGTAGATCAAGGTGTGTCCCTTGATAACAATGTCTTAAGAATGTTACCTGTGAGCCTAATCACTGAAGTTCCATGGATTTCTGAAGTACCATTGACAATCGAGTCATCTTCAACATCTTAAACAAAGAATTCAAATTTTTAGTATGTGATAGAATGAGAATAATACAGAAAGTGGTTACATACAGTTCGACAGATAACTCACCTAGATCTTCATGGCGGTGAGATTCATCTGTCTCATCATCACTAATATTGAAACCTAAGGCAGATGCACTTATTTCTCCATATGCTTCAATATCTTCCAGAGTAATTGATACCCTCTTGTTGCGTTGCATATTTCCTATTTAACCAAAAGGTGATAATCATTTGTTAAAGACTTAACAAAAATCTGTAAAAAATTCTGCCATCAAGTAAAAAAAAATAAAAATTATGATACTATACAGAACCTACATGGTTCAAATACCAATAGAGTAAGTTGATATATGTGTGTGTCAATGAGGCTGGGTGGTTGGGTGCGTTTACAATTAACATACCCAAAATATCACTCCTTGAAGAATCTGAGTTGCATTGAACAGACTTTGCCTTTTGTTTTATGTGTGTATTTGTGTTTACAATGTTTGAGGCAGATTTTCCATGTATAGAGTTACCTAACACATTCACAAAGTACATTAGGAGAAAAGAAACACTTACGAAAGTACATCAAATGTAAGGAGTAGGACAATATATTTATTATCATATGACATAAAACTTCCTTATGGATATGCCATTACCTTCCGCATCAAAATCACATTGAAGAGACTTTGTCTTATGATTTAGATGCACCTTTTTCTTGGCAGTATTTGGTGCAGATTTTTCATGCACAGATTTTCCTAAACAACCAAAAATTTATATGAATTGAAAATAGAATGAGTGAGTGTGTTTTTCTAACTAAAATACCTGAGATTTCAGTCCTTGGAGTTGGATCAGGATCTGATGCATCAAAATTAGATTGAATAGATTTTTTCTTCCCATTTAGAGGAATGTTTGTCTTGGAACTATTAATGGAAGATTTCCCAAGCACAGACTTACCTAGAGACATGAAATGATACACATTATAAGAAGGAAATATTTCTATAAAACAAAATGAGGGTAGGTGTATTTTTATTAAAAAAAATACCTAAAACTTTAGTTCTTATCAATGCACCATAGCCAGAGGCATCAGAAACAGACTTCAAATTTTGATTTTGTTGCAACTTTGTCTTTACAATATTTGAGTCAAATTTTGTCTTCGCATTTTGACAAATTTCTGTATTGGCACTATTTAAGACAAATTTCCTATGCACAGACTTACCTAAACACATCAAATCATGCACATAAATAGAAGGAAATTAATTCTACAAATCAAAAATTAGAATGGGAGGGTGGTAGGTAGTTATAATTAATATACCTAACATTTCAGTACTTTGAGATGTACCATGAACTGATGCATCAACTTCACCTTGAATAGACTTCATTTTGTGATTAAGGTGCATCTTTGTCTTGGGATTAGTTGAGGCTGATTTTTCATACACAGACTTACCTAAACATATTCCACAATACACGATAATAGAAGAAAATGAGTTATTGAAAACACACAATAGATTAAAATAAACCAGTGCACTATTAAATACCACAATCGTGAACTTTTTTTAATGCATTGGCAATTGGCATTTCATCATCCACAGTGTTAGAGCTTGCTGCCCTCTTTGTTCCTAACAATTAATACAAAAATTACATGTAGTGATAGCTAATAGAAGTACATATATTTGCAATATATATATATATATATGAATAATTTACTTGACTTTAACTCGATCAATCGCTCCTCAAAAGGATCATTATTGAAGGGTGTAGATGCAGCTGCCTTTTTGGCTTTCAGAATTCCATTCGTGGTTTGGAGCAATGATGAAAGATTCTCTGTTGCATATAGTAACAACTGTGAGAGCATGGGAAAGGATAACCCGTCAACATTATTATTTTTGTGTATGGAAAATTCAGTAAAAACAACTGGTTAGAAAAAAAGAGGGGCAATTCAAAGAAACTCAATCAAAATCAGATTTTTAGTCATAGGTTTAATTTCTATAGAAAATTGTAATGTTAATTGATCTAAACAATTACATCATCATTGTTATTTAATTGGTACATTTCAAATTTGATTTATACCTATGTTTGATTCGACACACATGTCGGATTGCACTTTCCTTTTGCTTCCACTGGCCATCCCAAGATCCAAAGCTAATAACAATACTGACATAGGTTAAATAATGTATGGAAAAGAAAGAAAAGTGAACAAGAAAATCATATAAGATAAACAAAAAAACCTTGTTTCCGTGTTGCAACTTCATCATCATTATTTCCCCCTTCTATGATTTTATTAACAGACTTATACATCGCCTTAGGAGGCATGTCCCTACAAAGACTGTATAATGCAATCATGTATCATATAAATATATGAGCTACAAATTCAACAATCCTAAAAAAGGTAAATAAAAAATTTATCATGCAATTCTTCAATTAATATTACCTATAATCTCTTCCTCTTTTTAGGCTATAGAATTTCTTTGACTACATTTTCAGACACTTTTACTTTTCTAGGTATATCACACCTAGTCCATGTTACATCATGGACATCATCCAAACCACAATGAAGTAATGGCTCGTGACCTCTAGCCAAATGTTCATTTCTTTGTTCAATTGTGTGCTCATGTTCGTGGTAAACATTTCTAGGTTTCCAGTGACATATAGCACTCCAATTTCCATCTATAGGATCAACCGAGTAAAACACTTGTTCAGCTTGTTCTGGGTAAATAAAGGGCTCATCTTTAAAGCTTCGCTTACTTGTGTCAACATATGCAATGTTAAAGTCATCAACTGAAAACCCTTCCTCATCAATACTATACCATGAGCATTTGAAAAGATAATAAGGATCCATCCTATGGTAGTGAATCTCAAAAATGCCATCTAAAAACCCATAGTATACTTCACCATTAGGACCATATGTGGCAATGCCACTATTTTGTTTGGAACGTTTAATGTCTACAACCTGACAATCAAACTTGTAACCATTCACAAAATAACTTTTGTATGAATAAACACCTATTTTAGGTGGTCGAGATAGATATTGAATAGGTTTAGGAAGTTCATCAAAAAATTTTAAAGAATCAACCTGAAAGAAGAAGAGGATAGACAATATTATGAATAATGAAAGCAATAATAATAAGTTGAATAGAGGTAATGAATTTTCTTACGTGATCTTCAAACCAGCTTACAAATGTTTCGTGGTGATGCAACTGTAATGTGAAATCATCCCAATCAGGGTGTTGCCATCTCAAATAATCATTATGTGTCCTGTTTATATATGTGAAATCAGATTTGGTTTCTTAAAAGTAACATTTAACTAAAATTTAGTTAACCAAATACTTACTTAACATATGGTTGAACTTCCTCGGTATTAAGCAAGATGAATCGTTGAGCTTGATGCAATTCCTCATGTGTAATGGTCAGAAGAGAAGATGCTCCGAGTGGACCATCTTGGTACCTTACAGGTTTGTGTAGCTTAGTTTCCACATCATGCAGGTACCTATCACAGAATATGCTTGCTTCCTCGACCAAGTAGCCCTCGGCAATTGAACCTTCCGGTCTACTCTTATTCCGAATGTAATTTTTTAACGTGTAGAGATATCTTTCAATTGGATACATCCATCTAAATTGAACTGGTCCAGCAAGTTTTGCCTCGGTTGCAAGATGTATAGCTAAATGGACCATAACATCAAAAAATGCAGGAGGAAAAATCCTTTCCAATGTGCACATTATCATAGGAATTTTTTTTTCTAACTCCTTCATTTTCTCAATAGTTATGACCTTTGCACACAACTCCTTGAAGTAAACACAAAATCCAGTTATTACTTTCCTTACAGGCTTTGACAATGCTTT
This sequence comes from Alisma plantago-aquatica, assembly GCA_963693085.1. Classification (NCBI taxonomy): domain Eukaryota; kingdom Viridiplantae; phylum Streptophyta; class Magnoliopsida; order Alismatales; family Alismataceae; genus Alisma; species Alisma plantago-aquatica. Next base: position 611,930,892 of record OY856411.1, read on the forward strand.
AACTATAGCTATAGGCAGGAGATGATGTAGCATTATATGGTGATCATGACTCTTCATACCCACTAACTTCTTTTCTCTAAGTTGAACCATATTAGAGAAATTTGAGGAAAATCCTTCCGGAAGTTTAATGTCCTTCAAAACAGACAATAGGTTATCCTTTTCTTCATCGGACAAGCTATAAATTGCATGAGGAAGTTCTCTGGTATTTTGAGATTTTGAAATTCTAGGCCACAATGATTTTCGTATCTTCAAGTGTTACATATCTAATCTAGCTTTAAGATTGTCCTTGCTACTACCATCTTTGTGTAGTATCCAACCCAAAATATTTTCACTTATGTTTTTTTCAATATGCATCACATCCAGATTGTGTCGTACCAACAATGAGCTCCAGTAAGGAAGCTCAAAAAAACACTTTGCTTTTTCCAACCTTCAGGTAATCCAAGTCGGCCTCGAGAGTCATTATTTGGAAACTTTCCAAATATAATGTTATCATAATCTTTCCATAAATGTTGAATTTGTTCCCCATCTATAGGGTGAGGAGGCAGTTCATTTTCCTCCGCACCATTGAAGCTTCTTTTGTCAACACGCCATGGGTGATCCGTAGGCAAAAAACGACGATGCCTTAGATACACACACTTTCAAGAATATGGGAGGTAAATGGACCCATGATCAACATGACAATAAGGGCACGCCTTGTATCCTTTAGTGCTCCAACCAGACAGCATGCTATATGCTGGAAAATCACTAATGGTCCACAAAAGCATTGCCCTCATACAAAATACCTCTCCTGTATTCGCATCAAAGGTGTTACCGCCATCCCACAACATCTTCAATTCATCAATTAATGGTTGGAGATACACATCTATATCGTTTCCAGGTGATTTAGGACCATCGATAAGAAGTGACAACATTAAGAATGACTGATGCATAGCAAGCCATGGGGGAAGATTGTAGCACATTAAGATTACAGGCCATATGCTTCTGCTACTTCCCATTGCAATATTGAAAGGACTAAATCCATCAGTTGCTAAGCCAAGTCAGACATTGCGTGGATCATTGCTAAATGATGGATGTTTATTGTCAAAATCCTTCCAAGCCTCAGAATCTCTGGGATGTGCCATTTCACCATCCTTACCAGTCGGGCTAGTGGAGTGCCAAATCATAAAAGGAGCAGTCTTTCTAGAATTATACAATCTTTTAAGCCTAGGGGTTAAGGGAAAGTACCGAAGCACTTTTTGTGGTGTCCTTTTCTTGACCTTTATCCTTCTTCCCATATAAATATCATTCCACCTGGATGTATCACACGTTGGGCACCTATCCAAGTCCACGTATTCACCTCTAAATAATACACAATCATTGGGACATGCGTGGATAACCAGATAATCCAATCCCAATGAGGACATGAGCTTTCTACATTCGTACCATTTCATTGGCAACTTATGTCCCTTAGGCAATACTTGATTAAGAAGTTCCAAATAATCTGATATTGCCTTATTGCTAATTTTATTTAAGCACTTGTGTCTAAATAGGTGAACGATAAATGATAGTTTAGAAAATTTATCACAACCAGGATATAGTGGTTCACAAGCATCTTTCAATAGTTCATCAACTTTATTATCATCATGTAGAGTATGTTCATTGTCATTCTCAACATCATCTTCGGTCATTTCTAAATGATCATAGCAAGTATCATTAATCAAGCCCTCTATATCATCAAAAGGTTTATCAACATGTTGGTTGGAAAAATTATCTTGGTTGTCATCGTGATAAACCCAATTAGTGTAGGTTGATAGAAATCCATACTTGATAACATGCCATTGAATTGTTTTTCTATCATAGAAAAATTTGTTCTCACACTTCACACATGGGCAATTCACCTCAACATGATTCCTAAAAGCCAAATCCAAAAAGGAATTAAAACCTGTCATGAAAGCACTTTTGCAACGTTCATATTTAGATTTTCCTCTACTAATCCAAGTTTTATCCATGTCTCCTGAAAAGATCATGTAATATCATTTAAATATAGTAGCAAGTCTACCATATCTGATATAAAATAAGAAATTCAAAAATGATATAGAGTACAAGTTGAATAAATATAGTGATATATACAATCTAAAAGGCCAGTATATGATGTAGTTGTCCTTGTAATGTTAAAGAAGGGGATAATCTTAGTTTGGGATTTGATGCCATGTTGTAGTCTTGTGGCTTGATTATTAGTCAAGCATGAATCACCTCCTCTATTACTTTTTGGTTGTTCCATGATATTTCTTCATAGCATGGATAAGACTAGCAGTGGAAAAGAACTAGATATGACCATTTGTATTGCCAGATGGAGCTGTAAGTATCATCAGTCAGATCTTAAAAGAGAGGGGAAAAGGGAACCAACCCATTATTATCTAGTTATGGTATTATATAATTCTCCTTCTTAATTGGGTTTATCAGAGGGTTGTGGAGTCCTTGCTAAGAAAGGGGTTTCAAGTATGTTTCTGTAGGATAGAATTGAGTTGTGACACTGTAAGAGGCTGTGGTATTGTTCATTTTATTGAAGTTTAAAAAAGGAACAAACCCATTATTATCTTGTTATGGTATTCTATAATTCTCCTTCTTAGTTGGGTTTAACAGATGGTTGTGGAGTCCTTGCTAAGAAAGGGGTTTCAGGTCTATTGCTCTAAGATAGAATTGAGTTGTGACACTGTAAGAGGCTGTGGTATTGTTCATTTTACTAAAGTTTATTTATACTATTATTTGAGGTCATGACTTCTTCCTGCTCTTTAAAATAGGATTCTTAGAATTGGTGTCTTACTTGAATGAAGGTGGTATCATGGGCAGATGTTTAAATATGAAGGGAAAAAGGGAGGAGATTGTTTATAAGTTTTTATGCTCGAATTGGTTTGTATTGTTAGTTGAGGCATGAGTCCTCACTACAAAAAAATTAGGAACTCGCTACATTTTTCTTAGTTACATATGCATATTATGTAGTCCAAAGATACTTTTCTTTACAAATTTTGAGAGTGTATTTGATGTTTTTGTAGGCAAGGATGACTTAACAAACACATACTCTTATTCTCTACTAAAACACTCTGCTCTTAAATTTTGATATCGCGGACATTCTCTGAAATTTGATTTTCCCTCTCGGGATACTTTTCCCCCCATCCCCGACTTCAACGACTGTGTCTTGTAAACCCTCAATCTCCCTCTTCCACTTCCTCCATTCTTTTGCCATTCTTTCCAATCCTTACTCTCTTCTCCACTCTCCAACTCCAGGATGAATTCTGTAACACAGAGCCTCGTATTTACAAGTGCCTCCTGTCATCGGAAGATGCATATCACCATGGACACCTCCTTGGCTGAGAAGCATTGATCTGGTATCATTCCTGGACATGGAGTTGGGCTCACCTATGACAAGGACTAGTTGCATTCGATTCGTTACAGAGAGGTAATTGTCACCGCCATGACAACACTGGCGCTAATGCACCTTACATGTTATTGTTCCGTATGGCATCAATGTTCCGTATTCAAATAATCATTATCATCCAAAGCTCTCACAGTAAGATTACTCGACCTGGTCGACCAATCACTTTTCTAATATCTACCCTCATTTATATTATGTATATCTAGGGATGGACATCTTTGCTTTCAAGATGCTGGTTTGGATAACAAATATAAATCTTGTATACTTTATATATTACAAGGCTTTTGGACGAATCCGGATAGATAGCAGCAAACTACAAAAATCAATAGAAAAGATTGGGCAATAAAAGCAACAGGGGGCTGTGAGAGGATTACTTCGCCAATCACTTCTATAATATTCACCCTAATTTATATTACGTATCTCTAGGGATGCACATCTTTGTTTTCAAGACACTGGGGTTTAGATTCCTGATACCAATCCTTCTTGTAAGGGGATTGTGCCTTCGATTTAGCCTAAGAAGGATACAGAGTAAAACATTAACAGAGTTCTAGTTGCTTCTCTCGACAGTTAAAATCCTGCCTTTACGGCATTTTAGCAGTTAAAATTCAATGTTTATGGCATCCTAGCACTTTCTCTCTCCAGATTTCTATCATTTACTGTCAGCCGGAAATATACTAAAGCGAGGAATTCACTTTGAGCTCCCATGAACAATTTACCGGATCTAATCCACTGTTAAAAAAAATTGTGCATTTTGAAGTGACAACAAAATCTTCTTCAGCAATGCCTGTGAAGACTGCTATTGTACCACACCAACAGAAGGGCTTGAAAAATATCCTCTTGACAGCTGGCTTTGGAGCAATGTTTTTCTAAACCTGTCCACGAGGGCTAGCACAGCTAACCAACATTGCAGTACAAGAATAATATGTACAGAGCTAGCTCTAATTAATAGTAAAGAGTTTCGTACTACTTACCCAGGCTACTTTAACCACTAAAAACACTTGCCACTAAAAAGTAGAATCTACAAATGCTACGAAACATAAAACACTACAGAACCAACACTAGGTTCTGTTTAATTACGTACTACAGGTACCTGCTCTGGTGGTAGAAAGATTTCTCCCTCATGGCTATTTACTCTGCACTTACTAATGTTAAACCGTGTGATGTAACTAATAATCCTATTTGTTTTGATTAGTCATTAGCTCATATATTCTAAAAGTTGAGGTCTGCCTTTCTTAAAGGTGAAGATACCAAAATACAAAAAGAATGACACGAAGACCCATCAATTTGTGCAATCAATGTTGTCACTAACTTGTACGTTTTGTCTTGCAAAATTAGAAAGCCATATGAGATGAAGGCAGAACCACATTGTGCAAAAGGATAGAACAGAAAAAATAAAAAAGTATCATATACAGAAATTGAGTATTAACAGAAAGCAAGAGGTTAAAAGAATACAAGGGTAGTTATATCCGCCAATCACTCTTGCATGAATATCTATAGCATGTATTTAGTTCGAGCATATTTTGGAAGACTATTACGGCAGTACCAATGCATAATAGAAAAAGAGGAATCACATGGTGATGTTATCGTGATTCAAAAAAGTCAATAGTTGTGTGCTACAGAATGTTTGTATACCTAGTTACTGATATTTCTGCTGGAATGAGGAATTATAGTATCAAACCAAGAATAACTTCCGAAATAACTGGGTCATCGTCATTGTATCTGGGTCGTGATTGGGTGAGATAGAAAGGTGCGTGGAGGAGCAGAGGAGTGGAGAAACTAAACATGAACTGAAAATTACCTGTGACTTTTTGCAATATCTCTCTGTTGTTGCTGCCAAATCAGTTGTCCTCTAGATCTCAGATTCCGGTGCTATAGTCTTCTTTACCTCACCTTCCCCCACTATTGACCTCTGAGGCTCGGTTGGATATGGTGGCTGAGTCTGTTGCTCGTCACTATACTATAAGAAATTGATAAGAGGTATAAGTAACAGAAATCTATGAGATTGAGGAAACCAAAGATGAGGAAAAGAATGACCTTTCAGGACATTACTGCTAGAGCAATTCTAGGGCATCGACTCTCTCATTCTAAGATAGGGCACGCAGAAGACTGAGGGAAGGACTCCTTGACTCGCAACAAATACAGAGGCGCGACTTCGGAGCCTTGAAGGCGGCACTTTCGATTGTGGATGAGATGGTGTGCATCATTGGGAGAGGAAGATGGGGTTGACGACGCCCTTTTCGCACTCTGGGAGACATGCACGGCGTGGGAGGCACAGAGGGGAGAGGAAACGTTGGCGGACGTTTGGGAATTGCGTGGGAACCGTGAGTGGACACTGGAATTTGTGCGCTGACCAGGCTAGGTGTACTATCAGGGGAAAGATCAGAAAATTGGGAGGGTATAAATAGTTAGGTAAATATGAAAGTGTAAATAAATTGTTATTTTCAAAAATTAAGATATACTAAATCGGTATCTAGTGTGTTGTATTAATTGTCATATGTATAAGTTTAATATCCTTAATGAACATCCCACAATTTTCTCTCCAATATTTCTCTCAGTAATGTATTTCTTTCTTTCTTTTTTAAGATTATATATCAAACAAAATAAGAGCCTTTACATATGGTAAAGCATGACAAGATTTGTAATATAATATTCCCACAATTCCTTATTTTTATACGTGACCGGGTCAAAAAAAATGGGGAAATATTTTTTTGCTGCAAGTCTTCTTTTATGTCTCAATTTGAAATCATTTTGACTCATATTCTCTCTCTTTCTTCAACCAATTGAAATGCATTAAAGTCAATTACAAGTTATTTCCTTCAACATTGTTAGTTTCCTTATTTTTATAACCAAAATATATAAATATTTGTGATAGTCTACAATAGAAATATTTAATTGGGTTTGGTATTATTCTAATTGATCATATGTTAAATAAAATGAAAGACTTTACGGATGGAAAATATGGCAAGATTTATATTATAACATTTAACGTCAACAATTATATTACGGGTGGTGAAAAATAATAGGGAAACATTTTCTTGCTATAAGTCTTCTTTTATGTCTCAATTTGTAATCATGTCGACTCATATATTCTTCTTTCTTCAACCAATTGAAATGCATTAAAGTCAATTCCAAGTTATTTCCTTCAACATTGTTAGTTTCTTTATTTTTATAACAAAATAATATAAATATTGGTGATAGTCGACAATAAAAATATTTATTGGGTTTGATATTATTCTAATTGACCATATGTTAAATAAAATGAAAGAATTTATGATGACAAACATGGCAATATTTATATTTAGTGATAACAATTATACTATGGGTGGTCTAAAATATTAGGGAAACGTTTTCTTGATACAAGTCTTCTTTTATGTCTCAATTTGAAATCTTATTGATTCATATTCTCTCTCTTTCTTCAACCAATTGAAATGCATTAAAGTAAATTCCAAGTTATTTCCTTCAACATTGTTAGTTTCCTTATTTTTATAACAAAATAATATAAATATTGGTGATAGTCTACAATAGAAATATTTAATTGGGTTTGATATTATTCTAATTGATCATATGTTAAATAAAATGAAAGAATTTATGATGACAAACATGGCAATATTTATATCATAATATTTAATGATAACAATTATACTATGGGTGGTCTAAAATATTGGGGAAACGTTTTCTTGATACAATTCTTCTTTTATGTCTCAATTTTTAATCATGTTGACTCATATTCTCTCTCTTTCTTCAACCAATTGAAATGCATTAAAGTCAATTCCGAGTTATTTCCTTCAACATTGTTAGTTTTCTTATTTTTATAAAAAAATAATATAAATATTGGTGATAGTCTACAATAGAAATATTTAATTGGGTTTGATATTATTCTAATTGATCATATGTTAAATAAAATGAAAGAATTTATGGATGAAAAACGTGGAAATATTTATATCATAATATTAAATAATAAAAATTATATTATGGGTGTTCTAAAATATTGGGGAAACATTTTCTTGATATAATTCTTCTTTTATGTCTCAATTTGTAATCATGTTGACTCATATTCTCTCTCTTTTTTCAACCAATTGAAATGCATTAAAGTCAATTCCAAGTTATTTCCTTCAACATTGTTAGTTTCCTTATTTTAATAACAAAATAATTTTTTGAGGAGCCAGGGCACATATCATGATGGTATCATCTCACAACATGTCACTGAATATGTTTTTGGGAGGAACTAGGGCCCATATCATTATCGCATCCTCTCACATCAATGCTTTGAAAATTCATTTGAGAGGAGCCACCTCGAATATCATGACAATGTACTCTCCCAACATGTCATTGTAATTGCATTTAGGAGGATATGTGACCAATATCATGAAAGTGTGCTCTCACAGTAAGTCCCTAAAAATAAATTTCTAAGGAGCCAAGGCCCATATCATGATGGTGTCATCTCACAACATGTCACTGAATATGTTTTTGGGATAAACCAAGGCCCATATCATTATGACATCCTCTCACATCAAGTCTTTGAAAATGAATTTGAGAGGAGTCACCTCCAATATCATGACAATGTCCTCTCCCAACATGTCATTGTAATTGCATTTGGGAGGATATGTGACCAATATCATGATACTGTGCTCTCACGGTAAGTCCCTGAAAATAATTTTTTGAGGAGCCAGGGCCCATATCATGATGGTGTCATCTCACAACATGTCACTGAATATGTTTTTGGGAGGAACTAGGGCCCATATCATTATGGTATCCTCTCACATAAATGCTTTGAAAATTCATTTGAGAGGAGCCACCTCTAATATCATGACAATGTTCTCTCCCAACATGTCATTGTAATTGCATTTGGGAGGATATGTGACCAATATCATGAAAGTGTGCTCTCACAATAAGTCCCTGAAAATAAATTTCTAAGGAGCCAAGGCCCATATCATGATGGTGTCATCTCACAACATGTCACTGAATATGTTTTGGATAGGTAAGTCTTTTGTTTGGTCATGCATTGTATGTCTTATGAATGAATATAAGAGTGCAATAGTTTGGAAGTCCTAGAGGTTGACCTCTCTAGGCAAGTGGACTGACACACTTCTAGTTTGAAGTGCGGAACCACTCTAAATAGCTTGTCTAATTGGTGCATGTTCAATCTCTCTTATCCTTGCTATGCATGATTTAGTTTCACTCAAATTGCCTATTTAGCAACCTTACCTTGTCATATATTTTGAAGGTTTAATGAGTTTTGTTTAAGTGCTTTCAACTCTATTCACCCCCCCTCTAGAGCATCTAATCACCCATCTAGGTTCCAACAGATAATGTCCTCTCCCAACATGTCATTGTAATTGCATTTGGGAGGATATGTGACCAATATCATGATATTGTGCTCTCACAGTAAGTCCCTAAAAATAAATTTCTGAGGAGCCAGGGCCCATATCATGATGGTGTCATCTCACAACATGTCACTGAATATGTTTTTGGGAGGAACCAAGGCCCATATCATTATGACATCCTCTCACATCAATTCTTTCAAAATGAATTTGAGAGGAGCCACCTCCAATATCATGACAATGTCCTCTCCCAACAAGTCATTAGAAATGTATTTAGGAGGATCCACATTCCATATCATGATAATGTACTGTCATAATAAGTCCATAGAAATATATTTTGGAGGATCCATGACTCATATCATGATAATGTCCTCTCACAACATGTTCCTCAAAACAATTTGTGAGGATCCATGGCCCACACCATGATGATGTCCTTTCACAACAAGTCCTTCAAAACGCATTTAGGGGGAGCAATATCCTATATCATGAGAATGTCCTTTCACAACAAGTCCCTAGAAATACATTTGGGAGGATCCACAACTAATGCCATGACATTGTGTTCTCACAACAAGTCCCTAAAAATAAATTTATGAGGAATCAAGGCCTATATCATGATGATGTGCTCTCACAACAAGTCCTTGAATATACTTTGGGGAGGAGAGAGGATCCATATCATGACAATATCCTCTCATAGAAAGTCCCTCAACATATATTGGGAGGTTACAAGGCCCATAACATGACAAATACCATCCATAGAAAGTGCATAGAAGTACATTTGAGAGGATTCATGACCCATATCATGATAGTGTCCTCTCAAAACAAGTCCATGGAAATGTATTACGGAGGAGCCATGACCCATATCTTGATAATGTCCTCACATAGAATGTCCCTAAAAATGTATTTGGATGGAGTTAGGGCCTATATCATGACAATGCCCTCTCATAAAAAGTATATAAAAGTTCATTTAGGAACCAAGGCCCATAACATGACAATGTCCACTCACATCAAGTCTCCAAAAATGCATTTGGTAGGTGTCAAGTCTCATATTATGACAGTGTCCTCTCATAACAAGTCCTTAAAAATGCTTTGATCAGAGACATGCATGTATTCATTGTCCTCATAGTTGTTCATAAATGAGTCATGTATGAGTTTGGGGACAATTGAAGAACACTCAGTTGGGTGCTTGCGGAAGCCACCGTCCATTTTTATCAATTGGCGTTGGGGGTGGTGGTCTACACAATCTGTTGCCAAGGAGCAATGTGCCTAGTAAGACAAAGACATGTTAGCCTTATAATGATCACAAAAGAGACTTGTATGAGTCTGGTGACAATTGTCATGTCAATATCCCATCATGAATGACTTCGATTGAATTATAATGACTCTCAACAACAATTTGACCGACACATGTCCTTTTTAAATAGAAGACATAAAACTCTTCATATAATTGCTCAAAAGATTACATAAAAGCTCTCACAGAAGCGTGAGCAACAAACTGGGTTGCCAATCCTTTTTGGATGGCAAAACCCAAGGACCCAAAAATAAAATCATTACATGTAGATGAAGGTGTCATAAGATTCCTATTTATTATATGTTGAAGGCATCGAAGAATAGAAATTGCATCATCGACAAGCACCCCAAAGGTGTCAAGGTGAAAGGTAGAAAATGATGTTGATTGGCCTCACATGTTGATCCATGTTTATGAACTTTTTGTATTGCTGCCTCAGACGCTGCCTGCCCTGCTTTAAAGTTTTTTGAAAGGATACCTGTCAAGGGAGAAACTCCTGTTAGGTCAATACATACATGTTTTCCATTCATCCAGTGAAATAAAAGAATGTCTGCAGGTCGCAACAAATGAAAACCATCAGATTGAGTGCCAAGGAAGGCCAAAGGAGCTTCTTTCAAAACCTTTAACTCAGCCCGAGAGACAATGTTGAAGAGAGCATCCCGAACAACATCATGACGAAACTTATAACCAGGCCGCGAGAGGAAGTGCACTGCATGATCACCAAAGGCATCAAGATCTGTGATGTTGCAAATTGGACTATGTTCATCACCTAGATACAAGGGAATCATAAGTCGATACCGAAGGATATCTCGATAATTCAATGGGCAACATAGACAGATCAAGGCCATCAATATGAACAACCCTCAAGAAATCTTGTGTGTGATCGGCTTGTAAAGAAGTGAGAATAGCCTCCTACTGTAAGGATAGGTCTCTTGCCATGATTTGCTGGATGACCGTTTTGTAGTAAGCGTCTGCCAAAATAGACTGGGTCTTTGGGGTGGCAGAAGGCATACTTGTCAATGTATAACAACAAAAAGATGGAAAGATATTTCATATGCTAGCATGTGCTTAGACAAAGGGGAGCCCTGTAGGCACGCATGTGACCTCACATAACATATGGTCTTGGAGATCTGTAGTGTGTATATGAGAGTCAACAAAAGCAAATTTACTGACATCATGAGAGGACTTGATCCCCAATCCCACTATATGCATAGGAAGTGTAGCCAAACACCATTGTACATCACCAAAAAATGGGTCGTCACCAACCACATTACGCTCCAGACAATGACGAAGACCGTGATAAAAAATATCCAACACATATGTGATAGAAGGAGGTGTTGTATGAAGACCAAACAATAGTTTGGGCATCCCAACACAAGACCTAAGAAGAAGAAGCTCACATTGTGGGTCTTGGAGTGAGGACATGTGATCCATCATATCAAGGGTCTTCATCACACATTTCTGGAGAAGTTCCTTTACAAAGGATGCATCTGTAGAAACTGGGCCACCTAGAATCTTCACTCCACGCCCTGGACGAGAGATGTCAGTAGGAAACAAGCCCACATTTGAGCCTCGTCTAGGGTCATCAGATGGCCAAAAAATCTCTGTCTTCTTAGTATTGAGATGAAGACCATACACCGGGCATCGCTCCTGAATGAGGGATAGAGCCTTTGAAACAACCTCTGTGTCCCCAATGAGGGTACCATCATCAAGGTAGAAAGAAAGGAGGTAAAGTTGACATGCATCCTTTACCTGTAAAATAAGAGGGTGGAGTCCCAGGGAAAAAATAAGGGGGCCCAATGGGTCACCTTGTATCCAGGCAGGATAAAAAAGAGGCTCGCCGTGATCCATATAGAGAGGAGAAGGAGAGTTGTAGCAAAACTCAACCCATCATGCAATAGAAGGGCAATGAAGATGAACCTCTCAAAATATGGTAGATCTATCAACCATGTTGAAGGAATTGTTGAAGTAAACAAGAGCCATGGTGACCTTAGTGCGGTGTTGTTGTTCATAACAAGTCAAATGACAACATGTAGAAGGGCCTCAACACCACCAGAAATACCAACACCACACTGATGATCCTTAAGATAAGGGATGACATTAGAACTTACACCCTTTGTCGCAACTTTGGATACAAGGCGCCGCCAAATAGTACCCATAGCAATATGTCGAATGCCATTGTCTGGTGTGAGAAGACGAGTCAATGGAGCACTGGAAATGTAGGGAGCTAGGGAATCTGGACAACAACTAGTGATCCAAAGATTTACCATAGTTGAAACTGCATTCAAAAAATCATCTTTCACTACAGCGACATCCCAACACATATAATCAATAAGATGTTGTGCTCATAGGCCATCATGTGCGCAAGCGGTCCCTTTCTTTAATGATAAAATGGCTTCTTCAACCATGGAGCAAGAAGCAACAAATGGAGAGCTAGAAATTTCATACTGAGGTTGTACCAATGGCAGTGGAGTTTGAGGGTGTTTAGTTTCAAGATCTGAATGAGTAGTAGCTTTTGTGGGGGCAACACCACTAGAGGATAGAACACACGGTGGAAAATTGGCTATCTTTGATCTTAGTCTTGGCATGTGAAATACAAGCTTCAGAAGAATGTTCTCGCCTAATAGGACAACAATGAGCCAAAATCTGAGCAAGGAGTTGTTGAATGCCTTTAGGTCCTGAATTCTAAGTCTCCAAAGCCTTAAGGATCATAAGTTGTTATAGAGAGATGCATTTTTGAGAAGACTATTCTTGAGTAGACTTAGGGGAGAAGTGATACAGAACACATGCTGGAAGCAACAAAAGATGAATCCATGCATTAATAGAGCGTGGGAAAGAAGCCACCTGGAGTAAGTAACCACGAAGAGTGTCGGAAAAGGGAAAATGACAAAGAAGAGGGATGCTCTTTACGGTAGGGACACCCGTGCGGAAGACAAAATCTAGAAGATCTGTGTCGAGTTGTAGTTGGTCAATAGGCAGAGGCGGTGGCTCAATATGCTGACGAGTTGACAGGGTGCAAGGAACAGAATCTAGAAAACCATAATTGATTGGAGTAGGCAAACCAACTATGACATCAAGTGATGCCTCACCAGGCTGTCGAGGTAGAGTGGTAGTAATAGCAGAGCCATCAGAAGCTTGATGAGGATATTCTTTAGACCATGGCAGGATTCCAAGGCATACACCACACATCCAACGCTTGGAAGAACAAAGAGAAAACACCTAGCACTCCAAACATCAGCATACTCCAATGCCTTACAAATTCCATCAACATGACTCAGTGAAGATAAATGAACAACCCGAAGATGATTAAAAAAACTATTAGCTGCTAACGGTTTGCCGCGACATGTATGGAGGCTCCTAAAAGTACATGAAACTTGTGCACTAGGTCTAACCATGCAGGATGTAGGCCCCACGCGGAAAGGGAATACAGGAACAACCTCACGACTTTTCACTTGTGACGTAGCAAGACAATCATAATGTGTCGTTTTCGGTGTGGGAGAACTGAATTTTTCCATTAAAGAGAGCAGAATCGAGACATGGAGGGAACCCTCTCGTGTATGGTGGCCAATAGGGTAGTCCTTCCTGCTGGGTTGACCAGCGCCAAGCCTGCTTAACACACGACTATAGGGAACCGTTTATGGGCTGTCGCCTCCGGGGATTGATGCCAGTCTCTATCGTATCGATCCTCAACGTGCTGAGACCTAGATGGCTAGGCACCATGGATGCTATGAGCGCGCTCGTACCCTAATCCCTTGATGCTATGGGCGTGGCTATCGAAAAAAGGGCAGCCACCGCCGGTCTGGACAAGTCCAAAAAAAGTCAATAAGTTGAATCAGACTTGAAGTTACCACCGAACCTTTCTGGTCGCCTTCCATTCATGTTCGAGAGACATTATGGAAGTCAGATCTGGATACTATGGTGTGGGGCAATGAGACGAGCAGAGAACCCCCGCCATCAGTGACACCAGGGTAGGTGCAATAATTAATCAGAGGTAGGTGGGAGATAAATAGAATCGTCATCGGTGCCCACGTCACGTGCAGTGGCTCAACGCCCTCGCATCGCGACGTCGTCCAACGCGCGATGACCAAATAAGTGTTGATATATTCCAACAAAAATACACTCGGGAGGAGCCATGACACATTTCTTCTCACAAAAAGTCCCTTTCAATACATTTCTTAGGAACTGGGGCCCATATAGTGACAATGTCCACTCACAACAATTCTCTAAAAATGCATATGTGAGGGTTGGGGCCCATATCATGAGAATTTCCTCTAATAGTAAGTCCCCCGTAATGCATTTGCGAGAGTTCAAGGCCCATATCAAGACAATGTCCTCTCATAGTAATTCTGTAAAAATTCTAAGGTTAGGTGACATGAATTTATGTCATCTATAACTTTGGCGACACACATACATGTCACCTAAATGTTATGTCTCCTTGTATACACTTGACTCATATACATGTGATAAACCTCCATTAGAACATAGGTGATTCAAATGTCTGTCACCTATGTTACACAGACTATAGGTGACATACATGCATATCACCTAAAGTATGTCACCCTTTCAAATATACAAAAATGTATGTCATCTATTTTACGTAGGCCTGCACAGATTATAAGTCATGTACAAACATGTCACCTAAAGTGCATCACTTTTTACATGACTGTCACCTATACTATGTTTTTTGGTAGTGCGCTAATCATTGAACCATGCTTAGTGGGTTGTTGAAACCTAACACCTAATACCCCACACATCCTCCCTGTCTTTTAGCAAACCTACTCAAACCCGGCCCCTCCCCAGCTTTAAACCATGATTCCATATATATTATCGAACCCCAATTTAATTAGTTGATTGCTTTTTCTAGGGGCAAAAGAACCTTCGAATCAGCTATTCTTCAATGTAAATTGCATCAACATGCCTATATAAATTAACAAACAAAAATAAGCTTCACGTCATGTTGCTGTTTGTGAGATTTCCAACATTCTTTGTTTTGAACTTGCTTTGTTTGCCTTAATTACATGACTTTTTTAATTGATTGTAAGATTTATTCATTTAAATATGAAAATCATGCAATGACATTTATATGGTGTTAATCAATGGTCATATTTAGAAATTATAAAAATGTTCATACTAGAGAAAATCGTATCTTACTGGTTGCACCGGTGGTTTGGATTCATTTTTGCTCGGTGGATCAATCATTTGGATTGCAATGTTCTTTGGTTGGGCCACCTCGATCACTTTGAGTAGGCTCAAGTACATCGGGTTTGAGTAAATAGAACACTCTATTGCAGCAATGCATGCCTGGGTTGGGCCGCTATGGCCCAGTCCTAGTCAAACTATATCTTGTAGTTGATGTTGCGACCCAATTTTCTTCAATGTAAATTGTAGCAATATGCCTATATAATTTAACAAACAAAAATAATATTGTGTCATATTGTAATTCATTCTTTGTTTTGAACTTTCTTTGTTTTCTCTAATAACAATACTTTTTGAAATGCATTATAGATTTTAAATCAATTGAAATATTTCAAACCATGTTTTGTAATAATTGACACATATGTTTTAAATGAGGGTGATAATTAACCCATGGTCAGATTCCAAAAGTTTGAATTTTTTCAAGCTACAAAAAGCATATCTTAGTAGTTGCATAGTTGTTTGGATCCATCGATGCAAGTTGAATGAATCCTTTGGTTTTATGACGTTCTTTGGTTGGGTTGCTTCATTCATTTTCATAACACCCATGTACATCAACTCCGAGAAAATAGAGAACTCCATGTGTCAAGGAACCATTCTTACCTCAATCCCAATCTCACTGCCTAGACAGTGGTAAAACGATTGAAGCACCCATCCTTGAGTGGTCCAATAGGATCTCACACACTGACATATACAATAAGAAATAATAACTCTTAAAACATGATATTTAAAGAATAAACTAACCCAATTATGAGATTTTGTACTTTTATCCTTGACATTATAGTACATTGAGTGCGAAAGCGATCTAGTTAGTGTTCCATTTATTTTTCCTAAAATCAAGAAAATTGAGACACAATCATGCAATTGCAAGGTATGCTATCAAAATTAAGTAAAATGATTTATAGCAAAAGAGTATACTTGGAAGGATATATAATCAAAGAGTACAACAAGCAATTTCCAAAGCCAACATTTATTTGACAAGTTATTTATTTTAAACAATTTGATTTTTATTACGAGTTCCCATTATGAAGTAATCGAGAAGCATGCTTATATATTTTGTATGACTCCGTCACCCCAACGCGATGGGGGAGGTCACCAGGATCCTTCTCTCCATATGAGGTAGGAGGTCAATTTACAAGTTCCACCTCTGAATGAGGAGGTTTCCTGCACTCAATATCAACATTATTCATCACCATCGTCAATATACATGAAGTCATAATGGGTTATGCCATTTATGTTTTCATGTTTTTTTTTCAAAAATTAATATAGGAAAAAATGGAAGACTAATCATAGGGAAAGATATCTCAATCAAGTTATATAGCCAAGTATACAATCAATAGATACATAAAAAGTATCTTCATACAACCAAGGAGGAGATATAATAGAGTACCTTTCACTGAAGATTTAGAGTACAAATCAACAAGTAATAGGTTAACCCTTCCGCTCAGATCCTAAATCAACAATATTTGGATCAAGGATTAAAATCATGATATTTAGAAGATAATGTTTCAATATTTTATATTAGGGTTACATTTTCTTATTTTGACCTTAGGGTTAGTTCATCCACTTATGATTAACAATATTTCAAAATGTTCAACTTTATTCAAGTGTCAACCATGTTTTCGAGTGTGAATGACCTACCTAAGTTTTCTAGGATCATGTGTCAACACTAATTTTATAATCATTATCCAAGTCATCATCACATTTCTAGATCATCATCATAATACTTAGCATAATTGGAGTTCAAGATTAGTTTGATAAAAAAAGTTTCATGGTTTAGATATTGGATCAAAAGATCAAGTATTCCACCAGATTTCAGCCAATCATTAAGATACCATCATCAAGATTATTCATAGGAATCATATTCAAGAACAAATATCGATCCACATATTCATTATTCAAGCTATGATTTTCAAGTCTCAAGATGAAGATCAGAGTCAAATATCAGGGTTTGAAACGATTAATCATGATTATGAGTCATTTGTCAAAATATTTAAAGAAGAGTTCAAATTTAGGGATAACAGTGAAATACATTAGGAATTAGTCTTCAAATGTAGTTTTAATCATTTCATTGAATTTTTCTAATCAATATTGACTATTTATACATATTTTTTGGAGCTAGGATGCATTTATTATGATTAAAACGTGATCTGACTATTTTGGTGAATATTTGTCACAGAGCAAGAAAAATACCATTGATATGGAAAAAAGATGATCGTTCGATCACTTGATCGGGAGGTTGAGAATGTGCTACACAAGTGCATGGCTTTCTCACTTAGTGGTCTGGTTCAATTTCTGATTTGGTTGGTTCAATTTCTGATTTGGTTGGTTCAACACTTGATTTCTTACTTCCATCGGAGTTCTTTTGAGATCTTTTAACGGGGTGGTTCATCCCTAGACCTATTCGTTCTAGGACATTTCCCCTTCATCGCATAGCCGTCACGCGAGCCACAAAGGCAAGTGGAGGAGCTTACCGGTGTTAGGAAGCTTTGGGAGTAGGAAGTTGTAATGACCCTAACCTTGGTTATGAGGTAACCCTATTTGTTTTGGCTAAGTAAGTTCTTTAGAACTCTAATATAATCCTCTAAGGTGTTTTGTTATCATATGACACACTTATGTTCCAAGTTTGGTCCGGAGTGAATGATGTTTGAGCAATGTTCCTTTATTTTGGACCAAAGTGCAATTTACCCAAGTTGAGGGGTTATATTACAATATGTCACATGTTGAACGTACCTTATATGTTTTAGAATCATAAGATATATAATGATGAAAGTTGGTGGCTTGTGGAAATCCTAAATTCCAAGTTTGAACTTGTTTGAATAATGTTGGTATCTTGTGCCCCAATTTTGGTACAATTTGTAATTTACCCAAAATGTGGGGTTGATATGAAAATTACCACCTATACAGTGTCCCTACTCCCTACTACTATCATGTAGAGGAGATATAAAGAAGGAGATACCATGTTTGAATCAATTATGAGTGATGGTAATCTTGGTGATGAAATGACCAAGAAAAGGGTTGAATATGAAAGCTTAACTTGTGTTGTATCAAGTTGCAAAGCTTATATATGAGTGCCTATCAGCCAAGGAGCCATAGGAGGAGTCTCATATAGGTTTTTGGACTCTTTTAAAAGGACATGTCGTGAAAATCACCTCAAGGAGGTGAAGTGTATCGATTTACATCTTCCTTAGAAAAGTTATATCGGGTTGTGAATAAAATGGTGATTTTGTTATAATATCTTATTCAAAGGGATATGTAATGGACGAATTTTCATCCCTAGATTATCCTCAATTGTTTTCCACGCCAAGATAAGGGTTTATGCATGCATCTACATGTGTCACCCATGCATGGACATGTGGCACCTACTAGTTCAAATTGATGACACCTCATTTTCACACTTTTTCATGAACTTCAAGTATACACACCCCTACTTTCACCCCTTAGTGAAATTTTTCGAATCCTACCACCCACTTTCCTTACGGTATTGTTAATAGGGTCCTTGTATCATGAAGGATTGAAGGGGTATCATGCATAGGGCATTGGGTATCATCCATAGTAAGTTCATATCGGCCAAGTAAGGTGGTATCGGCCTAGTAAGGTGATATCGGCCATAGTGAAGTATTTTGACCTCAAGTGAGGGGGATATCGGCCAAGAGTGATGGAATATCATGAAAAAGTTGTGAGGTATCGTGCAAGGTGCTAAGGAGCAAGAAGGAGCTCAATACTTAACCCTAAGGTGAGGACATGATCATCTTCAACCTTGCATTGAAGCATGATTTTAGGGTTTTGATCTTCCTTTCTTTTCTTCTTCACCAATTGCTTATGCATGGTAATTTCTTGTATATGAAGGAGTTTTGAACGAGCCTTGGACTTTTGATAAGTCATATTCAACCTTAGGAACGTGGATCTTTGGATATTGGAGCTTTGAAGTTGTTCTTAAGGCGGGTTATATAACTTGAACTCAACCATGTTATTATTCATCACTTAAATTGCTATGCTTAATGAACTTCTTTTAATTCCAAAATTTTCTGGAATAGTTGATGACATTATGAGTTCTAGTAGTTTCTTAGACCTATTTCCATGAACTATAATAGTTAGAACGAAGGTCCAGATCTTGAAGAAGATGGTATCACCTTATAAAGTGATATCGGGTTCAAGTACACAAGTAGGCACCTCAAACTCGATTTGGTGATGCACCTACTTCACTAAAATGATATGGATATGATTTTATACTTTCTTGCACGATATGGTGGTGTAGTATACAACTATTAAATGACATGAGGTCAAGTAAACACCTCAAAAATGATATTGGGTTAAGAAAACACCTATTTGCCTGATATGGTGTGAAGCATATACAAACACACCTCTTTGCCCGATATGGTGTGAAACATACACACACACCCCTCTTTGCCCGATATGGTGTGAAGCATACACACACACACACCTCTTTTCCCGATATGGTGTGAAGCATACACACATACACCGCTTTGCCCGATATGGTGTGAAGCATACACACACCTCAAAAGTGATATGGAAGCACACATACACCTCAAACCCAATATGGAAGCATACATACACCTAAGGTCAATATGGTAAGCACACATACACCTCTAGGTGATATGGGTAACAAGTATACATCTTTAAACTGATGTTGGGTTAAGCATACACCTTTTGGACGATATGATGTTGAGCACATATCTCTAAAATGATATGGTGGGTAACCCAATACACTAGATGACAAGAGTGGCAAGGTGTTTAGTACCCTAGTACATGTAATGGCCAATACACTAAAATAGGGTGTGGCCAATATCTTCAAGTGAGGTGAGGATGTTACACCCATGAAGGATGAAGTTGATACACCATATGAACGGGAAGGTTGATACCTTAATGGGTAAGGGTATGAGGGATATGATGCCTAGATTGATATACACCTAACCCAATACATGTGTTCAACTTGACATACATGATTTAACCCTATACACATTGTAAATGTGAGGGAAAGACACTCTTAGGAGTGAAGACTGTAACACCAAGTAATGGTATGACTAATACCTTGATAGGTGAAACACCTAGAGTGGTTGATAATGGACAACCTTATATCAACAATGCCTCAACCCGAGATGAGTCCATATCATTGATGATGGTTAGATAATTCAAATGTGTGGTTTATGACCAATACATTACAAAATAAATGTGATGAGTTAGTGCATAAAGTATTAGGATGAGAAATACCCTAATACAAGATAAGTTGATGAACTTAAGTAAGTTAAAAGTGATGAGGGAAGTGATACACTAATCCATGATAAATATCACATCCAGCACCTCAAGGTTGATACACCTTGATGCACCTCAAATCCAATATACATGGATGAGTAACACATGAAGTGTGTCATGTCAATTGTTACATTGAGATGCAATGAGTTTAATGATCTTTGATAAGTGTAGGATAATATACCTTGAGAAAGGGTTAAGCCAAGTTAATAAAGTATGATGTAATCAACCTAGTAAGGATGAGAGAGAAACTCATACTTTGTGTTGATAATCATTTAATGATAAATGATGAGAATAAATAAATATGATTGAATACTTATGATATCAATGTATGCTCCTAGATGTGTGGAGCAATTAATTAGGGTTTGATTAGTGCTAATATGATCTTGAAAACCTAAATGGTTAATAATGTAAAACCCTAACCCTAACGAAGAGTGATGATATGTATGTGAAATCCTAATCGATAAGAAAGGGAACCCCTAACCCTAATATTGGGTTTATGGTATTACCCTTGTTCTACATGGTGTTGAAATGTATTTGATATGGCTACTATCATGAAATACTAACCATGGAGGTATCATGAGATGATGTGCATAGCCAGGTATGAGCTATGATGTTTTATATGATAAAGATTTAAATGGGCCTTGTGAGCCATGTGAATATTTGTTGCCTAGTAAGAGGTGACAAGATGCATAATGGGCCTTGTGAGCCATGTGCTTATTTGTTGCCTAGTGAGAGGTAACAATATGTTTAATGGGCCATGTGAGCCATGTGAGATGCTTGTACAACAAGTATCATGCATACCTTGGTCTGAGGACCTAGAGGTAATAGTTACCTGATAAGTGGTAACAGTGTTCAGTGATAAACTAAGGGTTTGAATACCCAGATCTAATAATCATGATGATGATAATGTTAAGGGATAAGAATTCCCAATAATGAGATAAGGGATTGAGATCCTAAATGCTATATGTGTTCTAAAGATTTGAAAAGTACTTGATAGATGTATTACGCCTTTCTTTTTAGCATATGTTATAATAATTCTTGTTTGAAACTTGACTGATGCTAAAAGATATGGTAATGCACTTAATTAATCAAGTGGAATTTCATCATGTAGAGCTCTGACCATAGATTCATCATCGTCAGTAGCTGGTGATGGTGAAACATGGTTTCCCACAGGATCTCCTGGAGAGCACATATTTTTTAATATGCGGGGGTGATGGGTGCAAATATCCTTACGCCCTAATGAGGGATTGATGTGTAAATAAACATGAAATCTCCCAATCCTTCATTATATTATTGGGTTCGATGTGTAGATAAACATGAAACCTCTCGACCCTTCTCAGGATTGATGTGTAGATAAACATGAGATCTCTCAATCCTAACGAGAGCGCATGCTGTGGCTGTAGCTCTATAGAAAAGTTGCCAGTATACCCTGGAAAGCTATGTAAGCAGTTGACATGGTCATGTTTGTTTTCTCGCACTGACCGAGATGGGTGAGGTCATGGCATCCGACTCTTCCATTGACCTTGTATGGTACCGATTTTGACTTTGTAGTGGTCGGTTGGAGTATGAGTGGTATGATCATCTCCTCAAGGCATAAGTGTGATTATAAAATGTAATCATCTGTGTAGCATATTTGCTTAAGAATTGAATATAGAAATCATTGGCTGATGTTATATTTCTTTTATACATCTTAAATGGATAGATGTTATACATGTTCTTCATATTCATTATAAAATGACTAAGATGATTTACTGCTTTATCATATATAGTTGCAATGCTTCAGAAAATGATATTGCTCTACTCTGATTAAACAGTGATTAAATCCTACTTATTAATGAAAAAGAATCATCTGCTCAGTTTTATACTATTTAACTATGATAATAATATTGTTGGTGAAGAATTATATCTCTCAATGGGACATGGGTCTCACCCCGTTGGTCACCAACATTTTTAGGTGGACGTGAATGAAGAGGTAGAGACAATACTGCAGAGATACATCAACAGCAGTAGGGATAAGAGTAATAGATCAGGTTGAGTATACTGTCTGTCGTGTCTTTTAGATAGAATTCTTATGTGTCGTCTATGTACCCTCAGGTCCTTGGAGTCAGTTTGTAATGGTTTCATGAACAATCTGAGATTTTGGCTTATATGCCTTGAGGTTTTGTGTTGCTCCAGTATGTACTTTGATAGAGCAACTGTTATATGTTATCCTTGAGATAAGATGAAAAAAATTTGTACAATGTAAATCATGATATGTAAGAGTTTTAGATCTTTCTAGTAAAAGTTTTCTGGACAAGGATCTCCTTGCAAAATGGTTTTAAATTTTACTTATTTTTGTTAGTCCGATGTTTATGTTTATTCCGCTTAATTGTAATGATTTGTTTGTCAGTTTGATGTCAGTCATTTCAAGTTTTGGTATCAGATCTTAAGGTTCACTGAGTCTACAGAGACATAGGACTAAGGTGTTGAGTTTGTTTTAGTGTCCTCCAGTATACCCTATAGTAACTTCTACTTGTGTAGAAGAAAGGGTGAAGTTTAAAAATGACTGGAGAATATGAGGGATACATTGCCGAGGGCAATGTTGTTGCACCAGGAAAGGGTGCAAGGGAACATGCAAGAAAAGAATGAGTGTCGAGCATTCCCATCATGATCCGATCAGGATCGAGAATCCTATGTTTATGCTCTTGATAGGCATATTAAGACAACAGTGAAGCATATAGTAGACTGGATACTAGTATTACTGTGACACATCATTCGAATAAAACGTTATTAACTTAGCGGAAGCGATCATTAGGCAGCGGATTACCAAAAATCACTAAAAGTTAAAACCATTTTACAAAGAAGTCCACACATAGGAAAACTCTTTCATAAAGAATCGGAGTAACTTAATTACATACTGGTTCACAAGTACATGTCATGTATCATCTTTTTCTGAGGATTACATACATCAACTGCTCTGTTAAACTAAACCCAGGCAGTATGAAATCTCGAGGCACTAAGACAAAATCTCAAAAGCATTAACTACTACTCCGAGGACCTGAGAGTACAGAGACGACACATAGGAATATATGTACATCTATACAAGACATATCAGCCAGTGTCTCCACCTGAGACTTCACTGTTGTTCCTACTGCTGTTGTTGTTGTCCTCCACCTATTGAAGGATTCATGCCTCCTCGTCCGCGTCCACCTAAAAATGTGGTTCCCACGGGGGTGAGACAATTGTAAATTGCCCCAGCGAGAGATATAACTCTCCGCCAGAAACATTATTATTGCATACTAATAAGATAAATCTAAACAGAGGAATCATAATTGCTTAACAGCAATTAATTCATTGTTTAACAGTTTAGAACATTATTCGTATCTAAAGCATTGCAGCTGTAATATGATAGAGCAGCATGTCACTTATCCAATAAGGTATTGTGAAGAACATGTATAACATTTATTCATCACACTAAGCAAGATAACATCAACTAATGTTTCTCGTATTTCAACATTATTCAAATACTCTACACAACTGACTATGTTTTACATATCATGTATCATACTGCAATTAACTTGCCAGAGTATATTGACATCTTCTTTATAGAGTTATAGTCGCAGAATATACTCTCTTCAGGCTTAGAACACACAGCTAATGCCTGGCATTGTTTTGTGGAGTCATGGCCTGTTGCCATACTCTTCTAACAAAGTATTGGGATCTTAATCCCTCATCTCATCAAGTACCTTTCCATTTCTTAACAAATTCATCATCATGATTATAGAATATGGGAATTAAAACCCTTAATTCATCATAGGATACTTGTTACCACATAACATGTAACTTAATACCTTCAGGTCATTTGACCAAGGTAAGCATGATCCTTACTACACAAGCATTACATATAGCACACATAGCTTAATTCACCTCTTGTTACCTCTAAATAGGTAATCAAGGCATATTATGGCTTATGAAGCCCATAAACAATTTCAATAATTAAAACATCATATGGCACACAAGGCTCATTAATTTTAGATTTCCTCTCACTAAGCAACCAAGCATATGAAGGCTTATAAGTCCTATAAAACATTTTTAATATATAGAGCATCATAGCTCATACCTGGCTATGCTTATCATCTCAACATACCTGCATGATTTGTACTCATGATAACAGTTATAATGATTTCATATCATCACCATGCAACACAAAGTAATACCATTATTCCCTTTTTAGGGTTAGGATTCCTCTTGCATATCATCACCCTTCATTAGGGTTTTCTATAAATAACCATTTAGGTTCTTAAGATCATGTTATTAATGATCAAACCTTAATTCATTGCTCCACACAGCTAGGAGCCAACATTGATAACATAAGTATTCAATCATACTTATTTATTCTCTTAATTCATCATTAAATGGATTATCAACACAAAGTATGAGTTTCTCTCTCATCTTTACCAAAATATGATTGCATCATAGTCTATTAATTTGGATTAACCTTTTCATAAGGCATGATAGCCTATATTTATCAAAGTACATTACATCTCAATGAAACAACTGACATGACACACTTCATGTGTCACTCATCCAAATATATTGGATTTAAAACACATCAAGGTATATCAATATTGAGGTGTTGGATGTGATATCTATCATTCTTTGATGTATCACTTCCCTCATCACCATTATCATACTTGAATTCATCCACTTAGCTTGTATTAGGGTATTTCCCATCCTAATACTTTGTGCATCAACTCATCACATTTATCATGTAATGTATTGGTCATAAGTAACTTATTTAGAAAATACAACCCTTGACAATGATATGGACTCATTTTTTAGTTAGGAACTATTGATATAAGGATATCCATTATCAAGCTCTTTAGATGTTACACTTTTCAATATATTAATCACCATTCCATTATTAGGAATATATTTTTCCATGTTTCTAAATTAAAGTTCACATAGCATCTCCCATATTTATGGGTTTCACGTAGTATCACTCTACATTAGAGTTTCACATAATATCCTTTTATATCAGGGTTACACATAGCATTACCTAAAATTAGGATTTCACATGGCTTTACCCTTAATTAGGTTTTCACATGGCATCACCCTCAATTAGGGTTTCACATGGCATCACCCTCAATTAGGGTTTCACATGGCATCACCCTCAATTAGGGTTTCACATGGCATCACCCTCAATTAGGATTTCACATAGCATCCTTCTATATCAGGGTTTCACATAGCATTACCCTGAATTAGGGTTTCATATACCTTTACCCTATTTTAGGGATTAGGGTTTACCAGTCACATCCAAGTAAGTCTTCTCATATCCAATTACCCAAATTAGGGTTAGGACGCACCATTCCCATCAAATTAGGGTTATATCATTACCCAGATTAGGGTTTCACTCAACTTTTCCTTAAATAAGGATTAGGCCTCAATAGTCCTTTCAATTAGGGTTTCATGATCTCATTATTATGGATCAAACCCTAATTCATATTTTATTCATAATGAAAGGATTAGGGATTAATTATATAAGCCTTCTTCTCTCTCCTTATCTCTTTCATCCTCTCTAGGATGTTAAGTACTCCAAGATTGATTTAGGTCAGCTTTTCATTGAAGTTCACACAGTTAGGGTTAACCATTATAATCACCTTTGGACTACATCATTATCAATCAAGTAGCTAACTGACCTTTAATCATATTAGGTGTTCAAATTAGTTTGACCCATTTGTACCTCAAATAGCTTTG
The DNA here is from genome assembly GCA_963693085.1 of Alisma plantago-aquatica. Taxonomy (NCBI): domain Eukaryota; kingdom Viridiplantae; phylum Streptophyta; class Magnoliopsida; order Alismatales; family Alismataceae; genus Alisma; species Alisma plantago-aquatica. The sequence goes on from OY856411.1 coordinate 611,957,113, forward strand.
GTCACTTAGACCCCAAACGGTCTTTGTCACCCAGACATTGAATGGTTTGAAACCGTTTAAACAAAACCATAATGAAACTGTATGGAAAATTCACACTTGAAACCACTTGGGTCTCCAAACAGTTTGAGACCGTTTGGTCTCAAATGGTCTTGAGACCGTTTGGACCCAAAAGGTCTTAAGACAGTTTGGTCCAAACCCTCTCAAAACCGAATGGACCAACAAGGTCTTGCAACACTTATCAATTTAGGGATTCAATCATTAACCATCTATCAATTGAACTACTGATTTGTTCATCAATTGAACCATTGATTCACCCTTCATTTGGACCTTCAATTAGGGTTTTGAACCTAATTGAACCAGGGTTTATAATAAAAAACCCATCAATTAGGGTATTGAAATCGAGGAACCATCAATGGTTGACATTGTGGAACTAATTCAATTGAATCATTGGATCACATCAAACCATAACATGACCTGACCTCAAACGGTCTTGAGGTCATTTGGATGCCCTCCAAATGGTCTTGAGACCGTTTGACTCAAACTTTTATTGAAATTTGTGAAAATCAACTAGGGTTTGCATTATTGAATCAATCATCACTTTCGCTATTGATTGTATTTCAACATGATATCATTGGATCTTCAACTATCCAATCATACTTCACTACAGACTTCCAAATGGTCTTGGTTGACCTCCAAACGGTCTTGAGACCATTTGGGTGGCCTCCAAATGGTCTTGAGACCATTTGGGCTAGTCAACCCAAAATCAATTCAATTCACTTAAGGATTCAACACTCAACCCGATTAGGGTTTGTAATTAGTAGATCATCCAATCATGGAACCTTTAGAAACTCATCAATTAAATATATTATATCATTATTCAACACATCAGCGACCCCCCTCAAATGGTCAACCCTCTCCATTCGGTCAACCACTCCAAACGGTTTGGAACTCAAACCACCAAACAATTTGCAAACCGTTTGGTCACCAAACGGTTTGGTGAAACCGTTTGGACCACATGTTGAAACCGTTTGCAATATATATTTGTGGAGGTGTGTGCTTATGATTATGTCATCATCATCAATCTATAAACCCACGAAGCTTTCTATGATTTTTATGGTGATTGCATCAATCAACCAAATAAAATTTCGGAAATAAAGATAGAATCAACATTTGATGGAGATATGGAATCAATAACAAAGTTCAAGGGTTCAAGTTATATAACCCGCCTTCAATTGAGCTTCAAAGCTTGGAGCTTCACGTCAACAATGGTGGAATAAGCTTTTGCAACCCTCCCAAGGCTCGTCCTCTAGCTTTGGAGTGAAAAGATTGGCTAGGGTTGAAGATTGAATGGAGAAAAGAAGAAATCCATCATTTATTTTCAATTTCCACCATGAAATCATGGTTGAAAGTGATCAAGAAGATTACCTACAGGTTGTAACTAGTCCTCCTGTTTCTACTTAGCCCCCTTGTTCATTTTGCAAGCAAAGAATGAAAGTGGTTTCGAAATTCCCCTTTCAAGGTATGGATAAATTAGCTTATATTCATTTTTATTAAATTCATTTCAAGAGAGAGAAAGTAGGGGATAACTCCTCCATATCCTTGCCATTTTCCCCCCTTCTCTTTCTTAGATACGAGGCTATATTCCTTTCCTCTTATTCCTCTCAATTATTCATGATTTAAAGGAAAACAAACTAAGCACCTTAAATCATATTATAATAATATCCATGAGTGAGTGGATATTTCTTTTTCTTATAATAATGCGAGTGAGTTATCCACTTCCTTTGGACATTTTCGTGCCTTTGCAAGGCAAATGGTCGTCCATTATTTTGCAAAATCATCCCTCACATTTTGGTTAAAGGGCTCCTCAATTAATATATTTATTTTTGCATTGAATTGAAATAAAGTTCCAATTATGCTTAAATCTTGATTATTTTAATATCAAGATTCTCTCTCCTCCAAAGAGATACAAAAGAGATTCCCCTCTCATTTTATTTGCTCTACGTGATGACAAGAAATATTAGGGATTATTTTGAAGTGGTAATTTGCATATTGAACCCTGAGTTTTTGGTAAATTGCACATTACACCAAAACTAGGTTTTAATGCACAAACATTGCTTTATCAGCTCTTCCTTGGTACTCAGGCTACCACAAGCCATAACTCTGCATCATCTTCATTATCATGATGCTTCAAAACATGAGGAACATCTTATCATGTACAATTTTCAAGTTAACCCCTCAACTTGGGTAATTTGCACTTTAGTCCAAAATTAACAAAACATTATTTCAACTTTATTCAAATAGGACTAAAATTGAAATATAAGTCCCTCTTGAGCCTTAATTTCTTTTCAAGAGATAAGAGCAAGAATATAATCCACTTTATTAAGCAAAACATCTAGGTTTAAGCATAACCCAGGTCAGGGATGTTACAATTACAACCTAGGTCACCAGTCCTCAATGTAGAAACTTTGGGCTTGGAAATGGTTCCTAAATGAAATAGTCATGTTGGAATAGTGTAAAATTTGGGAAATATTAACATATGGAAAGAAAATATACTCTGTTATAAGTTCAGATAGATAGTGTATCTGTGATGGCAGTGCCCAAGAAAGGGCAATTAGTCGAGAATTAAGGAAATCTCACTACAATTCTAGAGACATTTACCTAGTTGCTCAAAAATGCCAAAGTTTTTGGTTCCACCGGTGCAATAAATGCCTAGCGCACCAGGGCAGTAATCACTATGTAAAGGAAAAATTCCTAACTTTCCACCTGTAAGAATCCATGGATTAGTCTCTACATTGGTAATAAGACTGATAAGACAATGGTACGAGGACAAGAAATGTTATAGATGTGGACATGTTTAGCATACTAAACCCTTTTGTTCAAAAAGAAGGTAGGAAATGAATCAACAACCAAGGCAGACTCGACAGGGCTTATGAAAGTTACAGCCCAATAATGTAAAGAGGCAAAAGCAACAACATGAAATAACTAGACTCTATGTGTTGAGTCAACCTAAAGCGGTAGATGACCGCATGGGGTAACAGTGAGATAGAGCTTTTTCATTTTGATATGCCTTATCTTGATGTTATCTGATAATCATACGAAGGATTACTATTATGGATTTCCCTATTGATTGTCCTATGGGGACATAGGGAAGAAATGACGAGAATAAGAATTTATATTATGTTCAATATTCTTTTAAATGTTCTATAATTGTTCTTATTTGTGTGAAAGAGGATGAGATATAGAAGTGATGGCTAGAGAAAATCTAGGAATGTTAAATCATGTGTTTGTGATGATACCAAAAGTAAGGAATATGATAGTACATAAAGTGCATACTACCTAATCTCAGTACTTGTATACCCTGGCCAGGTATATAATTATTGGAGATAGGGTAAGTATGGAACTCTTAGATTGTTATCTTTATGATTACTCTGATCAAGTAGTCATTTTGAGACAATCTAGTGAGCATAAAAAAACTGGAAATATGGCATGGATATTTTTATCACATCCTAAGAACAATAAATGGAATATGAGATGATCTCAGATCAATCCATGTGTATGAGGAAGTAAAAAGTATAATCATCATGATAAAGAGAATGAGAACAAGGGAGATGATCCCTATCTGATAAAGCCTGTGTGAATAGTAAAGATCTTTTCCCATGATGTATAAATGGGAAATGTGATAAAATCACAAAATGTTCATGAACATGTTAGACAATAATAAATAAAGGAATGATGATATGTAATCATCATTATAATTCATATGTTGATGGAAAGGAACCTAGGATGAAATAAGAGTAAATGACTCATGAATAGTTGAAAGTTCATGCAATAATCAGAGGAGATGATAATCTCTTCTCTTTGATAAACAACCCTAGGTAATGATGGGGTGATAAGAGGAATATGTTTCTTTGTATTCTCTCCTTTCAGGTACATGGCAATCAAGTGAGTCTTATGACACTTGATAGGCATGAGTTAAAAGTGTTCAATTGATGGATACTTAGAAAAGTATCAGTTGGTCTTGGACTTTGATTCCAAGATAAAGATATGTGTAACAAGTAATGTCCCAAGATGAACATCTAGAGATATCTCTAAGAGAAGTTCTTAATTGATAAGTAACCTCCCCTTATGACAAGAGAATGTACAACTAATGAGATAGTTGGTACAAGTAGTAAGAAAGTTTGGTGTTGTGTCAGTATATCACATTGGCACAACAGATGTATGATAAGACTTGTAGTCCCAAGTGGGTGACAGAACGTAACTCTGGTCTTTCCTTGGAAGTGAAAATATAAACTAAATGAGGAGTATGGAAGACTCCCCAGAATCAAGAATCTTGTCACATAAAGTTGAAGTTGAGAAAGGTGAAAAATCAGTGAGGTTTGATACCTGAGTTAAATAAGGTATGTATAATGTTTCTCTGACTAAGAAAAGCGTTACCTGACATAGAGTTGACTCTATAGTCAATAATGAAAAGGACATTGGAGTATGTGTCCTTTATGATATATTCTATGATAATCATGTGTGGCAAATTTCTATGGCATCTCCATGACATTAAGATGTTATGTAGAGACTTGATGATATGATGAATGAATAATATATGTCTCCCTTTACCTGGGATTTCGGGGCCAAAATCCTTGTTAGGGGTTTATAACTTGTAATGACCCTGACCTTGGTTATGAGGTAACCCTATTTGTTTTGGCTAAGTAAGTTTCTTATAACTTTAATATAATCCTCTAAGGTGTTTTGTTATCATGTGACACACTTATGTTCCAAGTGTGGTCCTGAGTGAATGTTGTTTGAGCAATGTTCCTTTATTTTGGACCAAAGTGCAATTTACCCAAGTTGAGGGGTTATATTGCAATATGCCACATGTTGAACGTTCCTTATATGTTTTATCATCATAATAGAGAGAATTATGCAAGGTGGTAGCTTGTGGAAAGCCTAAATTCCAAGTTTGAACTTGTTTGAATAATGCTGGTATCTTGTGCACCAATGTTGGTACAATTTGTAATTTACCAAAAATGTGGGGTTGATATGCAAATTACCACCTCTAGAGTGTCTCTACTCCCTCCTAGTATCATTTATAGGAGATATAAAGAATGATACACCATGTTTGAATCAATTATGAGTGATGGTAATCTTGGTGATGAAATGACCAAGAAAAGGGTTGAATATGAGACCTTAACTTGTGTTGTATCAAGTTGAAAAGCTTATATATGAGTGCCTATCGGAAAAGGAGCCATAGGAGGAGTATCATATCAGTTTTTGGACTCTTTTAAAATTCCACGTCGTGCAAATAACCTCAAGGAGGTGAAGTGTATTGGTTTACAACTTCCTTAGAAAAGTTGTATCGGGTTGTGAATAAAATGGTGAATTTGTTGATATATCTTATTCAAAGGGATATGTAATGGACGAATTTTCATCCCTAGATTATCCTAAAATATTTTTCATGTCAAGATAAATGTTTATGCATGCATGTACACGTGTCACCCATGCATGGACACGTGGCACCTACTAGCTCAAATTAATGACACCTCGTTTTCACACTTTTTCATGAACTTCAAGTATATATACCCGTACTTTCACCCCTTAGTGAAATTTTTCGAATACTACCACCCTCTTTCCTTAAGGTATCATGCATAGGGTCCTTGTATCATGCAGGAGTGAAGGGGTCTCGTGCATAGGGCTTTGGGTATCATCCATAGCAAGTTCATATCAGCCTAGTAAGGTGATATCGACCATAGTGAAGTGTTTTGACCTCAAGTTAGGGGGATATTGGCCAAGAGTGATGGCATATTGTGCACAAGTTGTGATGTATCGTGAAAGGTTCTAAGGAGAAAGAAGGAGCTCAATACTTAACCCTAAGGTGAGGCCATGATCATCTTCAACCTTGCACTGAAGCATTATTTTAGGGTTTTGATCTTCCTTTCTTTTCTTCTTCACCAATTGCTTATCCATGGTGATTCCTTGTATATGAAGGAGTTTTGAACGAGGCTTGGACTTTTGATAAGTCATATTCAACCTTAGGAACGTGGATATTTGGATCTTGGAGCTTTGAAGTTGTTCTTAAGGCGGGTTATATAACTTGAACTCAACCATGTTATTATTCATCACTTAAGTTGCTATGCTGAATGACCTACTTTTAATTCCAAAATTTTATGAAATAGTTGATGACATTATGATTTCTAGTAGTTTCTTAGACATGTTTCCATGAACTATAACAATTATAATGAAAGTCTAGAGTTTGAAGAAGATGGTATTACCTTATAAAGTGATATTGGGTTCAAGTACACAAGTAGGCACCTCAAACCCGATTTGGTGATGCACCTACTTCACTAAAATGATATGGATATGATTTTTTACTTTCTTGCACGATATGGTGGTGTAGTATAAACCTCTTGCACAACATTAGGTCAAGCAAACACCTCAAAAATTATATTGGGTTAAGCACACACCTCTTTGTCGGATATGGTGTGAAGCATATACACACACACCTCTTTGCCCGATATGGTGTGAAGCATACACACACACCTCCTTGCCCAATATGGTGTGAAGAATACACACATACACATCTTTTCCTGATATGGTGTAAAGCATACACACACCTCAAAAGTGATATGGAAGCACACATACACCTCAAACCCGATATGGAATCATACATACACCTCAAGGTCGATATGGTAAGCACACAAACACCTCTAGGTGATATGGGTAACAAATATACATATTTAAACTGATGTTGGGTTTAGCATACACCTATTGGAAGATATAATATTCATTACATATCTCTAAAATGATATGGTGGGTAACCCAATACACTAGATGACAAGAGTGGCAAGGTGTTTAGTACCCTAGTACATGTGATGGCCAATACACTAAAATAGGGTGTGGCCAATATCTTCAAGTGAGGTGAGGATGCTACACCCATGAAGGATGAAGTTGATACACCATATGAATGGTAAGGTTGATACCTTAATGTGTAAGGGTATTAGGGATATGATGATGCCTAGATTGATATACACCTAACCTAATACATGTGTTCAAATTGACATACATGATTTAACCCTATACACCTTGTAAAGGTGAGGGCAATACACTCTTAGGAGTGATGAGTGTAACACCAAGTAATGGTATGACTAATACCTTGATAGGTGAAACACCTAAAGTGGTTGATAATGGACAACCTTATATCAACAATGCCTCAACCCAAGATGACTCCATATCATTGATGATGGTTAGATAATTCAAATGTGTGGTTTATGACCAATACATTACAAGATAAATGTGATGAGTTAGTGCATAAAGTATTAGGATGAGAAATACCCTAATACTAGATAAGTTGATGAACTTAAGTAAGTTAAAAGTGATGAGGGAAGTGATACACCAAGCCATGATAAATATCACATTCAACACCTCAAGGTTGATACACCTTGATGCACCTCAAATTCAATATACAAGGATGAGTAACACATGAAGTGTGTCATGTCAATTGTTACATTGCGATGTAATGAGTTTAATTCTCTTTGATAAGTGTAGGCTAATATACCTTGAGAAAGGGTTAAGCCAAGTTAATAAAGTATGATGTAATCAACCTAGTAAGGATGAGAGAGAAACTCATACTTTGTGTTGATAATCAAAAATGATAAATGATGAGAATAAATAAATATGATTGAATACTTATGATATCAATGTATGCTCCTAGATGTGTGGAGCAGTTAATTAGGGTTTGATCAATGCTAATATGATCTTGAAAACCTAAATGGTTAATAATGGAAAACCCTAACCCTAACGGAGGGTGATGATATGTATCTAAAATCCTAATCGATAAGAAAGGGAAACCCTAACCCTAATATTGGGTTTATGGTATTACTCTTGTTCTACATGATGTTGAAATGTATTTGATATGGCTACTATCATGAAATACTAACCATGTAGGTATCATGAGATGATGAGCATAGCCAGGTATGAGCTATGATGTTTTATATGATAAAGATTTAAATGGGCCTTGTGAGCCATGTGAATAGTTGTTGCCTAGTAAGAGGTGATAATATGCTTAATGGGCCTTGTGAGCCATGTGATTATTTGTTACCTAGTGAGAGGTAACAATATGTTTAATGGGCCATGTGAGCCATATGAGATGCTTATACAACAAGTATCATGTATACCTTGGTCTGAGGACCTAGAGGGAATAGTTACCTGATAAGTGGTAACAGTGTTCAGTGATGAACTAAGGGTTTGAATACCCAGATCTAATAATCATGATAATGATAATGTTAAGGGATAATAATTCCCAATAATGAGATAAGGGATTGAGATCCTTAATGTTATATGTGTTCTAAAGATTTGAAAAGTACTTGATATATGTATTATGCCTTTCTTTGTAGCATTTGTTATATTGATTCTTGTTTGAAACTTGACTGATGCTAAAAGATACGGTAATGCACTTAATTAATCAAGTGGAATGTCATCATGTACAACCCTGACCATAGATCCATCATCGTCAGTAGCTAGTGATGGTGAAATAGGTTTTCCTACGGGATCTTCTGGAGAGCGCATATTTTTGAATATGTGGGGGTGATGGGCGTGAATATCCTTATGCCCTAATGAGGTATTGATGTGTAGATAAACATGAAATCTCTCAATCCTTCATTATATTGTTGTCTTTGATGTGTAGATAAACATTAAATCTCTCTACCCTTCTCAGGATTGATGTGTAGATAAACATGAGATCTCTCAATCCTGACGAGAGCGCATGCTACGGCTGTAGCTCTATAGAGAAGTTGACAGTATACCCTGGAAAGCTATGTAAGCATTTGACATGGTCCTACTTGTTTTCTCGCACTGACCGAGATGAGTGAGGTCATGGCAGCTGACTCTTCCATTGACCTTGTATGGTACCAATTTTGACTTCGCAGTGGTCGGTTAGAGTATGAGTGGTATACCTCATCTCCTCAGGTCATAAGTGTGATTGTAAAATGTAATCAGCCGTGTCACATATTTACTTAAGAATTGAATACGAAAATCAGTGGCTGATGTTACATTTCTTTTATACATCTTAAATGCATAGATGTTATACATGTTCTTCATATTCATTATAAAATGAATAAGATGATATAATGCTTTATCATATATAGTTGCAATGCTTCAGAAAATGATATTGCTCTACTCTGATTAAACAGTGATTAAATCCTACTTATTAGTGAAAAAGAAACCTCTGCTCAGTTTTATACTGTTTAATTGTGATAATAATAATGTTGGTGGAGAGTTATATCTCTCGCTGGGACATGGGTCTCACCCCGTTGGTCACCAATGTTGGCTAAATGGACATCTATAAATCCCTTTGTTTTGATTATGACAAACATTTCATTCTTATTAATCTAACGCGCTACTTGAGTGTGCAGGATGAAAAAGCAACAAGGGAAAATCTACAAGCTTACATATTTATAATTTCATGCAATGTAATCACTGTTGTAAAAACTTGTACAAAAATATAATGTACAAGTACTTAGAATTGCATGTAAATCAAGCGTTAGATTCTCCCTATCTAAACACCACAGTTAGACAAGTCATCCCATTCAAATAGGATTACCTATGCACACTCACACACATAATTAGTGCCTAAATTGAAACCTTGAAACAGGATCAATCTCGGTCGAAAAACTCCTCGACCGAGACACTCTCGGTCGACAATCTTCTCGACCGAGAAAGATCCAAAGTAGCCGTTAGACACAACAGACAAGTTAGTTGGTAGTTGATGAAAGATGTTGCAAATCACTTGTTCCAGAGAGCCTGTCGGTCGACAAAAGTTCGACCGAGTAGGTGTCTCGGTCGACCATTTGTCGACCGAGATGGTCTCTGACAGCAACTGCAGAATTAATTAATTAGTCGTTATTAAAGCAACAACTTTGTACCTAACGGCTAGTTAAGCACTTAGAAACCCCTAGAAGTTGTCTAGAATGTCCTTAAGCTTCCTTAGGCCATTCCTATAAATAGGACAATCCATAGGACACCTAAATTCACTTGTTTTACACTTGCTATACTTGAGAAATACTTGAGCATACTTGAGCAATCTGTTGCAAGCAAATTGAGCACTGTGATCATTGGCCTACTTTCTCCTTAGCTCAAATTCGTGTCCTATAGGCTAGTATCTCCTACCCACTACAATCACAAGTTCACATACTTGGTTAGGAGATCTATATGCTTGATCTAGGCAAATCAAGCCTTGGGCTATAAAGGATAAGTTGTAATTTCCTTTTTCTTTCTTATTCCCTATTATTGTTTGTACTCTCCTTGCTACTCCTAGGTTGGAGGCTGCGGATTGGAGAGGGTGAAGATCTTCTTGGCAAAGAAGAAGACTTTGAGCTACTTCAGAAGGTTGGTGCAACGGGAGGTTACTTCTAGAGAGGAAGGCTACTTCAAGGGGGAGCTTGGAGTTACTTCAAGAAGGCTACCTCAGGGTTGGTGCACCTACTTCAAGTGAAGGCTGCTCAAAGAGTGTGGTTGAAAGTATTGTATTTTGTATAAATCCTCGAGAGGTAATAAAATAAATACTTTCAAATCCCGGTTGGGTAAGCAATCGGGTAGTGGAATGACAACTATAGTATTTGCTATAGTTGGAACCACTCTAAACGCCTGTCTCCTTCTAATCTCAATTTTGGTTGTTTGAGTTAAATAATTATTAAAATCACTATAAAACTCTATTCACCACCCCTCTAGTAGTTTTTCAATTGGTATCAGAGCAAGGCTTCAAGGAACCCTAACAAGGTCTTGAAGAAATGGGTGATGGAGTGCTCAACAACCTCAACATTGAAGGGACACTTGTTGCTAGGCCTCCAGCGTTCGATGGAACAAACTACCAATATTGGAAGAGAAGGATGCAATTCTACTTCCAAGGAATCAACTGGGATCTATGGAGAATGGTGTCTACTCCATATATGCTTCCTCAAAATGAATTTGCGGAATGGGATGCAAACACGGTAAAGCTGGCCCAAATGAATGCAAAAGTTGTAAGTATCTTATATTGTTCTATTTCGGTAGGAGAATTTAATAGAATATCAAATTGTGATACAGCTTATGATATTTGGCATAGACTGTCCATAACCTATGAGGGTACAGTCCAAGTCAAAAATTCCAAAATTAGCTTGCTTAAAACGAAGCTTGAACATTTTCGTATGGATCCTAATGAATCTATTAGTGAAATGTTTTCAAAATTCTCTACCATTGTTAATGGTTTAAGTGCCCTAGGAAAACCTGTCCTTGAGGAATATCATGTATCAAAAATCCTTCGATCACTTCCTCCAAAATACAAGCCAAAGGTGACAGCCATTGAAGAAGCAAACGACCTCACTCGACTCAAAATGGAGCAACTCATCGGCAATTTAGAAGCTCATGAGGCAGATCTAGAAGAGGAAGAAAGAAGAGAACGTGAACGTCAAAGTGGGAAGAAGAAGGATGTGGCTCTCAAAGCTTCAAAAGTCATCACACAAGAAAGTGAGGAGTCAAGCGAAGAAGAAGGAGAAGAAGCCTTGATCGTCAACGGTAAGAAATACAAAAGGTTTAAATCTAACAAAATTTCTAGTTCTTCTACCCCTCCCAGATGCTTTGAATGTGGGAAGAAAGGGCATTTCAAAAATGAATGTCCCAAAGCAAAGAAGGGAAAGAAAAGCTCACACAAGAAGAAAGGAGAAAAAGCCTATAAAGCTGCATGGGATGAGTCAAGTGAGAGTGAAAGCGGAGAAGAGGTGGAATGTCTAATGGCAAGAGAAGAAAATGAAGACTCTCAAGAGGTAAGCCTAATTGATCTTCCTAAAGAAGAGTTAGTTACTAATTTACAAGAAACTCATGATAAATATATTGATGCCAAGAAGAAACTAGAAGGCTATAAAATCAAATGATGAGCTCATTGCCAAATTAGATAAACTTTCTTCTGAAAAGAACAACACTGATCTTGAGAATTTATCTTTAAAAACATCTTTAGATGATTGTACTAGAAAGCTACTCACTTTAGAAACAAATGTTGATCTTCTTTCTAAAGAAAAGACTGAATTATTAGCTAAACTACAAGATTTTCAAACTCAGCCTATTTTGTGTAACCATTCGGACTATGATAATCTTGTAAAGGAAAAGGACTCATTGTTTTCTGATTTGGATCAAGCAAGAAAAGATCTACACAAGAAAATGAATGACATTGCTATGTTGCAAAGAGAACTTTATGAGTTAAGAAGAAAAGATATACTTGATAACATACTAAGAGTTGGACTATTTTCAATGGAAGAAAAGGTTTGGGATATGCTCCAAAGAAAAATCAACCCAAAAGAACTCAAACTAGGTTTGTACCTAAGAACACAATGGCTAGAAAGAGAAATGAAGTTGATTCTATTACTTGCCATTTCTGCTTACGTCTTGGACACTATTCCTTTTCATGCCCCTACAAGACTAAGGAGTCCGACTTAGTTTGGATCCCAAAACCCCAAACTTAGTAGAGTGGAATGTAGTTGAGATATGACCAAATGCTTTATTTTGCTATTTATATTGTCTTATCTCAACTAAAAGGTGTCATGCATATTGTTATTATTTTTCTGCATTGTTGTTCTGAAACAGAAACCTTGTCGGTCGAAGTATTGTCGACCGAGCTTTGGATCGGTCGAAGTATTGTCGACCGACTGGATGTCTTTAACAAATCAAAATTTACAGCACCTATTTCGGTCGAAAATTGGTCAACCGAGCAAATTTCTGCGTTTCTTTGCTTGTAATACAGTAACCTTCTCGATCGACAAATTTTCGACCGAGACAGATATCGGTCGAACAATTGTCGACCGACTGGTTTTCTGTATCAGAACTTTTATACAAGTATGTACTTAAAAAGTTTCTAACCATATCGGACCATCACATGGGTACCAAAATCTACATTTTAATGCAGGAATGGGTAGTTGACAGTGGATGCTCCAAACATATGACCGGGAACAAGGATGCATTTCAAACTTTTAAAGAAAAGAAAAGTGGAACGGTCACCTTTGGAGACAATGGTAAGGGCAAAATCGTTGGAATAGGTAATGTTGGAACAAACCTCGAAATTAAGAATGTTCTACTTGTTGATGGTTTGCATCATAATTTGATAAGTGTAAGTCAATTATGTGATAGTGGTTATGATGTGTTATTTAACAAAACCTGCTGCAAGTTATTGATAGAAAACACCACAAATGTTGTTTATGAAGGAAATAGAGTTGGAAATCTTTATATTCTTAAACCTAACTCTATGAAATCAGTAGTAGGAAAATGCTTGCTTGCAAATGAAAATACCTTACAACTATGGCATAAAAAGCTGGGACATGCTAGTTCACATGTTATTAAAAAATTAGTGAAATATGATCTTGTTCGTGGATTACCTACTTTGTCTTTTGATCAAGTGGAAAACTGTGAACCATGCACAATGGGAAAGCAAACTAAAACATCTTTCAAATCAAAACATGTACTTAGCACCAGTAGATCATTAGAATTAATTCATATGGATTTATTTGGACCAATGAGGACACAATCAATTGGTGGTAAGAGATACTGTTTTGTTATTGTTGATGATTATAGTAGATATACATGGGTACATTTTATTGCAACTAAAGATGATACTATTCATGTTTTTATGCAATTTTGTTCCAAGATTGAAAATCTCTTACAAAATAAAATATGTACTATTAGAAGTGATCATGGTGGGGAATTTGAAAATCATACATTTGAAGAGTTTTGTACATCTCAAGGATACACTCATAATTTTTCTGCTCCACGCACCCCACAGCAAAATGGTATAGTTGAAAGGAAAAATCGATCACTACAAGAAATGGCTAGAACTATGATGCTTGAACATAACACACCCAAAACCTTTTGGGCTGAAGCTGTAAACACTGCATGCTATGTGCTAAATAGAGTAACTGTTCACTCTCATTTAAAGAAAACCCCATATGAACTAATACATTCTAGGAAACCTAGAGTTGACTATTTTCATACCTTTGGCTCCACATGTTATATCTTAAATACCAAAGACGATAGAGATAAGTTTGACTCAAAATCACACAAAGCATTCTTTTTGGGATATTCCACTTCTAGCAAAGCTTTTAGAGTATATAACACTATATCTAGAAAAGTTGAGGAATCTATTCATGTGTCTTTTCATGAAGAATCCCCATCTGAAAATCTAGAAATCATAGATCTCACTAATCAATTAGAAAATTTAAACATGCCAAACGATAGTGAGAAAGGTGCTACAAATAATCACCAAACTGAACCACAATCTACACCTAGACTTATTAAAGATCATCCTCAAGAATTAATTATTGGAGATCCTAATGATAAAGTCAAAACTCGTTCTTCCTTTAAAGATGTTGCAAACATGGCTTTTGTTTCTATCATTGAACCTAAAAAGATATCTGAAGCTCTTAAAGATGACTATTGGATAATAGCCATGCAAGAAGAATTAAATCAATTCACTAAAAATGATGTATGGGATTTAGTTCCTAAACCACAAGACAAAACCATAATAGGAACTAAATGGGTTTTTAGGAACAAGCTAAATGAGTCAGGAGAAGTAATAAGGAATAAAGCTCGGTTAGTAGCACAAGGATATAATCAACAAGAAGGAATAGATTTTGATGAAACATATGCACCCGTAGCTAGACTTGAAGCCATTAGAATGTTACTAGCTATTGCTGCCCATAAAAACATCAAACTCTATCAAATGGATGTCAAAAGTGCTTTTCTAAATGGCATCATTCAAGAAGAAGTTTATGTTGCCCAACCACCTGGTTTTGAAATTCCAGAAAAAGGTGACTATGTTTATAAACTTAAGAAAGCACTTTATGGTTTAAAACAAGCACCTAGAAATTGGTATGAAAGGCTCAAAACATATCTTTTTGATAATGGTTTTTCTATTGGAAATTCAGATTCTACTTTATTTTTCAAAACATATACATCTGATTTCCTAGTTGTGCAAATATATGTTGATGACATTATTTTTGGAGCTTCCAATAATTCATTGTGCACACAATTTAGTGATATTATGCAAAAAGAATTTGAAATGAGCCTCATGGGTGAACTAACTTTCTTTCTTGGTTTTCAAATTAAGCAAACATCTGCCGGAATATTCATAAGCCAAAAAAAATATACTAAAGAACTCTTAAAACGTTTTGGGATGGATCAATGCAAACATGCTACTACTCCTATGGCTACTTCTGTCAAAATTGATAAGGATGAAAATGGGGAACCTATTGATGATTCCTTATATAGAGCCATGATTGGTAGTTTGCTTTACTTAACGGCTTCTAGACCGGACATTATGTTTTCTGTTGGTCTTTGTGCTCGATTTCAATCACAACCTATGCATTCTCATTTTCTAGCAGTTAAACGAATTCTTCGTTACCTAGCCGGTACTACTTGCTTTGGTTTATGGTATCCCAAAGGACAATCTTTGGATTTCAAAGCTTATACTGATGCGGATTATGCTGGTTGTCGACTTGATCGCAAGAGTACTAGTGGTGGCTGTTTCTTATTAGGGAGAGCTTTAGTATCTTGGTTTAGCAAGAAACAAAATACGGTTGCCCTATCTACAACTGAAGCTGAATATATGGCAGCTGGATCTTGTTGTGCTGAAGTGCTTTATATGCAACAAGTGTTAAGCGATTATGGTTTTAATCTTTCATCTACGCCTATTTTTTGTG
This sequence comes from Alisma plantago-aquatica, assembly GCA_963693085.1. Taxonomy (NCBI): domain Eukaryota; kingdom Viridiplantae; phylum Streptophyta; class Magnoliopsida; order Alismatales; family Alismataceae; genus Alisma; species Alisma plantago-aquatica. Next base: position 611,972,814 of record OY856411.1, read on the forward strand.
ACAACACAAGTGCCATAAACTTAGCACACAATCCTATTTTACACAGCCGAGCTAAACATATTGAAATCCGTCATCATTTTTTAAGGGATCACATCTCCAAAAATCATGTTTCCCTTCATCATGTTGATACGGAAGATCAATTGGCTGATATTTTTACAAAACTGCTTCCACTAGATCAATTTAACAACATTAGGAAGCAATTGCTTATCACTCCTTTGGAGGATGTTTTCTTTGATATTTGTGCTACTTAAATAAAAAAAACTCTTATTTACATTTTTGGCTTTTAAATGGACATCTTTTTCATTCGATTTGATGGGATATCTAATTAAGGGGGAGTTTTTATTCTTAACGGTTATCTTTTTGAAATGACAAAGGGGGAGAGATAAATATAAAACTAAAATTTAGTAATTATGTAAAACTCAATTAATGAGTTTCATAAATAAACTCTTGGCTTTACATTGAAAGTTGCTATATTCCCAAATGATCTGGATTTCATGTTCCATAATCCATGGGGAATAATAAGCACACATTTTATACACAAGAGAAAAAGCTACAAAAGGTAATCTAAAGGTATGCAACTCATCTGTTTTATATTTCCTTTATTTATATTTTGGAAATGTTTGTCATCTTCAAAAAGGGGGAGATTGTTGGCTAAATGGACATCTATAAATCCCTTTGTTTTGATTATGACAAACATTTCATTCTTATTAATCTAACGCGCTACTTGAGTGTGCAGGATGACAAAGCAACAAGGGAAAATCTACAAGCTTACATATTTATAATTTCATGCAATGTAATCACTGTTGTAAAAACTTGTACAAAAATATAATGTACAAGTACTTAGAATTGCATGTAAATCAAGCGTTAGATTCTCCCTAGCTAAACACCACAGTTAGACAAGTCATCCCATTCAAATAGGATTACCTATGCACACTTACACACATAATTAGTGCCTAAATTGAAACCTTGAAACAGGATCAATCTCGGTCGAAAAACTCCTCGACCGAGACACTCTCGGTCGACAATCTTCTCGACCGAGAAAGATCCAAAGTAGCCGTTAGACACAACAGACAAGTTAGTTGGCAGTTGATGAAAGACGTTGCAAATCACTTGTTCCAGAGAGCCTGTCGGTCGACAAAAGTTCGACCGAGTAGGTGTCTCGGTCGACCATTTGTCGACCGAGATGGTCTCTGACAGCAACTGCAGAATTAATTAATTAGCCGTTGTTAAAGCAACAGCTTTGTACCTAACGGCTAGTTAAGCACTTAGAAACCCCTAGAAGTTGTCTAGAATGTCCTTAAGCTTCCTTAGGCCATTCCTATAAATAGGACAAGCCATAGGACACCTAAATTCACTTGTTTTACACTTGCTATACTTGAGAAATACTTGAGCATACTTGAGCAATCTGTTGCAAGCAAATTGAGCACTGTGATCATTGGCCTACTTTCTCCTTAGCTCAAATTCATGTCCTATAGGCTAGTATCTCCTACCCACTGCAATCACAAGTTCACATACTTGGTTAGGAGATCTATACGCTTGATCTAGGCAAATCAAGCCTTGGGCTGTAAAGGATAAGTTGTAATTTCCTTTTTCTTTCTTATTCCCTATTATTGTTTGTACTCTCCTTGCTACTCCTAGGTTGGAGGCTGCGGATTGGAGAGGGTGAAGATCTTCTTGGCAAAGAAGGAGACTTTGAGCTACTTCAGAAGGCTGGTGCAACGGGAGGTTACTTCTAGAGAGGAAGGCTACTTCAAGGGGGAGCTTGGAGTTACTTCAAGAAGGCTACCTCAGGGTTGGTGCACCTACTTCAAGTGAAGGCTGCTCAAAGAGTGTGGTTGAAAGTATTGTATTTTGTATAAATCCTCGAGAGGTAATAAAATAAATACTTTCAAATCCCGGTTGGGTAAGCAACCGGGTAGTGGACTGACAACTATAGTATTTGCTATAGTTGGAACCACTCTAAACGCCTGTCTCCTTCTTCTAATCTCAATTTTGGTTGTTTGAGTTAAATAATTATTAAAATCACTATAAAACTCTATTCACCCCCCCCCTCTAGTAGTTTTTCAACCAACACTTTTAGGTGGATGCGGATGAAGAGGTAGAGACCATACTGCAGAGATACATCAATAGTAGTAGGGAAAATAGTAATAGCTCAGGTTGAGTATACTGTCTGTCGTGTCTTGTAGATAGAAGTCCTATGTGTCATCTTTGTACTCTCCGGTCCTTGGAGTTAGTTCGTAATGGTTTCATGAACAATCTGAGATTTTGGCTTATATGCCTTGAGGTTTTGTGTTTCTCTAGTATGTACTTTGATAGTGCAACTATTATATGTTGTCCTCAAGATGAGATGAAACAATGTTGTATAATGTAAATCATGATATGTAAGAGTTTTGGATCTTTTAGTAAAATTTTTCTGGACAAGGATCTCCTTGCAAAATGGTTTTAAATTTTATTGATTTTTGTTAATCCGTTGTTTATGTTTATTCCGCTTAATTGTAATGATTTGTTTGTCAGTTTGATGTCAGTCGTTTCAGAAGAATTGAGGAGGGTAGCAAAGATTCCATCCAAACTCATCACAAATTCATGAGTTGGATGGATGTCAGCATCTAGAGAGAGGGGGCGAGAAGAAGGGATGCCCAATTCAGGCTGTGCGGTGGCACCACACAAGCATCATACGAACAATGAGGGAATTGGGCTACCTGAGGCTGCGGGAGTGAGAAGGGGTGATGTCTCGAGCAAGGTATGATGGATGTGAGTTATAATACCCTCCCTAAGTACACACATGTATATAGCGGAAGAAACACTGAGTTATCCATAACTCGTGTACTCAAGGGGGCATTACATAAAAATGACATTCATAACAACAATATAATCAATCACACAAACTGAAGTATTAAAATATTCTCATGATTGTTCTTACAAAAGGAAACATTAAGGCTATAACAAGGAAACTTGTCTTGAATCAAAGTCTATAATCTAAGATCTAAACATTCTAAACATATAACTAAATATATAAAACTAAGGATCATCTTATAGTTGGCACCCCACTAGATCTTATCCTACTCCATCCTTGTGCTTGAGTCTCTGGGATCTATTCTATTCCTGCTCCTCACCTGCAGACATCTCATCCCCAACCATGCATTGGAAAAATAGTTGTTAGCGTAAGTGGAATGAGTATCATAGTATATATATTACTGAAGAAATAAGATACAAAAAAATATTCTTAAACATTATAAACATGAAACTAACATTAAACATTATAGATACATCTCTTCTTTCTTTAATTTAGTTCTTATCTTTTTACTTTATCTTGCTCTAGAGACCTGTACTCTGGTACCTTGGTCTCATGACCTATACTAAGGTTCCTGGGTCACATAACCTGCACTCTAGTCCTGGGTTATGTCTCTTAATTGGCATAAACTCTGGTGCATGGGCCACATGACTTGAACAAAGGGCAAGATCATGTCTCCCTTATCTTACTTTATTTCTTATACTTATGCATTCTTTGAATTAGGCTACCTTTTATTTACAACTTTTATCTGATTGTGGCCACCATTATATAATAAGTCCTCCTCTATGACACTAAAGTGTCCTCTATGGTGCAACACACTCTCTTTTGGCACAATGTGCCCTATGTTGACACTGAAGTGTCCTCTATGGTGCAAAGCACCCTCTGTTGACACTAAAGTGTCCTCTATGGTGCAACACACCCTCTTTTGGCACAACATGCCCTCTGAAATGGAGTAAGAACTCCTTTGAATCGGTAACATATGCCTTTCAATCGTCTTGGGACTCTCTGAATGAGGACTTATCATATAATGTATTATGTGAGGGTTCTAAATTAATTATCTTAAGTCTAAGCTTACTAAATTATAAATCTGAATTATTTGAAACTAAATATTGAGTATTAAAAATTACTAAACTTTGATTTGGAATCTCTACTCTTAAATTCTGAACTAAATCTATATCTGAATGTGAATATATGTCTCAATTACTAAATAATTGAGATTGGGTCTATAACCCTTATCATATATCTTTATTGAAATTCTGGCTACTCACACAATGAGTAGCCTACGTCTAAATCTAAATATGATATTCTTATCATCTAGGTAAGCCTTACTCTGAAACTCTGATTTAATAGAATGACTTTATTGATTATTATAAGACATTTGAGACTAACGGATTAGGAAAAAGGATCCAAACTGAATATATAAATACAATTTGTATTAATTACCCAAAATATGATATGTAACGAGATGACTCAAAATCTTTAAATTCTAATTAAATTTGATATTTAAATTAATCATAATGCATTCATGTGATTAACTCTTATAACATGAATATTATAATATCTTATCTCCCAAACTTAATTATAAATCGATGGATTCTACTCTTATATCTTATCATATACTTAATTCTTAGATCTTAATCATCTAAAAATCTAAAGCACACTCAGTTCTTAGATATTATACTTTCTAACAAATCTTAATAGAATATTTCTACTTGAATTATTGAATACGGAGTTACCCCAAGTTATTAACTAAGTATGACTATCTGACATGCATATATTATCTATTAGTCTTATTCATCAATATGAATAGTTATGAATAACTCTTATATGAACATAATCTTTTAGTTTCCTCATGAACACCTAATCCATAAATTTTAATTATTCTAAGGAATGATAACAACATATTTCTCCTTGATATATTAGACACATGTAAAGATGTAATCTTCCACTTATGTGAACTTTAATTGCATGTCTTACTTAAAATCTTAGAACATTGAATCACATAAATCATAATGCCTTGTATGAAAAATATGTAAATGTATCAAGCTTAATAAATATGAATACTCATGGGAATGAACCACTTATCTCTCTTGAAGATGACTTGATTGTTCTTCTCAGGTTGAATAAACCCTAATCACATTCTTGGGGTCGATTGAACCTTAATTACCTTGTTCATTCAATAACCAAACATTAGTAATTATACTCAACTTAGTTTCTAGGTCCTTATGATTCTTGGATAAACATTAAGATTAGGAGTCAAATGAAGCTCTAAAACCTAGACCAGTAGCTAGCTCTAAAAAAATAGACCAAAATCCATATATAACTTGACCACATTAGATATACGAATCAATTGTTATGATTTATGCAATGTAGAGATATTATATGAATATAACTATTAATACCTTATTGTGGGAGCTAAATGGGTCACAAGCAAGATCCATCTTGGGTAGACTCCTCTTGACCTGTGGCCCCCTTCTCCCTCAATGACTCGTGGATGGGGTTTTCCCCCCTCTGTTTCCTCTATTTTATAGAGTATAGTGAGGAACCTCCCATGGTACCTTGACATGGCATGCTTCAGGTGAGATCGACTCATGGAAGGGCACTTGTTCTACTCTAAACCATTCTCCATACCTAGGCTACCCTGATATACTTGATCAACTTCAACCAACAAAGGGGACAACCGTCTTTTTAGCATCAACATGTTGTGCCTGACCTGGTGTTGCAGAGGGAGGAGATAGGTGATCTGGGGCAAAGCGCCTGTTCCACCTCTCTTTCTCTACTCACAATTTTTTGATCCCAAGATCACCCCCTCACAATGAGACCACATCCACAGTGCCATCATGGTGGGTTCTATAGCAGAAGAGCACATCTCAGAAGATGCATGATCAAGGGTTTAGGAAGATTTTTGGGGATACAAGGAAGAAGGGAACCCATTCACCAAGATAGGTTCGAAGTACAGTCTCAAAGGATCAATCCCAGGGTGTTGAATCAGCTGTGGTGATTTTCCTCAATCTCCCTCATCAAGCTCCCATGATTTGATTCATCTAGAGCACTCCGTTGACAAGCCCTGCACACATCTTGCAACTAGCTTGTCAGGCCAGAAGTCCACTAAACCACCTCCTCTAACAAGGAGGCGTATGGGATAGCATTGGCCACAAGTTGGTGTATCTCTGGGGAATTGAATAGTGGTGTCATAACTGGGAAGAATGACATTGAGTGGAAACAGTGGGAAAACTAAGTAAGTCATGGAGGCTCGAGGTTGAAGCGGTCAAATTGAGGATTGGAAATAGACTACATGGTCTTGATAGAGCTTCTCAAATGGCCAAAGGACCCGTCCAAGGAAGGTCTACAACTCGGGGAGTTGACCAAGGTTTGGCGGTGATTGGGGCATTTCTTGTTGGGAGAGATATAGGTTTAGTTTTGGGGCTTAAAAGGATCACAGTCGCCTCCTAAATGCAATGGAGGGGTCAGTTTCTAGAACCCGGACCAGGAATGCAAGATAAGCAAAGAGGTTGAGAGTCCCATAGCTTTGGGGTTTCTGTTACCCCTAACTTGCCTTACACGAGAGGTAAGGGACGAGGTGCCAGCCCTTAGAAGACCGTATAATGTCCGAGCACAAGCCCATGTATAAGCAAAATTCCTAGAAGAGTGTGTGACGACTGAAAAAGCAATTATCTGGAGTGACTTATGTGGAACCAAGATAATCGGTTGTATCAATACGATAATTAGGGGATAAAAGACAAGTTGATGCATTTTCCTTTCTTATTTTAGTTACAATATCTAGGATTATCTAAATCAAATGACACTCTATAGATTTGCTAAATTAAGCATGAGGAATCCAAAACTCAAATTAGATTTTTAAGTTTAAGATAGGGAATCATGTGATTTTCAACATTAGGTACCTAGAACAAATAATGCATTAATGGTCATTAAACGAAAGTTATATTACCAAAATTTGAGGGAAATCCTAATATATTATAAATTACTTATATACCAAATTTGGCAACACTTATGCACAAATGTGGGTTCATTTCTATAGAAACCTTGAATGACCTCTACTAGATATTTAGGGCTAAGCTATGTGTACTAATCAATTAATATATGAGTTCATGGTAAAGTATCATGTAACTAAGTGGTTTAGGATTTAATCAAATTCAAAATGTATAAATCAGATACATAGGGTTTTGAAACTTGATTTAATTCTAATATGAAATTTGTTACAATTCTACCCACCTTATAGAAATTTTGTCCTTGAAATTCAATTAGTCTATCCACCTTAAGGTTTTACATATTATTCATACAATTATCTATAATATTTTGTAATAGGCTCATTAGCATGTTCATGGTGTAATTTATCATGGTTATCATTATCAAGTAAACATGTGCATGCACTGATAATGAATCTTGACATCTAAACTATACATTCACCATCTATCATGACAAGGACTCTAAATTGTCTCTTCTTTGTGGATGAATTAGGGTTCCATTTCACTTAAAACTAACTCACTTATCTATGCCAAAATATCTACCATTCGTATACATGCTCTGACTTACTATGTGTATGATTAGGTTGAGGTGACTATATGTCTCAAAATTTTAATGCCAACACTTGTTTTCTTTTTCGCCTTTGGATACATGCTGACCGGTCATATATTTAGAGGTGACATGTCATATCACACTTATCTTGGCGCTTCCTCGTGCACATGTCCCATACCACATGCACTTGAAAGGACAAGACAAGTATGATTATGCACGTAACATTCTCTCTACAAAATCCCCTGAGCCTATGTCCCATACCACAAACATGTGCGAAAAAGAGAGAGTATGTAATATACAATTTTAGAGTTAACATGAAAGTTCAAAACATCTAGGCACATAACTCTAATCCTACCTAAACTTATGTCTCATCTCTAGACCTTTAATAATATCTTTCACTTACATCTGATATACCTAGGGCTACTACTTATCTTTATGAAATTGTACTCTAGTCTCACTTAGGTTCTTATAGGGTTATATCAAGCAAGAACATGAGAAATTTGTCTGGTGGCCAACTATAATGTTGCTCTGATACCATATTGTAACACCCTCCCTAAGTACACACATGTATATGGTGGAAGCAACACTAAGTTATCCATAACTCATGTACTCAGGGGGGAATTACATAAAATTGGCATTCATAACAAAAATATAATCAATCACACAAATTGAAGTATTAAAATATTCTCATGATTGTTCTTATAAAAGGAAACATTAAGGCTATAACATGGAAACTTGTCTTAAGTCAAAGTCTATAATCTAATCTCTAAACATTCTAAACATATAACTGAATATATAAAATTGAGGATCATCTTATAGTTGGAACCCCACCAGATCTTATCCTGCTCTTATTAGGTTTTAGAAGAGGCAGAGAAGGCAGTGGAAACAAAATTTTCTTCTCCCCAAACCCAGTAAAAAGGAATCGCGTCAACGTCTATACAATATGAAGGATGGTTTTTAGAGACATACCTTGTCCCGAGGCTTGCTCGGCGACGTTACCTCGCGGCTTGTGCGGTCTTCACCTCCGGTCTTAGACGGTGTATGTGCAGCTCCTAGTCTCACCGGGACTGTCGGGATTGACATCTGTCCACCGAGCGGCAGAAGTCTTCCACCTCTGTAGTAGTCCACACAAACCACCTGGAACTCCGATCCCATTGTCCCACAAGGAATCATAAGGAGTCGTACCCTCATGTCGGTGTACTAGTCACCGACACACTCTCCTGCAACCAGTCATTTTTCAACAGTTGTCTTTCCCTTGTCGTGCCTCCCTTATTGGGTAGCACTTACTCAGGCTCTCTTAGTTACCACAACTAGAGAGAATGACAACTTTACAAAGCAACTGGTGTTCTGAGTTGTTGTACTTAAGAAGCCCCCAATACCCCTATATATATAGGAGGGTCATGGGTCAAGGTTCTCTACCCCGGGCAATGCGGGATTAAAGTAGGAGTAGAAGGATTTGAGATTTTCTACAAAACAACCAACTACGTCAGCTGAACCGATCGTTTCAAGCATGAAACAGTCAGTTGGGGACCTGAGCCGATCGGCTCACACCTGAACTGATCGGTTGGGGCACCTGAGCTGATCGGTTCAAGCATGAGCTGATCGGTTCATGGTCCTGGTCCAACTCGAATTGACTTTCCAAGTTTGTTTCTAACTAATCAAATATTATTCCTTGTCCAAATTAAATTTGTACAAGTGAAACAAATATGTTTCTGCAAAAAGAGTCTTCTGACTTTCCAAACGATCTCGATTGGTCACACGAATCGACCGGTTCAACAATTGAGCTGATCATTTCATTGACACATGAGCCGATTGACTCACCATTTGAGCTGATCGGTTCATCAACCTGAGTCGATCAGTTCAACCCTATGAGCCGATCAGTTGGGAAGTAGACTATGCAAATCAGTCAATTGCAGTTCCAATCAATCTGATACTCTTAATCATCTGGTCCAACACCTTGAACACTATGATTTTGAGCTATCAATCGATTGAGTGTTTAATTGAACAACTAAACTCCTTTAGTAATCAATCTAAAGATCATTTGTGGATAAACTCCTCTTCCATGTTAAATCCTATGTGTGTGACCCTGCAGGCCCATTTCACATTGGCAGTGAAAGTCCATAACACTTATGACTTCACAAGAATAGAGTGGTGCCTAGTCGCACATCAATGCTACCCAAGTGAAATAGAAAGTTGGAGAACAACTTTCAATCCTACAATCCGTGAATGGTGTTATAGTGAATGTATAATTCCTTTTTCACTGATATCCCAAATGAACTCAAGGCATGGAACATTCATCCTGTCAACGTTCATTCACTTTCTTGATCTTAGAGTAGATTGTAGGATATATGTATGACATCAATATCACATACTAATTCACACATGCGTGTGCATGCCTATCTCAATCCTACTCATCAAGTGGCCATGGATATCAGTCTCCCTCAGGAGGGACAAATCCCATATCTATCACTCACCCCTCAAAAGCCCCATGTGTTAAAGCCACCCAATCATCACCTTTGTAACAACCCATATTTCAGGATAGTATTTGATGATGTCAAAGTGTACCCAACGACGTGTGTTAAGTGTACTGATTTCAGGTCAAAGAATCACACTCACCACCATCACAGTGAGAACTGACTGTGACTACCATGTCATGGTTCCATGTGTCAAACTCACAGTGGGTCTGTCCGGTACACTTGTTCTCTAACAAGTACCTATGTGTTTGGTTTAATATCTCCATATCATGACTAACGAGATTCTATCATCAACCAACACCACAATCTAGTCTTGTGTGTCATTGTTGTCTATCTACCTTCCACAATGAAATCCGACTAGGGACATATTAAGAATGTACAAACTCTTAGTATCTGTATGATCTCATCATTCATGTCCTCAACCTGAAAGCATACGTCATTGAGTATTATCATTCTCTAGACATTCAATATGTTCTATCATTATCTCATATGACTGAACAAGACAGAATTGGAAGCTTGCCTTTGATCTTTATAAAATCTGTTATGACCCCACCTCCCAGTAACCCCCAATTAAGGGAGACCAAGAGGTCGTACCATTATCCCAATTAACATGATCAAAGGTTCGACAAATAATCAATAACAATTATCAAATTTTACCAACTAAAGTGCAAACTGGTATAAAATAAAACCTTGCATACCTTTTTAAAACTTTGGTAAGCTACTCTATCCACAACCTGGATTCATTCTATCTAATCCTCCTTGCACTTTATTTCTTATTTCCACAATGTGTCACTTTACTATTTGTTCTTTCAATTGTTGCACCAAAAATGCTGACAAATAAAACTTCGGTCAGCATATAGGAATATGCTGGTATGTGGGAACAACCAAAATTTCACAAATATGGCTAACAATTTAATTATCACAATTAGGGTAATTAGCAAACCAATTTACATTTTCAATGTGTCATTCTCCACCACTTTTGCCCTAACCCTGGAATACCCCTCTAGGGTTTCTCTTTTGCCTTTGAATTAAGGCCACCTTCTCAATCCCGAGCTTGGAGCCTGGGGGTCACCTCTCATGGTGCCCCATAGTCATGCAACCTAGACCACCTTCTCATTCTTAAGCTTGGTGGCTAGGGTCACCTCTCATGGTGCCCATTGGTCTACCCTCTTGGGCCTGACCTTTATGGCATCTTCCATCAGGGTGGCATGTAGGTGCCAGAATACACATGTATTTATAATTGTGATAACCATAGTGACTTAATAATTATAGTATAAACATCCAAATTGTTTAGTTTCAATCAATGTGATTAACCATCTGGGAAACCTTCAGGAAAACTAATGTGATTAATCATAATTAACCACATACCTGTTAGGCTGAATTGAGATAGAATAGTTCAATCAATCAAGACATCCAATCAAGCAAGTACAAGAGTCCAGAAATTACATCCAATTCCTTTTAATCAAAATCTATTCCAACCATCTTTCTACTTAAGGTTTCTATTTCTTTTTAGGATTTCTACCTCTTTTAGGGTTTACTTTGAAATTAGGGTTTTTACTTAATTTTACTCTTTTAAACCCTAATTTCTCATCTATCCTTCATGAAAGTTATTAAGGTTACCCTTTTAACAACATATAACCTTAATTTCAGAAACATCACAATTAATTATCAATTAAGTCCATTAAGCCTCTTTTACATTAAAGCTACCATTTTTATCCCTTTTATTCCATGACAAGATCATTATGCTCATTTATCATCAATTCATAGTTCATTATGGTCTAATTCACATATGAATTCTAATTGTTATTAATTCTACCTTTATTCATTAGAAAACCCTAATTTCTACATTAAAGGTATTTATCCACAATTAGAAACCTTTATACTCAAAATAGCGTAGAATCATCAAATATTAACTTTATTCACGATTTTGAATAATTAAATCCATTAAGAGTCGCATTTACCAACATTAGGGTTTCAAAGCCCATTAAAGTATATCCATGCACATTAAATTCTAAATTAAACCAATTATGTGAAAAGTTCATCCTTTTTGTTCCTCATATTCCTTTTTTATCATTAATAGGTTAATACCAACTTTAATCATCCATTAAACCCTACAAACCACATTAATCATCTCAGAATAGGGTTTCTTAATCTTTAATTCATCACAGTTGATAATTTATACTACTTTTCAAATTTCAAGAGGAATTAAATTATATATGCATTTTTATTGTATTCCTCTCGTTTTTCTGAGCAATTTTTATATTTTATACATGCTAATCCGAGCTCTGAATAATTAACTATGAATTTTACAAAATCTACTTACTTTGGCCAATAGGGAGGCGCCACGTAGCCTTGTTCGCATGCAATTACTCGCTTGACTTGTTCGGAATTATTTCAAAAAGTATGTTCTGCCCTCCTTTAAGTTGGTCGCCACTTCATACCCCGGAGGTTATATCCGTCCAATGGCCAAACAGGTTGTCTTCAACCTCTCGATGCTTCTGCTGCATTGAGCGCAACCCTAGGCACGACCTGTGTTCCCAGCTCCAGACCTGAAAGCCACGCCGGCTCCATCCCTTACCTCCGTCATGCCTCCGCGCTCCCCTGAGTGCGCTCAGCCTATAGCCACAGCGGATGGCTCAGGCTAGGCAGGCCTGCACTTGCAGCCGCCAAAGCAGTCGTGCTGCTGCTGCAGCGTTCAGGCTAGGGTGGAGGAACCTCCGTCGAGATTCCCTCCAACTTCATGAGAGCAGCATGCTTCCGCCATAAATCCTCCACGGCCACGCATTGCGTCAAGATTCGAACTAGTCTCTTTGTTAGGGTTTGTACGGAAGAACAAGGAGGAGAGTGTGGGATCTCTTCTTCACTTTGAACCAAGGGTTCTACCCCTTTTATAGATGAGGGTAACAATGCCCTATGATGCTTTCTCATGAAGCAACAAGGTCTTTTCCTACTAGGAATATGATTCCTTCATGAAAAAGCAAGCTTCTCTCTCTTAGTCATCCTTTTGATATTCTTTTTTTTATTTGGATAATTAGGAATTCGGAATTCCTCTCACTTATTCTCTTTATTCTTTTTAATCCATTGGCACGAATTTCCATTTTCTTGTAATAGAAATCACTTCCTTTTTAACAATACTACAAAAATCATTCATTATGCATCATATTATTCTCTTATTTTCTATTTTTGGTATTTTCTCTTTCTTTTTCTTCATTGGGGCTCCTTGGACCCCAAGAAACTCAAATATTTCTAAATTCCTTTTCAAGGATACTTATTATCCTTCTAGATGCATCAATATTCATTATTTCACATTATCTTGTTTATTTCTTATTAAAATATCTCTTTTTGAGGATTTCTCTTTTTCTATCTTTTTATTTTCATCATTGTAATTTCTTTTAACATAAGAAACCTCATGGATACAAAAATCCATCAAAGATAACTCAATTATGCCTCTTTCAACTTATTTCCCAAATTTTATCATTGTTTTCAATTTCTTTCTTAATAAAGAAATATTTAATTGGTCTTTTCTTTTCTTTTTGCATTAACTTTGCAACTTTGGACTCCTCAGAACCCAAGGAACCCAAGAGGTACGAAATCCACCTTTGGATTATATATATTTGCCTTCTAGAGGTTTCTACATCTTTCTTTTCTCAATTTTATATTAACGATGGAATTCCTTTTGTCTTTTCCTTGTTATTGGGCCCAATAGCCAATAAAGCCCACAAAAAAAATCATCAAGGCTATTGTAAATGAAATCCATTTATTCAAAACAAATTATATCTTTATTTGTTCAAATATCTTTAATATGAGAAATCACATTTCTCACCAAATGAACCCAAAAATTGGGGTTGTAACATCCTTCCCCTCTTATAGGAATTTTGTCCTCAAAATTCCATCAAGCAAACAAACAAATTAGGATACACCTTTCTTATGTCCATCAGGGCACTCATGTGTCTTCATCCTTGCCATGGTGCTTCCCAAGAACCTTCATCATCTCATATTCTTCCATCTGAGTTCTTTCTTACCTTGGTATATCGTACCCTCATAGGTGACTCGGGACATTTCAGCCTCCCAAAAGCTGAATAGGTTTAGGGATCAACACATGGCTTGGGTACCTCACATAGTGCTCTAGATCGGACTCACAGAACACATTATACTTCATGTTATCCTGAGGGGTAAGGCTAAGCACAACCATCTCCACGAATCCATCTCAAATGGTCCCATATACCGGGGACTCAGATTTCTCAGCTGTAGCTTAGAGGGGTCGGATTTTCACATCACATACTCTCCCACGGTGAACTACATGTCAGTCTTCTTTGCATCAGCTCATGACTCATGTTGCCTCTGGGCTCTCTCTCTTAGCCATTGCACAATCAAAGTGACTTCATCAGCACACACTGTGGTTCTTTTCTGACCTTTGTGAGGCCTCCTTCACCAACATCATCGTAATGAAGTGGTGACCGACACAACCTCCTTATAGAACTTCTTGCATCCCGATAAAGGCTATGGTGGTTAACATCACATCTTAAGAACTATCTCTATGTATCACCCTGAATGAGCACACATTCTCTCATCAGACCCTCTAGTCCGGATCATACTGACCATTAGTATGGGGTGATAAACTGTACTGACATCGAGTTCTTCATGTATCCACTTCCACCTTATGGAAGTGATCCTTTAGTTTATACTCACAAACTTTTGAGCTCACATCATGGTGTAGTTGAACCATCTCTCTCTCTTATAATTAGTTCAACCCGATTTGTCCCTTGACAATACTCTTCCTTTCTCTTGTCATCTAGGTAAGGCGATCTACCATAACCCACATTGTATCTTGACCTTCCTTGGTCAAGGGGAGACTTACCAAAACATCCATAGTGGTGAACTCCCATTCCCTCTCGGGGACTCTTTATCCTCTATGCCAAAGCACTAGGTTATTGGTTTTCGTCCTTCACCCCCAGTCTTGCATGGCCACATGCCACATACAACTTCATATCAAGCATCCAAAGTGCTACTATCACTTACTATATTTGTAGTATCATGGTGTATGGTGATCTTAAAACCATGATCACCTGTATGTCATGATTCTTCAAGATCGATTCCTCAGAATCCCTAAACCACTCTCATCAGGGTTTTATTACCTTCCTATACAAAGAAGTGTATCTGAGGTTCTACCACCATCCTTTCATTTAATCAAAGCCTAGGCTGGCTAACCGAACAACTACTAACTTGTTCAACAAATCTCGTTACATCTGAGGGTCAGCCAAACCTATCTTCTTTCCAAATATAGGGTTAGCCTAACAACCTCTTCTAGTCTCTAGCCAAACTAGGAAGCTATATCTCAACCAAAGCATATGTTACCACTTCACATCCTTAGGTATTAGGTAATGTTGAAGACATACACTTCCATATATTCCGCTTATTATCTCATCTTAGACTCTAAGTCTATCTTCATCAAGAACACTCTAAGCTCATCCTCGTGGTGATCAAACTCAACCTTTTATAACTTGCAAATTCCACATGGTTCATGATCAAATATCCTTACAAGATGATTACCTTAATACTCTTAGTGTTTGCAAACCATCCACATACCGTTCACTCCACAAGGGTATGTTATCATCTCTGTCCTCATACCTCATAGCAATGTTCCATCAC
This sequence comes from Alisma plantago-aquatica, assembly GCA_963693085.1. NCBI lineage: Eukaryota > Viridiplantae > Streptophyta > Magnoliopsida > Alismatales > Alismataceae > Alisma > Alisma plantago-aquatica. The sequence goes on from OY856411.1 coordinate 611,988,264, forward strand.
ATCATCCTTATCCTTGGTGTATGACATGCGTATTGTCCTATCTCTCACTCCCATAACAAGAGGAAATAATCATTTGGCTGCAGTCCAAATACAAAGTTCTTCCTGTTCCAAGAGTAGAGATGGTACATCCCACATTGCCAGTACACTTTCAAATCTAAGTTGAAATGTGCAACATATGTCTCTACATCACAAACACCATGATATCAAAGATTACTTCCATGGAAAACTGGTCTCGAACCTACTGGGGTTTACACATAGTCCTTGGTCATCTCCTCTGGTTCTATAGGGTGTCGACCCTTTTTGGGGTCGTCCTTCTTCCCTCATACATCTAGAGAGTGCCCTACTCATCTGTCATTTGGGTCCCATGAGTTCATGAAGGTGATCAATCTCCTAACCCATGGCCCTCAGACAATGATAGATGTTACCTCCTGACCCTATGGTCATGTGCAACTAGGGAATTAGGCAACTCCTACTTCCATCGGTCTTATCCCTACCTGACCCTAGGATAGACTTAGGATTCTATTATAGTACATGTGCATCTTAGAACCTTACCCAAGCCTTCATCATCTCTCTCTCTCTCTACATTCATGGTTGACTTCCATCCTTTCAGAGGGTCATGGCAACCTGCCTACCTTGGTCAGGCCCCATACCGGTTACCTCCATGGTAACACATCCACATGCACTTAGAGATGATTATCTATGGGTCTACATGTTCATTGTCATACCATGTAATTTTCACTTAGCTTCTCACGATCCTATGCGACCTCTTTAGGTTTCCACAAAACCCACAACTGGTACACACCCTACCAAAGGGTTCCTCTCCCAGGATGGGAGGAAACTAGAACTCTTGACAACAAGGTGACAAACATCCCTAGGGTTTATATTCACATGAGCATTCTTAACCCGACAGCCACTAAGGCACAAGAAGACACCTACAAAACCATGCTAGGTCACACGTTCTCATCCTCAACATTAGATCGACTTTGTTGTGAGGGGTTCATCAAACATACCTTTAACTTAAGGGGTTTCTCTTTCCTTTAAACATGAGTAGTACCATGATCGAATCTATTGAAACTAAAACCTCATCATGAGCATCAGGTACACCACTTCCCCTCTTAGGCCTAGGAACCCTAGGTTCACTTCTCTGATGTCCACTGTCTACTCGACCTCTTAACTATGATCCAAACATGTACAAGGCATGTCATGCATTTCCTGTCATCCTTCTACTCGAGCAACACTTCAGAGTGGAGTCCTCCTCAAGGACAACCAACAAGGTACAAGGCCTCACAACCTGCTACTAAACCTCTTCAGGTCGAAAGAACTCTTCCTCTCATCTTTACCAAAGGTACAGAGGTACCAGCAGACTCATCCTCTCTCTAGGGTTTGGTTCCTCTCATGGAAACCAAGACATCATCAGCCTCCAAGGATCAAGTATGAGGCAACCACAAACATCCACTTAGGTTGCATCATCCTCAACTTCCCACTTTTCCTCATGTCTCGGCATCTAGGCTTCCGACCTTCTTGCATGGTTCCTTCTCTCTCTCTCTAGAGCTAACCCTACAAACAACCTCATTAATAAAGGTCCTCTCTTCATGAAGATGGATCAAGCTCACAAGAATAACCCTACGTGGATGAGGCATATGTTCAACTTATGTTTGCTCGAGGTTATCCATAGCTCTTTATGCTTATCTCATAAGCTATCCATCATGCTTACTGGCCAGAGTTTCAACCTACTGCTTCACCACTGACTTACTCTAGGTGTATGTTATCCCCTACTTGCATAAGCCTATATGGTTTCTATAGGTTCTTCACTAACCTCATCAATGAAGGAGCTATCCTTCACTCTAACACGCACGCCCCTTTCTAGGGTTGGGTCACCAAAGGTAATAGGTTATCTAACCTCTCATGGCTCGTATGGCATCCCAAGGCATGCCCATCCCAAACACTTGGTCAAACATGACATCTAACTCATCATGTCATCTCTCTCTCTAACCTTCACTTAGGGTTAGGGTTAACATCATCCTTAGAGTATGTGTTAGGTATCTACTTTTAATGGAGATCTCTACCTCCAAGGCTAACACTCTCTTTACTTATCCACCTGACAAGAAGGTCAAGTCTCTTCTGAGGGCATGACAATTTATGTCATATGACCTAAGCATGTATATATTCTTTTGTTTGCACTTAATCTATTAAGATTATGTCCATGACATCTTATTTACATACTTTTTAGTAATTTGGTGGAGGATTCTTTAAACCTTATCAACCTTACCCATACCTCAAGAGGGTGAGGGAAAAGAGAGAAAACCCTAATCCTTATAATCCTTAACAGCATTTGAGGTGAGAAGGGATGAACAAGATGAGAGAGTCCTACATGTATCTTATTTTGTGTCAAATCCTAAGACATCGTCCAGGCAGTCACACTAATCTGGGAGTCCTTGTATTATGACTAGCAGTGCGGAGGAAAATCTTGCCAGCCCCCAGACGTGATCCTTTTCTAGACACCTCTGTCTTTTGGAAAATCCTCTAATAACTCCCTTGGGTTCTATAGAGTTTGTAAAATTTAATAATTATTAAAGATTAAATGAGGAACCTATGATCAGATACCAATTATTATGACCCCGCCTCCCAGTAACCCCCAATTAAGGGAGACCAAGAGGTTAGAGCCATTATCCCAATTAACAGGATCAAAGGTTCGACAAATAATCAATAACAATTATCAAATTTTACCAACTAAACTACAAACTGATATAAAATAAAACATTGCATACCTTTTTAAAACTTTGGTAAGCTACTCTATCCACAGCCTGGATTCATTCTATCTAATCCTCCTTGCACTTTATTTCTTATTTCCACAATGTGTCACTTTACTGTTTGTTCTTTCAATTGTTGTACCTAAAACACCGACAAACAAAATGTCGGTCAGCATATAGGAATATGCTGGTATGTGGGAACAACCAAAATTTCACAAATATGGCTAACGAATTAATTATCACAATTAGGGTAATTAGCAAACCAATTTACATTTCAATGTGTCATTCTCCACCACTTTTTCCCTAACCCTGGAATACCCCTCTAGGGTTTCTCTTTTTTCATTGACTTAAGGCCACCTTCTCAATCCCAAGCTTGATGCATGTGGGTCACCTCTCATGGTGCCCCATAGTCATGCAACATAGACCACCTTCTCATTCCCGAGCTTGGTGTCTGGGGTCACCTCTCATGGTGCCCATTGGTCTACCCTCTTGGGCCTGACCTTTATGTCATCTTCCATCAGGGTGGCATGTAGGTGCCAGAATACACATGTATTTATAATTGTTAGAACCATAGTGACTTTATAATTGCAGTATAAACATCCAAATTGTTTAGTTTCAATCAATGTGATTAACCATCTGGAAACCTTCGGGAAATCTAATGTGATTAATCATAATTAACCACATACCTGTTAGGCTAAATTGAGATAAAATAGTCCAATCAATCAAGGCATCCAATCAAGCAAGTAAAAGAGTCCAGAAATTACATCTAATTCCTTTTTATCAAAATCTATTCAAACCATCTTGCTACTTAAGGTTTCTATTTCTTTTTAGGATTTCTACCTCTTTTAGGGTTTACTTTGCAATTAGGGTTTTTACTTCATTTTACTCTTTCAAACCCTAATTTCTCATCTATCCTTCATGAAAGTTATTAAGGTTACCCTTTTAACAACATATAACCTTAATTTCAGAAAGAACACAATTTATCATCAATTAAGTCCATTAAGCCTATTTTACATTAAAGCTACCATTTTTATCCCTTTTATTCCATGACAAGATCATTATGCTCATTTATCATCAATTCATAGTTCATTATGGTCTAATTCACATATGAATTCTAATTGTCATTAATTCTACCTTTATTCATTAGAAAACCCTAATTTCTAACAAGGACGCGTATGAGTTAACATTAGCCTAGAGTTGGTGTATCTCTGGGGAATTGAGTAGTGGTGGCATAACTGGGAAGAACGACACTGAGTGGTGACGGTGGGAAAACTGAGTAAGTCATGGAGGCTCAGGGTTGAAGCGGTCAAATTGAGTATTGGAAATTGATCTACATGGCCCTGACAGAGCTTCTTAAATGCACAAAAGGCAAAAGGACCCATCTAAGGATGGTATGCAACTCGGGGAGTCAAGCAAGGTTTGGTGGAGATTGGGGAATTTCTTATTGAGCGAGATCTAGGGTTACTTTTGGGGATTAAAAGGATCACAATCTCCTCCTAAATGCAATGGAGGGGTCAATTTCTAGAACCCTGATCAGGAATTAAAGATAAGCAAAGAGGTCAAGAGTCCCATAGCTTCAGGGTTTCTTTAACCCCTGACTCGCCTTACACGAAAGGTAAGGTACAAGGTTCCAACCCATAGATGACCATCCAAAGGTTGGGCATAAGCCCGTGTATAGGGAAAATTCCTAGAAGAGTGTGTGATGGCTGAAAAATCAATTATCTGGAGTGATTTATGTGGAACCAAGATAATCGACTGTATCAATACAATAATTAGGGGATAAAAGACAAGTTAATGCATTTTCCTTTCTTATTTTAGTTACAGTATCTAGGATTATCTAAATCAAATGAAACTCTGTAGATTTGCTAAATTAAGCATGAGGAATCTAAAACTAAATTATATTTATAAGTTTAAGATAGGGAATCATGTCATTTTCAACATTAGGTACCTAGAACAAATAATGAATTAATAGTCATTAAAAGAGAGTTATATTACCAAAATTTGAGGGAAATCCTAATATCTTATAAATTACTTATATACCAAACTTGGCAACACTTATGCACAAATGTGGGTTCAATTCTATAGAAACCTTGAATGACCTCTATTGGATATTTAAGGCTAAGCTACATGTACTAATCAATTAATATATGAATTGATGGTAAAGTATCATGTAACTAAGTGGTTTAGGATTTAATCAAATTTGAATAACATATAAATAAGATACTTAGGGTTTTGAAACTCGATTTAATTCTAATATGAAAGTTGGGATGTTGCACGAGTGTTGGGAGACCTTCATATAGTAGTGGGGGTAGATTTTAGGGCTAAACAAGGTTGGGGTAGCAACCATGTCCGCCAGAGTGAGAGGAGCAAGTGAGGAATGCGTTTTGGCAGTTGAGGAGAGAGAAAAGGGGAGTCAAAGTAGAGTTTGTTCCGTTCAAAATCACGAGGCAGTTGTTCCCTCTCGGTTAAAATTTTGAGTTGGGGTCAAAGTACGAAGCTCGCATGTCTCGGCCATAAAGACACCTCCCCGCTAATTACGAAAGGTAGGAGACAACCCAACAACCATCAGATCAGGCTCAAATCTATGAGAGGAAGATATAAGGGACAAAAATCACCCCCGATCCTTTGCTCTGAATCGTTGATGTGGCATAGACAATAAAAGGGAAACTAAAAGGCAATAAAAGGAGTTTTTAGATGAAAACTTCAAAAATTCGTTGATAGCTATAGGAATGTCCAAATGAGATTAAATTTGGAACATAGGTTCAATATGAAGTGTAGAATTTTATAAAAAAGTTTGAGAATCAAAAGATGAAGTTTGATTGACAAATTTTCTTCTTTATACAAAATGATTGAAAATATCTGATTTCTGATGTCATAATGTCCATAAAATCCACATTGATCTCCATATGTCTAATTTGTGTATCAATATTGATGTAGAGGCCAAGAAAAATATATTGGGGTCAAGTGTGAAAATAATGAGGGTAAAATTATAATTAATTCTAAATTTCACTTTGTCACATCCTTCCCTCCTTAAAAAGGAATTTTTTACCCAAAATTCAAAACAGCCTCAACATTGGGACTATCCAATCCAAGTCATATCCTCAATCAATAGAATGTCCTCAACCATATAATCAACATTATGCCCTCAAAATTCAACTAGTTCGATAATCATAATTGGGATACCATGTTCCATTTCATAACCAACTTGGTACCAACATCATTTCATCATCGAGCAATTGAGTATCAAGGTGAATGCATATATTGTTCAAAGTCATCATAGAGTCACAAATATGGAATACATCCTATTGATCACAAATTTGGAGAGATCATATTTTAGGTCAAACAAATAGAGTTCTTGGATCAGGTGTACAAGGTGACTTTCAATCCCAATATCTCATGGTCCAAGCTTCTACATTGGCCTAGGTGGGGTTATACATCCATGATTTGAGATTTCATATTTCACCATCGTGAGATTATGTCATACTTTCAATATCATGATTTTGAGGTCAAAATTAATGGAATATCCCACCCTAGTCCTAATGAGAGATAAACCCTACGTCAACAACTAAGAGAGTCAAAATAGTCATCATTTTAAAAATTTCAAATTTTGGGATTATGAAAGTCATTATTTAAATATCGAGGGTGGTCTCGGGATCCATATCATGTTTCAAGATTTTGTACATCAATATCGAAAGTTGAGGTTTAGGCATAAAAATCATATCTATAAATATCTCTAAATCTAGGTTTATATTCCTATTTAGACCTTAGGGGAGATCACTCATCTACATTCAACTTTGAGCAACAATATTCAAGCTATATTCAAGCAACATATAAAGATTTCATTATCATGGTATCCAAGGTTGATGAATAATTTAGACCTAGGTCTATCAAGGAAGTCAACCACAAGCAATAGTCAACATTATCATATATCAAGGTCATTATTAAATCAAAATTTAAGATTTAGTATCAACCATTGGTTTAACCTTTTACATATAGGTCAACCAATCCAAATAGGGTGAAAGGGAATACCTTTCCAAACTCTAGATAATCAACAAGATGAACATTTTTTGGTGTTATATTAGGGATGTGACCTAGGTTAGGGAAGTCATGGGTCAATTACCACCCTAATCTAGCGCATTACCTACATTAGTAATGATCAATTGAGATTATTCAAATAGGGAGAGAATTGGTGGTCAAAACACTATTATCAAGGTCATAGGATCAAAGTTCAAGATCATAATAGGGCAGCTATTTCAAGATTTTTCAAGACTAGGGTCATAATTGTATTCACTTTCTTTCATGATCAAGGTAGTGATATAATTTGAAAATTGGTGCATGATTTAGGTCCATAACCATGATACCAAAATCAATATTACAAAAGGCATCGATAGTCAGTAGGAAACTTTCTTTTTCCATCATAGACTTACATCATTATTTTGTGAGTCCTAGGCTTAGTCACTTGATGGAATAGTCACCCTACATCTTCGTTATGTACAACTGATAATAAACCAAAACCCAAAAACAAACCTCTAAGGAAACCTAGAGATAGAAAGATGGTCTACGACAAAAATGAACACTTACAACTTCCCAGAGTGACCACTAAAACCACACAATCCACCAAATCAAATGACCTCATATGACATCACCCACACAAAACCTCCTACCTAAAATTCATGGAAAAGGTTAAACCCTTTTCATTCTACAACAAACAAAATATCACCTAATATCGACAAAGTCACTATCGGCAGACTTAACACTACCATCATCGATGAGATCAGGTCCTCTAAGAGTTCAAAGAAAAAGATACTATCCAAGACACCAGATGCTTGCACATCCTTCACCTCTCTCATATCAAAATTGGCAGAACGTGCCAGTAAAAACTATTTCACGATGGTGGATGAATTACAACATCTATTCACTCAACTACAATTGGCACATCTTCTGGGCATGATAAGTCTTTATTGAATATATTGGCTATTGCTAATTATTTGCTCATTGATAATGCAGTGAATCCAGATTTATGACCTCATATTAATGCATTCTTTCTTTTGCATAAAATCTAGGCATTCATTTTGACGATGATACGTCTAATAACATGATTTGCATAACAATGAAAATTTTATGGGATGGAAAAATGATAGACACATCCACCTAGCTGGAAAATAATCATACTCTGAGCATTACATAGACACATCTTACATTTTTATCTTTAGTTTGTTACCCATCTTTTTATAATTATTGCTTCATGGAATGCATGTGGTGTATCTAGTGTCAAAAGATAGAGATTTAATAGAAAATTCATATATAAAAACAAAATAAACGTTATAACCATTCAAGAAACCAAAACCACCTTTCTCCTTTTGCACTCAAAGTTATAGGAAGAAAACATATAAATGAGTGACACAAAGTCTCACCTATAGGTTTTAGGGGAGTAATCATTGTTGGCATCAATGATGACATTTCTCATATCACAAATCGCATGCATAAAAACAACAACTTCATCATCATCATTAGTAGTAGACATGACCTACACTCCTAGACTTTCACAGTGGTTTATGGGGACCCTAGTCAGGATGAAAAACCTTCCATTGATGAACTTATGGAACTTGCCCACACATAGAATGAGATTTTAACATGATTGCAAACAATTGAGAGAGTCATAACACCACTATTGTCCTAAAAGTCTCAATCATCTCAACAAATATTTCAACAAACTTATCCTTGAATCCAAACTTACTAAATTCTCAAAACTAAACACCGTAATTTCTTGGAACTTTGGTTCCTCATGGGCCAGAATAAATCATTTTCTATGCTCTGCTAGGAAGATATGAACCCACATACCTAATCTATTGAATAATCTAGACCCATATTGGACCACTTCTTCATCGTCATAAACACCACTGACGTCTGATGTGGACATAAAATTTTCAAAATTGAAATTTTTTGGATGAACCATTTAAAATTTATAACCATAATTCAACAACATTGGCCCACCCCAAGCCAACCTATTGAGCCTGGATTATAGATCCTAAGAAACAATAAGAAAATTAGAAAGGCTATGTTGATGTCGAATAAATATACATTTGGAATTATCAACATAAAACTCACCCATTTGGATTCCCACTTTTCTTGGTGGATAGTAATCCACATAGTGATCCAGCACACACTCAAGCCATCAAAACATAAGTGGAACATCTTCAACTCTAAAATTTCATCCTTTGGACAAAGATCCAAAATAAGATGGAGGAAAAAGTGAGAAAACAACACTAAGTTCTTGAACAAGTTTTCTAACAACTATACAAGGATAAATTCCATACATTGTTTCAATGTCCTAGGCATCTGCACTACTAACAAACACACCATCACATCCCACATTGTATCTCATTTCTAATCCCTTTCCAACAATTGACACAACATATCCCCACACATACACATTAATTGGGATAATGTATGTCCAAATCATATAAGATCACCATCTAGCCTAATTGAACCTTTCATAGAGAAAGAACTCAAATAGGTGGTTTTCAACTTAGGAAAGGATAAATGTCCAAGATCGGATGGCATCGACATTGAATTTTACAAAACATATGTGGGAACATATAAAAAAGAATTTATGTATCTCCTTCAACACATTTATTCCCATGATAACATCAATAATTAAATCAATATCCTCAACCACACACATATAGAAATGATAAAAAAAATTTGAACAACCAGACACTATCCACCAATTTAGACCTACCAGTCTTCTTAACTGACAACATTATAGAACAAACATTCTGCAAAAGGAAGAAAGTGAAACTACAAAGAATTATAGGACATCAACAATGTGCATTTTTGGATAAGTGAAACATCCAAGATGCTTACATATTGTTTAGAAAACTCGTCAAATCTTACCATAGGAACCACACACCAACACCTCTAGCACTGAATATAGACTTCAAAAAAATCATTTGAAAACATTAATTGGAACTATCTTATCCAATGCATCTTAGTTGTATTCAATGGATATATGCATGTATCTCCACATGAAAATTCCCAATCCTCAAATATGGATTTTCCTTTGGTTATTTCAAAAACTTAAATGGTCTTAGACAAGGGGACCCACTTTCACCATACTTACTAATTCTTGTTGTCTCCATTCTTAAAAATGTGATAAAAATGGGCACACAAAAGGGTTTGATTTAATTTCCCACAAAATGTTTAGAAAACATTATACCATACGTTGAGGATACCCTTATATTCATCAAACCAAATGGCTCTGCATCATTGACACTATCCTATTTTGGGCATCTTATCATATATGACTGGACTAAAGATTGACCTCTACAAATATTCTATCATAGGTACACATATTTATTTTGGTCTAACACAATGATAACAAGAACTTATAAATTGCAAAGTGGAAACACATCCATTCATACATCTTGATCTTCTAGTATCACTACACCCCCTTCCAAAAGCCATAGGGAACCTCATCATAAAAAAAACTTAATCTTCAATCAATTCATAGAGAAACAACTTCCTCGACATCATTGGTAGACACACCCTCTTGAACTACACACTACATGCTCACCACATATTATTTTAGTTGTATCCCATTTCCGACCAACATCATGCACTTCATTGGAAGAATTGGAAGAAAATTCCTCTAGAACCACTCTAAAATGGCATCCATCTAGCAAATTGGGATACTATTTGTGTGCCAATTATTTATGGGGTATGGGGGGATAATGAACCTCAAGATACATGCTCTCTATCTGATATCCAAAATTATAGCAGCAGTCAAGTCTCATAGAAATTGCATATGGAAGGAATTCAGTATCAAATATTACTGGAAAAAAACCTTGGTCAAGCATCACAAAAGTATAATACCTCCACTATGTAAACAAATTAGCAGACATATACCTCACATACAAAGCACTATGAACACTCCACCACTTGTTGTTAAACACATCCTATTCTAGAAAATCCCAAGGTACCATGAAATTACCATTCAAAATTGGAATTACAACATCCAAATCCCCACCCATCTCTAACCTAAGGGTTGTAACCACCATGACCTTTTGAGTAACTAAAGAAACAACTTATTGAACAAAACTCTCTCATCCCACATTCCTTTTGACACCAATTAAGGACATCCTTCATCACATGGAAGACAACACAAAAAACCATATTTCATTAATATGAGGTCCATAGTTCACACCATACAAAGCATACATATTCTTCCCATATGGAGTATACACCTGTCCAACCAAAGAGATCTAGAACGTCAAAGGACCTTTTAAAATCAAATTCGTTTTATGGCTTACTATAGAAATATCTTATAACGTCACATTTAGAGGCGTCTGTTGTATCCAAAAAACCGACACCTAAACCCTACAACGTCGGCTGAAGACACAAACTGACATCTATATGTGAAAACCGGCCAGACATGGGTATCGCTTTCTATTTTGTGTTGGTTGCACAATAAGAAACTGACTCCTAAAATCATCTGCCAAATCCAAATTTTCTAGTGCAAAAAAATTGCCTCCAAAGTTTCACATACGGCGTAGGTTGTTTACCAAATAACCGACGACTAACAATTTTTCGCGAGACAGAAATCGGGCCCACTTTTGTCGTCAATTTTCTTGAAATAAACGACACTGATATGATTTTGTGCACTGTCCCCGTGAAAACTTTTAGGGTTTAGGTTTCCCAATTGGCATTGATTTATTACGGCAACCGACGCTTTTGGGTCTTAGGTGTCAGTTTCGAAAACAATCGAAAATGATTGTTAACTTAATAACCCCTACAAAACAGACTCTTCCCCATTCTCTGTTTCATTGTGTTCGATCTCTAGCGATTCTACTCGACCTACCACCGTCTTCCGTCGTCGCTGCCTTCTTGTGTGCTCAACGCCACTGCCTGCTCGTGTGCTCAATGTCGTCGCCTGACTGTGTGCTGAATGCCGCCGCCGCCTGCTCAATGCTATTACCGCTATTGTCGTTCGACTGAGCTACTCCTCTTCTTCCTCCACGAGCTCTCTGCCGACATGTACATTTTCTTCTACTCTTCTCCATGTTCGATCATCCTCCTACTCTTCTTCTTCCTGCTCCTCTTATTCCTCCTCTTCGTCTTCCTATGCCTATGTCCTTGACGCCGGAGGTGGCTGTCGCTACCTATTCCAGAACAAGGGAGGTGGTCGAACCCTACTCCATCGCTGACAGTGATGAAGAGGACCTCTTCTTCTTCCTGCTCCTCTTCTTCCTCCACTCGTCTTCCTACAATATTTCTCCTCTCTTCTTCCACAACTCTTCTTCCATGTTAATTCTTCCTGCTCCTCTAAAATTTATGCTTATTGCCACCTAATTAATTCATTATAATATAATTGCGTTGATGCACTTGTGCTCTTGGGCTGAATTCAGTTGTCGTGTCATCCATTTGCATTGTTGACTTGCATATATTTGTTCTTCAGCCTTCAAGTGAGGTATAATTTGACTCTGCCAATGTGACATTAGGCTTCATTTTGATTCAAATCTTGTGCTTGCATATATTTGTGCTTCTAATCCTCATGCTTGACCTAATTCAGTAAATTTTGATGCATGTTGAAATAAGATTCAAACTTTTCCATTCTAGCATCCTAATTTGATTTGATTATGTGCTTTGAACCTTGAAACATATGTGTTAGAGATACATTGATGTTGAATCTCAAACTTCACTCACATGTGGGTCTTCTATTTCTAAAATGATTATGTGCAACTCCTAAATCAGTAACATATATTATTCTTTGTGCACCCAAATACCTTGTGAATCATGTAAGTGCCCTAAGGTGATTAAGTGCCTAAATCTTGACTTGAAATATGACCTAGTATGTATGTTGATATATGATGCTCTAATCTCTTGAAAGTCTTGCCGTAAAGACCACCCCTACTGTGTAATGATTTCCAATCAGTATCTTGATGTTTTCGATGATACATAAAACCTAGGATATGAATGATGAAACTATGATCATATATATAGTACTGACAACATATATACATGTATTTTGTTGGCCTAGAAACCCATCTGAGATTTACTCATTAGGAGTAAATCTTTAATATTCCCTGGTTTGGGACTGTTCTTGAACACTTAATCTAACTTAGGATGTAAGTGTATAATGTGTATTGGGTTTTCAAGAAAATTTCAGTAGCATTCCCCATTTGTTTTCTAAGTACATATGTACTTCGAGAACAACAGGGAAATGCTACCAAAATTTTCTTGAAAACCCAATACACATTATACACTTACTAATGAGATTAGGTGTTCAAGAATGGGATAGGTGGTACACATATTGTAGGTATAAGAATGGCAACACATGTATTTGTTGGCCTAGAAACCCATCCAAGATTTACTCATTAGGAGTAAATCTTGGATATTCCCCGGTTTGGGACTTTTCTTGAACACTTAATCTCACTTAGGATGTAAGTTTATAATGTGTATTGAGTTTTTAAGAAAATTTTGGTAGCATAATCTCTTAACCTTAGACCCTAATCTTTCAACCATAAACCCTAATATATACTTGTTTTCTCTTTGATCATAGAATGGATAGATCATGGATGTCCATTCCAAATCGCTGCACCCCAGAGTTTATTTCTGGTCTTGATCAGTTTATTAGATTTGCCGAGGAACATAGGAAACAACCTAGAGATATGTTCTACTGTCCATGTAGGCATTGCAGTAAAATCTTGAAAATCAGCACTAGTGACGAAATCAAAAGTCATGTCATGTGCAACGGGATTGTACAAGGCTATACAGAATGGCACTGGCATGGAGAGATTTCAAACTTGAAATCAGTGGATGTCGATAGCAGGGCTTGTGTGGAAGAAGAAATTGTCTCCGATGATGTAGATGTGAACAAACCAGTTCCAGTAGACATCGTTGATGTGATGCTGGATAGTTGTGGGGTAGAGCACATCGATCCACCTCCCATGTTTAGAAACATTGTGCATGATGCTGAGATACCGTTATACACAGGTTTTACTGAGTTTACGAAGCTTAGCACTGTGTTGAGATTGTATAAGCTGAAAGCTAACAATAGATGGAGCGACAAAAGCTTCACATCATTGTTGTATTTGTTGAAAGAAATTCTTCCAAAAGGAAACGAGCTGCCAATCTCAACATACCAGTTAAAGAAATTGTTGTGCCCAATGGGAATGGAGGCCAAGAAGATACACACATGCCCAAATGATTGTGTATTATTTCAAAAGGACTATGCGGATTTGAAAGATTGTCCAAAATGTGGTGCATTAAGGTATAAATTGATGACTTCGGGGGATTCCAAAACTGGTTCTCCTGCCAAGGTGATGTGGTATCTACCTATAATATCACAGTTTCAATGCTTGTTTTCCAATCCGATAAATGTGAAGAATTTGAGGTGGCATGCAGATGTTAAGAAAAATAATGATGGGATCCTACAACATGTGTCTGATTCCCCACAGTGGAAGAAGATTGATTTATTGTACCCTAAATTTGGTGAAGAAGTCAGGAATCAAAAACTTGGGCTTTGTACAGATGGGATGAATCTGTACAGGACATTGAATATCCAACATAGCACTTGGATGGTTATGCATGTTATATACAATCTTTCTCCCTTATTGTGTATGAAAAATAAGTACGTTATGCCATCATTGTTGATATCAGGCCATAAACAACCTGGAAATGATATCGACGTTTATCTTGAATCTCTGATTGATGACTTAAAGAAACTCTGGGGAGAATGTGTGATGACCTATGATGCTTCACAAAGAGAGACATTTCATTTGCATACTATGTTGTTTTGCACTGTCAATGACTTTCCAGCATATGGAAATTTTTCTAGATATAGTGTCAAAGGATCTAAAGCATGTCCTATATGTGAAGAGAACACTGATTCAATACAACTAAAACATGGTGGCAAGACTGTATATCTTGGTCATCGAAGGTTTCTTCCAAAATTTCATCTGTATCGTAGGTTGAACAAAGCATTCAATGGATGGAATGAGGAACAGAGTGCACCTAAACCTATACTAGGGGAGGTTGTTAATGAAAGAGTAAAAGAATTTTCCAATGAATTTGGTAAGTGATCACAATGTACCATGGCCACATGGAGTGACAAATCTTTATTCAATAAGAAGTCAATATTTTGGGATCTTCCTTATTGGAGTTCTTTGGAAGTCAGGCATTGTATTGATGTCATGCACATTGAGAAAAATGTATCTGATAGCGTCATTGGTACTCTGTTGAATATACCAGGTAAGACTAAAGATGGGATAAAATCCAGAATGGACCTACGTGAAATGGGAATAAGGACAAAATTAACAAAAGTAGTTAGTAGTGATTGGAGAACATACTTTCCTCCCTCTTGTTACACATTGTCTAGAAAGGAGAAGAAAGCTTTCTGTGAATGCTTGCTAAATGTTAAGGTGCCACAGGGTTACTCACCCAACATCCGTAGATTGGTATCAATGAAAGATCTAAAGTTGATAGGTCTTAAATCTCATGATTGTCACACTCTAATGCAACAAATATTTCTGTGGCAATTTTATCTATATTGCCGAAGCATGTAAGGTTTGCAATCACCAAACTTTGTTTCTTTTTCAACAGTCTATGTAGCAAAGTTATTGACCCTAATACTCTCGATAAATTGCAAAGAGAAGTTTTTGTTACCCTATGTCAGTTTGAGATGTATTTTCCTCCTTCGTTCTTTGATATCATGGTACATCTTATTGTTCACTTGACTAGGGAAGTGAAAATATTGGGACCAGTTTTCTTGCATTGGATGTATCCCTTTGAACGATACATGAGCTTTTTTAAAGGTGATGTTCGAAACCGTTATCAGCCTGAAGGGAGTATTATTGAGGGTTATGTGGCGAGAGAGGTTATGGATTTTTGCAATGACTTTCTGAGTGGTAATGATGCTCCTGTTAATGACAAGAATATTGAGGAGCATTTTGGCAAAGGAATTTTGGGATCACGGATGAAAGTAATTAGCCGTGAACAGTTGGAACAAGGTCACTTTTATATTTTACACAACATCGACGAAGTGAGTGTTTATATTAAGGAACATATCAATTTCATCAAGAGACAATATCCTTGAGCCAATTCAATGTGGCTTCCTAGAGAGCGTAACAAGACATTTATTAAGTGGTTTGAAGATAAAGTCTTACATCAACTATCTCAAACACCAGATAATCTTATTGAAACTATCAAATGCCTCACCTTTAAACCAAAATTGAATGTTATGTCTTATGAAGGGTTTGACATAAATGGATTCTCATATTACACAAAGCGTCAAGATGATAAGAGTGTCATCTAAAATAGTGGGGTCACCCTTCAATCGTCTTCATTGTTTTTTGCAAGTGTAAAGGATAAGAGTCCACGTGAAGCTAAAATGTCATATGACGGTGTCATTGAAGACATATGGGTGTTTGACTATGTAGATTTCAGAATTCCACTCTTTAAATGTAATTGGGTTGATAACACCAAAGGAGTTATAATGGATGAATTGGGTTTCACATTAGTGAACTTTGAAAAGATTGGCGAGAAGGGTGAACCATTCATATTGGCATCACAGGCGAAAACAAGCCTTTTATATCGATGATCTTGAAAATGATAAATGGTCGGTTGTTATTCATGGTAAAAGATAGTTCATCGAAGATCCTATAGATGAAGAAGAGTACTATGATAAGTATGATGACTCCAGTCCATTATCAGTTGGGTTGCCAACACCACCAAATATTGAAGCTAATGATGACTTGTATGTGCGCGGAGATCACAATGAAGGATTTTTAATTGATAAAAGATCACAATATTAGAGGCATGCATGTTTATATTTTTTATATGTTTTATTTTTCTAAATGTGAATTGTACAATGTTTTATTATCTTCTAGTTATGTCAAATGCTAAATGTTTGATTTTTTAATGGCATTTTCAGATGGTTGAGCATGAGCATGATGACCGTGATGATGATTATTGTGAGGGTGAGGATATCAATGTGTTACCTCATAATGTATGTTTTAAAAATATATCTGATATTTCTATATATATATGTCCATTTATAGTTATATCATGTATGTGTGTTTATTTTGTCAAATTTTAGTTTGATGATGTAACCCCTGAAGAACTTGGGCCACTTGATGAGTAGCAAAAAATTTTGAAAAAGTGAGGGGCATCACTATGATGAACAAGTTACTACAACAAAGGGGCAATGGACCCAAACTGGCTGTGGATTTTGATCATGCAAGAAATCCAACTGGAGTGAACCGCAACTCGTGTATTTCATATCTTGGGGTTCTTACTCGTAGCCATTGTAGTCCTATGTAGAATCATGGCATAAAGTTCCTACGGGGAATAAAGACTTAGTATGGAAGGAACTATGTGTGAGTTATTATTATTTGCAATTCTATTTTGTAGATTACTATTTTTTTGGATACTAGTTAATAGCAATTCTATTTTGTAGAGTATATTTGAACTGGAAAAAAAGTTGTATTGTAAATGTGTGATGCAACACTGTGGGAGGGTCCTAAGGAACTATAGGACAAATCTCACCCGAGATTACATACGAGATGTTGAGAAGAGGAAGAAGAAAGCCACTAAGCAATGGAACTACCTTGACCCCAATGAATGGGAGGAGTTTGTTACCAAAAGAAAAATTGATGAATTCAAGGTATTAAGCGCCACTCCCAATTTAACTAATATATATTCTTATGTATTCACCTATTCAAGATTAACCTTTAGTGTTACTAACCAAATCAATGTGCTTACTAATAAGGCTATCAATGATGCTCAAAGATCAAGGAGTGCACTGAATGTGCATGACCACACAATGGGTCCAAGAGGCTATGTAGGCATTGATGAGCCTTAAATGTGGGTCCATGAATGGATTCATGTCTAGGTTAACAGACTTCTAAAATTTATAATACTCGAATGTTTAAGACACCTGGAACTAGCACATGGTCGAAGTAGTTCGGGGTCGAACACAGGGATTGAAAGAACGACACTTCAGAACTCAAGTTTTACATGTATAAGCATATCAAATAGGTTGAAGGATAAGATTTTTTGTAACTAAAAAGAATTATAAAGCATTTAAACTAAAAGACTATATCCAACTAGAGTTACTAGGAAAATTTAAGGTTTTTGGGTTTTAGAGATTTTTATAAATGTTTAATATAACTGAAACTGAGGAGATAAAACTATCTTTGAGGTAAAGCACGAAGGATGAAAACTTGGGCATAACAAGCGGCAGTGGGAAACATCCAGCACCAACTTCTCTCAAAGAGAGTGCCTCTAACTACGTACCAATACCCTCTCCCAAGAAAAATGGACATAGATTAGAGTGGAGAGATAAATCGGGGCAAACCCAATCCTGGATACTCTCGTATACCCAGATCAGACCAATCTCTAGAGTTACAACATCCCTATCTCAAGGGAGGTGAAATGGGAAACACAATTCAATATCTAGTCAAAAGTGTGGTCCATGCATAAAAGACTAGAGCTCAGATGCTATAAAAAATCATCCAACAAAATGGAACCATACATAGAACAACATGAGATAAACTCCAAGATTCCAATAAGCTTAAATATGTAGAGAGGTTTTAGTTACAATGCAATGATAATTGAAATCAAAATGTTGAAAAAGGAAGATAGGTATCAGCCTCCTTGATGTAGAAGGTTGATATACCGCTTCTAACCTGGTACCGGGCATGAGCTCTACCCGATATGCCCATGTCGGGCTCTTGACCGTGTGAGGTTTTGAGCTGTGATGGCTAGGGGTGTATCGGGAGGGACTCCCTACCCGATATGGCCATGTCAGACTGCCATCCCTGTCGGGCGACATGCCTTGACGGTTGGTCTGTATCGGGTTCAGTATCGTGTCGGGTTAGGAATCACTTAGGCTCTTAGATTCCTTGTATTGGGTGTAGAAGGGCGAGGCATCTCGGGTAGAAGCTCATCTAGGAACCTAGCATATTGGGGTTGCCTTCTCAGTCGTATCGTGTTGCTATGACTACCGGGACGAGTTCTAAGTGAACTGCTCCCACCCCTCTTGGGTTGGGGGCGTGCTCACCTAGTATCGCCTGACATGCCTGGGAACTCGACGCACTAGCTCTGCTTCCATAGTTAGCTCTCATAGGGTTCCGACCCATCCCATCGAAGTCCTATAACTGCTATTTATAGGCAGCGGCTGGGAGGGGTTGCGGCCCTCATTGAGCCACATGTCCTTTGCCTACCTTGTCTTTCTGGCTTTGGGGAGAAGGCCACAAAGTCCGTTACCCGGTACGACTGATGGGGGCCGATGCGTGCCGGGTTGCGAGTAAGTCATGATTTCTCATTGTCTTGTAAAGGTCCTGTCGGGCTGGTGCATCGATAGGAGACCTTGTCACACGGTAGACTCCATCAAGGAGACATGTCATGGTGGGCAAGAATCCATGTCGGGTAAGAGTCGTGCCACCCGTCAGTACCTCCTTGTGTGGCATGCCTGTGTCAGGTTGTTGCCATGACGGGCAAAAACCACGACGCGTATTGGGCATGTCGTTTTGCCAGAAAGGGGTCGGGACAGTTTGGTTGCTCGTGGATGGGCCGGGACAGGCCCATTCAGCACTCTTTGGGTGGAAATACGAGGGAAACCCTACAAAAGATGGGAAATATTGTTAGGAGCATAGTGTGGGTCATTTCTGTAGAAATGATGAGATACAATGGAGAGGAAGACAGTGTAGGAGGCAGATTTGATAATAAAATATAGGCTTTAACATCAATAAAATGGGTGTTATCAACTCCCCCAAACTTAGCATTTTGATTGTCCTCAATCAATCTGTACTTGTTCTAACACTTTATTTGCAATACTTCTTCACAACTAGACATAGTTATCGGACAAGGGGTTTAAGCGAGTTTTTGGGATGTCCTAGGCAAAATTATGTCTAACTACGAGCAATGGAATTTATTTTTCCTGCCTTATTTAAGAAAAAAATTCCTTTTCAACTTCGGCAAGACTTGGGTGCATGATTTCAAAGTTAGCTTTCACACCAAACAACTTGGAAGTAGAAATTGGGTTTTTTTGGGTAGGCTTAAAGCTTTTTGGGTTTTTCTTTTTTTCCATCGGTCCATCCAGGTACGGGTCCATTAACGGGCAAGTGGTCCCTACAACCCAAGCCAAGTTGGCTTTAGAGCAGTGATTTCACATCCTACACACCACTATCCCGGGTCTACCATGCCTACAGATGGGTATTTTTGGAAAGAAAAGTGTGTGTATTTTTTTTCATTTGGTACAACTCTCATGCTTTTATTCACCCTCATAAGGCTTTTCTCTCTTTTTGGGGTTTTAGGTGGGTAGGGGAAACAAAAGAAAGTTCGCTATTTGGGCAGCCTTTTCCTTCACATACACATTTCTTAGCTGTTGCGAGATTATTTTTCAAAATTGGCATAGAAAAGTTGTAGTTTTTGTCGTTTGAGACTGTGCTTTTGAAAAGAACATAACAAAAATGTGCACTGCCTTAGACAGGGAGAGAATGAACTGGAAGAAGTAGTACAAGATATTTACTATTAAGTGTCTTTGTACAATTTTTTAGAGGCAAACAGTTGTATATGTACTATTTTGTATCAGACATGTATGTATACGTACACAAGGTATGATTAGGAAAAGAAGAAAGGCAAAAAGGGAAAAAATTTAGTACCTCCCTCACAGCTATATAGTATCCCCCCCAAACTTACCCCACACTCTATCCCAGAGTTGTGACATAGATAAGGTAGGGTAGTGATAAGTCAGTGAGGGTTTAGCTAGTATGTGCAACTTCATCTGATAGAAGCTCCATCACATACTCTCCTCATTTTTTGTGATAGTCAATGTGGTGGAGTTTTTTTGGTGTTTGTTTCAGCGCCACTGAGCTATAGATCCATTCTGGCACGTAGATGTCGTAGTCATTTGATTGTGGAGCTTGTTGAGGACTGTGGTGGTATAATTGAAGCTCGTGCCACTTGTCCGTCGGGTCCTCCATGTATGGCTGGAGCAACGTCACCACTTCGATGAAGTATTTGAAAACTACTAGAGGGCGGATGAATAGAGTTTTCTAAAGATTTTAATAATTAATTAACTCAAACAATCAATCACAAAGATATTGGACAAGGAGACAAGAGTTTAGAGTGGTTCCAACCTTAGCAAATACTAAGGAAGTCAGTCCACTACCCGGTTGCTTACCCAACCGGGATTTGAAAAGAAATTTATTTTATTACCTCGCAAGGATTTTACATAAAATACAATTTCTTTTCCTAAACCCTTCAAGCAGCCTTCACCTAGAAGTAATCGCCCAACCTTGAAGCAGCCTTCACCTAGAAGTAATTGCACCACCTTGAAGCAGCCTTCCTCTTGAAGTAGCTTCCCGTTGCAATAGCCTTCTTGAAGTAGCTTCCCGTGCGATAGCCTTCTTGAAGTAGCTTGAAGTCCCCTTCTCCACCTGAGAAGTCAAACTCTCTCCAATCTGCAGCCTCCAACCCTAGGAGTAGCAAGGAGAATACAAAGGATAAAAAGGAACAAGAAATGAAATAGAAATTACAACTTATCCTTTTAAGCACAAGGCTTGATTTGCCTATATCAAGCGTATTGATCTCCTAACCAATGAGTGTAGAAGTGTAAGTGCTGTAGTAAGGAGATGCTAGCCTATAGGACACGAAATTTGAGCTAAGGGGAAAGTAGGCCAATGATCACAATGCTCAAATTGCTTGCAACAGATTGCTCAAGTATGCTCAAGTATTTTCTCAAGTGTAGCAAGTGTAAAACAAGTGAGTTTGGGTGTCCTATGGCTTTTCCTATTTATAGGAATGGCCTAAGGATGCTTAAGGACGTTCTAGACAACTTCTAGGGGTTTCTAAGTGCTTAACTAGACGTTAGGTACAAAGTTGTTGCTTTAACAACGGCTAATTAATTAATTCTGCAGTTGCTGTCAGAGACCATCTCGGTCGACAAATGGTCGACCGAGATACCTACTCGGTCGAACTTTTGTCGACCGACAGGCTCTCTGGAACAAGTGATTTGCAACGTCTTTCATCAACTGCCAACTAACTTTTCTGTTGTGTCTAACGGCTACTTTGGATCTTTCTCGGTCGAGAAGATTGTCGACCGAGAGTGTCTCGGTCGAGGAGTTTGTCGACCGAGATTGATCCTGTTTCAAGGTTTCAATTTAGGCACTAATTATGTGTGTGAGTGTGCATAAGTAACCCTATTTGAATGGGATGACTTGTCTAACTGTGGTGTTTAGCTAGGGAGAATCTAACACTTGATTTACATGCAATTCTAAGTACTTTTACATTATATTTTTGTACAAGTTTTTACAACAGTGATTACATTGCATGAAAATATAAATATGTAAGCTTGTAGATTTTCCCTTGTTGCTTTGTCATCCTGCACACTCAAGTAGCTCGTTAGATTAATAAGAATGAAATGTTTGTCATAATCAAAACAAAGGGATTTATAGATGTCCATTTAGCCAACAGTATTTCCTCGCTAAGCATTCGATGGATGTCAGTGGGGTCGATGTACACTGTGCCAGATAGTTTTTGATGGCATTAGAGCTGTTGTAGAAGAAAGTGGCACGCATGTAAGTGTACACCATCAGGAGCATCCAATGGTTTTTATATAGCATTGGAAAGAAGATGACGTGTGACATGTTTCTATGTAGCTGCCGTTGAAACATCCAGCTTGCTCCTGTCTCATTGGCCAGGATGAGATTGTTGAACAATAAAGGGCTGACGATGTAGGCATGTTCAAACTTCTTCAATAGAATTTGGATGTAGGTTGTCGCTACTGTCAACGCTTCATTGGTGAGTATTTCTCACAAAACTTCAATCCGCTACCTTGTCCCGTAGACGTCCATGGCTGTCTGTACTTCTTCTCTTGAAGGGCTGCCAGGCTGAGAAGATTCTGACTCTACATCTGTATCCAGTAGCTCCTCTGGTAAATCTGTGTCTTGAAAGTAGCGTCTGTCCTTGATTAGCAGTAGCGCATACTTGCTTCGTAGTTGATAGAAGTTTTGACCCTGGAGCTGCCTTATGTATCCAAATATATTTAGTAGCTCCATTGCACACAGGATGATGAAGGTACTATTTCTGCTTTCTGGCTCCTCTTGGACTAGGAAGTCTGTGAGTGAGAATAAGTTCCAAATGTCATTGTGGCATCAGACTCCTTTCTCGATTATTCGATGAAGACACATCGGAAGAAGTCTGAGACGTTTGTCTTTGGGGTGTATGAACCTTTATCCTGTGTGTTGGACCTCCGCGTTGCAGCAACAGATGAGGGTGACGTCATGGTTGTAGAGGTCCGCCACAGAGAGGAACCCGTTCTTTCTGTGCTTGTAAGTGGCCAGCACCAGGCTTGGACTGTGCTCTTCGATGTGGTAGAGCATATCTTCCACCTACTTCGTGTCATATGCCCCTGCCATTATCCTTCTTGCCAAGGCTGGGTTGGCATTGTAGATAAACTACCGGCATGTCCTAATGGCAATATTATCGATCATCACACCCTCTAAGACCCTGAAGAGCACCTTTTCCATGATGACTGGCGAGTGGAACATGCTTATCAACGCTCTCTATTGTACATAGAAGTAACTGGCACTCCAGATGATAGCTTCTTCATCTACCTACAGGCTTAGGATAATGTTCAGTAGCTTCTGGTCCTGGATCGTCAGGTAGCCGATGGCTCTCCTATCGAAATCAGCCATCTTGAAAGAAGGGATCTCTGACGGTGCAAAGAATGCATCTTCCATCGAAGTCTTTGCTCTGGGGGGATTGTTATTGATGGAGAAGTATACATATCCCCCTTCTCCCTCTGATTCTTCAGATGAACCCTCCTCTAGTCCGATAAATATGTCTTCATCTTTAGGATGGTCTAGGGAGGGTATGGGAGCAGCGGTGTCGATGCCGCAGGCACTCTCTTATCCTGCTGGAGCCCCGTCGACAGTTTTATTCGTCACTTCTTCTACTGGCATTGTGGAGGGCTCATTGGAGGAGGAAGAAGACGATGATCCAGAGGAGGACACCAAAGAAGAAGGTTGAGAGACAGAGCCTGGCGAAAACGACGATCACCTGGGACGCCTTGAGTGGGGGTGTTCATCCCTCCGGTTCAGCGTTTCTTCAATTGCATGGGTGTGTTATTGTGCCGCCTGCATTGTATTGTGTAGCGCCTCCAGTTGGCCAAGCAGGCCAACTAGGGTTAACAATTGGCGCTCCTTCTTGTTTAACCTCCTCTGGAAAACATTGAACTTGTGGGTTAGGGAAGTGAATGTAGCTATATGGTTTCTTGTTACCTCCACCAAGTTGTCAAACTCGAAGCTGAAGATTTGCCCCAACGATGAGGGAGTTGCAGCTGATCGGCTTCCAGTTCATGTAACGCTCCTCACGTGAGAAGCTCGGCCCGAAGAGTGTGCGTCATCAATCGGGCCCGAGTCCATCAGAACTGTCCATGAGGGCGTGGCTTCAGGGCGAGATGTTGGCACCTTTGTGATTGCCTCCGCCTTGTCAGTTTGGGGTGGTGGAGAAGGGCATAGAGTAGGAGGATGCTGATTTACCATCCCACTCTCAGTGTCCTCCTCCGCAGCAATCACTAGTGTCATTGGCAGTGGCGGTGGTGTTGGTTGCATAGCCCTGAGCTCCATCTCCAGGAGCTCAGCAAATGCGTCATCGCTACTGTGGGGTGCGTTCAGCTGTGTCGATGCCTCTGTCGTCTCAGGCAGGGCTGAAGCTTCAAGAGTTGTAGCTACCTCTACCACAGCGGCCTTTGGGGCTATCATCATAGCAGCAGCCCCAATGGTCTGGATGACCTCCACGATCGTTGTTATTTCTTCAGTAGCCGCAGCAGGCATAGTTGTGGTTGTCGTGGCTGGTTCGGTGGTGGCGGCAGCGGTTGCGAGATCGACAACTACTGGTTGTATGGTGGTAGTGGATGGCTCAGCGGTGGCGATGATAGGCGAGTCATCGATGGTGACTGTCGATGATTTGTCTTGCTGAGCTTCGAAATGGATTTTCCTTCCTGTAGTGACCACCCTTTCTTGTATGATTTTAGTTGCGGCATAGCTGGCTTCAACGATTATGGCTTTGATTTCTTCCTTCATGAAGACTAGCTTCTCTACGTCATAGTTGACACTGAGTGGGAGGGGCAGGAGCAGATCTGTCCTCACAAATTTGTAGAAGAAGCAGCTTCTCTCCATCTTGATAATGTTGGCCCTCATGAGGAACTTTCAGTCTATCCTATCGTTGCCCCTTGTTCTTGATAGGCTACAGGGCTCTCTAGGGTATCTCAACCATGCCGCGATTAGATTGATGAGCCCTCTCATATTGTACTCTTTGGTGGCATCCTTCATTGGATGTAGCCTGTTGAGTAGGAACCACCCCTGGTTGATCATGCAACCCTCCATCATGTACCACATGAGGTGGAGTTGTTTAGTGTACAAATTACTGGTATCGTACTTGCTGAAGAGTAGGCTTGCCACGAATTATTGGATTATTCTCCAGAAGCGGGAATGCACTGCCGCCACCTTGCTTCCCGGCTTGAACGAAGATTTTCCAGTTAGACTCCTCCAGAGTGCATGGATATGTATATGTATATGTATATAAAACCAAATCCCTCATTAAATATTAAGTTTTAGATGCCTTCCAAATGTGACACACGTGAAAAGCTTGATCGACCAAGTGTGGGCACACCCTAGCGTGGTGCACCGTCTATCTCATGGAAGCGTGAACGATGAATGTGTGGGTCTGCCCTAGCAGGGTGCATATTCATCGTGTTTGCTTTGGGTCAAACTTAACAAGGTGACCTAGATAGGATCTAGCACCTTGAGGCATGGAGGTGATCATGGCAAGGAGTTGCATATGACATCTTATCAAGAGTTGCATATGATGCAATTGGCAAGAGTTGCCTACCTGAGAGATCTAAGTTGTGGGTGATAGCCCTAGCTGGTTCATGACTTAGAGGACTTCAGGATCTTGCCCACTAGAAGGTTGTACGCTGCAATCTTCCGAATTGATGGTGAGGGCTATCAATTTGAACTAAAATAGTGGGAGCGATAATTAATTAAAGGCCTAATTTTATCGTCAACTTTTCAAATCAATCAAACAAGTCAAAAGAGTTTTGGACTAAAATTGCATATATTTCCTTTTGTTAAAATAAATGGTTAATCAACAAATCACTTTATTTGCGATCTGTCTTTGAGACCAAAAAGTAAATGGGAATAATTCCACGAATGGTTAGGATGATGAGAAGTGTTCTCAAAGAGCGAAAGCTCTAAGTCTTAGTTATACCAAGACCAGATGAACTCAATCCCACCACATCAATGGCTGAAAGTATGCTTATGGAAGCATACCGAGGATGACAATGATGAGGAGTGCTTGATGTTGTGTTCTCTGATCTATGAGTTGCAGAGATAACATGAGACATATGATGTCTCAAGGACATTGTCCTAGTATGTCATGATAGAAGGAGATCCAGTAAGGTATTCACGCACTCAATATGATTGGGTAAGTGGAAAACTGACTAAGAAGGATTCCCTCTAAGCCAAGAGTTGGCTATTGGTATGATACTGCAAATGTTACGAGAATCATACAGTTCATGATAAACTACAACATGAACAGCTTTGACAAGCGTTGACAAAGTTGTTGGACATGCTGAGGACAGTATAGGAAAATATGAAGAAAGACTAACCCTAATCTTTGATGAGATCAATGAAAGGTAAGTCTTAAGGGCAAGGGCAAGGGCAAATCAAAGAAGTGTTCTGATGCTAGCCAACAACCCAATCCGTCTTCATCCTCAAGGCACATGGGGAAAGGGTGTATGAGGCAATTGCCCTCTATATCTGGAAGAACAAAAGAAGATGAAGGAGGGGATGGAGATCTCCACCTAAGGTATCATGAAATGAACCGCTTCTTTATCTGAGGTATATGATACCAAGATATGGATCTATCATATCTGATATGCAAGATCCGCAAAGAAGTGATGGCCTTTGTGAAAGGACCAAGAAAGAAGTACCCATCATTGGAGCAAGTGTTGCTATCATAGATAGGAGAATCTTTCAGTTTATTTCAGCCTAAAGGGCATGAAATAGAGTTGAGAACTGCTATTTCATATATTGCCAATAGATAGAAACACTTTATTTTTGCATATTGTATGACAATGATGGCAATTAATAAAGTTGATGTTTCAATCTTAAAGATATTATCTTTGTGGCAATGCCTTATTTATCTTGTGATACATGGTATGCATAAGATAAAATGATACCTAAAAGATATAGATAACTCAAACAATCAAATTAGCATTAATCATGAGAAATTCATTTCTAGTTTCCATGTGATGGATAAATCTAGACTCTTTTGGTTGGAGAACCAGTAAGAGACATGAATATCTTGGACATGATTGATCAATCTTCACTAATGGTAGTGGGAGAATGATTATCCTATTAGGTATAATACATGTGATGTATTTACATACCTATTGGAACAAATGCTAATACTTCAAATGGTGTTTAGAGAAATACCAATATGAATATCTTGAAGTGTTCAAGATTATCATAGATGAAGTACAAATTTGGTAAAGTGTTAATTCTTGATGAGATCAATGAAAGAAATACTTGGACCAAATGTTTGAGATCCTTATGAGTGATTATGATAGTGTATCATAGTGAACTCATGATTAAGGCATGGTGATGTCTAAATCAAGAAGAACTCATACTCTAAGGAGTTAGAGGATGATTATCAAATAACTAAATTCTTCTTAATAAAAGAATACCCCACAGTAATAAAAGAAATTAAGAATCACAAGGGTTGTGAGTTCTTATATCCTTAACAGATACACCTCAATTATCTATGTGATGAGTTGTTCATGTGATGAGTCAACTATCCAGATGAATACGAGGAACCAAATTTTGAGTTATGGTTTGTGACCATTACATCCTAAATGACATCCATGTGAACCATAAGGTATGACCTTGATAGTGGCACCCATTGGATGAAATCCATAAGTGCAAATGAATCTTAAAGGTTAAGATACATGGATAACATTTTGAGAAGGATGATGCTTGTTGATTGCAACTTAATGACTAAAGGCATTTGGCATATGGATACTAAAACTGCATTCCTATGAGGAATAAAACAAGGATGTGTACGTGACACAACCTATAAGGTTTATGAATCCAATAATGCAAATGAAGTCTATAAGTTACAATGGACTAATCAATGTGATTGATTGAGTACAAGCAACTCAAAATTGGATCTTTACTTTGATGATATAGTCAAAGGGTTTGATTGATATATCAAAGATAAAGAAGGGATCTGTGATTCAGTGGGAGCATGTTCACATTCCACATGTTGATGTGAAATGGAAATGTTCTAGAATGGAAATCCAAAAGTGGAAATTATCTTTAAGGAAGATAGAGATGTTTCCTATGTGATAGGAATAGAGATCTATAGAGATAGTTCTTGAAAACCTCTTGACCTGAAAAGAGAAAGCATACATTGGCAATCTATACTGAAGGGTTCAGTATGCACAGATTCAATGGGAGAAAACTTGTCCATGTTGTATGGAGTTAGTATCCCAAGGCCAAGTGTCCAATTCTTATGAAGAATGGGAACACTAAGAATAGATATGGATCTATCATGTATGTGATCATCCCATTATATTGCATGTATGGACATGGCAAGAACAAAATGCATTCATCATCTTGTATGTAGGACATGACAATATGATGTGCTCATCCTGATAACTCGTATGTGGGACATGACGAGTGGATGTTTGTCTACTTCCAGTAAGGGTTACTGGAAACCATAAGAACTTGATATGTACTTGAGAAGTACTAGTTCTATGGATACAATGAAGAGTTCGATGTAAAGAGTTACATTGTTGCGAACTTCTGAAAAGGATAGAAAATTAGTTGCAAAATATATATGGGATATATAAAGTGAAAGTTTGTTGATAATTGGAAACGCTCCAATAAAGCCATTTAAAAGGAAATGTCGAGTATTTATGTGTTAGAGAACAGCAGTGGATACTATATGGATCTGGAGGTTCATGAGATGAACTTATAGATATTCCGCTCATTGATGACATGTATGGAGTCCTTGATCATGCAATGTGGCAAAAGGTTAGCAAAGGAATACTAGATCGCATATTACGGCAACTCCATCTCATACATGTAACTCATAGCGAAGAGATGTGAGACATGCAATTTATACTGACTTTGGCAAGGTGTTGCCATAACTCACTATGTTGGCACAAGAGCACAGTAACATGTAGGACATGTTTGAAGATCACTATGAATATGATTCAAGGGTGATTGGCTTGCAGTTCAAGTGGGAGTCTATTGGTATGTATGCCCTGAGAGCCAATCATGGGATGATTGGTGGGATGCATTAAGATTGATTTGATAAAGATCAAAGGCAAGCTTCCAATTCTTTCTGGTTCAGTCATATGAGATAGTGATAGAACAGATTGAATGTCTAGAGAATGACATTACTCAATGACGTATGCCTTCAGGTTCAAGACCTGAACTATGAGATCATACGGATGCTAAGAGTTTGTACATTCTTGTTATGTCCCTAGTCAGATGTCATTGTGGAAGGTAGATAGACAGCAATGACACATAAGACTAGATTGTGGTGTTGGTTGATGACAGAATATCATTAGTCATGATATAGAGATATCAAACCAAACACATAGGTACTTGTTAGAGAACAAGTGTACTGGACAGACCCACCGTGAGTTTGACACATGGAACCATGACATGGTAGTCACAGTCAGTACTCACAGTGATGGTGGTGCGTGTGATTCTTTGACCTGAAATCACTACACTCAACACATGTTGTTGGGCACGATTTGACATCATCAAACGCAGTCCTGGAACATGGGTTGCTATAAAGGTGATGATTGGGTGGGTTTGACACATGTGGATTTTGAGGGGTGAGTGATAGATATGGGATTTGTCCCTCCTGAGGGAGTTTGATATCCAAGGCCACTTGATGAGTAGGATTTAAATAGGCGTGCGCACGCATGTGTGAATCAATATGTGATATTGATGTCATACATATCTCTTCCAATCTACTCTGAGATCAAGAAAGTGAATAAACGTTGACAGGATGACTTTCCGTGCCTCGAGTTCATTCAGGATATTAGTGACAAAGGAATTATACATTCACTGTAACACCATTCACGGATTGTAGGATTGAAAGTTGTTCTCCAACTTTCTTTTTCACTTGGGTAGCACTGATGTGTGACTAGGCTCCACTCTTTGCTTGTGAAGTCATAAGTGTTATGGACTTTCACTGCCAACGTGAAATGGACCTGCAGGGTCACACACATAGGATTTAACTTGGAAGAGGAGTTTTGTCCACAAACAATGTTTAGATTGATTACTAAAGGAGTTTAGTAGTTCAATTAAACACTCAATCAATTGATAGCTCAAAATCATAATGTTCAAGGTGTTGGACTGATTGATTAGAGTATCGGATTGTTTGAAACTGCAATTGACTGATTCTACACAGTCTGCACTCCCAACCGATCGGCTCATGAGATGAACCGATCGGCTAAGCTTGGTGAACCGGTCGGCTCAGGTGGTGAGTCGATCGGCTCATGGTCAGGGTGAAACGATTGCTTCTAGTGTTGAAACGATCGGTTCAACTGATGCAACCAAGCAAGTTGGGAAAGTCGGATTGGTGAGAATTTTCCTTACGTTTCACTTGCCCAATTTGATTGGAACAAGGATTGGTATTTGATACCAATTAGAAACAAAAGAGGGAAATTCGATCGGGAACTGATCAGGACCACGAACCGATCGGTTTAGAAAGTGAACCGACCGTTTCATGGGTCCCAACCGATCGGTTGTGTATCAACCGACTGGCTCAGATCCCCAACCGACCGTTTCAGAAATGAAACGATCGGTTTAGATTGTGAGTTGGTTGTTTTTGTGGAAAATCTTGAACCCTTCTACTCCTGCTTTAGTCCCATATTGCCCGGGATGGAGAACCTTGTCCCATGACCCTCCTATATATATAGGGGTATTGGGGGCTTCTCAAAGTACAACTCAGTGCAACCAGTTGCTCTACAAAGTTGTTGTTCTCTCTGGTTTTGGTAAGCGAGAGAGCCCGAGCAAGTTCTACCCGATAAGGGAGGCACAGCAAGGGAAAGACAACTGTAGTTGCGACTGGTGGCAGGAGAGTGTGTTGGTGACTAGTACGCTGACAGGAGGGTGTGACTCCTTCCAATTCCGTGTGGGACTAGGAGATTGGAGTTCCAGGTGGTCTGTGTGGACTACTTCAAAGGCGGGAGGTTTCTGCCGCTCGGAGGACAGCTGTCAATCCCGACAGTCCCGGTGAGACCAGGAGTCGTCAGTCCCGGTGCGACCAGGAGCTGCACAGACACCGTCCAAGACCGGAGGTGATGACTGCGCAAGCTGCGAGGTATTGTCTCCGAGCAAGCCTCGGGACAAGGTATGATTCCACAAACCATCATTTCCTATTGTATAGACGTTGACGTGTTTCCTTGTTTCAGGTTTGGGGAGGAAATTTTTTGTTTCCGCTGCCTTATCTGCCTCCCCTAAAACCCAACAAAAACAAGGACACGTGTCGCGCGATAAGGCACATCGTTTTCCATAACACAGTAAGATCAGTCTAATATGCCGTGTTGGGAAGTGATTCGCCTTCCCAGGCACGCTTAGTGCATGTCTCACGGCAACTTTGTGTCAGCCGACACACGCCTCCCTTGTGTTCCTTTTTGTATAATATCAGAGTCACGTTGTGTTGCACGATATGCATCGACCGACACTCTTGCCCGATACGGGTTCTTTTTTTCGTTACGAACGGTATCAGGCAATGGTAAAGGTTCGACCCGATACACTTATCGTGCAATGGGGCTTTTTTCTTCCCGATACACCCAAAATCTGTCGCCTAATATGAGAGAACTGGCTGAGTGATACAACATTCACAGGGTGTGTCGTTCAGAGCAGAAGAGCACATTCAATATGCATGCTCGATATGCAACAAAAAAAGGCTAAGGCTAAAGAAAAACAAAGATAGGAAAACTGAAATTGGAAAGCACTTGATGGGTAAAACATCATTGGCTCAAGAGTAAACTTTCAGCCTCAGATGGTATTACTCACCAAGCTATATATATAAAACTGATTTGGTGGCCCACAAAACAAGAGTATCTCGGACTGGCCCACCAAGATATATATTCTTCTCAGGCTTCTCCAGTGTGTGCAGCTTCAGCATCCTGCAGGGGTATCTCAGATCTTCTAACAAAAACTTCATCTTCCTAGAATCTTTTGACCCTGTGTTCGTTGATTGGGAAAAATTTTGTTGAATCTTCTTTATCGTAAAGCTCCATCATCCCGGACGGATATGTCTTTGTGACTATGAATGGCGCGAACAACTTACTCTGCATATTTCCTAGAAAAAGGTGGATAGAAGATTTAAATTACAAAGCATTATCACCTTCGTTGACATCCTTCTTCCTCAGGTGGGCGTCATGCCAGATATTGGTTCTTAGCTTATAAATCCTTGCATTTTCATAGGTGTAGAGTCTCAACTATTCAAGCTCCTGAAGCTGAAGAAATCTTTTCTTTCCAGCCAGCGTCTGGTCAATGTTGAGGCGCTTGATCTCTCAGAACGGTTTGTGCTCCAGATCAAAGGGAAGGTGGCATGCCTTTCCATATATCAAGTGGTAATGTGTGGTACCCAACAGCGTCTTAAAAGCAGTTTAGTACGCCTAGACAGCATCATCTAGTTTAGCTGACCAATCCTTGCAGGACTTGCCAACTGTCTTTTCTAAAATCTGTTTGATCTGTCGATTAGAGACTTCAACCTGTCTGGATGTTTGTGGGTGATATGGCATTGTGACCTTGTGAAAAACATCGTACTTATTCAGGAGCGATTCAAACTGTTTTTCTACAAAGTGAGAGCCGCCATCACTAATGATGGTTCTCGGCACACCAAATCTTAGAAAGATAATCTTAGTAAAAAGCTTTATTACTACCTTGGCATCACACGTAATGGCAGCTACTGCTTCAACCCACTTAGAAACATAGTCAGCCGCGACGAGGATATATTTGTGATTGTAGGAGGAGGGGAAGGGTCCCATATAATCTATTCCCCATACATTGAAGATTTCAACTTCGATCCAGTCTAAAAGAGGCATCTCATTTCGGCGAGAAATGTTTCCTGTTATCTGGTATTCGTTGTAGGACTTCACATAAGAATGAGCACCCTTAAATAGAGTTGTCTAGTAAAAACCTGACTGGAGGATCTTAGTAGTGGTTCTTTCACCTCCCAAGTGTCCTCCATATGGGAGGAGTGACACTCAAACAAAATTTTCAGGACTTCCTCCTCTGGTATATACCTTCTATATAACCTATCGGCACAACGCCTAAACAACAAAGGTTCGTCCCAATAATAGTTCTTCAAATCAGCGAATAATTTCTTCTTTTGATTATAGGACATATATGGGGGTAGTTGTTTACATGCCAGGTAATTGCATAAGTCTGCATACCATGGCCCCTCAGGGTTGGCTGACTGGACTATGCAGATGGATTCATCAGAATAACTTTCATTGACGGACAGTGGGTGGTCATCTTCCACCTGAATCCTTGAGAGGTGGTCGGCGACCACGTTCTCTGAGCCTTTCCTATCTTTTATTTCATGGTCAAACTCCTGCAACAATAGCGCCCAACGTAGCAGCTTGGACTTCACATCCTTTTTCTACATCAAGTATTTGATGGCCCCGTGGTCGGTGTGAACTACCACCTTCGAACCCATGAGGTATGACAGAAACTTGTCAAAAGCATACACAATAGTCAGCATCTCTTTTTCGGTAGTCGTGTAATTCAACTAAGCCTCATCCAGGGTCTTACATGCATAGAAAATGATGTGGTGCTTTTTGTATTTCTTTTGGCTGAGTACGACCCCTATAGAAAAATCACTGGCATCACACATAAGTTCAAAAGGAAGATTCCAGTCAGGAGACTGGAGAATGGGTGCAGATACTAAAGCATCCTTCAATGTGGAGAACGCTCTCATGCACTCAACTATGAAATTGAATTTCACATCCTTCACTAAAAGGTTGGAAAGAGGCTTCGCTATCTTTGAGAAATCTTTGATAAATCACCGATAATAGTCGGCATGACCCAAGAAACTTTGGATCCCTATAACTAAAGTGGGTGGAGGGAGCTTGGCAATTGCCTTGACCTTGGCCAGATTGACCTCAATACCTCTGCGAGACACCTTTTGTCCAAGAACAATACCTTCCTGAACCATGAAGTGAAACTTTTCCCAATAGAGACTGAGGCTCTACTCCTCACATCTTCTCATCACTAGGGAAAGGTTGTTCAAATAGTCATCAAAGGAACTACCATACACACTGAAATCGTCCATAAACACTTCCATTTTATCCTCAAGAAGATCTGCAAAGATGGCATTCATACACCTCTGAAAAGTGGCAGGTGCATTACAAAGCCCGAAGGGCATCCTTCTGAAGGCAAAAGTTCCATAAATGCAAGTAAAAGTGGTCTTTTCTTAGTCCTCGGGGTGGATAGGGATCTGATAGAACCCTGAGTACCCATCCAACCAATAGAAGTAGGAGTAATGGGCCAAACGCTCTAGCATTTGATCAATGAAAGGAAGAGGGAAATGGTCCTTGCGGGTGGAGGCGTTGAGTTTTTGATAATCAATGCACATCCGCCAGCCGGTGACCATCTTGGTGGTGACCTCAACTCCATCATCTCCCTTGACTAAAGTCATACCTCCCTTCTTTGGGACCACCCGGATTGGGCTCACCCATGTACTATCGGTAATAGCATAGATAATGCCAGCATCTCGAAGCTTTACCACTTCTGTACTAACAACTTCCTGAAGCTTTTCATTTAGCTTTATATGTGGTTGGGCATACGAAATAGAGTCCTCCTCCAGATATAATATGTGCATGCATACAGAAGGACTTATCCCCCTCATGCCTTTGATTGAGTAACCCAGGGCTTTCCTCTACATCCTTAACTCTTCAAGCAACTGATCTTTTTGGTAATCGATCAACTCTGAGTTGATGATTACCGAATGCATCTTTTCCTTGTCTAGAAAGCAGTATTCAATGCCTCTTGGTAAGACATTCAACTCTGGTGGGGCTTCTTTTTCTTTTTCACTGGCGGGGTCTTTTCAGAGAGCAGCGTACATGACTGTCTCCACGGGATCTTCACATTCAAAAGTACCTTCAACATTTAGAAAAGCCAGCAATTCCTTGACCTCAGGATCATCTACCTCTTATACTTTGCCAGTTAAGGTGTGCATCAAAGGGTCTACCATGGCCCTCTTCTCCTATACTTTGTTGCATAGTTGTTGATAGCTTTCAACAAAATATGAGGATTCAAAGAACGAGGGGGCTTTCATACAACCTATAATGTTGAAGTTGATATGATCTCCTCCAACTTGGATCATAATCATGCCCGCCTCAACATCAATGAGAGCTCAGCCGGTCGCTAGAAAAGGTCAACCAAAGATGATAGGGTAGTTGGGATCTTCAATGGTATCGATTAGAGCAATATCACATGGGATAAAGAAACGCCCAAATCGAATAGGCACATCTTCGACTACCCCCACCGGCCAGGTAAAGGTATGATCGGCTAGCTAGATCCTCATATTGGTGCTCACCATGTCCGTGAGCCCAATCCTTTTGGCAAGGGATAGATGCATGAGACTGATGCTTGCTCCTAGGTCTGCCAGGCCTTTTTGAGTTATGTTATCCCTGATTTGAAAGGGGATGACATAGACCCCAGGATCCTTCTTCTTCTTTGATGGCATAGCTGATGTGACAAAGGAACTGGACATCCTTGCAAGATTTACTATCTCTACATCCTCACCTCTCTTCTTCCTTGATATCATATCATTTAGAAACTTGGCATAGGTGGGCATCTCTTCAATGGCATCCAGAAAAGGGATGTCAAGGTGCAGTTTCTTTATTGCGGACAGGAATTTATCATATCTCTTCTTTATCTAGGCTTTAACCAGCTTATGCGAGAATGGCACGCGGGGTGCATACTTATCCAGATGCTCTTCAGAAAGGACGTCGTTGACCTTGTCTTTAGTTACTTTCTTTGACTTTAGCAAAACTTCTTCCTCGACTTTCTCTGGATCGACTTCTTCGGCAAGCTCTGTTACTGATGTTACTATCTTCTCAACAGCTTGTGAAGCTATCGTTCCTGACCTCAAAATGACCATTTTCGCAATCTCATATCCTCTTGGATTGGCTTCAGTATTGGAGGGGAAACATCCCACTTGATGGTTGATAGTTTGGGCAAGGATCGCCAGTTGTTGATCAATCTGCTAATTGTGTTGTTGAAGCTCCCCTATCTAGGAAGAAAAGCCCCCCATCTGCTGCTACATCAGCTTCATCAAGGTTGTTCTATCCACATAACTCTTATGCATCTTCTCGTTGAGGTCATTTTTCTTCTTGGCAAAGGACATTAACTCAGTCATCATGGACGATCTTTGCTGCTGATTTTGTTGGAAAGTCTGCTGCTACTGGAACCCCGTCTGGCATTGCTGATTTGACAGTCCTACTGAAGGATTTCCTCTTGTTAGTTGATCAGAGTTCTCAGCATCACTAGTATTCCCGTAGGAGAAACTAGGGTGGTCAGGTCATCGGTATTGGACATAACCCACATTCTCTGTATTGTCCTCATCAAGATCTCCTTGAACGGCTGTGTGCGGGCAGCAGTCAGACATGTGGTCTAGCTCTCGACATGTGACGGAGCTTCTCATGACTTCCTATCAAACTTTATCTTTGTACCCATGCTCTTTGAGGGTTTGAACATCAGTTACTATTTTGTCAAGCTTAGCTACAAGGGCTTCCATTGCCTTAGACTCTCTTGGAGTCGTATGGCTCATCGACTCGCGGTTGTAATTGCCATCATGTTGATTTTTAGCCATGTTTTCAATGATTTCTCTGGCTCTCTGAGCACGAAGTCCCAAGAAATCACTGCCAGCGACAGCATTGAAAGATTTTCTTTCGACGGGACACACCCCATTGTAGACTGTGGTGATCAACTTAGGTTTGGAAAAACCATAATGCGGTCATTCATGCGGGTAGATCTGAAATCTTTCCCACATCTAATGGAGGTTTTCCGAGGGCATCTGAGAATACCTCGTAATATTGTTTTGACATTTGATTGTCCTCTCAATTGGGAAGAACTTGGAGATGAATGCATTGGCAAGATGCTCCCAATCAGGGAGGCTTCCATTCTGAAGACTAGTGTAGCATTCCAACGCCTTATCCTTAGAGAGAAGGGGAAGCATTGGATGTAGATATTCGTTAACGGAACCCTATTAATCTTGAAATTGTTGCATGTCCTCTTAAATGTCATCAGATGGTTGTACTTGTTCTCATCGATGGTGTTCCTGCCAAACCTGTTGTGTTGAAGAAGCTGAAGGAAAGAAGGCTTCAGCTCAAAGTTAGTGACATTGAGGGGTTGCGTAACAACTGGATTTCTCTCCTCATTTTCCCGTACTTGGACAAATGAGCGAAGAGAGCGAGCTGTAGGAGGTGGGTCACCCATGGCTTGCTAGGGGCAAGGATGACCTGGAAGGAGGGAGAGAAGTACCTGGAAAAGGAGAAAGGAGTAAAAGGTATTAGTGTGTTGTATAAACTATGCGCTTTAAATATTATGTGCAACAAATATTTGCAATGTTATATGCATATGTACAAGTTTTTGGCAAAGTGCAAGCAAAACTCAAGTTCGTAGAATGGTTTTCATTTCCTATCCCTGAAAACGGCGCCAAAAAGTTGACGAGCCTTAAACGTGGATCCACGAATGGAGTCATGTCTAGGATATCAGACTTTTGAAATTTATAATACCTGAATGTTTAAGACACCTGGAACTAGCACATGGTCGAAGTAGTTTGGGGTCGAACACAGAGATAGGAAGAACGACGCTTCAGAACTCAAGTTTTACATGTCTAAGCACATCAAACAGGGTGAAGGATAATATTTGTTGTAACTAAAAAGAATTATAAGGCATTTAAACTAAAAGACTATCTCCAACTGGAGTTACTAGGAAGATTTAAGGTTTTTGGGTTTTAGAGATTTTTATAAATGTTTTATATAACTAAAACTATCATTGAGGTAAAGCATGAAGGATGAAAACTTGGGCATCACAAGAGGCAATGGGAAACATCCAGCACCCTCTTCTCTCAAAGAGAGTGCCTCTAACTACATACCAATACCCTCTCTCAAGAATAATGGACATAGATTAGAGTGGATAGATAACCCAGGGAAACCCCAATCCTGGATACTCTCGTATACCCAGATCAGACCAATCTCTTGAGTTACAACATCCCTCTCTCAAGGGAGGCAAAATGGGAAACACGATTCGATAGCTAGTCAAAAGTGTGGTCCATGCATAAAAGACTAGAGCTCAGATGCTATAAATAAATCATACAACAAAAAGGAACCATACAAACAACATGAGATAAACTCCAAGATTCCAATAAGCTTAAATATGTAGAGAGCTTTTAGTTACAATGCAATGATAATTGAAAGTAAAATGTTGAAAAAGGAAGATAGGTATCGGCCTCCTTGATGTAGGAGTTCGATATATAGCAGCGTACACCTAAGGTTCTTCTAACCCAGTACCGGACAGGAGCTCTGCTTGATACGCCCGTGCCAGGCTCTTGACCGTGTCAGATTTTGAGTCGTGATGGCTAGGGGCGTAGCAGGAGGGACTCCATACCCGATACGGACGTGTCGGGCTACCAGCCCGGTCGGGCGACATGCCTTGATAGTTGGTCTGTATCGGTTTCAGTATTGTGTTGGGTTAGGAACCACTTAGGCTCTCGGGTTCCTTGTATCAAGTATAGAAGGGTGAGCCATCTTGGGTTGAAGCCCATCTAGGAACCTAGCACATTGGGGTGGCCTTCTCAGTCGTATCATGCTGCCACGGCTACCGAGATGGGTTCTAAGTGAAATCATCCCACCCCTATAGGGTTGGGGGTGTGCTCACCTAGTATCACCTGGAACGGCTGGGAACTCAACGCACTAGCTCCACTTCTAAAGTTAGGTCTCATAGGGTTTTGACCCATCCCATCAAAGTCCTACAGCTGCTATTTATAGGCAGCGTTTGGGAGGGGTTGCAGCCCTCGTTGAGCCACGTGTCCTTTTCCTACCTCGTCTTTCTGGCTTTGGGGAGAAGGCCGCTACGTCCGTTACCCAGTATGACTGGCGGGGGCCAATGTGTGCTGGGTTGCGAGTAAGTCACAATTGGTCATTGTCGGGTAGAGGTCTTGTCAGGCTGCTGTACCGATAGGAGACCATGTCACACGGTAGACTCCATCAAGGCGATGGGTCATGGCGGGCAAGGCGACGTGTCAGGTAAGAGTTGTGCCGCCCATCAGTAACTCTTTGTGCGGCATGCCCATGTCGGGTTGTTGCCGTGACGGGCAGCGACCATGACGCGTACTTGGTGTGTCATTTTTCTAGAAAGGGGCCGAGGCAGTTTGGTTACTTGTGGATGGGCTGGGACAGGCCCATTTAGCACTCTCTGGGTAGAAATATGAGGGAAACTCTACAAAATATGTGAAGTATTGTTAGGAGCATAGTGTGGGTCATTTCTGTACAAATGATGAGATAAAACAGAGAGGAAGATATTTTAAAGGGCCAATTTCATAATAAAATATAGGCTTTAACAGCTATAAAATGGGCGTTATCAGGCGTTCGCCAAAGACTACAGGCTGAGTCTACTACTCAATCTGCTGCTACTCAGGAGACTGCAGATTCCTCTACTATTGGTCATGTACCTCTACCTCGCCATGCTATGTGGATTGCTGGGAGGCAAAACAAGAAGGGAGATATAATGAAGCCCGCAACTGCTGAGGCGGATGCAAAAATGGTAAAATTCAACTCTTAGAGAAATCAATCGATATTGATTATTGTTATGTTTACTTACCAATTTCTGTTGATGACAATTAGCGGGAGCTACTCGAGCAGAGAAAGGAGGGAAAGTTCATCCCTGAGGGCACAAGGGATGAACTGACAGTTGCTCTGGGTAACCCAGAGCATCTTGGATGTGTTAGGGGTGCAGGCGCTGGTGTGGGCATCAAAGAGTTCTTTGGGCCATCCCAGCACAAACATGTCCCAAAAGTGGGACTTTCACAAGATGAGGTAACCTATTCTTTTTTTAGAATGTTATTGCGAAAGGTAATTCAATAATCAGAATCTAGAATTTCTTTTATCCATGTATATGTAGATGAGTTAATTGAAAGGAGAGTCGAGTAAGCACTTGATAAGAGACTGCATGAAGCAATTAGCAAGTGGTAGGCATCTCAAACTGCCACTCAGACAGTACATGTGGTGGGATGCTCTTCTCCTACTACAGAGGTTGGGAGTAATTCTATAGACCCACTGTAAGTATTTTTATGACATAGCAGCTAGTCTTTTCAAGATGATATGTTTATGTATATATGTATATAACATTCTTTACGTAAATTTGTAGGGGTTGAAGCCATGCCATCTAAAAAGTCAAGAATATGTCATTGCAGAGGCGTCGACTTACCCACCCCTTCTAGGGTAAATGTTTCATGGGACTCCAGTACCAAATGGTGTGGTTTGTGTGAGACCGATACATGTACTCCCCATTTGGAGGGATCTTCCATTGCCATATGCCCACCCAGATTCAGAAACACTTGGTGAGGCAGAAGGCGGAGTGATATTGTGGCCCAAAGCAGATGTCATCTATACTAATATTGTAAGGTAAATTTACATTACAATAATTTGTTAGTGTGTATATATGAGTCAATTGATTTGAAATTATATATATAGGTTAAAAGTAAGACACCCACTACATCTCGGCCTCCACCTCAACCTCCTGAAGTACCAAGTTGGCTTCCAAGGGACCTACACGCCTCGTTAGGTCCTAATTGCAGGGGTATGGCAGTTGATATGTATGCCCTGAGAGCCAATCATGGGATGATTGGTGGGATACATTAAGATTGATTTGATAAACATCAAAGGCAAGCTTCCAATTCTTTCTGGTTTAGTCATATGAGATAGTGATAGAACAGATTGAATGTCTAGATAATGACAGTACTCAATGACGTATGCCTTCAGGTTCAGGACCTTAACGATGAGATCATACTGATGCTAAGAGTTTGTACATTCTTGTTATGTCCCTAGTCGGATGTCATTGTGGAAGGTAGATAGATAGCAATGACACACAAGACTAGATTGTGGTGTTGGTTGATGACAAAATCTCATTAGTCATGATATAGAGATATCAAACCAAACACATAGGTACTTGTTAGAGAAAAAGTGTACCGGACAGACCCACCGTGACTTTGACACATGGAACCATGACATGGTAGTCACAGTCAGTACTCACAGTGATGGTGGTGAGTGTGATTCTTTGACCTGAAATCACTGCACTCAACACATTTCGTTGGGTACACTTTGACATCATCAAATGTAGTCCTAAAACATGGGTTGTTATAAAGGTGATGATTGGGTGGCTTTGACACATGGGGCTTTTGAGGGGTGAGTGATAGATATGGGATTTGTCCCTCCTGAGGGATTTGATATCCATGGCCACTAGATGAGTAGGATTGAGAAAGGCGTGCACGCATGTGTGAATCAGTATGTGATATTGATGCCATACATATCTCTTCCAATCTACTCTGAGATCAAAAAAGTGAATGAACGTTGACAGGATGACTATTCCATGCCTCGAGTTCATTCGGGATATCAGTGACAAAGGAATTATACATTCACTGTAACACCATTCATGGATTGTAGGATTGAAAGTTGTTCTCCAACTTTCTTTTTCACTTGGGTAGCACTGATGTGTGACTAGACACCGCTCTTTGCTTTTGAAGTCATAAATGTTATGGACTTTCACTGCCAACGTGAAATGGACCTACAGGGTCACACACATAGGATTTAACTTGGAAGAGGAGTTTTGTCCACAAACAATGTTTAGATTGATTGCTAAAGGAGTTTAGTAGTTCAATTAAACACTCAATTAATTGATAGCTCAATATCATAATGTTCAAGGTGTTGGACACAATGATTGGAGTATCGGATTGATTGAAACTGCAATTGACTAATTTTGCACAATCTGCACTCCCAACCGATCGGCTCATGTGATGAACCGATCGGCTGAGCTTGGTGAACCGATCAGCTCAACTGGTGAGTCGATCGGCTCATGGACAGGGTGAAACGATTGCTTCAAGTGTTGAAACGATCGGTTCAACTGGTGCAACCGAGCAAGTTGGGAAAGTAGGATTGGTGAGAAATTTCTTTTCGTTTCACTTGCCCAATTTGATTGGAACAAGGATTGGTATTTGATACCAATTAGAAACAAAAGATGGAAAGTCAATCAGGAACTGA
Organism: Alisma plantago-aquatica; assembly: GCA_963693085.1. Lineage (NCBI taxonomy): Eukaryota > Viridiplantae > Streptophyta > Magnoliopsida > Alismatales > Alismataceae > Alisma > Alisma plantago-aquatica. The sequence goes on from OY856411.1 coordinate 612,030,390, forward strand.
TCAGGACCACGAACCGACCGGTTCAGAAGTGAACTGACCATTTCATGGGTCCCAACCGATCGGTTGAGGTGTCAACCGACCGGCTCAGGTCCCCAACCGACCGTTTCAGAAATGAAACGATCGGTTCAGGTTGCGAGTTGGTTGCTTTTTGTGGAAAATCTCGAACCCTTCTACTCCTGCTTTAGTCCCACATTGCCCGGGATAGAGAACCCTGTCCCATGACCCTCCTATATATATAGGGGTATTGGGGGCTTCTCAAAGAACAACTCAGTGCAAACCAGTTGCTCTGTAAAGTTGTCATTCTCTCTGGTTTTGGTAACCGAGAGAGCCCGAGCAAGTGCTACCCGATAAGGGAGGCACAACAAGGGAAAGACAACTGCAGAAAGCGACTGGTGGCAGGAGAGTGTGTCAGTGACTAGTACGCTGACAGGAGGGTGTGACTCCTTCCAATTCCTTATGGGACAAGGACATTGGAGTTCCAGGTGGTCCGTGTGGACTACTTCAGAGGTGGGAGATTTCTACCGCTCGGAGGACAACTGTCAATCCTGAAAGTCCCGGTGAGACCAGGAGTCGTCAGTCCCAGTGCGACCAGGAGCTGCACAGACACCGTCCAAGACCGGAGGTGAAGACCATGCAAGCCATGAGGTATTTTCTCCGAGCAAGCCTCGGGACAAGGTATGATTCCACAAACCATCATTTCCTATTGTATAGACGTTGACGCGTTTCCTTGTTCAGGGTTTGGGAAGGAGAAAATTTTTGTTTCCGCTGCCTTCTCTACCTCCCCTAAAACCCAATAGTGGTATCAGAGCCATATCAACTGCTCTATACTTTAGGATTATCGATATGATCGATTTTAGTTTGTCGCCTTTATTTATTGCATACGATTGGAATAAAATTGGCTTTATGCATGTCCAATCCTAAATCCACAAATCCCAATTTACATATATGATATGTATTATGAATGCACTCGATACGCGTCGCCCTTAAACGAGTTTTGTGGTGGATGTATAGCGTGGTTATGGACAATAAACCCTATATGTGTATGGTTGTATGTGGTTGCTTGCATCTCGGTCTACGCACTGATCTTCCTTCTCCTATTCCTGATGTAACTCGAAATAATTTGAGATTTCTTTCCTACCTTTTCTCCCCCCGGATGTAACTCAGGGTTTCTCTTTTTACAATGTCAAATAGGATAGAATTTTATTTCCTGTTATGTCAAAGAAGGGAGGACATCCTGACGACAGCTAAGACGATCGGTTCAAGGCGTGAACCGATTGGTTGACGTTCGAGACGATCGGTTCAAGGAGTGAGCCAATCAGTTGATGACCGGTTCGAGGAGTGAGACGAGCGGGTGGCGGTCATGATGAGATGCACGACGACCAGGCAAACCGATCAGTTGGAGGAGCCAACTGATCGGCTGGTGGCACCCAACCGTCCGGCCTGATGGCGAGCTGATCAATCATGTGATGAGTTGATCAAACCCAGAAAGGCAAAGCACATAGTTCATCTTGTACAGGTTGCATGTGATGTAGACCTAGATGACCGTGATTCCTCTTGGCTCGAGGAATCACATTAGGATGGCCATAATCATCACTTTTATAGTTTTGCATGTTTTCTATGGGATATAGCATGTATATGATACATACTATATATTGTGGTGATTGGATATGTATATGTATATGTATATAAAACCATATCCCTCATTAAATATTAAGTTTTAGATGCCTTCCAAATGTGACACACGTGAAAAGCTTGATCGACCAAGTGTGGGCACGCCCAAGCGTGGTGCACCGTCTATCTCGTGGAAGCGTGAAGGATGGATATGTGGGTCTACCCAAGCAGGGTGCATATTCATCATGTTGGCTTTGGGTCGTACTTAACAAGGTGACCTAGATAGGATCTAGCACCTTGAGGCATGGAGATGATCATGGCAAGGAGTTGCATATGACATCATATCAAGAGTTGCATATGATGCAATTGGCAAGAGTTGCCTACCTGAGAGATCTAAGTTGTGGGTGACAGCCCAAGCTGGTCCATGACTTAGAGGATTTCAGGATCTTGCCCACTAGAAGGTTGTACGCTGCAATCTTCCAAATTGATGGTGAGGGCTATCAATTTGAACTAAAATAGTGGGAGTGATAATTAATTAAAGGCCTAATTTTATCGTCAACTTTTCAAATCAATCAAATAAGTCAAAAGAGTTTTGGACTAAAATTGCATATATTTTCTTTTGTTAAAATAAATGGTTAATCAACAATAATCACTTTATTTGCGATCGATCTTTGAGACCAACAAATTAAATGGGAATTTTTCACGACTGGTTAGGATATTGAGAAGTGTTCTCAATCGTAGAGTGAAAGCTCTAAGTCCTAGTTATACCAGAACCAGATGAACTCGATCCCACCATATTAATGGTTGAAAGTATGCTTATGGAAGCATACCGAGGAAGACATTGATGAGGAGTGCCTGATGTTGTGTTCTATGAACTATGAGTTGCAGACACAACATGAGACATATGATGTCTCCAAGACACTGTCCTAGTATGTCATGACAGAAGGAGATCTAGTAAGGTATTCACACACTCAATGTGATTGGGTATGTGGAAAACCTGACTAAGAAGGATTCCCTCTGAATCAAGAGTTGGCTATTGGTATGATACTACAAATGTTGCGAGAATCATACAATTCATGATAAGATACAACATGAACAACTTTGACAAGCGTTGACAGAGTTGTTGGACATGTTGAGGATAGTAGAGGCAAAGATGAAGAAAGACAAACCATAATCTTTGATGTGATCAAAGAAAAAGTAATTCTTAAGGGAAAGGACAAGGGCAAAGCAAAGAAGTGTTCTGATGCTAGCCAGCAATCCAAGCCGTCTTCAGCCTCAAGGAACATGGGGAAAGGGTGTATGAGGAATTGTCCTCTCTATCTGGAAGAACAAAAGAAGAAGGAGGCAACAGCTGTCTCTACTTAAAGGTGTCATGAAAGTAAACTTGTAACACTTTTGAGGTATATGATACCAGGATGTAAAGTGTAAAGCACTCAATAAATGGGGCAAGTGTTTCCGCCATAGATAGGAGTACTTTAGTTTATTTTCAGCCTAAAAGGCATGTATTACAGTTATGAACTGCTATTTCATATTTTCCAATAGATAGAAACACTTTATTTTTGCATATTGTATGATAATGATGGCAATCAATAAAGAGATGTTTCAATTTCTAAAGATATGATTTTTGTGGCAATGCCTTATTTATCTTGTGGTATTTGATATGCAGAAGATAAAATGATACATAAGAGTTATAGATAACTCAAACAATCAAACTAGCATCAATCATGAGAAATTCATTTCTATTTTCCATGTGATGGATAAATCTAGACTCTTTTGGTTAGAGAACCAGTAAGAGACATGAATATCTTGGATATGATTAATCAATCTTCACTAAAAGTAGTGGGAGAATGATTATACTATTAGGTATGATACATGTGATGTATTTACATACCTATTGGAACAAATGCTAATACTTCAAGTGTTGTTTAGAGAAATACCAATATGAATATCTTGAAGTGTTCAAGATTATCATAGATGAAGTGCAAATTTGGTAAAGTGTTAATTCTTGATGAGATCAATGAATGAAATACTTGGACCAAATGTTTGAGATCCTTATGAGTGATTATGATAGTGTATCATAGTAAACTCATGATTAAGGCATGGTGATGTCTAAATCAAGAAGGAATCATACTCTAAGGAGTTAGAGAATGATTATCAAATAACTGAATTCTTCTTAATAAAAGAATACCCCACACTAATAAAGGAGATTAAGAATCACAAGGAGTTGTGAGTTCTTATATCCTTGACAGATATACCTCAATTATCTATGTGATGAGTTGTTCATGTGATGAGTCAACTATATGGATGAATATGAGGAACCGAATTTTGAGTTACGGTTTATGACCATTACATCCTAAATGACATCCATGTGAACCATAAGGTATGACCTTGATGGTAGCACCCATTGGATGAAATCCATAAGTGCAAATAAGTCTTAAGCGTTAAGACACATGGATAACATTTTGAGAAGGATGATGCTTGTTGATTGCAACTTAATGACTAAGACATTTGGCATATGGATACTAAAACCGCATTCCTATGAGGAATAAAACAAGGATGTGTACATGACACAACCTATAAGGTTTATGAATCCACTAATGTAAATGAAGTCTATAAGTTACAATGGACTAATTAATGTGATTGATTGAGTACAAGTAACTCAGAAATGGATGTTTACTTTGATGATATAGTCAAAGGGTTTGACTGATATGTCAAAGATAAAGAAATGATCTGTGAATTAGTGGGAGTGTGTTCACATTCCACATGTTGATGTGAAATGGAAATGTTCTAGAATGGAAATCCAAAAGTGGAAATTATCTTTAAGGAAGATAGAGATGTTTCCTATGTGATAGGAATAGAGATCTATAGAGATAGTTCTCAAAAACCTCTTGACCTAAAAAGAGAAAGCATACATTGGCAATCTGTACTGAAGTGTTCAGTATGCACAGATTCAGTGGGAGAAAACTTGTCCATGTTACATGGAGTTAGTATCCCAAGGCCAAGTGTCCAATTCTTATGAAGAATGGAAACACTAAGAATAGATATGGATCTATCATGTATGTAATCATCCCATTATCTTGCATGTATCGACCTGGCAAGAACAAAATGCATTCATCATCTTGTATGTAGGACATGACAATATGATGTGCTCATCCTGATAACTCGTATGTGAGACATGACGAGTGGATGTCTGTCTACTTCCGGTAAGGGTTACTGGAATACCATGAGAACTTGATAAGTACTTGTGAAGTATTAGTTCTACGGAGATAAGGAAGAGTTAAATGTAAAGAGTTACATTGATGTGAACTTCCGAAAGGACAAAAAATTAATCGCAAAATATATAGGATATATAAAAGTGAAAGTTTTTTAATAATTGGAAGTGTTCCAACAAAACCATTTAAAAGGGAAATGCTGAGTATCTATGTGTTGGTGAACAGCAGTGGATACTATATGGATCTGGAAGTTCATGAGATGAACTTATAGATATTCCACTCATTGATGACAAGTATGGAATCCTTGATCATGCAATGTGGCTAAAGGTTAGCAAAGGAATTCTAGATCGCATATTACGGCAACTCCATCTCATACGTGTGACATACAGTGAAGAGATGAGAGACATGCAATTTATACTAACTTTGGCAAGGTGTTGCCATAACTCACTATGTTGGCACAAGAGCACAGTAACATGTGGGACATGTTTGAAGATCACTATGAATACGATTCAAGGGTGATTGGCTCGCAGTGCAAGTGGGAGTCTGTTGATATGTATGCCCTGAGAGATAATCATGGGATGATTGGTGGGATACATTAAGATTGATTTGATAAACATCAAAGGCAAGCTTTCAATTCTTTCTGGTTCAGTCATATGAGATAGTGATAGAACAGATTGAATGTCTAGAGAATGACAGTACTCAATGACGTATGCCTTCAGGTTCAGGACCTGAACGATGAGATCATACGGATGCTAAGAGTTTGGACATTCTTGTTATTTCCCTAGTCGGATGTCATTGTGGAAGGTAGATAGATAGCAATGACAGACAAGACTAGATTGTGGTGTTGGTTGATGACAGAATCTCATTAGTCATGATATAGAGATATCAAACCAAACACATAGGTACTTGTTAGAGAACAAGTGTACCGGACAGACCCATCGTGAGTTTGACACATGGAACCATGACATGGTAGTCACAATCAGTACTCACAGTGATGGTGGTGAGTGTGATTCTTTGACCTGAAATCACTGCACTCAACACATGTCGTTGGGCACACTTTGACATCATCAAATGCAGTCCTGAAACGTTGTTTGTTATAAAGGTGATGATTGGGTGGCTTTGACACATGGGGCTTTTGAGGGTTGAGTGATAGATATGGGATTTGTCCCTCCTGAGGGAGTTTGATATCCATGGCCACTTGATGAGTAGGATTGAGAAAGGCGTGCATGCATGTGTGAATCAGTATGTGATATTGATGTCATACATATCTCTTCCAATCTACTTTGAGATCAAGAAAGTGAATGAACGTTGATAGGATGACTGTTTCATGCCTCGAGTTCATTCGAGATATCAGTGAGAAAGGAATTATACATTCACTGTAACACCATTCACGGATTGTAGGATTGAAAGTTGTTCTCCAACTTTCTTTTTCACTTGGGTAGCACTGATGTGTGACTAGGCACCGCTCTTTGCTTATGAAGTCATAAATGTTATGGACTTTCACTGCCAATGTGAAATGGACCTACAGGGTCACACACATAGGATTTAACCTCGAAGAGGATTTTTATCCACAAACAATGTTTAGATTGATTGATAAAGGAGTTTAGTAGTTCAATTAAACACTCAATTAATTGATAGCTCAATATCATAATGTTCAAGGTGTTGGACACATTGATTGGAGTATCGGATTGATTGAAACTGCAATTGACTGATTCTGCACAATCTGCACTCCCAACTGATCGGCTCATGTGATGAACCGATCGGCTGAGCTTGGTGAACCGATTGGCTCAGCTGGTGAGTCGATCGGCTCATGGACAGGGTGAAACGATTGCTTCAAGTGTTGAAATTATCGGTTCAACTGGTGCAACCGAGCAAGTTGGGAAAGTAGGATTGGTGAGAAATTTCTTTTCATTTCACTTGCCCAATTTGATTGGAACAAGGATTGGTATTTGATACCAATTAGAAACAAAAGAGGGAAAGTCAATCGGGAACTGATCAGGACCACGAACTGACCGGTTCAGAAGTGAACCGACCGTTTCATGGGTCCCTACCGATCGGTTGAGGTGTCAATCGACCGGCTCAGGTCCCCAACCGACCTTTTCAGAAATGAAACGATTGGTTCAGGTTGCGAGTTGGTTGTTTTTTGTGGAAAATCTCAAACCCTTCTACTCCTGCTTTAGTCCCACATTGCCCGGGATAGAGAACCATGTCCCATGACCCTCCTATATATATAGGGGTATTGGGGGCTTATCAAAGAACAACTCAATGCAAACTAGTTGCTCTGTAAAGTTGTCGTTCTCTCTGGTTTTGGTAACCGAGAGAGCCCGAGAAAGTGCTACCCGATAAGGGAGGCACAGCAAGGGAAAGACAACTGTAGAAAGCGACTGGTGGCAGGAGAGTGTGTCAGTGACTAGTACGCTGACAGGAGGGTGTGACTCCTTCCAATTCCTTGTGGGACAAGGAGATTGGAGTTCCAGGTGGTCTGTGTGGACTACTTCAGAGGCGGGAGATTTCTGCCGCTCGGAGAACAACTGTCAATCACGATAGTCCCGGTGAGACCAAGAGTCGTCAGTTCCGGTGTGACCAGGAGCTGCACAGACACCGTCCAAGACCGGAGGTGAAGACCATGCAATCTGCGAGGTATTGTCGCTGAGCAAGCCTCAGGACAAGGTATGATTCCACAAACCATCATTTCCTATTGTATAGAAGTTGACGCATTTCCTTGTTCTGGGTTTGGGAAGGAGAAAATTTTTGTTTCCGCTGTCATCTCTGCCTCCCCTAAAACCCAACAATGGCAGTATGGATAGGCAAACATGATCCAAATTTCCCTATAAATGTTTCTATTCTGGAGGATGCTGCAGGTCAATCATACGATAACACTCTATTTATACAAGATATTTTGGAGTTTTTTCATTATGATTGGCTAGCTACATCTACGATAGAGCTATGGATATGGTGAAATATTGTTTATACATCCATATACCTTGTTTTATATATGGTGATCTAGTTTCTTATATATTAATGCATACATAATACATGTTTTGCAGCCACTTACACATGATATGTACATATTTTTCATTTTTCCATGTGGGATTTTTTGTTACATCTTTGATTAGTCTTGTAGATAAAGACCCTTCATCAGTTACTTCATACTGCTGTGCTGCTTTTAAATATTTTGGTAAAAGAAAAGAAAATAGTGATAATAGCTCCATTCAATGTCGAGTAAGTTTACTTTTCTTATAATTTGGACTTAAGAAAATTACATTTTTATTGTGGATTTTGATTTATTAATTTTTAGCTTTCTTACCTCTAGTGGTAGGCATTGGGAGTTACTAGTTATTGTCCCCAAGTCATTCACTGTCTATTATCTAGATCCTACGGGGAATGAATTGAATACATTATATGGACACACAATGAAAAGGCCATTATTCTCGTGAGAAATATTTCATATTTTTATATCTGTTAACATTTGGTATTACATTACTACTTAATTATGCAATTTAATGTGTTACATTAACATGTAGGGCTTTACATGAGTTCAAAAAATCTGGAGGAAAGGTCCCCAAGAAAAAGAACCAGCCACTAATTTGGGAGAATGTGAAAGTAATTTTCCGACTTCAATGTATATATTATTTACGTGAACTGTACTTATTTGTATTTTTGAATATTTTTATGTTTCAATTTATAGTGTGCTACACAAGACAACGGATGGGCATGTGCATACAATGTGATGTGATTTATGAACCTAATTATCGAACATGCCACAATGGAGATCGATACCATACATCATGTATTATATATACTCTCATTAGAAAATATGAAATATATCAATCTTATTATATATTATTAATTACATATATACATCATTCTCTTTGTAGGTGTTTAAAACTGACTTCACTACATGTCAAAACTTATTATATGTACATACTCCCTATATGATGGAAGACTTAAATCATGTAAGAGAACAATAGGCAAAAACCCTACAAGTAGTGGGAATTTTTAAATATGATCGGGATAGTGATGGAGATAATGACGATGATGAATACAGAATGATATTTCTAAGCTTTGTTCTCATAATTATTTTTGTGTGAATGTGAATGAATTTTTCTAAATTGTCATATGTGTGAATGTGAAGATGATCAATACATGAATGTTTCTACGTGTGTCTGAATGCGAAAAGAGATGAAATGAATGGAACTACATGTTGCTAAATGTGTGTGAAAATAGAGGAAATTTGAAATGGAACTACTGATTTTTACATGTGTATGATGAAAAATAATATGAATTAAATGTGCTTATATATGTGTGTGAATCACATGATCCATATATAATATTGTCTATCTTGTTAATTTTGTAGGTTTGTGGCATGTTGTTGGCTGATATCAATGGATGATGTAAACCTGCAGTTCAGAACTGAACTGTAGGTTCTGCATCCTATTGACCAGCCATATAGCGAGCATGCAAACTGATAAGAAAAAAAATAAAAAATAGGCGTCAGTTATTAGTACAAAACCGACAACAAAACACATAGGCGTCGATTATTAGTATAAAACCGACATCTTTATCCCTTGTTGGCGTCGGTTATAGGTAAAAACAGACGCCTATTGTGCCCTGCACGACTGTGGTGGCTAGGTAGCATGATTGTGCTGGGAAGCACGACCGTGGTGGGCACAGGGATATAGTGTACGTTGTCTGTGAAAACTGACGCCTATTATGTGGCGGGAAGGGTTATGGTGTCGGTTGTTAGTATGAGGTCGACGTCTTTTAGAGGGATATAGTGTTGTTTGTCCATAAAAACCAACATCGTTTATGTCCTTGCTAGTACATTTTATTGGTGGCGGGAAGGGTTATGGCGTCGGTGTTGAAACCAACGCTAAAGGTTTCTACTTTTAGCAGTGCCCACTTGGGTGTCTCTTTGAAACCTATGCCAAAAGCCTTAATTAACCGACACTAAAGGTCAGTTCTGTAGTAGTGTTATATCAGGCATGAGAAAATAATGGCAACTACAATTACAAAAAGAGAGAATTTGATGGACCATCTAGTTTTCATATGTGATACACTCAAGAAGAAGCAACAACTCACCTCTTAATGAGTTGTTCCATTATTGAACACATTTGAAATTGTTTCTTTGACCAGGAAAACACAACATCCTTAGATATCACCAATTTCTCCTCTACCATAAACTAAAAACCCACAACACTCGCTTCACAAAATACTCCTAGCAAACATTATATGGACTATATGGATACAAAGAAATTATAATAATATAATAACCATACCAACAACATACAAAATCTCATCGACAAGGTCAATGATATATATGACCTATTCTACTATTAGAAGGACTCAAATCAATGTGGATATGGGCAACGAGAGTAAAGCACCAATACCCAATTTTAGAGGAGAAGGAAGTAGCCACAAAACTTTCACCATGGAGGAAATCCTTGATGATCCTAGTGACTTCTACCTTTATTGTAGTGTTTACTCTTTGATCTTCACATAGGCCTACTCTTATGGGGTACCTCCCCCACTATTATCAACATGGGACATTATGGTTTTTTCTTTGATGATTGGTATAGGCAACACCATTGGTGCAATCTATACTATGATCAACTTATATGTACTCTACGTCAGAATACAGTTATGTATGCTAATTTTATATCTATATATATGAAGCCTTCATTAAAAAAGATTCCACAATATGGAAGTCGATAATTTGTCTCGTCTATAAACTACATGAACTTACTCTCCTCCAACAATATGTCATCTTATACAAAGTTATCTTCATTCTTTTGAAACTATGTGCTCTAGTGGATGATCATGGTAGAGAATATTCAGGGGTGGTATCATAAGTACCCATAAATTTTAAAAGCATCTGAAAGTTTATTCATCTTATAATAGATGTATAAATCTCTTATGTTATCCATAAGAAGTAAAATTTGAGCACAAATAAAAAAATCTTAACATAAAACTAACATATAATTTTAAAATTTATACAATATTTATTACAGTAGATCTATAAAACAACTAGTAAAGAAGTCACTCTGAAATTCTTGGTCAATATGGTTTTTAGAAAATATTGTAACACCAAGAAGCTCATTATCTATTGTATTCATAATTTTTTTCTCACTAAATATCTTTGTAGACATTCAAACATAGTACTAGTAATAAAAATCAAAATTGTTAAAATAAGATATATAAAATATTCCTTATAAAAATATGCAAGATGATAACCTAAAAAAGATGAACATGATGATATAAACTAAGATTAACTAGCATTCCTTACCTGAAAGATGCAACTCTTAAACTCAAATGTTACAGACGTGGTACCAAAATGTCTAATATGTAGTTAGTTATTCTTTGAGGCATTTTGAGTAAATGATCAATCAATGATAACTAATATATTTATATCTACATGAAGATCCATAAATACAAATTACTAATAAATACAATTGTTTCAATGTGACAAAATTGGAATGGCATGAAGGGAAGATGAGAGAAGGAGAGAAAGAGAAGAAAAAAAATCACATTTGGTTACACTAACACTATGTTTGGTACTTAGAGAATGAAGGAGATGGGAAAAAAGGGAGGGGAGGGAAATGGAGGGAAGGGGGAGGACACTTCTGTTAGTTAGTTTAGTTAGCATGGTGAGGGGAAGGAAAGGAGAACATGAAAAATGATGCATATATGCAAAATTATATGGTGATCTAGAATCATTTTCCACATAAAAATGGGAATACCTTTTCTTTTTTTATATAAGTGATAGGTAAGGGAGGGGAACATAAGGGATTGAATGAGAAACAATGTTATTTACTTTCTACCACAACTTTCCATTCAAAAGAGTGTGATAACAAGTAGAAAGAGGAATCCCTTGTGTAAGATGTATCATACATAGAAGACAATGAAAATGATGGAGGAAAACTTTTGAGTAAAAACATTTGTTAAAAAAGAAATATGAACACAATTTTTAAGAAACTTATACCAAACTAAAAATCTAATGAAATTCGGTTGAAAACTGTGAGGCTAATTTTATTTGAAACATTTAGGAGTGCATTGAAAATTCACCAAAATATTGTAGTTAACTTGAAATAGAAATAAAAATCAAAAGGGAACATGAATAGTTTCATATAGAAATTTAGTGAGAAAAGTAATGATATATAGAGAGAGAAATATTTTTGTATCCCACAATCAATATTAAAAAGTAGTGTACTTCTTATAACATACAATCCTATTAATTTAGTTATAAACTTTTCTTTATCTCAGACAATATAAATATAATAAGACAAATATTTCCTTCTTCTCCCATCCCCTTCCTTTATTCACCATATATCAAATATAACATAGGTATGTCACTAGTAAAGTAGTCTTATGAAAAAGTAATTTACAATAATGGTATAACGATGATTATAGTTAATGAAATGAAACTTTTGTTTCTGAATACTCACTATTGATTTCCTAATTTAGACACTTCTTTACAAGATCCACATTGATTGCTTTGTTTATGTTAATATGCCATCTTTCCATATTTATTTATTATTTTGATTAATTTGTATTTGTACATTAATAGTATCTGATGAAAGTTTTAATTTAGTTTCATATATGAATTGTCCTTATTGGAATAATTCATTCCAGCATAATAATATTTTATTATTTCAGTCTATCCATAACCTCATTCTTTACTACTTTATCATTTTTATAATTTGATAGAGTTATTGTAGCAAACCAACTCACTTCTATATGAATATGTTGTTGTATATGAATATGTTGTTGTATCAAAGGGCTCTAGAGGGGGAGTATAAAGCTAAAAAGAACTTAAACAAAATCGATTAGACCTTCAAATTACTTCAAGAAGTAGGATTGAAAATATGGAATTTTATGTGAACTAAGCATACATAGCAAGGATGAGAGAGATTGAACAAGGCCAGGAACAAGCTATGTAAAATGGTTCCAATCTCCAAACTAGGATAAAGTCAGTCTACTACCTAGAGAGGTGAATCCTTAGGATTTTGTGAACAAAAATTCTAGTGAACAAAATGCACTCAACTATCACTAGGAGATTGAATATCATGAAGGAGTAAATTTGGCATGACGCCCATGTTGGTATGTGTTATGACCCCACCTCCTGATAACCCCCAATTAAGAGAGACCGAGAGGTCGAAGCCGCACCCATAACTTTCGGATCAAAGGTTTGGCAATTAACTAAGAATAATTATCAAATTTTAACAGACTGTACTGAAAAGCTGTAAGAAAATAAATTTTTGCATACCTTTTTGAAAACTTAGATCTCTAAACTTCTATCCACTTAAGGATTCTACTCTAACTAATCCTCCTTGTATTTTACTTCATGTATTTCACAATATGACGATTTACTGTTTGTCCTTTTGGCTTGTACCTAAAACGTCGACAAACAAAACATCGGTCAGCTGAAGCTGGTATGTGGGGGAAACAATAAACGTGCAACTATGATAACAACCTAATCATTCAACTAATCATTTAACTATCAAGATTACATTTTAAATATAACTCTGTGATCCATGAGTACCCTATCCTCTGTGTTATCCCTGCAGTGGACCTGGATACTACCTTCCCTATGGTAGATCCCCATTAAACCCTTCATGGTCCCACCTATAGGTGAACCAGTTTCTAGGGTTGAGTCACATGGCACTACTCGTAAGTAGCCCACTCCTTAACTCATGGCAGGCTAATGGGTCTCATGGCACTACACTTGGTAGCCCAATTTCTAACCCACGATAACCTAGACCTTACTCTAGGTTACCCCCTTTTTAGCCTTGACAAGCCACAGAGGTGGACCCAGATCTAGCCAGTTATATACACACATTTATAGTAATAATCATAGTCACTTTATGGTTGCATGAAATAAATAGACATCCAACAGTTATTTTCAAGCAACCGATTAACACTTCGGGAATTGCCGTGAAACTAGAGTGATTATTCATAAGCATAACCACACACTTGATTTGATGATTTCACAAGCATTAAGCAAACCCCAACCAAGAATGCAATCCAAGCAATTCAATCATCACATAATTCCTGGAAAGAAAATGCACTCTATTTATTACACACTTTATCAAGAATCTACTTTATTGACTTGGATTCACTTTATAGGGTTTCTAATCCACATTAAGGTTTCATTAATATTCATTAGGGTTTCTGAGATCAATTTCTCAAACTTTATCCCTTTTAGGTCAACAAACCCTAAAATACTTTTTTCTACTTATATGACCCTTAATTGCTCAACTATCCATTTTAATAGTCTTTTATACCCAAAATGACTTAGGATCATTATATCCCTATTTATTCATGGATTTGAGCAATTAAAATAATTAAAAGACATATTCATCTAAATTAGGGTTTTCAAGCTCATTAATGCATAATCATGCACCAAACCCTAAATTAAACCAATTATATAAAAAGATCTTCTTTTTAGATCCTATTTTCACTTTTATTAACAACAGGTTAATATCAGCTTGAATTATCCAGATAACATCATTAAGTCCATCTATCATCAAATCTAAGGGTTTTTCCTTAATTAAATCATTAAAGATGATAACTTTATGTCCTTTTAAAATTTCAAGCATATTTATGCACATAACCTCTAAATTAGACTAATCACATGCAAAGTTCTTCCTTTTTGAACATAATGTACCTTTTTACATTTAATAGGTTAACATCAACTCTAATGATCCATTAAACCCTATTAAACACTTTATTCATTTCAAAATAGGGTTTCTTAATCTTTAATTCATTAAAGATGATAATTTACACTAATTTTTTAATAGAAAGAGGAATTAGCTTCTACTGATATTTTTATTGGATTCCTTGCATTCTCCAGATCAAGATTCATATATTACTTGTCCTAATCAGAGTTACCTATCATTAGATATGATTTTTGCAAGGTTTCACTTACTTGAACCAATCGGAAGCTGCCACGTCATCTTTGTCTATGCAACGTTGAATTGGAAACAAAATTAAATGATGCATCTGCCCCTGCGTAAGTAACTGGTGCTTCAGCCCACAGAGGGGAAAAACTGACCAACGCGCCTTCACCCTTCTTCTACCTTGTACAGCCCGATGGCTGCAGCCCTAGCCGCCGAGCGCAGCCCTAGGGGCGGCCCGTGCTCCTTCCTTGGACCTCGAAAGTCATGTCGGATCTTCCCTTACCTCCGTCTGGTCCATGTGCTCCTCCTGGTGCCCTCAACCCACAGCCATAGTGGATGGTTTGGGCTGGGCAGGCCTGCTCTGTGTGGTCGTCCAAAGAAGCCATGTTGCAACTGATCGCATGGTCGTTTCCCATTGCTCCTAGGCACAAAACTCACCAGAGCTTGTCTCCCTGGCTCTGACGTGCCTCTGCACATGTGAGGATGTTACTGGGTCGTGGCCAAGTGGGCCTGTTCAAGCTCCCTGGCTCTTTCCATATGTGGACGTCCTGCTGCTCTCTTGCGGCCACCGCGCAAGAACCATAGCTCGGGAAGATAGCCACATTCCCCTAAGTCGTCGTGGGAGCATTGTGCTTCCCTAGTACTTGTCTACTTGTTCCTTGTTACTCCTAGATGCACTACTCCTCCACCTTAGGGTTTGCTTACAAAAAGGAGAATATGGGAGAGAGATAAAGATGCTTGGTATTCTCTGAAACTCGATCCAGGGGGTCTTACCCCTTTTATAGGGGAGTACATCCTCGCCCTAAGATGCTCACCTAAGAGGAAACAAGTCCTCTCCTATTAGGAATCATATTCCTTCAATGAGAAGCATGCTTTCTCTCTCCTTTCTATCCCTTTGATACTTCTTATTTCTTGGATAATTAGGAATTCGAAATTCCTCTTACTTAATATCTTTTATAATTGCCTTCTATCCCTTAGGCACGAAATTCTATTTCCTTTAATAGAAATTACTTTCTTTTTAACAATACCTCACAATTCATTAATAATGTATCACTTTATCCTTTTATTTTGCAAAGTTGATATTTTCTCTTTCTTTCCTCTTTATTGGGACTCCTTGGATCCCAAGAAACTCTATTTTTTTCGAAATCCTTTTTATTGGATATTCATTATTCTTCTAGAGGCATCTAAATGCATTATTTCTCATTATCTTGTGTATTCCTTATTAAAATGTCTCTTTTTGAGGATTTCTCTTTATTTCTTTTTTATTTTCCTCATTGGTATTCCTTCTATCATTAGGAATCCCTGGGATACGAAATTCCACCAAGGATAACCCAATTATACCTTTTTCCACTTATTTCCAACATTTTAACATTCTTTTCAAATTCTTTCTTACTAAAGAAATACTTAATTAAACTTTTCTTTTCTTATTGCCTTCTTTATGCAACTTTGGACTCCTTGGAACCCAAGGAACCCAAGAGGCACGAAATCCATCCTTGGATTACATCTCCTTGCCTTCTAGAGGTTTCTACCTCTTCCCTTTTCTCAAATATTCAATTATTCATTTACTTATTGAATTTTCTTATTATTTGGTCCCAATAGCCAATAAAGCCCACAACACAAACATCAAGGCTATTGTAAACAAAATTCATTTATTCAAAACAAATTATATCATTATTTGTTCTCTTATCTTTAATATGAGAAATTACATTTCTTACCAATTGAACCCAAAAATTGGGGTTGTAACATCCTTCCCCTCTTATAGGAATTTTGTCCTCAAAATTCTATCAGGCAAACAAACAATTCAGGATAAGACTTTTCCATGTCCATCATTGGCCCCTATGTGGCTTTACCGTACTCATGGCACTCCCAAAGAACCTTTATCATCACATATTCTTTTCTCTAAGTTCTTTCATCCTAGCGTCTATGAACTGTACAGGTGACTCAGGCCATTTCAGCCTCCCTTGGGGCTTACTAGGTCCATTGCTCAGCACATGGTTGGGATACCTCACATAGTACTCTAAATTGGACACTTGGAACTCATCACACATCACTTTATCCTGAGGGGTAAGGTCAAACTTAACCTTCTCCACCAAACCATGTCAAAAGAACCCATGCATCGGGGACTCAACTCTCTTAACTATAACTTAGAGGGGTTAGATATTCTCCCACAGTGAACTGCATGTCAGTCTACTTTGCATCTGCTCACGACTCTTATCGTCTCTAGGCTCCTTTCAGCCATTGCACGATCAAAGCAACTTCATCTACACACACTGTGGTCCTTTTCTAACCATCACGTGGTCCTTTCACCAACTTCACCTTACTGAAGTGGTGACCGACACAACCTCTCTTACAGAGCTTCTTTAAATCCTGATATTGGCTATGGTGGTTATCTTCACATCTTTCATAGGACAAGAACTGTCTCTAGCTATCACCCTGAACGAGCACGTATGCTCTCATCAGACCCTTTAGTCTGGATCATACTAACCATTAGTTAGGGGTGATAAAATGTACTAACGTCGAGTTCTCCATGTACCTTCTTACACCTTTTGGAAGGGAACTTTTAGGTCTAACTCAAGAACTTGTATACTCAACCTCATGGTGTAGTTGAACCATCTCTCTCATATGTAGTTCAACCCGATCTGTCCCTTGACAGTACTCTTTCCTTTTTCAAGTCATTTAGGTAAGGCGATCTACCATAACCCATATTGCATCTCGCCCTTCCTTGATCCAGGGGAGACTTACAACTTCCATAGAGATGAACTCCCTTTCTCTTTCGGGGACTCTTTATCCTTTATATCAATGCACTGGGTTACTGGTGTTCATCCCTCACCCTCGGCTTGCATGGCCATACATGCAACTTTATCTTAGGTATCTAAAGTACCATTGTCACTTATTATCTTCATAGTACGGTATATCATGTTCTCATGTATGTCATTATTCTTCAATATCCATACCTCAAAAACCCTAAACCATTCTATAGGGGTTTCATCACCTTCTTTTCCAAAGAAGTGCATCTGAGGTTCTACCACCACCCTTTCATCGTATCAAGGACTAGACTGGCTAACCAAGCAACCCTTAACTTTTCAACGTATCTCGTTACATCTGAGTGTTATCCAAACACATCTCCTTTCCAAACTTAGGGTTAGCCAAACAACCTCTTCTAGCCTCTAGTCAAACAAGTCAGATGTATCTCAACCAGAGCATCCATTACCACTTCACATCCTTAGGTATTAGGTAACATTGAAGACATATACTTCCATGTATTTCACTTACCATCTCGAACTCTAAGTCTATCTTCATTGAAAACACTCTGAGCTCACCTTTTGGTGATCAAACTCAACCTTGTATGACTCATATCTCTAGATAAAAACATCTTCATACGGTGACTACCTCATTCCTCTTAGTGTTTGTAAACCATCCATGTATCATTCACTTTACCAGGGTATGTTATCTTCTCTGACCTCATACTCCATAGCGACGTTCCAACTCACATCATCTTTTATCCTTAGTGTATGGCATGCGTACTATCCTATCTCTCACTCCCATAACAAGAGGAAATAAGCATTTGGCGGCCGTCCAAATACAAAGTTCTTCCTATTCCATGAGTAGAGATAATACATCCCACCTTGCCAGTACACCTTCAAACCTAAGTTGAAACGTGCAACTTATTCCTCTACATCACAATCATCTTGATATTGAAGTTACTTCCTTGGAAAACTAATCTTGAACCTACTGAGGTTTACACACATCCCTTGGTCATCTCATCTAGGTCTATAGGGTGTCGGCACTTTTGGGGTCATCCCTCTTCCCTCATGCATCAAGAGAGTGCCCTACTCATCTGCCCTTTGGGTCCAATGAGTTCATGAAGGTGATCAATCTCCTAACCCATGGCCCTCAGACAATGATAGTTGTTACCTCTCGACCCTATGGTCATGTGTAACTTAGGGAATTAAATAACTCCTACTTCCATCGGTCTTATCCCTACCTGACCCTAGGATAGACTTAGGATTCTCTTGTAGTACATGTCCAACTTAGAACCTTACCCAAGCCTTCATCATCTCTCTTTCTGCATTCATGGGCTGACTTTTATCCGTTCATAGGGATCACGGCAACCTGCCTACCCTGGTCAAGCCCCATATCGGTTACCTCCATGGTAACACATCCACATGCACTTAGAGATGGATATCTATGGGTCTACAGGTTCATTCTCATACCATGTACCTTTTCACTTAGCTTCTCAAGGTCCTATGAGACCTCTTTAGGTTTCCTCAAAACCCACAAAAGTGGTATATACCCCACAAAAGGGTCCCTCTCCCAGGATGGGAGGAAACTATAACTCTTGACAACAAGGTCACAAACATCCTTAGGGTTTACATCCATATGAGCATACTTAACCCTAGCAAGCTATTGAGGCACAACAGATCACCTACCGAACCATGCTAGGTCATACTTGTCCTCTTTCCTTGATGCTGGATCAAGAACATACCTTCCTTTATCATCAACCTAGCTGTGAGGGGTTCATCAAACATACCTTAATCTTAAGGGTTTTCCCTTTTCCTCTATACATGAGGAGTACCATGCTCGAAACTATAGCAACTTAATTCTCTTCATGAGCATTAGGTATACCACTTCCCCTCTTAGGCCTAGGAACCAAAGGTTCACCTTTGGGTGTTCAACTGCATGCTCAATCTCTTAACCATGAATCAAGCATGCAAAAGGCATGACATGTACTTCCTGTCATCCTTCAACTCAAGCAACACTTAGATTTGGGTCCTCCTCAAGGACAACCAACAAGGTACAAGGCCTCATAACTTGTTACTAATCCTCTCCAGGGTATACAGAACTTCTTCTTCCTTTATTCAGAAGGTAAACACTTACACCATAGGCACATAGGTGCCAGAAACCTCATCTTGTTTCTCTAGGGTTTGGTTCCTCTCATGGAAACCAAGACATCATCAACCTCTAAGGATCAAGCATGTGACGACCACTATCATCCACTTAGGTCGCATGATCCTCAACTCATGACTTCTCCTCATATCTCGGAGTCTAGGATTCCAACCTTCTTGTTGGGTTTCTTGCTCTCTCTCTAGAGCTAACCCTACAACTAACATCACCATTAGAGGTACTCTCTTCATAAAGGGGTCAACCTAAAAAGCATGCCCCTACCTGGATGAAGCCTATGTTCAACTCATGTTCGCTCAAGGTTATCCATAGTCCCTTAGAATTATCACATAAGCTATCCATCAAACTCTCCTGGCCAGGGTTTCAACCCTTTGCTCACACTACTCACGTACCCTGGGTGCATGCTATGCCCTACTCGCATAAGCTCATAGGGTTTCTAAGGTCCTTCACTAACATCATCATCTAAGGAGGTATCCTTAACCCTAACATGCATGACCCATCCCAGGGTTTGGGTCGTCAGAGGTACTAGGTCATCCAACCTCTCATGGCTCATACGTCATCTAAAGCATGTCCATCCAAACACCCAGTCTAACTCATCATGCCATCTCTCTCTCTATCTTTCACTTAGGGTTAGGGTTAACATCATCCTCAGAGGATGTGCCAGGCCTCTACTTGCAATGGAGATTTTTATCTCCAAGACTAACTCTCTTTATCTATCCTCCTGATAAGAAGGTCTAACCTCAAGTCTATCTTGAGGACATATGACTTATGTCACACGACCTAAGCATGTATCTATTCTTTAGTTTGCGCTTAATCTATGAAGCTTATGTCCATGACATCTTTTTTACATGCTTTTCATTAATTTGGTGGAGGATTCCTTAGACCTTATTAACCTTACCCAAACCTCAATGGGGTGAGGAGAAGAGGGAAAAACCCTAATCCTTAAGGTCCTTAACAAAATTTGTGATGAGAAGGGATGAATAAGATGAGAAAGTCCTAAAGGTGTCTTATTTCGATTCATACCCTAAGACTTTGGCCAGGAAGTCACACGGATCCAGGAGTCCTCGTATTCCGACTAGCGGTGCGGAGGAAAATATTGCCAGCCCCCGGTCGTGATCCTTTTCTAGACACATCCATCTTTCAGATAATCCTCTAATAACTCCCTTGGGTTATATGGAGTTTGTAAAATTTAATAATTATTAATGGTTAAGTGAGGAACCTACACTCTGATACCAAATGTTATGACCCCACCTCCTGATAACCCCCAATTAAGGGAGACCGAGAGGTCGAAGCCGCACCCATAACTTCCGGATCAAAGGTTCGACAAATAACCAAGAATAATTATCAAATTTTAACAGACTATACTGAAAAGCTATAAGAAAATAAATTTTTGCATACCTTTTTGAAAACTTGGATCTCTAAATTTCTATCCACTTAAGGATTCTACTCTAACTAATCCTCCTTGTATTTTACTTCATGTATTTCACAATATGACGATTTACTGTTTGTCCTTTTGGCTTGTACCTAAAACTCCGACAAACAAAATGTCGGTCAGCCGAAGCTGGTATGTGGGGGAAACAAAAACGTGCAACTATGATAATAACCTAATCATTCAACTAATCATTTAACAATCAAGATTACGTTTTAAATATAACTCCACGATCCATGAGTACCCTATCCTCTGTGCTATCCCTGCAGTGGACCTGGATACTACCTTCCTTATGGTAGATCCCCATTAAACCCCTCATGGTCCCACCTATAGGTGAACCAGTTTCTAGGGTTGAGTCATATGGCACTACTCGTAAGTAGCCCACTCCTTAACTCATGGCAGGCTAATGGGTCTCATGGCACTACACTTGGTAGCCCAATTTCTAACCCACGATAACCTAGACCTTACTCTAGGTTACCCCCTTTTTAGCCTTGACAAGCCACAGAGGTGGACCCGGATCTAGCCAGTTATATACACACATTTATAGTGATAATCATAGTCACTTTATAGTTGCATGAAATAAATAGACATTCAACAGTTATTTTCAAGCAACCGATTAAAACTTCAGGAATCGCCGTGAAACTAGAGCGATTATTCATAAGCGTAACCACATACCTGATTTGATGATTTCACAAGCATTAAGCAAATCCAACCAAGAATGCAATCCAAGCAATTCAATCATCACATAATTCATGGAAAGAATATGCACTCTATTTATTACACACTTTATCAAGAATCTACTTTATTGACTTGGATTCACTTTCTAGGGTTTCTAATCCACATTAAGGTTTCATTAATATTCATTAGGGTTTCTAAGATCAATTTCTCAAACTTTATCCCTTTTAGGTCAACAAACCCTAAAATACTCTTTTCTACTTATATGACCCTTAATTGCTCAACTATCCATTTTAATAGTCTTTTATACCCAAAATGACTTAGGATCATTATATCCCTATTTATTCATGGATTTGAGCAATTAAAACAATTAAAAGACATATTCATCTAAATTAGGGTTTTCAAGCTCATTAATGCATAATCATGCACGAAACCCTAAATTAAACCAATTATATAAAAAGATCATCTTTTTATATCCTATTTTCACTTTTATTAACAACAGGTTAATATCAGCTTGAATTATCCAGATAACATCATTAAGTCCAGCTATCATCAAATCTAAGGGTTTTTCCTTAATTAAATCATTAAAGATGATAACTTTATGTCCTTTTCAAATTTCAAGCATATTTATGCACATAACCTCTAAATTAGACTAATCACATGCAAAGTTCTTCCTTTTTTATCATAATGTACCTTTTTATATTTAACAGGTTAACATCTACTCTAATGATCCATTAAACCCTATTAAACACTTTATTCATTTCAAAATAGGGTTTCTTAATCTTTAATTCATTAAAGATGATAATTTACACTACTTTTTAAATACCAAGAGGAATTAGATTCTACTGATATTTTTATTGGATTCCTTGCATTCTCCTAATCAAGAATCATATATTACTTGTCCTAATCGGAGTTACCTATCATTAGATATGATTTTTGCAAGGTTTCACTTACTTGAACCAATCGGAAGCTGCCACGTCATCTTTCTCTATGCAACGTTGAATTGGAAACAAAATTAAATGACACATCTGCCCCTGCGTAAGTAACTGGTGCTTCATCCCACAGAGGGGCAAAACTGACCAACGCGCCTTCACCCTTCTTCTACCTTGTGCAGCCTGATGGCTGCAGCCCTAGCCGCCGAGCGCAGCCCTAGGGGCGGCTCGTGCTCCTTCCTTGGACCTCGAAAGCCATGTCGGATCTTCCCTTACCTCTGTCTGGTCCCTGTGATCCTCCCGGTGCCCTCATCCCGCGGCCATAGTGGCTGGTTTGCACTGGGCAGGCCTGCTCTGTGCGGCCGTCCAAAGCAGCCATGTTGCAGCTGATCGCATGGTCGTTTCCCGTCGCTCCTAGGCACAAAACTCATCGGAGCTTGTCTCCCTGGCTCTGACGTGCCTCTGCAGATGTGAGTATGTTGCTGGGTCGTAGCCAAGTTGGCCTGTTCAAGCTCCCTAGATCTTTCCATACGTGGACATCATGCTGCTCTCTTGCGGCCATTGTGCAAGAACCAGAGCTCGAGAAGATAGCCACGTTCCCCTAAGTTGTCGTGGGAGCATTGTGCTTCCCTAGTACTTGCCTACTTGTTCCTTGTTACTCCTAGATGCACTACTCCTCCACCTTAGGGTTTTCTTACAAAAAGGAGAAGATGGGAGAGAGTGAAAGATGCTTGGTATTCTCTGAAACTCGATCCAGGGGGTCTTACCCCTTGTATAGGGGAGTACATCCTCGCCCTAAGATGCTCACCTAAGAGGAAACAAGTCCTATCCTATTAGGAATCATATTCCTTCAATGAGAAGCATGCTTTCTCTCTCCTTTCTATCCCTTTGATACTTCTTATTTCTTGGATAATTAGGAATTTGAAATTCCTCTTACTTAATATCTTTTATAATTGCCTTCTATCCCATAGGCATGGAATTCTATTTCCTTTAATAGAAATTACTTTGTTTTTAACAATACCTCACAATTCATTAATAATGTATCACTTTATCCTTTTATTTTGCAAAGTTGATATTTTCTCTTTGTTTCCTCTTTATTGGGACTCCTTGGATCCCAAGAAACTCTATTTTTTTCGAAATCCTTTTTATTGGATATTCATTATTATTCTAGATGCATCTAAATGCATTATTTCTCATTATCATGTGTATTTCTTATTAAAATATCTTTTTTTGAGGATTTCTCTTTATTTCTTTTTATTTTCCTCATTGGTATTCCTTTTATCATTAGGAATCCTTGGGATACGAAATTCCACCAAGGATAACCCAATTATACCTTTTTCCACTTATTTCCAATATTTTAACATTCTTTTCAATTTCTTTCTTACTAAAGAAATACTTAATTAAACTTTTCTTTTCTTATTGCCTTCTTTATGCAACTTTGGACTCCTTGGAACCCAAGGAACCCAAGAGGCACGAAATCCATCCTTGGATTACATCTCCTTGCCTTCTAGAGGTTTCTACCTCTTCCCTTTTCTCAAATATTCAATTATTCATTTACTAATTGAATTTGCTTGTTATTCGGGCCCAATTGCCAATAAATCCCACAACACAAACATCAAGGATATTGTAAACGAAATTCATTTATTCAAAACAAATTATATCATTATTTGTGCACTTATCTTTAATATGAGAAATTACATTTCTCACCAATTGAACCCAAAAATTGGGGTTGTAACAGTATGCATGCCTTGAGAGCCAATCATGGGATGATTGGTGGGATACATTAAGATTGATTTGGTAAACATCAAAGGCAAGCTTCTAATTCTTTGTGGTTCAGTCATATGAGATAATAATAGAATAGATTGAATGTCTAGAGAATGACAATACTCAATTACGTATGCTTTCACGTTGAGGACCTAAACGATGAGATCATATGGATGCTAAGAGTTTGTACATTCTTATTATGTCCCTAGTCGGATGTCATTGTGGAAGGTAGATAGACAAAAATGACACATAAGACTAGATTGTGGTATTGGTTGATATCAAAATCTCATTAGTCATGATATGGAGATATCAAGCCAAACACATATGTACTTGTTAGAGAACAAGTATACCGGACAGACCCACCATGATTTTGACACTTGGAACTATGACATGGAAGTCACAGTTAGTTCTCACAGTGATAGTGGTGAGTGTGATTCTTTGACTTGAAATCACTACACTCAGCACATGTCGTGGGGTACACTTTGACATCATCAAACGCAGTCCTGAACCATGGGTTATTATAAAGGTGATGATTGGGTGGCTTTGACACATGGGGCTTTTGAGGGGTGAGTGATAGATATGGGATTTGTCCCTCCTGAGGGCGTTTGATATCCATGGCCACTTGATGAGTAGGATTGAGATAGGCATGCACACGCGTGTGTGAATCAGTATGTGATATTGATGTCATACAAATCTCCTCCAATCTACTCTGAGATCAAGAAAGTGAATGAACGTTGACAGGATGACTGTTCCATGCCTTGAGTTCATTCAGGATATCAGTGAAAAAGGAATTATACATTTGTTGTAACACCATTCACAGATTGTAGGATTGAAATTTGTTCTCCAACTTTCCTTTTCACTTGGGTAGCACTGATGTGCGACTAGACACCGCTCTTTGCTTGTGAAGTCATAAGTGTTATGAACTTTCACTGCCAACGTGAAATTGGCCTGTAGGGTCACACACATAGGATTTAACCTGGAAGAGGAGTTTATCCACAAATGATGTTTAGATTGATTACTAAAGGAGTTTAGTAGTTCAATTAAACACTCAATCAATTGATAACTCAATATCATAGTGTTAAAGGTGTTGGACCAATTGATTAGAGTATCAGATTGATTGAAACTATAATTGACTCATTTTGCGCAGTCTGCACTCCCAACCGATCGGCTCATATGCCGAACTGATCGGATCAACTTGGTGAACTAATCAACTCAGTTGGTAAATCGATCGGCTCAGGATAGGCTAAACCGACCGGTTCAAGGGTTGAACTGATCGGCTCAAGTGGTCCAAACGAGAAAGTTGGGAAAGTCAATCAGGAACTGACCAGGGCAGTGAACTGACTGGCTCAGGTACCCCAACCGACTGGTTCAGGTGTGAACCGATCGGCTCAAATCCCCAACCGATCGGTTCATGCTTGAAACGATCGATTCAACTGGCGCAGTTGGTTGTTTTGTGGAAATTCCAGACCCTTCGAATTCTGCTTTAGTCCTACATTGTCCGAGGCAGAGAACCCTGCCCATGACCCTCCTATATATAGGGGTATTCGGGGCTTCTCAAGTACAACTCAAAACACCAGCTGCACTGCAAAGTTGTCATTTTCTCTGGTTGTGGTAACCAGGAGAGCCCGAGCAAGTGCTACCTGATTAGGGAGGCACAGTGAGGGAAAGATAACTATAGAAAAATGACTGGTGGCAAGATATTGTGTCGGTGACTAGTACACCGACAGGAGGGTACGACTCCTTCTGGTGCCTTGTGCGAAAAGGCGATCAGAGTTCCAGGTGGTCCATGTGGACTACTACAGAGGCAGGAGACTTTTGATGCTCGGAGGACAGTTGTCAATCTGACAGTCCCAGTGAGACTAGGAGCTGCATAGACACTGTCCAAGACCAGAGTTGAAGACCGTACTAGCTACGAGGTAATGTTTCCGAGCAAGCCTCGGGACAAGGTACGCCTCTACAAACCATCCTTCCTATTGTATATACGTTGACGTGATTCCTTTATACTGGGTTTGGGGAGAAGAAATTATTTATTTTCGCTGCCTTCTCTGTCTCTCCTAAAACCCAATAGTGGTATCAGAGCCATGTCAACAACTCTATACTTTAGGATTATCGATGTGATCGAATTTTGGTTTGTCACCTTTATTTATTGCATACAATGCGAATAAAATTGGCTTTATGCATGTCCAAATCCTAAATCCACAAATCCCAGTATACATATATGATATGTAATATGAATGCACTTGATACGCATCACCCTTAAATGAGTTTTATGGTGGATGTATAGTGTGGTTATGGCCAATAAACCCTATGTATGTGTGTATGGTTGACTGTGGTTTCTTTCATCTCTGTCTGTGCACCGATTGTCTATCTCTTATTCCTGATGTAACTCAAAATTTCTTTCCAACCTTTTCTCCCCCCAAATGTAACTTGGGATTTCCCTATTCAAATGTAAATAGGATAGAACTTTTATTTTCTGTTATGTCAAAGAACGGAGGACAACCTGACGACGACTGAGACGATCGGTTCAAGGCGTGAACCAATCGGTTGGCATTCCAGATGACCAGTTTGAGGAACGAGATGAGTAGGTAGTGACCTGAGGAGATGCATGCTGACCAGTGAACTGATCGACTGGAGGTGCCAGTCGATTGGCTGGTGGCACCCAACCGACCGGCCTGATGGCGAGCCGATCAATCATGGAGATGAGTTGATCAAACCCAGAATGGAAAATCATAGAGTTCATCTTGTACAGGTTGCATGTGATGTGGACCTAGATAACCATGATTCCTCTTGGCTCGAGGAATCACATTAGGATGGCCATAATCATCACTTTTATCGTTTCACATGTTTTCTATGGGATATAACATGTATATGATATGTACTATGTATTTTTGTGATTGGATATGTATATGTACCTATAAAAACCAAATATCTCATTAAATATTAAAGTTTTAGATGCCTTCCAAATGCGACACACATGAAAAGCCTGATCAACCAAGTGTGGACACGCCCTAGCATGGTGCACCATCTATCTCATGGAAGCGTGAAGGATGGATATGTGGGTCTACCCTAGCAAGGTGCATATTCATCGTGTTGGCTTTGGGTCGGACTTAACAAGGTGACCTAGATAGGATCTAGCACCTTGAGGCATGGAGGTGATCATGGCAAGGAGTTGCACATGACATCTTTCAAGAGTTGCATATGATGTAATTGGCAAAAGTTGCCTACCTGGAAGATCTAAGTTGTGGGTGACAGCCCTAGTTGCTCCATGACTCATAGGATTTTAGGATCTTGACCCACTAGAAGGTTGTACGCTGCAATCTTCTGAATGGGCTATCAATTTGAACAAAAATAGTGAGAGCGATAATTAATTAAAGTCCTAATTATATCGTAAAACCTTTTTCAAATCAATCTAGTCAAAAAGCAGTTTTTGGACTAAATTGCATATATTTCCTTTTGTACAATAAATGGTTAATCAACAATAATCACTTTATTTGCGATCGGTCCTTGAGACCAACAAATTAAATGGGAATAATTCCATGACTAGTTAGCACATTGAGAAATGTTCTCAATCAAAGAATGAAAGCTCTAAGTCCTAGTTATACCAGAACTAGATAAACTCGATCCCACCACACCAATGGCTTAAAAGATGCTTATGGAAGCATACTGAGGATGCCATTGATGTGGAGTGCTTGATGTTGTGTTCTCTGAACTATGAGTTGCAGAGACAACATGAGACATATGATGTCTCCAAGACACTGTCCTAATATGTCATGATAGAAGGAGATCCAGTAAGATATTTAGACACTCAATGTGATTGGGTATGTGGAAAAACCTGACTAAGAAGGATTCCCTCTGAGCCAAGAGTTGGCTATTGGGATGATACTGCAAATGTTGCGAGAACCATACAATTCATGATGAACTACAACATGAACAACTTTGGCAAGTGTTGATAGAGTTGTTGTACATGTTAAGGATAGTAGAGGCAAATATGAAGAAAGAAAAACCCTAATCTTTGATGTGATCAATGAAGGGTAAGTCTTAAAGGCAAGGACAAAGGCAAAGAAATGAAGTGTTCTAATGCTAGCCAGCAATCCAAGCTGTCTTCAGCCTCGAGGCATAGATGAAGAAGGACAAGCCTAAGTTTGTGATGTTGATTAACAAAAAGAAAGGCAGGTCCAAGGGCAAGGGCAAGGGCAAAGCTAAGAATTGTTCTGATTCTAGCCAGCAGCCCAAGCCATCTTCAGCCTCAAGGCGCATGGGGAAAGGGAATGAGGGAATTTCCCTCAATATCTAGAAGAACAAAAGAAGAAGAAGGAGGGGATGGAGATCTCCACGTAAGATATCATGAAATGAACCGCTTCTGAGGTATATGATACCAAGATGAAGATCTGACATATATGATATGCAAGATCTACAAAGAAGTGATGGCCTTTACAAAAGGACCAAGAAAGGAGTACCCATCATTAGAGCAAGTGTTACTTCCATATATAGGAGTACCTTTCAGTTTATTTTGGCCTAAGGGGCACAAAATAGAGTTGAGAACTTCTATTTCATATTTTCCAATAAATAGAAACACTTTATTGTTACAAGGATAGCTATCAATAAAGTTGATGTTTCAATTTCAAATATATGATCTTTGTGGCAATGCCTTGTTTATCTTGTGTTACTTGGTATGCATAAGATAAAATGATACCTTAAAGTTATTGATAACTCAAACAACGAATTAGAATAAATCATGAGAAATTCATTTCTAGTTTCCATATGATGGATAAATCTAGACTCTTTTGGTTAGAGAACCAGTAAGAGACATAATTAATCGATCTTCACTAGTGGTAGTGGGAGAATGATTATCCAATTAAATATAATACATATGATGTATTTACATACCTATTGGAGAAAATGCTAATACTTCAAATGGTGTTTAGAGAAATACCAATATGAATATCTTAAAGTGTTCAAGAATATCATAGATGAAGTACAAATTTGGTAAAGTGTTAATTCTTGATGAGATCAATGAATGCAATACTTGGACCAAATGTTTGAGAACCTTGTGAGTGATTATGATAGTATATCATAGTGAACTTGTGATTAAGGCATGGTGATGTCTATATCAAGAAGGAGTCATACTCTAAGGAGTTAGAGAATGGTTATCAAATAACTAAGTTCTTATTAAATAAACAATACCCTACACTAATAAAGGATATTAGGAATCACAAAGTGTTATGAGTTCTCAAATTCCTTGACAGATACACCTCAATTATCTATGTGATGAATTGGTCATGCGATGAGTCAACTATCTAGATGAATATGAGGAACTGGATTTTGAGTTATGGTTTATGACCATTACATCCTAAATGACTTCCATGTGAACCATAAGGTATGACCTTGATGGTAGCACACATTGGGATGAAATCCATAAGTGTGAATGAGTCTTAAGCGTTAAGACACATGGATAACATTTTGAGAAGGATGATTCTTGTTTATTGCAACTTAATGACTAAGAGATTTGGCATACAGATACTAAAACTGCATTCCTATGAGGAATAAAACAAGGATGTGTACGTGACACAACCTATAAGGTTTATGCATCCATTAATGCAAATGAAGTCTATAAGTTACAATGGACTAATCAATGTGATTGATTAAGTACAAGAAACTCAGAGCTGGATCTTTACTTTGATGATATAGTCAAAGGGTTTGACTGATATGACAAAGATAAAGAAGGGATCTGTGATTTAGTGGGAGCGTATTTGTATTCCACATGTTGATGAGGAATGAGATGTTCTAAGAATGGAATTCTTTATGGAAATTATCTTTAAAGAAGATAGAGACATTTCCTATGTGATAGGAATATAGATCTATAGAGATAGTTCTCGAAAACCTCTTGACCTAAAAAGAGAGAGCATACATTGACAATCTATATTGAAGGGTTCAGTGTGCACAGATTCAGTAGGAGAAAACTTGTCCATGCTACATTGAGTTAGTATCCCAAGGCCAAGTGTCCAATTCTTATGAAGAATGGGAACACTAAGAATAGATATGGATCCATCATGTATGTAATCATCCATTTATCTTGCATGTATGGACATAGCAAGAATAAAATGCATTCATCATCTTGTACGTAGGACATGACAATATGATGTGCTCATCCTGATAACTCGTATGTGGGACATGACGAGTGGATGTCTGTCTAGTTCCAGTAAGGGTTACTAGAATACCATAAGAACTTGATAAGTACTTTAGAAGTACTAGTTCTATGGAAATAAGGAAGGGTTCACTGTATAGAGTTACACTGATGTGAACTTCCAAAAAGGACTGAAAATTAATCGCAATATATATGGGATATATAAAAGTGAATGTTTGTTGATAAATGGAAATGTTCCAATAAATTCATTTTAAAAGGAAAAGCCTAGTATCCGTGTGTTAGAGAACATTAGTGGATACTATATGAATCTGGAAGTTCATAAGATGAACTTATAGATATTCCACTCATTGATGGCAAGTAAGGAATGCTTGGTCATGCAATGTGGCTAAAGGTTAGCAAAGGAATACTAGATCACATATCATGACAACTCCATCTCATATGTGTGACGTACAACGAAGAGATGAGAGACATGCAGTTAATACCGACTTTGGCAAAGTGTTTCCATAACTCACTATGTTAGCATTAGAGTACAGTAACATGTGGGACATGTTTGAAGATCACTAAGAATATGATTCAAGGGTGATTGGCTCACAGTGCAAGTGGGAGTCTATTGCTATGTATGCCCTGAGAGCCAATCATGGGATGATTGGTGGGATACATTAAGATTGATTTGATAAACATCAAAGGCAAGCTTCCAATTCTTTCTGGTTCAATCATATGAGATGATGATAGAAAAGATTGAATGTCTAGAGAATGACAGTACTCAATGACGTATGCTTTTAGGTTGAGGACCTGAACGATGAGATCACACAGATGCTAAGAGTTTGTACATTCTTATTATGTCCCTAGTCGGATGTCATTGTGGAAGGTAGATAGAAAGCAATGACACATAAGCCTAGATTGTGGTGTTGGTTGATGACAGAATCTCGTTAGTCATGATATGGAGATATCAAACCAAACGCATATGTACTTGTTAGAGAACAAGTATATCAGACAGACCCACCATGCGTTTGACACATGGAACCATCACATGGTAGTCACAGTCAGTTCTCACAGTGATGGTGGTGAGTGTGATTCTTTGACCTGAAATAACTACACTCAACACATGTCATTGGGTACACTTTGACATCATCAAACGCAGTCCTAAAACATGGGTTGTTATAAAGGTGATGTTTGGGTGGCTTTGACACATGGGGCTTTTGAGGGGTGAGTGATAGATATGGGATTTGTCCCTCCTGAGGGGGTTTGATATCCATGGCCACTTGATGAGTAGGATTGAGATAGGCATGTGCACGCATGTGTGAATCAGTATGTGATATTGATGTCATACGTATCTCCTCCAATCTACTCTGAGATCAAGAAAGTGAGATTTTCACTCACATTTAGCAACCTGCAGTTCCATTCATTTCATCTCTTTTCACATTCAAACACATGTAGAAACATTCATGTATTGATCATCTTCACATTCACACATATGACAATTCAAAAAAATTCATTCACATTCACACAAAAATAATTATGAGAACAAAGTTTAGAAATATCATTCTTTATTCAACATCGTCATTATCGCCATGACTATCCCAATTATATTTAAAAATTCCCACTACTTGTAGGGATTTTTCCCATTGTTCTCTTACATTATTTAAGTCTTCCATCGTATGGGGAGTATGTACATCTAATAACTTTTCACCCGTAGTGAAGTTAGTTTTAAACACCTACAAAGAGAATGATGTATATATATAATTAACAATATATAATAAGATTGATATATTTCATATTATCTAATGAGACTATATATAATACCTGATGTATGGTATCGATTTCCATTGCAGCATGCTCGATATTTATGCTCATAAATCGCATCACATAGTATGCACATCCCAACCATTGTCTTGTGTAGCACACTATAAATTGAAACATACAAAATATTCAAAAATACAAATAAGCACAGTTCACATAAATAATATATACATTGGAGTCAGGAAATTACTTTCACATTCTCCCAAATTAGTGGTTGGTTCTTTTTCTTGGGGACCTTTCCTCCAGCTTTTTTTATCTCATGTAAAGCCCTACATGTTAATGTAACACATTAAATTACATAATTAAATAGTAATGTAATAACAGATGTTTATGGATATAAAAATATAAAATATTTCTCACGAGAATAATGGACTTTTCATTGTGTGTCCATATAATGTATTCAATTTCATCCCCACAGAATCTAGATAATAGACAATGAACATCTCAGGGACAATAACTAGTATCTCCCAATGCCTACCACTAGAGGTGAGAAAGTTAAAAATTAATAACTCAAAATCCACAATAAAAATGTAATTTTCTTAATTCCAAATTATAAGCAAAGTAAACTTACTCGATATTGAATGGAGTTATTATCACCGTCTTCTTGTTTTTACCAAAATATTTAAAAGCAGCACAACAATATGAAGTAACTGATGAAGGGTCTTTATCTACAAGACTAATCAAAGATGGAACTAAAAATCCCACATGGAGAAATGAAAAATCTATACATATCATGTGTAAGTGGATGCAAAACATGTATTATGTATGCATTAATATATAAGAAACCAGATCACCTTATATAAAACAAGGTATACGAATGTATAAACAAGATCTCAGCATATCCATAGCTCTATCATAGATGTATTCAGCCAATCATAATGAAACAACTTCAAAATATCTTGTATAAATAGATTGTTATCGTATGATTGACATGTAGCATCCTCTGGAATAGTAACATTTATAGGGCAATTTGGATCATGTTCGCCTGCCCATACTTTCATACCCCTACAATTAGGACCTAACAAGGTGTGTAGGTCCCTTGGAAGCCAACTTAGTACTTCAAGAGGTGGAGGTGGAGGCCGAGAGGTAGTAGGTGTCTTCCTTTTTTTAATTTGCCATTCATTCATCCCGTGGTCGGGGGGTTTCGAACTTGAGACCTCTCAGTCTTACATCAGTACTTTTACCATCTGGATGCCATCTCTTTGGGCCATAATATCACTCCTTTTGACCTGTATATATAATTTTAGATCAATTGACTCATATATATGTACACACTAACAAATTAACGTAATGTAAATTTACCATACAATATTAGTATAGATGACATCCGCTTTGGGCCACAATATCACTCCTCCTTCTGCCTCACCAAGTGTTTCATAATCTGGATGGGCATATGGCAATGGAAGATCCCTCCAATCGGTGAGTACATGTATCGTGTTCACACGAACCACACCATCTGGTACTGGAGTACCATGAAACATTTCCCCTAGAAGGGGTGGGTAAGTCGACGCCTCTGCAACGACATATTCTTGACTTTTTAGATGGAATGGCTTCAACCCCTACAAATTTATGTAAAGAATGTTATATACATATATACATAAACATATCATCTTGAAAAGACTCGCTACTATGTGATAAAAATACTTACAGTGGACGTGCTAGGTGGCAGGTCTACAAGATTACTCCCAACCTCTGTAGTAGGAGAAGAGTGGCCCGCCACAGGTACTGTCTGAGTGGCAGTCTGAGATGCCTGCCACTTGCTAATTGCTTCATGGAGTCTCTTATCAAGTGCTTCCTCGAATCTCCGATTAATTAACTCATCTACCTATACATGGATAAAATAAATGCTAGCTTCTGATTATTGAATTCCCTTTCGCAATAACATTCTAAAAAAAGAATAGGTTACCTCAACTTGTGAAAGTCCCGCTTTTGGGATAGGTTTGCGCAGGGATGGCACAAAGAATGCTTTGATGCTCACAAATACATGTATGTTGTCATTCTTATACCTATAATCTTAGTTTTATCATTCATATCCTAAGTTTTGTGTAACATCATTTAATCATGCTTGTTAGTAAATAGTAAACTGTAAATAAACCATGATTCCATATATCAAATATTTGAATAAAAATGAAGCCTAATGGCACATTGGGAGAGTGAGAATAGTATACCTCACTTGAAGGTTGAATACGAAGTATATGCAAATCAACAACAACTCAATAACACCTGCAACAACACAAATGCACGATTTAATTGTGTTATAATGTATTAATTAGGGGTCAATCTTGAAGTTTTAACTAGAGCTTCATATATCAACATACATACTAGGTCATATTTCAAGTCAAGATTTAGGCATTTAATCACCTTAGGGCTCATACATGATTCGCAAGGTATTTGGGTGCACAAATAATAATATATGTTACTGATTTAGGAGTTCACATAATCATTTTAGAAATAGAAGACCCACATTTTAGCTTTGGGCATGGCCATTACGTCACAAACCATCACATTAATATTGATTTCAAATATAAAAGGGGTTTGATATAATAGAATACCAAGGTTCCCCAATTGACTTAAGGTATGACCATGCCTCACCACAAAGTTACTATTCTTCAAGTTAGGGTGATTATTGATTTCTTTAGAAGCATGATTGGCAATCTAGGGCAAAGTTCATCATTTACATTCCAAGCATGTCACATGAGTGTATTAGAGTTCATAATTAAGCAAGAAGGGTGATTAGGATTCTCAATATACTCAACAAGGAAACAAGTTACCAATTTGATAATTAGGAGGGTAGAGATACCCTAAGATCTAGATCCAATGGTTCATAATGAGCCTGTGATAAAATATTGAGTTTGACACACTACCAAAGGATGGAACTTAGTCCAATATGATTTATATCTACTACATCATCATCTAATTAGGTTTATTTGTCTATGCTTATTCACTCTTTTCCCTGCTATTATTACATATAGCTAGGGTTAATTACCTGATTTACTTCAAATTTGGTAGGTTTTCTAATTGGACTATGAAGAACCCAAAATTATACTTAAATTATAGGTTTGAGATAGGGGGTTATGTGATTCATAATATTAGATACCTAGGGTGATTAATTAATTAATAATTATTCGAGAGGAGTTAGATTACCAACATATAGCAACCAAAGCAAATTGTGTATATGCATAACAAATAGTTTCATTTCTTACCCTTGCCTACACCTACCACGATGTTATGCACTCCATATATATGCAGCATATAATATTACACTAGCCCCTTGTTCACAACCCCATTCAACACGACCCACAATTTTCTTATAAAAATATTTGTGAGCATTAAAAAAGGGGAATGAAATAATAGTTAGGGTTGAATTATAGTGGGGATAGTTATAGGTGGTCGGGAACATTTTTCATCTATTTTAACAATTTATACTTGCTATATATATGCACGATGATCGAAAATGGCAGAGAGGGAGGAAATAATAGTGAGAAAGGGATTCATACCTTACCTTGTAGCAACTACAGTCGTCGGAGTCGAGTAGGGCGGAGAAGCAACCGGGAGGCTTCCCGAGGATGAGCAGGAGATGAGCAGGGAACCTAGGTGGAAGAGGCCATTAGGCGGTGGAGGGTAGGGACGGCCGGTGGAGGAGCAGCAAGCAACGGAGAGCAAGGACGACCGGCAAGGACCAAGGTCGGTCGGCGGAGGAGCAGCAGGCGGCAGAATTGCTAAATCGCTAGAGACCCTAGTGAAATGTGATGAAATAGAGAATGGGGAAGAGTCTGTTCACATGTGCTATTAATTTTACAATCATCTTCGGTTGTTTCAAAAATTGACGCCTAAGATCTGGAAGCATCAGTTACCACAAAAAACCGATGCCAAAGGGGGTAAAATATTTTGCGGGGACAGCGTGTGAAAACACATCAGCGTCGGTTATTCCAAGAAAACTGACGACAAAAGTGGGCCTGATTTCTGTCTCCCTAGAAATCATTAGTCATCGATTATTTGGTAAACAACCGACGCCGTATGTGAAATTTTGGAGGTAATTGTTTTGTACTGAAAAAATTGGATTTGGCAGGCGATTTTAGGTGTCGGTTTCTTACTGAGAAACCGACGCTAAATAAAAAGCAATACATGTGTCTGGCTGGTCTTCACATATAGATGTTGGTTGGGGCTTTTAATTGAGCTGTAGGATTTAGGCGTCGGTTTTTGGGATACAATTGACACCTCGAAATGTGACGTTATAAGCCTTTTCAATAGTAGTGGTTCGAGAAACAAATTCATATTTAATTGTGATACTCATAGGGACTTTATAAGATTGCATAATTGAACATCCAATAGTTTAGGTTGCAATCAATTGAGTGACATTTGGGAAATGTCGTGAAACTAAATGTGATTATTCATAAAATAACCACATACCTATTCAGTAGATTTCACAAGATAATAGAAATTCCAACCAAGAAAGCAATTCAAGCAAGTAGTTCAACCACACAATCAAGAATCCTGAAAAGTGCATGCACTCTATTTACTACATACTTTATTGAGATTCTATCTATTTGATTTGAAATTGCTTCCTAGGGTTTCCTTAATCCATTTTAGGGTCTCATTAGGGTTTTCCTACACTCTTCATCATTATAATTACCAAAACCCTAAAAACAACATATCTAGAGGCAAAACCCTAATTATTCAACTTAATCACATTAGAGACTTTTTATCATCTACTATGCTTGATATTGACCTAACATCATGTTTATACAAAGGATCTCAATTTATATCTGATTAAAACCTACTAACACTTAGATTAGGGTTTCTAAGCCCATTAATGCTTATTAACATATCAAAACCCTAAATTAAGATATTAAGCATATGGATCATCTCTTTAGACATCAAAACTACTTTCTTATTAATAATAGGTTGATATTATCATAAAAAATCCATATTAATCCCCTCAATTCATTAATCATGAAATTAGGGTTGATCTTAACCATAAACACATTAAAGATGACAACTTTAACTACTTTTCGAACTAGAATCAGAATCAAGATATAAATCTATTTTTATTGGATTCCTTTTATTTTTTTGATCAAAATGCATATATAGTTTGTCTTAAACTGAGCTTCCTAACAATTTCTACAGTTTTTGTAAGAAAAGCATATTCTGAACAATTAGAGATTGACACATCAGTTTTAATCGTATATTCATTTATAGGCGGGCCGGCTAATTAAGATAATCAAATTACCTTTTTACCCTTATGGGTAAAGTGCAACCCCATGGACCATCGTGTCCTTTCACTCTATCTTCCCCTTCCTCGTGATAGCCTACTGCAGCGACAAGCGTTGCACGCGGGCCTCCGTCCTTCAGGCGTTGGCGACGTGAGGCAGCAAGGGGAGGGTAGATGCACCTCTACAAACCCCTATCAAATCCAAACCAACCTTGACAACCAAGTTCTTGATCGGAGATGGGGTGAGACAGCCTCAATCTCTCTTCTACTATGCTCCTCGATGGATGGCGAAGTCCTTCCAAGGCAGGCAGGTATCCAGGCCTTTAGGTGGAGGAGGAGGGTCAGGTAGCACCTACTCGTTGATGGTGAAGGTTAGAGGTACTTGTTTTTCTGGTTATTATGAACATCTCTATGAGTCCTTTGGATCCCATCCTATCTTTTCCTTGCTTCTTGCGGCTGGTCTCTGATGGATATTATGGGGAGGCAAACTAGGATACTGATGTCGATGGAGAGGGATATGCATCTCGGTCCAAGTTTATCCTTTGGCCGAAAGATGTCAATGTATTTTATAGGCAAACCACAAGGATTGCAGCCCTACAATTCCACATAGAATTGGGAGGGTAAAAGGTTCCTAGAAAGTCCCTCATTGAGAAAAGAGAGGATGCTCTTCTAAAAAAAAGTAACCTTTCTTTGGACCAAAATCCACTTTTGGATAGTATTTATATCTCTCTCAATATAGGCCCTTTTTGTACCAAACTTTAGGAAAACTCCATCCACACCATAATCTTTTCTCGGTAAGAGAATTATTCCCTAAAACCTCGTTTTATATCCAAAACTTAATTTTTTATGAAAAACTAGATACTTATCAAATTAATTACTTAGGACACAAGACATCTTGGAAACCTCTAGATTTTCTCCCATTCCCTTAAATCAGAATTTTCTCTTACTTAAAATCAGGGCATTTATTTTGGGCATGAGATTTCCTTTTTCCTATTTTGTTTCTCAAGGACTTATATGTGAACTTTTAATATTTATCTTTAGGATAATTTGCAAAATCCATAACTCTCAATCCGTACATCCTTTTTCAACCCAATTTAGGGGAAAGTCTGTTATGGCTTAATCAACTTGTATTCCAAGTTTGAAGCCAAAAATCAAAAGGAATAACCCCTTTTCTTCATTTGCAAGGCAATGACTTATAAGGCATATATTATGCATTGAAACATATATTTTCTCATTCCTCTTTTCCTATATTCTTTATTTTGATTACTATTTTCATTAGTAATCATATGTAAACGAAATCTAATCAATTTTGGCCATAAATGCCACTATCTAGAGATTTCCATACATTTCTCATAAATACATTGCTCAATGCCTATTATCTTTTATCTTTCTCTATTGTTTGGACTTTTCTTCTTTTCCTCTCTTTTATATCCATTATTGGATTAACATAACAATAGAAATTAGGAAATTCGTACCAAATGGGAGATTTTCAAACAAACCCATTCTTTGAAGAAAAGCATATAACCTTCTCAATTCAAGTCCATATTCATAAAATTATTACATTTCAATTATGAAAACACATGTAAAATTGAGGTTGTAATAGACTTGGTCAAGGGACTTCCCCGGTTGGAATTTGAGAAGGATGAGGAATACCAACCTTGTACCCAAGGGAAGAAAAGCAAGTCCTCCTTCAAATCTATAAGATTCCTTAGTACCAAGAGAGTGCTTGAACTTCTTCACAATGATCTATTTGGACCAATGAGAACTCAATCACTTCATGGTTCCAAGTATTGCCTTGTTATCATTGATGATTTTTCTAGATATACTTGGACCTTTTTTCTCATTTCCAAGAGTGATACACTTGACGTTTTTTCTAACTTTTGTAAATGAGTTGAGAACGAAGCTTCTTGCCTTATTATTTCTATTGATAGTGATCATTGGGGATAATTTGAAACTAATCTCTTTTAACATTTTTGTGAAGAATCTGTATATGCACATAACTTCTCTTCAACTAGAACACCTCAAAAAAATGAGGTTTAGAGAGAAAGAATAGGTCACTACAGGAGATGGATAGGACCATGTTTTTAGAGTATGATACTCTAAAGAAGTCTTGGGCCAAAGTTATTAGTACCTCATGTTTTGTGCAAAACTAGTTTTTACACATTCTTCTTTGAAGAAAACCCCCTATGAGCTATGGTGTGGTAGGAAGCTTCTATTGAGTATTTCCATGTTCTCGAATGTCCTTGTTTTGTTTTGAATACAAAAGATTCTCTTGACAAGTTTGATCAAAAATCCTACAAGGCTTTCTTTCTTGGCTATAACACTACTAGGAAGGCTTATAGAGTATTTAATTTTGATCTTGCTAAAGTAGAAGAATCTATAAATATTAAGGTTTTTTAGTCTAAACCATCTATTCCCAAAGATATTGTTCCAAATGATGATGTTGCAGGTTTAGTAATTCCTATGCTAAAAGAACTCAACATCATCCAAAAGGAAAATGAGGTCGCCACTCAAGAAGAAGAGAAATGTGACGACCGTCTCGTGAAAATAGGATTAACTAATGCGGAAGCAAATTATTAGCAGCGGAATTACTGAAAATCACTAAAAATTAAAAAATTTTGCAAGAAGATCCACAAACTGTGAAACTTTGACATAAAGAACCAAAGTAAGTTATTTACAAACTGATTCATCATTACATCTTTGTATCATTTCATCTCGAGAGTCATAACATTGTCAGCCCTGTTAAACTATACATGAGCAGGATACAAAAATCTCGAGGCTTAAAGCCAAAATCTCATATCGATCCATCAAAACATTACTCCTAGGACCTGAGAGTACAGAGACGACTCATAGGACTTTCTATATACAACTTGACAGCTCATATCCCCACCTGGGATTTACTGCTGTCCCTGCTACTGCTACTGATGCTCTTCCTCTGTAATAGGTTCCTTGCCTTTTCGTCGGCGGTTACCTAAAAATTTAATCCCACGGGGGTGAGACAATTATAAAAATTGTCCCAGCGAGAGGTATAACTCTCCGCCATAAACATTGTTATTGCCGATAATAGAATAACACTGAGCAGTAGAATTATTTTTTCTGAACAGCGGGTAAATCATTGAATAAGATATGCAGAGCAGTATTCTCTATGCAATCATTTCAATTATAACTTGATTAAGCAGCAAGTCATTCATTTAAGAAGGAATATGAAGAACATGTATATCATTTATCCAACTAGAACATGTTAATCAATGTATTCTCAACCATTGATTCTCGTAGTTCAACCCTAAGCAAATATGCTACACGGCTGATTACATATTACAAACATACTTATGCCCTGAGGAGATGAGATATACCGCTCATACTCCAACCGACCACTGCGAAGTCGAAATCGGTACCATACATAGGTCATCAGAAGAGCCGGATTTCTATGACCTCATCCTCCTCAGTCAGTGTGAGGAACAACATACAGGACATCTCGTGTCTCTACTATAATAGCTTTCCAGGGTATTCTGGCAACTTCGCTATTAGAGTTACAGTGGCATTCTGTACTCTCTTCGCCATCGAGGGATTTCTTGTTTATCTCTCATCGATGCGGCATTAACAACATTATCGGGAGATTAGTGATACATCATCCCGGCATATACATATAATGAAGAATTGAGAGATTTAGTGTTTATCTCACATCAATTCCTTCATTAGGGCGTAAGGATATTCGCGCCCATAACCCCCACATACTCAAAAGTATGCTCTCCAGAAGTTCCCTTAGGAAAACCTGTTTCACCATCACCTAACTACTGACGATGATGGATCTATGGTCAGGGCTCTACATGATATCATTTCACTTGATTATTTAAGTACATTACAACATTCTTTTAGCATCAGGCATGTTGTCAATCATATAACATATAACATTTGCTATAAAGAATGAGTACTATTTCTATCAAGTTCATTTCACAGCTTTGCTACCATTGGGATCTCAATCCCTTATCATCTCATCATCATGATTCAAGAATATGGGTGTTCAAACCCTTAAATCATCAAGACACATGTTACCACTTTAGCAGGTAACCTAATTCCATCAAGTCATCTAACAGTGTAAACATGATAAATGTAATGCAGGTATTTCACATGGCTCTTAAAGCCTATCAAACTCTTTTGTTACCTTTCGCTAGGCAACATGGCATATCATTGCTTATAGAACTTATAAAGTGTTTTCAATACACAAGGCATCATAGCTCATACCTGACTATGTTCAATACCTCATGAAACCTGCATGATTAGTACAGATGATAACAACACATCAATTTCATATCAAGAGTAATGTACCACGGCCGTGCTGCCAAAAACGTTCGTGCAAAGGGGAATCACCACGGTCGTGCTACCTTGCACGGTCGTGCAAGAGGTATCCACCACGGCCGTGCTGCCTAGCACGGTCGTGCTATAGCAGATCCCAATTATTTTACATTTGTGAATTTAATACTCCAAACCAATTAGGGTTTATTGTTATCCCTAAGTGGAGATGATTAATAAGTACCTTTAATTTTTAAGCCTGCCATGTCATCATTATGAATTAGGTTTATATCATCATCATATAATAGAACTTCATCTATCAATGCCCTCAATTAGGGTTATGATTAATTAACCTTCATAACTAGGGTTTCATGATCTCACTATTAAAAATCATGCCCTTACTAGGCATTCATACATGAAGAATATCTTATCCCTCATCTTCTATAAGATGAAGTTACTTCAACCTTGATTAATCTAAGTCAACTCAATCTTGAAAGAAGAATTGACATCATAGGATATGTTATTATATCAAGATCATTAAGAACTCAATCTCCCTTGGATTACATCATGTGATTTATTACATAAACCACTGACCTTCATCCAATTTGAGAGTTCATACTCTGTGGTTTATTACCTTCCAAGTGATCTTGGAATAGGTGAAACAATATAGTAGAATAGCAATTGAAACCACTTAACAAAATTGAACTTCTGAAACTGTTTAAGCCTCAACTGATTTGGGATCGTTTGGTCCCAAACGGTCTTGAGACCGTTTGGTCCCAAACGGTCTTGAGACCGTTTGGACTCAAACGGTCCTGAGACCGTTTGGTCCAAACCACCTCAAAACCGAAAGGACCAAATATGGTTTCCATCTATCACATTGAATTAGGGTTTTCAATGTTGAACCCTTCAATCGATCTTGCACATGTTAGACACTAATCAATTGAGTTAATTAGATCAACCCTCAACTGATTTGACACTCAATTGACCCTCAATTGATCCTCAATTAGGGTTGGAATCAATTGAATTAGGGTTTAGAATCAATGAACCTTCAATATTCATCAATGTGTGACTAGTTACTTCATAACTATTGAACCACCATTAATATGGGGTATGACCTGACCCCAAGCGGTCTTGAGGTCGTTTGGATGACCTCCAAACGGTCTTTAGACCGTTTTCCCATCATATCACTCAAAACCAAGCAATCCAATTAGGGTTTGGTTCATTGAAGTGCTCACCAAATCAGGAATTTATTGCAGATCAACTTGATATCTTTAGACCTTCAACCACTGAACTATACCCAACCCTAGACCTCCAAACGGTCTTGGGTGACCACCAAACGGTCTTGAGACCGTTTGGATGAGCTTCAAATGGTCTTGAGACCGTTTGGCCCATCCAACCTTTGGACTTTAGTGAAAAATCATCATGAATTGATCTATCAAGTTGATCAACAAATCAGCACTACCTTGCAATATGATTAGTACCTTTGGACCGTCAATTGTTCAACTATACTTGAACCCAGACCTCCAAACGGTCTTGGGGTGATCCCCAAACGGTCTTGAGACCGTTTGGGTGATCCCCAAACGGTCTTGAGACCGTTTGGGCTAATCAACCCAAAATCTCAACTTAACTCATTGGAATTTCAGCACTGTTTTCAATTAGGGTTTGCCTAATTGATTAGGCTTCAACTCACGATTCCTTGGGAGTTAACCCATAAAATTTGGTGAGTCATTAGCCAACGTAATAGGGATCAATAACCCCAAACGGTCAACGCTTGGTCAACGCACTCAAACGGTCTTGAAACCGTTTTCCCAAACAGGTCAAGTTAATCAGGTTGAAAATCAGCACTTAATTCAGTTCGATTTGCCTAATTGATTGGCCTTCAACCTATGATTCCTTTGGAGTTAACCCCTCAAATTTGGAGGGTCATTAGACTACATACATAGGAACGAGATTACCAAACGGTCCACGCTTGGTCAACTCTTTCATACGGTTTTGAAACCGTTTTCCACCAAACGGTCTGCAAACCGTTTGGTCACCAAACGGTCTTGGTGAAACCGTTTGGTCCCAACCAATGAGATCATTTTATCCCAAGATATTTGGTGAGGTGCTTTCCTATGATGATGTCATCATCATCTTCCTTCGTTCACCCCATAACAGCAACCGTTCTTGATGGAATTTGAAGCAAAGAAGCAAAAGTTTATCAAATTGAAGAAATCAATCAACAAAGCATAGAAGATTGATGCAATAGCAATGTTTGAGGGTTTAAGTTATAAAACCCACCTCAAATTTGATCTCCAAGCTCCAAGCTCCGTGGATTTAATGGTGGATGGAGCTCCAGCAACTATCCAAGGTTCGTTCTTGAGCTTTTGGATGAAATGGATGGCTAGAAATGGAAATCGAGTGAAGAAAACCTAGAATCAATCATTGATTTAGGGTTTTCACCATGAATCCAAGGTAGAAGATGATCAAACCTTACCTACAGGTGGTGTTCGTCCTTCTCCTGCTCCTGAGCTCTCCTTAGGTCGGCCAAAGCAAAAGGAATAAGGAAAAGGCTAAGGGAAACGTTCCTTATGTGTTATTGAAATAAGGTATATATATAAAGAATATGTATATGGGTCTTTGATGAAAGAGAAAATGAAATCATTTTCCTTAAATAAATTCCATACTAATTTCCCACTAATCCTCCTCCATTACTTGATAACGAAACCACCTTCAAACTTTCGTAAAAGCTCTTCATTATCCAAGAATTAATGGAAAAGAAATTAAGCACCTTAATCCATTATAATAATAATATATATTTTTGAGTGGGAATTCTTTTCCTTATAATAAGGTGAGTGGAATTTCACCTCCTTAGGATATTT
This sequence comes from Alisma plantago-aquatica, assembly GCA_963693085.1. Lineage (NCBI taxonomy): Eukaryota > Viridiplantae > Streptophyta > Magnoliopsida > Alismatales > Alismataceae > Alisma > Alisma plantago-aquatica. The sequence continues at coordinate 612,075,122 of OY856411.1, forward strand.
TTGATCCTTGAAAGCTCAAGTACGTTCACACACACATCTGAATTCCACCATTCAAGTTTTTATTGAAATCCCTTCAATTATTTTTATTTATTTATGCATTAATTGCATTAGGGTTTCAATTATGCTTATATCTTGATTATTTTAATGTCAAGATTCTCTCTCCTCCAAGATAATTCAAATGAGGTGCCCATCTCATTTTCTTTGCTCTACTTGATGCCAAAGATTATTAGGGACCTTATTGAAGTGGTAATTTGCATATTGAACCCTAGGTTTTGGGTAAATTGCACTTTACACCAAAACTAGGTTTTAATGTACAAACTTTGCTTTATCAGCACTTTCTTGGTATTCAGGCTATCACAAGCCATACCTCTGCATCATCTTCATTATTATGATGCATCAACACATGAGGAACTTATTATCATACACAATTTGCAATCTAAACCCTCAACTTGGGTAATTTGCACTTTAGTCCAAAATTAACAAAACAATGTTTCAACATTATTCAAAAAGGACTAAAATTGAAATATAAGCTCCTCAAGAGCCTTAATTACATTTCAAAAGTTAACCACAAGCGTCAAATCACATATTTAAGCAAAACACCTAGGGTTAGTTCATAACCCAGGTCAGGGATGTTACAAGAAAGATGAAGAGAAGATGGATCCAACCCCCATTTTGCAAAGAATCATCCAAAAGAGGTGATTTTAGGTGACCCATTTGAAAGAGTGAAGACGCGTGCTAATTTCAACAAAGAACAAGCCAACATCACCTTCATCTCACAACTCGAGCCAAAGAATGCCAAAGAAGCTCTTGGGGATGATGTGAGGATCCTAGCCACGCAACAAGAGTTGGAGAAATTCTATAAGCACAAAGTGTGGACCCTAGTGCCAAGACAAGATGATAGAAAGATCATTGACACCAAGAGGGTTTACCAAAACAAGCTAGATGAAAGTTTCAAGGTGGTAAGGAACAAAGAAAGGTTACTGGATGAAGGCTACAATCAACAAGAAGGTATAGATTTTGATGAAACATATGTACCTATATCTAGACTTGAGTCAATTTTCATGTTTCTTTCTTTTTCTAGTTAAAAGAACTTTCTTCTTTATCAAATGGATGTTAAAAGTGCATTTTTAAATGACAGAATTGAGGAGGAAGTGTATGTTGCACAACCCCCAGGGTTTGAACCTGATAGCTTACCTAACCATGTTTATTTGTTGTATAACGCTCTCTTTGGACTCAAAAACCATATCATACTTGGTATGTGAATTAAAAGAACTTTTTGTTAGATCATGGATATATCATGGACAAAGTAGATTCTACCTTGTTTCTCAAAGACACTTCTAACAATTTTCTTATCTTTCAAATATATGTTGATGATATCATTTTTGGTGAAACGAATCTTGATATTTGCAAGGAGTTTAGTGATCTTATGCAGAGTGAGTTTGAGATGAGAATGATGGATGATCTTGCATTCTTCCTCAACTTTCAAATCAAGAAAACTAAAGAAGGAAACTTCATCAACCAAACCAAGTACACAACTGAGCTACTAAAGTGCTTTGGGATGGAGAACACCAAGATGATGGACACACCCATGTCAAACACCACCAAACTTGATAAATATGAAGAAGGTGAGAAGGTGAATGATAAGCTCTATAGAGGTATGATTAGAAGTTTACCGTATTTAATTAGATCTAGACCTGATATAATGTTTAGTGTTGGCTTGTGTGCTCACTTTCAATCAAATCCCAAGAAATCACATATTATAGTTGTTAAGAGGATTTTAAGGTACTTAGCTAAAGTTCAAAATTTTGGACTATGGTATCCCAAGTCAAGGGACTTTACTCTTTTGACTTATAGTGATGTGGATTGTGTATGATGCTTGGTTGATAGAAAGTACACAAGTGGCACTTGTTTTCTCCTAGGACCATGCTTGGTGTCTTGGTTCTCTTAGAAATAGAGCACATTGGCATTGTCAACTACCAATGATGAATACATTACAACTGAGAGTTTTTGTTCTCAGGTCCTATTGATGAAGCGAATGCTCCAAGACTTTAACATTCATTTAAATGTTCTCCTATATATTGTGATAATACTAGTGAAATTGGGTTACCAAAAAATACTCGTGCAATTAATTTATCTTACAATCATATATTGCATAGTAGAGATAAGTATATAGAGGTTCATCATCATTTTCTTAGTGATCACATTGCCAAAAAGGATATCTATATCACATATGTGGACACAAAAAATCAGTTGGTGGAAATTTTCACTAAACCTCTATCTTCAGAGAAATCTAATTTTATTAGATCTAAACTGCTCATAACTGCTTTGGATGAATATGATGTGCCTTCTAGCTAGTTGCTATCTATCCTATATGCTTTGCTTATGTCTTGATCACTCTTTCTTGCTATAATGCTTTTTCTTATTCATTTGCCTTATTTTTCACTTATTTAGGATATTTTTTGCAAACACATGTTTTATCACAAAATAGTACCCAATGATGAGTGATATGTGCCTAAGTATGTTTAAAATGCAAAATGGACTAGAAAAAAAATTTAACTATCAATCTAATGGCTAGAAATTAGAATTTCTAAAGATGGTTTAGGTTGACCACTGGTCGAGTTGCCAACTCAACCACAACTCAACCGATCCGTGGCCGAGGAGTTTTGTAAAGAGCCACTCGGTCGAGTTTCTCAGCCATAGAACTTGACAGATGGTAGAGCTGGAGCAAACTTAGGTTAGGTTTGGCGAAGTTTTCTCCCTCTCAACTAGAGAAAAATCAATCGATCCAACCTTCATCTCCCGCAAGCTCTCAACCCTAGACCCGACCATCCTCTCCCTATTTCGACCTTGATAGACTTCCCTTGACCTCCAACTCATCAACCCTAGTGTTTGCTCCGTTTGTGGTAGAGTTTCCTCATTTTTTTTCTCTCAATCCTTCTTATTTTGCCTCCATGGCATCAAATAGGGGAAAGAGAGCCTCTCCATCCAGAGCACATCCTCCTCCTCCAACACACACCTTATACCCTTTGATGATATCTTCTTTGTCTCCAATGATGCTCTAAATAGGTACAAGGAGTTCCTTCCTAGGAACCAATTTCCTTTTTGTGCCTTTTTTTAGCCTAGACCATGTAGACAAAAGGTCATTGATCAAGTAGCTGAGTTGTTGTATGACCACCACCTCTCCACCTTGAGTGTTGAATGCGCGTGCTACCACAATTTCATCACCAACACCAAAGTCGTTCATGAATTCTATGCAAATTTTCAATGGAATTATGATACTCTCATACCCCCACCTAATTCTCAAGTATTCCTTACTTCTGTGGTAGTTAGGAAGAAATTCCAAGTCTCTAAGGATACCCTGAATAATTTTTTCTCGGGTACTAAGGTGACTGACACCTAGAGGAAGGATTACCCTCAATATTTTGAACTTGTTAAACCTGAGGCCTTCTACAAGCAATATGATCTTACTCTTCATGAAATTCATAAGTTCTTGAAAAAGCCTCACTTTCCCTATAGGAAGAAGTATACCCTTTCCTCCTCATCCCTAGACATCAAGAACTGCATACTCACTCTAGTAGTCAACTGTAATATTCACCCAAAGAAAAACCAAACTGAAATTGTAGATAATACTATGATGATTATGTTCTATATCTTGAAGAACATTAGAGTCAAGTGGGCCAAATATGTTCTCCACCACATGACCTACTTTGACTGTTATGACCGCATTTGAGCTTAATTAGTAAACTAGGGTTTACCTGGATGATTACATGCTTAATTGGATTGATCATTTCTTAAATCTAATTAATGATGATAATTCAATTATGATGTTTTAAACCTAATAAGAACTTTAAGTATGCTTTTACTTTGAGAAATTAGGATTTGAGAAATATAACCCTAGTTGGTTGAAATTAGGGTTTTTACACAACAAGCCAATGTTGGAGAGGAATGAGAGAGGTAAGAAAAGGAAAATGAAAATGGTATCTAGTCTTGGATAACACGGTTGTCATGGGTAGCACGGCCATGCTAGGTCATTGGTGGCACGGGCATGCTAGGCCACACGTTCGTTTTGAAAGAATTGAACTATTAACCAACTTTTGTACTCAAATCTGATGAAACCAATGCACCACGGCCATGGTAGGCAGCACGGCCATGTTGTTTCCATCTTGGCACGACCTTGTCACCTTGCACGGGCATTCTGGGGCATTTTCTCTTCAACTGACATTTCTAAAGAATTTTAGATAGTAGTGTGCTATTTGATTTTTAATTATTTATTGGTAACACCAAATGATCTAAAATTTTTATCGGAGATCTAAAACGCAATCATAAACAACATAAAAAAATTTCTTAATTTTTGGAGGATCTGTTAGGTATTTAGTAGATGAATTATAGTAACATTTGTATGACAGAAAATTAAGCTAAAATAAGAGAAAGTATAGTGAGGGGTCAATGTGTAATTGACCCAAGCATCTCAATTGCTCTATATGGTCAACCTAACACACTAGGAGCTCTCATAATTCATTATTCAATCTAGAGAAACGAAATCCTAGAGAGAGAGGGAAAGTTAGGGTTTGAAAGGAGAAAGAGGTGGAATTGTTGATCTAGGGTTTCTCTATCTGAGATATGATGAAATCAAGTAAGTTTATCTTTTGTGCATAGACTTTAATGGTGAATCTTCTCTCACATGTCAATATTCCGTCCCTCCTATTATTTGATCTGAAATGGTATCAAAACTTCCCCTTTTCTCACTCTTTCTTCATACTCCCTCATTTTTAGGGTTTCGAGTTGAAAGGAAGAAGAATTGGGTGAATTGCTAGGGATCTGATATGAGATTGAGATTTTAGATATGGGATACATTTTAAGCTGATTTCACATCCTAGGGTGAGTGGGTAAAATAATAATTCAATCAATTTTATTCAATTAGATGATTTAGTTGATATTCTCAATTTCTGCCTAGATGACAATAAATGAAAAGGATTGTTTTTTAATTCAGTTTATAGTATACCTCAAACCATGTTATAACTATGATCTGAAATTGTTTATATGATGACATGGATATAGATATCCATGTATCTTGAATAATAGAGAATTTATAAGTTGATTGAGAATCTTCTGAAGATCTGAATTATTATGTTATTCGGGTGCTTGAACAACATAATAGCTGAAATTCAGATTTAAGCTTAATTGATCTTACTTATGTTCCTAGTGCATTCAATTCTACATGTTTGATCACTTTGATTTGATATATAGACAATAAAGTTTCTGATTTTCATAATACATATCTTGTGAATAGCAAGTAATCAAAGATGGAAACCCAATCTAGTATGCTTTTAAAAGTATAGATATCTAATTTAGTATTAAATGGCTGATTGAAATGATTAATGTATTATTGTGGGTTTTTAGCTAAATATTATCTTATATCCATGTATGATTTGTTTATGAGATTTGGATTCTCTAATTCAAATACTTGTCATGAAATGATAAGTTATTATGCTATTGCAAGCGGAGAGATATGACATGCCCTAGATTGGGATGTTATCGATGCCACACATAAATGTGAGAAATGTTGAATGAGAATATCTGTTCTAGTAGACATGATACATGTTTGAATACATGAGAAATGTTGTATGTGCATGAGTAAGGAGAAACCCTAAGAAAAGGGTAAACAATATGTTAAACATTTAGTTCAGTATCATCTGTGATTTCAATGCAGTAGTCTAAGTAGACAGTAAAATACAAAGTTAAAAGAGATCAGTCTAAGAGAAAGATATAATCAAAGTTATAATAGACATAGGTGCCTTGAACAATGTAGATTCCCTATGGATGTCTGCACTATAGGGAGGAAATGATTCACCCTGGCAATGACCAGTATACGGGGATCGAAACGCACCCACAGAGCGTGCGGGGAGACGAAGCCCTTGAGGAAGTCTCCTAAGAGAAGATAGGTTACCCAACATGAACCGGAGATTCTAGTGGTAACCCAGTGGTACGCACAGAGCATACCAAGATGAGGCCCACAAAGTGTCTCAAACCCTTTGCATGTGTACTCAACCTAGAAGGAGAGGTCCAGTTAAAGGCCATCTATTTAGCCGCCTTAGTCAGACGTGACGATTCGAGTCAAGCAGACCCAGATTCAGTTCTAGGCTTAGCTTCCTGGGTTTTAAGCTAAGTCTTGTACGGTGAGATCGTAGTTCTCTATGAGTCTTCATATGTAGAGTACACTACATATGATCAGGGCATAAGTTAAAATATGATGATATAAGTTTAAAGAGTTTCCTATAAGCAAGAAGAGTTAAGAAAGATTCGAGTACAGTTTCACAACAATTGTTCTTTAAATGTAATATTGGCATTCACTGTTATTTAACTATATTGTTCCAGATCTGCTCAGTATAGTAAATTCTTGTATTTCATACCAGTTTAATAAACATAAAATAAGTCACATAGTAGTGGCTTTTGCTTGTATGGTACAATCCAAATGATTTCAGAGGCAAAGTAAAAGAGAGAGAATTGAGTTCAATTGAGTTCAAATAAAGAGTTTAGTAGTCATGTCAAGTTAAAGTTAATGAAAGATAAAAAAGAAAATAGTTAGGATTATGTTTCTATACTTGTTTATTCTAATAATGAAGGCTTCAATGCTATTTGTAAATTTCTGAATATCTAGTCTTTTAATATGAATTACTATCTTTCTATTATTTCAGTTATTCAAGAAAGATAAATGTCTAATTTAGTGCTTTAGATTCTATTATTGTTTTACTCATTCACTGAGCGAGTAGGCTCACCCCTCTAGTGAAAATTTTTAAGGTTAACCACGTGGACTTGAAGAACGTCAAAGCATCAGAGTAGATCTACCACATGAGTTAAGTATTAGATTATTTAAGTTCAGTTGGCCCCTGTCACTCTAGCTCCTTGTGTAGATGTGAGAGAGTTGTAAATGATGTTATGTATCTTTGTTTCATTAATAAGTGAGAATGTATCTAATTGTCATGTCGTATGTACATGGAAGTGTGAGAAACAGAATGAATGTATGGATGTGTATCATTAATGTTGAGATCATATTTAGAGTAATAAAATTTTAATTCTCTTGTATAGTTTGTTTATGTGATTGAACTCCAATAAACAAAGAGTTTGAAATAAAGGAAACATCAAAAGAAAAAATAAGGGAGTGAACTTTGTCTTAAGTAAATCCACAAACTCATGCCCACATCTCATGATTAGTGGAAATCGTGGGATGCGGGTGTGACAACTTTGGTATCATAGCTTAGGCTGAGTCGTCAGGGACCATTTGGATAAAAAGTCAGAGTTATAAGTGTGGTAGATAGGAGGTGATGTATCTATAGCTCTGGGAGGTCTGAGTATTTAGATACCCTGGCCTAGTATCTGAGTACTTAGGTTGACCAGTATCAAGCTACTTTGTCAATTCTTCTCTGGATGCCCTGTCCAGGTATGCAGAGGAAGGATGGGCTAGAGAGAAACCCTAGAAATATTAGGGTTAGGAGGCCAAAAAGTAATGGAGGAGTAAGAGATTAAACATAGAATGTGATACAACTCTTGCTTTATATTGCTTCTTTGATTGGAGATCAATAGAAATGCTCTTATATCTATGAATTCAGATTATTAGTTTGTAGAATATATATGGTTCTTTTATATTGTTGTGTATCATGAAGTAATCCATTTATTGTTTATATTCTTTGTATCAAGTAGGCCAGAAGTTATGTTTAAATGAGTTTGCCCTAAGTGGATATTCTTTCCACACATTTAAAATTAATAGGAGTGGGTTAATCTTGATTAGCTCTTGGCTTCAGGATTGTAGGTTCGGCCTGGTCCAGTTGGCAGGATGCGTTACTAGGATCTAATGACTCCTATTGAAAATATAATAAGAGTAGACTCTTCCTAAATTTGACCCACATCATAATGAGAATGTACATACACTAAGATGTTGAAACATATAAGAAATATTAGAATAGCTAAGAATCGGTTGGAACTTATATATGAGATCCAACTTTGGGGCCTCATATGGAAAACCATTAACTGGGAATAAAGGAACATGACATAAGGTTATGATTAAGTTAAATGATAAGTATTATATAAACTCTAGAGATGAAATATGGGAAAGATATGAGAAAAGTATGTAAGGTCCAAGATAGTAAGAATCAATAATGAGGAATGGATCATATAATCGAGTATAATGCTTTTATGTACTCCAAAGCAAAGGCAAAATAGAAGAAAAGAGTTGAGTATACAATAAGTACATAGAAGTGAAGAGTCTTCAGAAGAGTTAAAGCAAAGAGAATTGGATAAACATGTAAATCATAAGACTAGAACAACAAACTTAGTTGAAACAAAGAGAAATGTAAAAAAGATGAGCTTGATTAAGGAATGAGCGTTATGATATAATTGCTAGCATAGAATGTATACCTTTATTATAAAGTTTAATACATTCATCCTTACTACCTTTGGATTCTAAGTCTCTATAGAACAACAAACCAGTTTCTAAAATAAGAACAAAAGTGTAGCTTAGCAAATGAATAAGCCATACAAAGGTAGACTATATTCAGGAGGAAAAAACTTAATTGAAAGAGATACTAAGTTTGACCCATGCATGAGCCGTTTGATTTAAAATGAAGGATATGTAATGTATTAAACATTAGTTGAAACTAGTAGAGAGATTATTGATTTAGAATTTCAACTTCACATTAGTAAAAGGATAAAAAGAAATATGTGCAACATGGTATACATGATCATACACATGAATAAGCAACATAATTATGAGAGAAAAATAGAAGTTAAAGATGACAGGTGGAAGAGTAGTATATGGTAAGAGGATTATGGAAAGTAAGGAAGAGTTTGAAACATGATGGAGTAATATAAATTATAAAAGAAAGAGGTTGTGAGATTCAAGCAAGTGCTAATTAGTCAAGTATCCATGTTGATTACTAATTAAACCTACATACGAGAAATTTATTAAGGGAATGTTTGAATATAAGAATTCTAAGTCTCAGAATCATCTTCTCTTTCATATTTTCCTTAATGAGAGCAACGTGGGAATAAAGTGATAAGAAAATGAATCATATATGATGCATAACCACCATGGTAGGGACATCTAGTGAATATAATAGTGACATACAATATGATGATGAAACCCTAGAAGGGTAAATTGTGAAAGTAATCTATTTTATTGGCCAAGTAAGAGAAAGGAAATTCAATTGATAAGATAAGGAAGACTTTAGTAAAACTTGGGAGATCCAAAGTTCGAATTTCAAGAGAATAAAGTCACATCACAATAACGTCATGCTACTGATAAGGACCAAACCCTAGAATGTTTAGACTTGTAGTAGTTTAAGGGACGTCACTAGTGATTTGACCTTGAATACTGGCATCTCTATAAAACAAGATCATGAAATTTGCACTATGAGAAGTAAACTAGAATTGATAGTAATCCAGTTTTAAAAATAGCTAATCTGAAAGGTAGATAAATAATATGCAAATGATTCATAGTAAAGGATAAGAAATAGATTTGAAATATAAGAGGTGTGTTTTGAAAAAAAAGTAGAAATATAATATGAGTGAAGTGTGATAGGAAATAAATTCTTACAGTGATAACAAGAATGATGAATAATCTATTCGTACCTTGTATGTTTCAATTTTAAGGATGTTTAATATACATGATTAAAATGAGAAGGATAAGTAGTAAAAAGTAAGTAGTAATGAATGAAGAGAGAGATAAGAGAAAACAACAGCTTTTATTAATATGTGAATTTGATTTTAGAAGTATAGTTTGTTGAAGGTATATTAAGGAATGTAAATTGGTTGTACATATGATTTCAATGTACATGTGCAAACAATATGTTAATTAAAGGCGTCTGATAGTTGTAGTCATTCATACCAGTAATCCATCTTAGTATTGTACAATTGTTGTTGGATTTAGTCTTCCAACTCAACACTATTTTTCTATTTGAGTAGCACAATAGTAAAATTCAAAACAACATGGTGAACTCTCTTTTGTGACAAAGGTAATATAGAACAATAGTACATATTGAGATGTATGAATTGAGATAGTTGGATCATATTATCAATGTTGAGGTAACACCTTAAGAGTATGAAAATATTGAAATGGTTGTTTATCTCTCTATCATATGATTGAATGTGGCATAGAGAATTTGTTTGTTATCATTGAGAACTATTTAAAACATGTTGTAATTTAGTAAAGAATTAAAGGACTTAATGTTGAAAACTGCATTCAAGTATGAAATACAAGAATATAATGACATGTATGATTTTAGAATCTTAAAACAAACCTTGAATGTACTTTTCTTGCACGTTTATGTTTCGGGGATGAAACATTTTAAGGGGGGAAGAATTGTTATGACCGCATCTGAGCTTAATTGGTAAAATAGGGTTTACCTAGATGATTACATGCTTAATTGGATTGATCATTTCTTAAATCTAATTAATGATGATAATTCAACCATGATGTTTTAAACCTAATCAGAACTTTAAGTGTGCTTTTACTTTGAGAAATTAGGGTTTGAGAAATATAACCCTAGTCGGATGAAATTAGGGTTTTTACCCAACAAGGCAATGTTGGAGAGGAATGAGAGAGGTAAGAAAATGAAAATGGAAATGGTATCTAGTCTTGGATATCACAGTTGTCGTGGGTAGCACGACCATGATAGGTCATTGGTGGCATGGGCATGCTAGGCCACACGGCCGTTTTGAAAGAATTGAATTATTAACCAACTTTTGTACGCAAATCTGATGAAACCAATGCACCACATCTGTGGAAGGCAGCACGACCATGTTGTGTCCATCTTGGCATGGTCGTGGCACCTTGCATGGGCATTCTGGGGCATTTTCTCTTCAACTGATATTTTTGTAGAATTCTAGATAGTAGCACACTATTTGATTTTTAATTATTTATTGGTAGCTCCAAATGATCTAAAATTTTTATTGGAGATCTAAAACTCAATTATAAATAACATATAAATTTTCATAATTTTTGGAGGATCCGTTAGCTATTCAATATATGAATTATAGTAACATTTGTATGACAGAAAATTCAGCTAAAATAAGAGAAAGTATAGTGAGGGGTCAATGTGCAATTGACCCAAGAAACTCAATTGCTCTATATGGTCAACCAAACACACTAGGAGATCTCATAATTTGTGATTCAATCTAGAGAAATGAAATCCTAGAGAGAGAGGGAGAGTTAGGGTTTGAGAGGAGAAAGAGGTGGAATTGTTGATCTAGGGTTTCTCTATCCGAGATATGATGAAATCAAGAAAGTTTAGCTTCTTTGCATAGACTTTAATGGTGAATCTTCTCTCACATGTCAAGATTCCATCCCTTCTCTGATTTGATCTGAAATGGTATCAAAACTTCCCCTTTTCTCACTATTTCTTCATACTCCCTCATTTTTAGCATTTCTGAGTTGAAAGGAAGAAGAATTGGGTGAATTTCTAGGGATCTAATATGAGATCGAGATTTCAGATATGGGATACATTTTTAAGTTGATTTCACAGCTAGGGTGACTGGGTAAAAGAATAATTCAATCAATTTTACTCAATTAGATGATTTAGTTGATATTCTTGATTTTTGCTTAGATGAATTTAAATGAAAAGAATTGTTTTTTAATTCAGTTTATAGTATACATAAAACCATGTTCTAACTATGATCTAAAATTGTTTATATGATGACATGGATGTAGATATCCATGTATCTTGAATAATAGAAAATTTATAAGTTGATTGAGAATCTTCTGAAGATATGAATTATTAAGTTATTCAGGTGCGTGAACAACATTATAGCTGAAATTCAGATTTAAGCTTAATTGATCTTACTTATGTTCCTAGTGCATTCAATTCTATATGTTTGATCTCTTTGATTTGATATATAGACAATAGAGTTTCTGATTTTCATAATACATATCCCATGAATAGCATGTAATCAAAGATGGAAACCCAATCTAGTATGCTTTTAAAAGTATACATATCTAATTTAGTATTAAATAGCGGATTGAAATGATTAATGTGATATTGTGGGTTTTTAGCTGAATATTATCTTATATCCATGTATGATTTTCTTATGAGATTCAGATTCTCTAATTCAAATACTTGTCATGAAATGATAAGTTATTATGCTATTGCAAGCAGAGAGATATGACATGCCCTAGATTGGGATGTTATCGATGCCATGCATACATGTGAGAAATGTTGAATGAGAATATATGTTCTAGTAGACATGATATATGTTTGAATACATGAGAAATGTTGTATGTGCATGAGTAATGAGAAACCCTAAGAAAAGGGTAAACAATATATTAAACATTCAGTTCAGTATCATTAGTGATTTCAATTCAGTAGTCTGAGCAGACAGTAAAATATAGAGTTAAAAGAGATCAGTCTAAGAGAAAGATATAATCAAAGTTATAATAGACATAGGTGCCCTGAACACCGTAGATTCCCTATGGATGTATGCAAAGTAGGAAGGAAATGATCCACCCTGGTAGAAACCAGTATACGGGGATCGAAATGCGCCCATGGAGCGTGTAGGGAGACGAAGCCCTTGAGGAAGTCTCCTAAGAGAAGATAGGTTACCCAACATGAACTGGATATTCCAGTGGTAACCCAGAGGTACCCACAGAGCGTACCAAGATGAGGCCCATAGAGTGTCTTAGACCCTCCGCCTGTGTACTCAGCCTAGAAGGACAGGTCCAGTTAAAAGCCAGCTATTTAGCCGCCTTAGTCAGAAGTGACGGTTCGAGCCAAGCAGACCCAGATTCAGTTCTAGGCTTAGCTTCCCAGGTTTTAAGCTAAGTCTTATACGGTGAGATCGTAGTTTGCTATGAGTCTTCATATGTAGAGTACAATGAATATGATTAGGGCATAAGTTAAAATATGATGTTATAAGTTTAAAGAGTTTCCTATAAGTAAGAAGAGTTAAGAAATATTCGAGTATAGTTTCATAATAGTTGTTCTTTAAATGTAATATTGGCATTCACTATTATTTAACTGTATTGTTCCAAATCTACTCAGTATAGTAAATTCCTATATTTCATACCTATTTAATAAACATAAAATAAGTCACACAGTAGTGGCTTTTGCTTGGATGGTACAATCCAAGTGAGTTCAGGGGCAAAGTAAAAGAGAAAGAGAATTGAGTTCAGTTGAGTTCAAATAAAGAGTTTAGTAGTCATGTCAAGTTAAAGTTAATGAAAGATCAAAAAGAAAATAGTGAGGATTGTGTTTCCATACTTGTTTATTATAATAATGAAGGCTTCAATTCTATTTGTAAATTTTTGAATATCTAGTCTTTTAATATGAATTACTATCTTGCTATTATTTCAGTTATTCAAGAAAGATAAATGTCTAATTCAGTTCTTTAGATTGTATTATTGTTTTACTCATTCACTGAGCGAGTAGGCTCACCCCTTTACTCAAAATTTTTAAGGTTAACCACGTGGATTTGAAGAAGGTCAAAGCATAAGAGTAGATCTACCACATAAGTATGAGATTAGTTAAGTTCAGTCGGTCCCTGTCACTCTATGTCATTGTATAGATGTGAGAGAGTTGTAAATTTTGTTATGTATCTTTGTTGTATCTAATTGTCATGTCATATGTACATGGAAGTGTGAGAAATAGAATGAATGTATGGATGTGTATCATTAATGTTGAGATCATATTTAGAGTAATAACAGTTTAATTTTCTTATACAGTTTGTTTATCTGATTGAACTCCAGTAAACAAAGAGTTTGAAATAAAGGAAACATCAAAAGAAAAAATAAGGGAGTGAACTTTGTCTTAAGTAAATCTGCAAACTCATGCCCAAATCTCATGATTAGTGGAAATCGTGGGATGTGGGTGTGACATTAACTCTAGTAAGAACACACGGGGGCACCCATCCACCCTATCCAACTCTAATTTTTAGTCTTTTTTAGACTGCCAGTGGAAAATCTCATTTCCATGACCTTCATTACAAAACCACCTAAAAATAGTTTGCATCAGTGAGACCACACTTCAGAAGAGTGTTCCTAACCCTTCATCTACCACACTTGGAGCTTCCACCTCCACCCAAAAACCTCCATTACCTCAGCCTTCCTGACCTTCTCGTGCCTCTTTTCATGTATCAAATGAAACCCTCATGCACTACATGTTTCATGAACATGCATATATATAACCTTTAGGTTTAGGAGCACATGCATCAGGATCTCTCTGCCATCATGTCTACCATGAACCTTTCCTATGCACATCCTTATCCTGCCTACTAGTCCTACCGAGGAGGTGATTATGCATCTTATGCATATGATCACTTTTACCTTGCCCATCCACCTCTTGATTCCACTACTACACACTCTGCTACTGGTAGATCTACCCATGTTGTGCTACCACTACCTACTGGTCCTATAGCTACCTTACTTCTGGGACTTGGCACTTCTTCTCCTTCTTATCCTCAAGAACATGAGTTACATGACCTTGGTATGTATTAGGCTGAGCAAAATGCTAGGTGGCCCGATTGTGGTTTTAGTTCCTCTGTCAATGAGGAGATTCCTGATTAGGCTAATGAGGAAGCTACTTCTACTGATGAGGAGGCATCTGAGGATGATGGCGAGGATGGTTCTGATGGCATTGCTATTGACTCAAGTTATGAAGGTGATGTTTCTGTCCCTGCTACACATTCAGATGGAGATGATGATTATGAGACAAAAACTCTACTAATGAAGTTGTTGATGATGATGATGTTGTGGACATAGATAGCCTAGACATTTAAATGTTTTACTTTTTAGTATGTAGCTATTGATCATATATATCTTTCTACACTAATTTTTACTAAAAAAATTTGGGCACATTATCTGAGTTGTACTATTTATCATCATGTTGTTTTCATCATTTTTGGTTTGTATCTATTTTGGAGAACATGCTTTCTGTGTTGTATCTCAATCATATGTACAATTAATCGTTGATTTACCATATATCATGAGTTGGTGCCATGTTTCCCATATTTTGATTATGACTTAGATTGATTGTTTCTCTCTCATCTTTGTTTGATGTGTGCTATGAGTTTGCATGTTTTTATCTTGTGGACATATATTTTTGGTTGTAATTGGAGAAGACCTATTTTTATGCTCTTCTACTCCCTTACTTTTTTATATTGTCAAAGGGGAAGAGAAGATTAATGTTTTGAAGCTCAACCATATTGTTTTTATTGCCTATGTGATCCTCTTCTTGTTCATTAGATGTTTTATCATGTGACCTGCTAAAGGACCATATAGTATATATGTTATATTTCTTTATGTAGAAAGACTAAATATTAAGGTAAGAGTGATCATAGATTTAGGGGGAACCAATTCACATTGCTAAAATTATGAATCCCCTTGCAATTCACAAGGTTAAGGTATAACTTCACATATCCTTTAGAATATGATTGAGGAATGGTTTGTCATTGTCAAAAAGGGGGAGAATGTTGACTTGGGAGTTATACATTGGCCATATTTTGATAATGATTTAACCATTCCATTTCTATGTGTTTAATATGTTTTTTCAAGATTGATTTCAGGATTTAGGTACATGACAATGATCAAATTACACAAGCCCTAGCTTGTCCAAGTTCAAGTCAAAAGAAATGAAAGTGTGCATTTTGGAAAATCACTCTAAATCACCTTAGATTATTTTATAATCACTTGTATTGATGATATGACTTGTAAATAAGATGAAAAAAATAGGGACACTTAATTCCGATGTTTGGTCACACAAAATACAAATTGGAAAATTTGTTATAGGTTGTTTATCGGTCAAGTTGGAAACTCGACCAATCCAGTGATGGATTTTTTGAAATGACCACTCGATCGAGTTGCAAACTCATAGAATTGACAGATCGATGAACTAAGAAAAACCAATTTTGACTTATCGGTCAAGTTTCCTAAAACAAACTCGACCGATAGTTTGAGAATTGGCTTTGTCCTTTAGTGGATCGGTCGAGTTATCTTTATTGAAACTCAATCAAATGTACTATAAGAAAAATGTAGAAAAAGTGATTATAGCTATTGGAGAGTTGTTGTGAGTGAAAATAGATCTGTAGCAAGTTGTTAAATGGCTATTTTTTGTTCTTAAGTGATCCCACACTCAAAGGAACAACCCCCGCTATAAATATGACCTCTTGGAGTTCATTCCATGTTTTCTCATTCATGCTATCCTTGGTCCTTGCTATATTTGAGTGTGATACAACTCTTTATGACCATTTCTCTCTCTCATTTACAAAGGATTTCGTCATTATGAGTGAGTTATGTCTATTGTAAGAGTGCTACCATCACATTCTTGTAAAGCTCTCATTCCTTCCATCTTCCCAATCCCCTTTCTCAAAGAGAAAAGTTTTAAACAAGCTACTCCTAGTGAAGTTGAAGTTGTTGTTGGTCTTCTTCAAGGTTGAAGAAGAGGTGAAGATCTTATCTAGGTGAAGGAGAAGGCCAAGGCTAAGATTCAAGAAGAGTGGGTAATTTCTTCAAGTCCAAAGACTTGAGGCTAGTGTGGGTAAGTCCTTGTTGAAGGTTGAAGACATCTTGATCAAGTGGATAAGTCCTTATGTAGGAGAAAGACTCTTGTATTGAAAAGGTAATTCCTTAGATGTATGGTGGTTATCCTTGTATATCTTATGCTGGAATATCAGTATTCATAGATTGAAAAGTCCTAGAGTTTGACATCTCTAAGTAATGGATTGTCTATCTCCTAGTTTGGAGATTGGAACCACTCTATACCTCATTGTCAAAGTGCATATTTCAATTTCTCTCATCCTTGCTATGCTTGCTTAGATAGGACTTCAAATTGATCTTAATCATTTGATTTCAATTGATATAATTTGAAGGTCTAACTTTTCTTATGAGAATTTTGAAGCTCTATCCACCCCCCTCTAGATTCCTAGATCTAATAGCTACCTCCTACATTGACACTATATCTAGTCACATATCATTGATCATTGATATAGATTGTGTAGTCAACATCAAGAAAACCATGTGCCTTTAGATGCCTCTCATAAATGTAGAGGACACCTTTCCTAGGGGATTGTTTGAGGCAACAAAGAACATAAACAAGAGTGTGAAAGATCTTGGGGGGTAAATAAATCTTTATAAACTATTTGAACAAATTTAATGTGTAATGTAAATAAAGAGGCAACAAAAAGAAAGAGACCATGTTTAGAGTGGTTTGTCTATAGCGTCAGTCCACTACCTAGTTGTTTCCAATTAAGATTTGCAAAAAATACTTTTATTAATTTATAGATGATGACAAATTACAAAATGATTGTTGCAAGTAAACTACTAGCCATGGAAGAGCACCACCAAACCTCTCTTTTTATGGACGCACCAACAAATGAGGAACAGCACCTCCACACCTCTTCTTTTATGGAAACACTAATAACCAAGGATGAGTACCACCACACCTCTTCTTTTACATATGCACTGAGGGTTGAGGAAGAGAACCACCACTTGTGGAAGTAGTCCAACAACAACTAACAAGTAAAAGAAACAGGACAGAAAAAAGGAATTACACCAAGTAACCTCTACAATATCCTTATAAATCACAATATGAACCAACCATTGAACATGTATCAAGGTTAAATGGTGGTAGCCTATGATAAGAAAGGACACAAAAGTATTTGTTGTGATTGATTTGCAAATGGGTTGCTAAAACTCTATTTGCACAAGGTGTAATGTATTCAAGTATGTGTTAGGATGCCTCTAGACCACTTATATTTAGAGGACTAGAGTATGGGTGGCTAGGGAATCTTTGGGGACAGTCTAGAGGTTTCTAAAAGATCAAATAGCCATTTGTACAAAATTAATTTGGATACAATGGATAGTTTGATCGTAATGAAAAAGTTGTTGCAGAAACTTCTTTGGTCGACAAGTTTCTTGACCGAACAGGTTCTCAGTCGACAAGTTTTTCAACCAAGACAAGCCTGGACACATAAAGGCTCCAACGACAATAAGTCAATCTAACTTCTTAGCCAAAGGTTGCAACGACTCTATCTTGGCCGACAATTATATTCGTCCAAAATTTGGTTGACTTGCAATTTGATGTGAACTTTTTTCCTTGAGTCCTCAACTAAGAAGTGTCTCAAATTGACAAGGTTGTAGACTAACAGAGTCTAGGTAAAACCTTGTAAAAGATGGATAAAATTTGGAAATACTTATCTAATTATTTATCTAGTGTGACCTACATATCCAATACATTCAATATTGACATGTGAAAGGTTTTGTGATAGGTGGGCTTGGTCTAAAACTTGATTTTACATGAGTTCTAAAAACTTGTACATTTGAAATACAATTAAGCACATATGAAAAAATATTCAAATAATTTATGTTCCAATCTTGTGTTTTCCCAGAGGTTCCTAAAACACTTAGAGTAGCATGTTAAATCCATAGGTAATACATGTTTTGTCATCATAAAAAAATAAGATAAGATAATGTCCAATTCAGTCAACAATCTCCTCCTTTTTGAAGATGACAAGCATTTCAAATTATAAACAAAGAGTCAAAAAGAAATATTCATACCTTAGTGAAGTTTTCCTTGAGTATCTTCAAGATTTGTGTGTATTCACATTTGATAGGTATGGAACATATCATCCAACTCTCAAAGTGAAGTGCAACAACTAATATGTGACAGAGTGTCTCATAAAGTAGAAAGGTGAAAGCTCAAAGGACACAGTCAAGGAAATGCATTTTTGTGTTGAAAGTATTTTCTCCCCCTTTAACATCTCAAACAGGTAAACCATATGACAAGAAGATGACTCCCCTAATTGAGATACTCTACCTTGATATGATCTACATAAAACAAATGTCAAATTTTGTCATATGATCAAGGAATAGGAAAAGAGCGTCTAATTGCCAATGAAAGGAATGTTAAGTCATCCATGACAAAAATATCCCATAAATCTCAAAAACAAAAAAAATCTTAAAAAAGATACTTTAAATCAATGGTCAGGAATGTTAAGTTCATACCATAGAAATTCAATTTGCAAAAAGATCAAAGTACACATCCTCAAGAGGAACAATGTATAATTTGTCTCATATAACTTGAAATTTTTCCAAAGCAAGCAATTTTTGAACATATCGACCACTTGATTTTTAGTTTCCACATGATGAAGACAAATGTTATTTTTAGAAATGTGATCACAGAGAAAATGATGTCAAATTTCAATGTGTTTTGCTTGACTATGTAAATTGGTATTATGTGCTAAATTTATGGCACTAGTATTATCACAAAAAATTGAAGTTGAAGATTAAGAAAAACCATAGTCATTTAGCACTTGTTCCATCTGTAATACTTGTGTACTACAAGAACCAACTACCAAGTATTCGACCATGGTGGTGGATAAAGAAACAATATTTTGTTTCTTACTAAACCAAGAGATAAGGGATTTCCCAAGCAAGAAACAAACACCACTCATACTTTTATGATCAAGATGAAAACCAACTTAAATAACTTTCATATAGACTTTAAGGTCAAAAGGTGATGTCTTGGACACCATATGCCATAGGAAATGGTACCGACTAGATATATCAAAATTCATTTAATAACAACTATATGAGAGTGCATAGGATTGGGTTGAAAATGAGAAAATAAACAAATAGGAAATATAATATCAGTTTAATAAGCAGTTAGATATAACAAGCCACCGAAAATGCCTCAATATAAAGAATTTTTAGGTGGTTCACCATTTCCATCCTTATATATTTTAGTTGAAGTTCCCATAGGGGTGGATGCATGTTTATAGTTTTCCTTATTAAAGCATTTGATAAGTTCTTTTGTATATTTTTGTTGGTTGAGAAAGATACCACGAGGAGATTGTTTTATTTCAAAACCCCAGAAAAATGTTAATTCATCTGTGAGACTCCTTTCAAATTCTTTTTCCATCATATCACTAAATTGTGAGAAAAGAGATTAATTTGAAGAACCAAAAATGATATAATACACATAAATTTGAACTATAAGAAAATTTGAGTCATAATTTTTAATGAATAATATGGGATCTGATTTTCCTATAGAAAAGTCATTTTCAAACAGATAATTTTTGAGACGTTCATACCAATTTCTAGGAGCATGTTTTAAAAGAAAATAATTTTTTATTTAACTTGTAGATATGATCAATATGTTATGGATCTTCAAAACTGGGAGGTTGAGCAACATATACTTCCTATTGAATTATTCCATTTAAGGAAGAACTTTTAACATCCATTTGAAAGAGTTTAAATTTTTATGTGCAGCTAGACCTAATAGCATTCAAATTGATTCAAGTCTAGATACTAGAGTATATGTTTCATCAAAATCAATTCCCTCTTGTTGGTGATATCCTTTGGCAACTAATCCAAATTTGTTTCTTGCTACTTCCCCGACTTCATTTAGCTTGTTACGAAATACCGATATAGTTTCAATAATGGATTTATCTTTTACTCTAGGAACTAAATCCCATAAATCATTCTTGGTGAATTGATTTTTTTTAGGTATCATAGTGAATTGATTTAATTCTTCATGTATGATAATTATCCAATAATCAGCTTGCATAGATTCATCAACCTTTTTGGGTTTAATCAAGGGTACAGAGGCAATGTTATCCGTATCTTTGAAAGATGATCTAGTGTTCATTTTGTCAAACAGATCTCCAATGATAAGATCATGTGGATGGTCTTTTGTTATTCTTGGAATGGGTTCATGTAAATCTTCATTTTGATCTTTACTTGGTTCATTTTCAGCATTTTCAACATTCTTTAGGTGATATATTTAAAAATTTAATTATGAAAGGGAGATCGTTTTCTATTTCATTATTTATTGGATTTTCATGAGAAGTTACATGAATTGACTCTTCCACTTTCTTGGAGATTGTATTATAGATTCTACACGACTTACTCGAGCTTGAGTATAGAATCCTTTTTGTGATTTAGGATCAAATTTGTCTCTATCTTCTTTAGTGTTTAAAATAAAGCAAGATATTCCATAGATATGAAAATCATCCACTCTTGTTTCTTAGAAAAAGAATATCATGTGGAGTCTTTTCAAATTTAGGATGGATTGATATTCTTTTTTGAACATAACATGCAGAAATAATAGATTCAAACCAAAAGGTCTTAGGCGTACTATGTTCTAAAAGCATAGTTGTCACCATTTCTTGTAAAAAACAGTTTTTCCATTCAACTATATCATTTTTTTTGGAGTGCAATGAGCAGAAAAATTATGAATGTATCCCTTAGCTGAGCAAAATTTGTCAAAACATGATTTTCAAATCCCCGCCGTGATCACTCCTAATGGTGCACAATTTATTTTGAATTTGATTTTGAATTTTTGGGAAAAACTTAATAAATATTTCAAAGGTATCATTTTTGCCAGAAACATAATGCACCCATGAAAATCTACTATAGTCATCAGAAATAAGAAAACGATACTTCTTTTGACCTAAAAATTGTGTTCTCATAGGTCCAAATAAATCCATATGTATAAGTTCAAAAGGTCTATAAGTACGAAGGATTTTTTTGCGTGAAAAGAAGTTTTATCTTGTTTCCCTAAGGTGCAAATATCATAATTTTTAGGGGATTCAAATGATATTTTATGCAAAACATGAACATGATCGTGCTTAATTAATTTGTTAATAACATGAGTTTTAGAATGTCCTAGTCCTCTATGCCATAGGTTTTGATCATCATTTGCAATAAGACATTTTCCAATAATTGTTTTCACAAAGTTAGGTCTTAGAATATAAAGATTTCCTACCCAATTCCTTCATATATTATTTTATTAGTATCTTCTTCAAGAAGTTTGTGAAAATGTTTTGTTAAAAAACACATCATACCCACTATCACATAATTGACTAACACTTTACAAGTTACATTCAATCCATCTACTAATAATATATTTTTAATAGTGAGATTAGTCACTATATTACCTATTCCAGTGTCTTTTCCCTTTGTCTCCAAATGTGATTGATCCTCCCTTTTTCTTTTTGAGTGTTTTGAAAGCATGTTTTTTTAGTCATATGTTTGGAGCATCCACTATCAACTACCCAATCCTGTAATAAAAAAAATTTATACTCAAGTGGAGTCCATGATGGTTAGAGCAAATGTTCATATAACTTGTATTTATTGAGCCAGAGATTTTTCTATAGGAATTAACATTAAAGATATGCAATTGAATAATTGGTGTTGAGATAAGACAAAGAAATTTATCAAATTAAGAATAGGTCAAACCTCAACATGTTTTATTATTTCTAAGTTGGGATTTTAGGAAGCCAAACCATTTCAATTGTTCCTTTCTTCCTATATTCACAGGCAAAAGAGTAACGGCCAAGGCGCTGGCAATAATGACATGATGTACTTCTCTTTTTCACTACATTTTTAGGCACATATATAGGTCTACTCTCTGGAGCATACGACTTTTTGGTTCTAATCATATTTGAGGATTTCTTCTTTGGCACATATCCTAAACCTCTTAGCCTGTTTGTTTGGAAGTATTAACTAACATTATATCAAGACTTATGTTCCCTTGCAATAGTCTAGAAACTTATTTTTGCAAATCAACATTTTCAGCAATCTTTATATTTAGATCGATGTTCAACATAGCAGGATTTGAATGTAATGTATATTTTTATTTTACTAAGGAGTCATAGTCTACATGATTGCACATAATAGGTTGAGTTTGATAATCATTACATTTTGTAAGCATGTCAACTTTTTCTAAAGATAAATGACTATTATTATTTTGATGAGCAAGCAATCTAGTTTTATAACTCTAAATACATTTTTTATATCATTATTCAAGAACCTTAGAGTATCATTTTTAGAACTAAGATTATGTAAGTCAACATAAATTTCATCAATAATTTTTGAAATTTCTTCTTTTGTTTCTTGCAATCAATATACTTAGCATGAATTTCTTCAAGACTATTTAATAATTCTTCCTTAGATAATTCAAAAATATATACTTCATTAGTTTCTTCGTCATCTTCCTTTGCCATGAAACACTCTATCTCTTCTTCTTCACTACTCCCATTTTCATCGCTTGATTGGTCTCAAGCATCCTTGTAGGATTTTTCTCTCTTGTCTTTCTTCTTTTATGATGATTTATGCTTTTTAAGTTTTGGGAAATCAGTCTTTAGGTGGCCCTTCTTTCCAAACTCAAAACACCTGGAACAATGAATACATTTATAATTCTTACCGTTTACAATAAAAGCATCTTCCTCATTTTCACTTCTTGTGTCACTATTTTCTTGAGTAACTTTTGATGATGGATTGGAGGCGGCTTTGAGAGAAATTTCTTTTTTCTTCTGCTTTTGTTGTTAAACATCAATCATTTCTTCTTCTTCTAGAGTCACTTCATGTGTTTCTAGATTTCGAATGAGTTGCTCCATTTTGAGTTTTATAAGATCATTGGATTCTTTGATGGCAGTGACCTTGGACTTGTACTTTATAGGCAATGATCTAAGTATCTTTGATACTTGATCTTCTTCACTTATGTTCTTTCCCAAGGTGCTTAGGCTATTCAGAATGTTAGAAAATCTAGCATACATTTCTGTAATGTTTTTTTTAGGTTGCATGGAAAATAATTCAAATTTATGTTTTACCATAGAAATATTAGTATTTTTCACTTGTGTGGTATCCTCAAGAGTTATGGAGAGCTTGTTTGATATTTAATAAGTGGTATCACAAGTCGATATGCCGTTAAATTCACTTGTAGATAGTGAACAATAGAGTAGGCTTACAACCTTTGCATTTAATGTAGCTTGTTTTACCATTTTTGCATCACATTGTTCTAGTTCAGTCGTTGGAAGCTTGTAAGATCTGGAAATCATTTTACGTAAGTCAAAATTCAATCTTTGGAAATAGAATTGTATCCTCCTCTTCTAGTAACTATAGTTTGTCCCATCAAACATGGGTGGATTTTTAACGTGTGTGCCTTCCATTTTGAGGTACCAAGTATTCCCTCCCCATTCTTCAAGACCTGTGAGCGCTCCTTGAAGTCCTTCTCTGATATGAAATGAAAGATCTAGAGTGGGGGTAAATAGCACTTTATGAAATATTTAAACAAATTTAATGTGCAATGGAAACAAAAGTGGCAATCATAAGTGAGAGACAAGGTTTAGAGTTGTTCCTTCTATAACCTCATTCAACTACCTAGTTGATGCTAATTAAAATGTACAAAAAGCACTTTTATTAATTTATTAGTGAGGACAAATTATAAAATGATTGTTGCAACTAAACCCTCTTCTTTACCGGACATGAAAGAGAGCCACCGACCTCTTCTTTCATAGATGCATCAAAGGTTGAGGAAGAGCACCTCCACATCTCTTGTTTTACGAAAACACTGAGGGATGAGGAAGAGAACCACCACACTTCTTCTTTTATAGACACGTTGAGGGACGGCTAAGAGAACCACCACTTGCAGAAGTAGTCCAACCGCAATCAACAAGTAATAGAAATAAGATGGAAAAAAGGAAATACAACAAGTAAGCTATGTAATGTCCTTATGAATCAAGCTTATGGATGAACAACTAAAGATGTATCAAGGTTTAATGATGGTAGGCTAAGATAAGAAAGGACACAAAAGTATTTGCTTTTGAATTGTTTGCAAATGGGCTCCTATAGCACTATTTGCTCAAGGTGAAATGTATTCAAGTATGCAAGCATGTCTTAGGATACCCCTAGACAACTTTTATTTATTGGACTAGAGTATGAGTGGTTAGGGCATCTTTCTAGAGAGTCTAGAGGGTTCTAAAGGGTCAAATAGATGTTTGAATGAAATTCATTTGGATACAACAACTAGTTTGATTGTAACTAAAAAGTTGTTCTAGAAACTTCTTCGGTCAACCAGTTTCTCGATCAAACATGTTCTCAGTCAAAAAAAAATTCAATTGAGCCAAGGCTAGATGAATAATGGCTCTAATGGATATAAGTCAACCTAACTTCTTAATCAAAGGTTGCAACAACTCTATCTTGGTTGATAATATTTTTTACCGAATATGTTTTGGTCCAAAATTTGTTTGACTCTCAATTTAATGTGAAATTTGATTCTTGAGTCCTCGACCGAGTAGCATCTAGGTCGATAATGTTTTTGACGGAGTGAGTCTTGGTCCACAAAAACTGCATCCAGAAGGCTTATAAAAGATGGATAACTGTTAAAAACATTTATTTAAAGATTTATCTAGTGTTACCTACCTATCCAAGACATTTGGTATTAACATGTGAAAGGTTTTGTGATAGGTGGGTTGGTCCAAAGCTTGATTTTATATGATTCTAAAACTTGTACATTTGAAATACAAATAAGCACATATGAACAAATATTCAAATAATCTTGAGTTTGCCAAGAGATTCCTGAAACACTTAGAGTAGCATGTTAAATCCATAAGTAAAAATGTTTTTCGTCATCAAAAGAGGAGATAAGATAATGTCGAATTTAGTCAACACAGTGTCCTAGTGACCACTATTCTATTTCTCCATGAATTTGACTAACCACACTTGTAGCAAATGAGACATCTTATAGATTAACTATGATATAGTTATTAACTAGTTGTATGTACTATCCATGATCAACAAGAGGCTTTCCTTAATCTATATACAATTTACATTAGGAATCATAGGAGATGCTAAAGGTTTTTCTCTCAGCATGCCTACTTCTTTAAGGAGATCTATAACATACTTATGTTGAGAGATGATGATTCCATCTTTCAATCTCACCAACTCAATACCAAGAAAGTATTTGAGAGGATCAAGATCACTGGTCTAAAATTTTCCTTGAAGAAACTATTTTAGATGTGCAATTCCTTGGTGATCATCACCTATAATAAAGATGGAATGCACATAAACTAACAGAAGGATATAACTAGTCATATTGTTGAAGACGGAGTGATAGAGACTAGATCATTGTAGGCCAAAGGATTCAATAGATTTATTAAACTTCATGAACCATGCTCTGGGAGTCTACTTTATCCACTACAAGGTTTTATGATGCAAACAAACAAGATGAGACTCCTCCACACAAAAAAAACTAGGTGCTTAATCTATATAGATTTCTTAAAATAGGTCACCATGAAGGAATTATTTCTT
Organism: Alisma plantago-aquatica; assembly: GCA_963693085.1. NCBI lineage: Eukaryota > Viridiplantae > Streptophyta > Magnoliopsida > Alismatales > Alismataceae > Alisma > Alisma plantago-aquatica. The sequence continues at coordinate 612,101,193 of OY856411.1, forward strand.
GATATATATCTAATGCAATGGACAAGATAAGTTAGTATCCAATGAGATGAACAAATGAACAAATGTCATCTGAGTCATCAGATAAAAAAGTCTCTAGATAATCCTCCCCATTAACATGTGTTTATCCTTTTATGATGAGTCTTTCTTTCAAATGGTCAACAATCCAATCTTGTCCAAATTTAACTGAGACAGCTCATGTACAACAAATATTTCTTTATTTGGAGGAGCATACACTAGACTCCATGTCTCATTTGTAAAGAAAGAATCCATCTCATTCTGCATAAGATGGATGATTTAGCACAACAAAGATATTATAAGGTATTTGTATAATAGATAGGACAGAGATAATGGTAGAAAATGGAGAAAATAAATCGTAAGAAATCAAAAGAATTAAAATTAGGAATAGGGTGAATAGTACAAGAATGCTTACCTTTTCTTAGGACAATAGGAAGATCATTGGGATTTTTATAACCTCCATAGCCAACAATAATTCAAGGAGTATTGAGATGTGCCTCGTCATCTTTTACTTGTTCTATGTCATCTACAAAACTTACATGATTAGTACATGGACCTATAGATGGGTGACTAGCATTATGTAGTGGACTTGGTGTAGGATTGATGGCAACTAATAATGATTGGAAGTCTACTAGAGAATTCTAAGATTTTTCTATGGATTTTCCGAAGGAAGGAGTGTCTTCCAAACACATGACCACCATAAATACATTAAAATGTTGTGTGGTTGGATTATAACAATGATACCCATTTTGATCTTTGAATATCCAAGTAAGACACACCTTTCCACATGAGGACTGAGCATTTCATATTCATTACCTAAATCATGTATAAAACTAACACACCTAAAGATAATAGGAGGAACACTATATAGAGCGAGGTTAGAATATAAAATCTAAAATGGGACTTGATTATGCAAAATATATGAAGTCTTACAGTTAATGAGGTAGATAGTCATGAGGATAGTGTCTCCCCAAAAATGGTAGGTAGAATTCATATGGTGAAGAAGGGTTCTTTCATTTTCAATAATATGCCTATATTTTCATTTTTGTATCCAATTTTATTGAGGATAATGAGGACAAGAATACTGACATATATTTCTTTTATGGGATAGAAATGAGATGAGTGCATGAGTGAAGTACTCTTTTGCATTGTTAGATTAAAAAATGTGAATATTTTGAGAGATTTGTGTCTCAATTTGATGATGAAAATTTTGAACTACAGAGAAAATTTGATAACAATCTTTCATGAGATATAACCACATATTTCTAGAGAATCCATCAATGTAAGTAAAGAAATATCAAAACCTAAGAATGGAAGAGACCCTAATAGGTCCAAAACCATCTAATGAATACTATGAAAGATAAAATCTAAATGCATATCATTTATAGGTGGAAAAGAAGATCTATGGTTCTTTCCTAGTTGACAATCTTCAGAATCATGTTAAAATATAAAGGAAAATTGATGATGCAAAATGCAAAATTTGTCAAGCGATAAGTGACCAGGTTGAGTGTTGATGTGTAGAGGAGACAAACGCATGCAAGACTTTAGATGCCATTCAAGATAGAAGAGACCAACTAACGCATACCCACCACCAATCATCTCTTTTATCCTAAGATCCTATATGAAACATCAATGAGGGTCAAAAGTAGTGGGGGCATGAATAGTACAAGTTTATTTATTAATAAATAGTAAATCAAATGAAAAGGAAGGAATAAAAGGGGGAATGGCAAGTTGTTATGAGGAAGTGGAGATATGGTCACCATGTCTTAAACTACAATCAAAGGTCCATTCCCAATGGTGACTTTATAGATATGACCTCTTGTGGTAGACATATCAGAAATGAGACTGGGTATACCTATTATATGATATGTTGCAATAGAATCAAGTATACAAGATGGCTAATGTGTGTTTCGTGATTGAGATATGCATGATATAGAAGAACTAGATGTACCTGGAATCTAAACATAAAAATTAAGAAATATTTTTTTATTGGGATGCATGGATCTAAAGGAGCTAATTATATTATTGATCACTCATCATGATCTGATGGAAAATTTGCACATAGATTATTTAGCAGTGGTGATATTGACAACACGAGTACAAGTCCAAGATGGAAAACCATGAATGGTGTAGCAAGTTCCTTTCTAGTGACCCTTTTTACTATAGTGAGTACACTTGGGTCATCCTATATCCCCAAAGAGTCCCCCCCTCTCACACCACAACCACATCCCTAGTAAATAGATTGGTGGTGTTTTGAAAGACGAAAAATGATGAATATGTGATAGGATTGGATGAAGAGTTTTGCATGAGGAAGGGTATGAAGACACATTCATATGCTTCTGCTAAAGAGGGAATCTCTATCCTTGATAGAATTTATCTTCTAACTCTACCATATTCCTTGTGAAGACCAACAAGGAACATAATGAAATAGATCTAATCTTGTTACTTTTAAAATTTGACATCTTTAGTGGAGATAAGAAGGATATTATTTAGATATTTTTTTATGCGAGTGATCTCTCTAAAACATTATTGTATGATCTTATCCTATTGATGAATATTGTACATCTCAACCATCATGTCATACATACTATATATGTTTTTCGAGTACATCATTTGGAGATGATCCCAAACTGACTTACAATCAGTCTGGTAATCTACGATATGAGGGTCCATTGAATTTCATAGAGAAGAGAGGAGATTGGCATCATGTCATTCCCACTATGGAAGAGAATCATTAATGAGAGGTCAAATGGCGACATAGTTCCCTTCACCCCAATTTTTACCATTTAGTTTGCTTGAAGTGATGACAATGTTTTGGACAGAAAGAGATGTTGACATACATTTTGGAGGCCTTAGATCTCCCATGGTATATTGTAATCAAGCTATAACATGGTGTCTTGCAAAGGTTGACAAGAGGGGTTTAGATCTACAATAGTTGAAGATGAATTAGGATCTGGAGATCTCATAGTTCTACTTTGTGCATGGGTCGTGTTCAAGGATGAAGAAACTAGAGTGGCGAAGATTTCCATGAGGATCAATATGGTGAAGATGATTTCCACCATGGATATGCTTCCACGAAGATGATTTATTTAGAAAATTAGCTGGAAAACATGTGGATCTGGGTTGAGATGATGTTCACCAAAGGTATGTTGCCACAAAGGTTAATTATGTGGAACATTGGTTAAAAAAGACATGTCTAGGTGGATACGATGTCCACCATTGATATGTTACCATGGAGATGACTTTTGTTGACACTTGACTTCCACCATGGAGAAGAGGTTGTGGGTGAAAACAATGAAGAATATTACAAACCTCCTAAAGAACCTACCTACTTTTTTATAAGAAAGGATCAAGACACACTAATGTTATGTTACCAAGGAGAAGTTTTCTAATATGTTGTATGTATTATAGACAAGATGGCTAGCATTTATATAGGAGTATGTGTGGATGCCAATACCCATTTATAGAGTGTTGGACTAATTATAATATACTAGAGTACAAACATACATATATTCTTAACAAATATCATAACTTTATTACCATAGTGATATACCTATATGGTCCCATGCATGCAATGAACTACAATATGATGAGACTTTAGTTGACTTGAGTTTTATTAAGGGTTTCGGGGGGGATAAGTAATCATTTTTTTATATTAATGCAAATTGAATTTTAGCATCAATAATGTGAATCAAGATTTTGTTCCCAGTATGGTTCTTATGTTCACTTCTAACATTGGATAAAGAAACAAATGCTAATTTTGGAAACCCTAACCGCCATATGTGAGAGAGAGTGGGAATTACAAGAGTAAAAAACTAACATCATGTAATAGGCAATGAGATCCTAAAAATAGATCAAATGACTATCTTGTATATGCAGATTCATACTACAAGTGATCAAATATTGTAGGAAAGAATGTTTCACTCTAGGATCTATCTATATTAGAACTTTAGTCACATTAAAAGGAACACTAACATGTGATGACTCTACAAAAACCAATCCTTCTTGAGATATTACAACATAAAGAAAGATGTGGCCATGGGTCTTCCACATTGTTCTTTATATACCACTACAAACTTTACCTCCTCAAGGATTGGATATAGCAATGATTTTTGTGACATATGGTAGTTGAATATCCCTGTATTCCTTAGTATTGTGGTTTTAAAAGTTAAAATTGAGAATTTTTTGAGTGTGTAAATTATCATTGAAAATAGTTCTTCTTGAATTGTTCCATCTGACTTTAGTAATTATTACCATAAAGTTCAAATCTGCATCATTATCTTGTATCTGTTCTACCACATGTATTATATATTACATTATCACTATGTAATCATGTAAATGAAATGGAGCTAGTGGAACTTTAAGGTGGTGTACATCTATGTGGATGTGACCATATAGCACCTCCCAATTTTACTCTACTAATAGGACAACATAGTATATGATTATACCTACCTCTAAGACAACCCTATCCTCTAGTGAACTACCCAAAGAAGACATCATTGATTCCAAAATTGATAATTCATACTAGAATTGCTTGGTTTTAGATTGCTTTTAAGCATTGATATGTTGTTATATAAAACATGCCACCTCGACAATCACTATATATCCCTTTGTCTGCCTTGCTAATCATAGATAGATTGCACCTCAGTTTGAGCTACAAACCTGCCTTAAAATTTCTACATTTCTACACTTCAGTAGCACTTGAGTAAAGTAAATTCATACTTAGTGACTAAAATAGTACAATTCTTAAAACATTTGACTTATCATATTTTCACACGGACAAATATGGGATAGTATAGTACTTTATATGGAATTCTTTACAAAAATTTCCCAAGTAAGATCTCTGCCTAACATTATATCCTCCACTTACTTCCACCATAACTCTAGATCTCCTTTTCAAATACATATTGCACGATTAAATATCTGGTCTATCCACAATTTTATAAGATAAAAACTTTAACTATATTTCACATGACAATGTCTACCAAACCAAGGTCTTTGATGCCTAAAATATTATTTTCCTTTGAACTTTATCAGCATAGCAAAAGATCCCATTCTTTCCTATGCATCACCAGACTCACCTTTGTTCCCCTTTGATTACATATTTGTATTTAGCTATTATTCATTTATATTTTTCTTATACCTAATATTTTTCTAGTTATCCCTCCATATTCCCATCACTACTATAAGAAATCTTCATTTTCCCTATACATTTTTTAGAAACATTATTTATTATTTCCAAATTAATCAACAAATAAAGAATACAATAGACTTGTCTAGCCTTAGTTGAATCTTAGTAACATTTACACAAACCTAATTATCTAATATGCCCAAATATGGTGACACAACCCCAAGTTTCTCATAACCCAAGAATCGAGTGTTCCATGTATGACACATGAATAATCCCATTAATAAAAACCATAAAAAAAATTCATTCATAATCATAAACAACACCTAGAACATGCAGAAATAACTTAATGTTGAAACTTTACTTAAATTGTTCAACTACACGAGTTTTTTCTTTACTTAAACATGATATATTATCAGTAGAAATATAGTCATGCATGAACAAAGAAAGGAAAGTAGATATAGTATAATAATTATTACAATGGTTTTATGTTATTCAAAACATAACATATGATTCCCAAAACATTGAGTGGAACTTAGACTCTAAGAATACAAAACTAACTACCACTACTCCAATTACCTTCTTAGGACTACTACTGGTTATCTTCCTCATCACAAAGTGCTTCTTCTTCCTTTCAAGAACCTATATAATATATTTTTATGCTAACATAATTATAGTGGTTTTATTTACTATTTTACTTGATTTTGTGAATTTTTATTCTGATTCCATGTGTTTTCATTCTCATATCACCAAATTAGTGCATTTTCATTGATCCATCAATATTTATCAGTTTTTGCACATTAATCATATTGTATAATGTTATCAATTGTCTTAATATGTTTATTTTTTTATCATAGGAAATTTAGTTTTTATTTGAGAGAGTCAATAACACTGATATCCTGGTCAGTTTAATACTTCATTGATCAAGAACTAGAAGAAACAACAAACTTTGTATTGCAAAAGAGTTTGTCCATACATAGGAGCTAGGTAACACCGACCCACTGGAGTCAAGACTACCAATAGGTGGTTAGTGGAACTAAGCTAGAATCAACATCATACAAGAGAAGTATAATGTTGAGTCCATAGAACTAAATCCCAAGTTGTTTCCACTAATATTATAATTACAACTATGGATAAGATTTAATAATTGTGATTCAACAATTTTTCTACTATGTTGGGATTTGGGTTCACATAAGGCCTAAGAGAACCACAATCATCACATGAGATGGGATTATTTGTTACCACACAAACAAGAGTATTGAAGAAGAATAAGATAGAGACTAAGTGTTTTTAGGAAGACATGATATACAATTTGATGGAAGAAATGATGGCTGACCACAATTTAATTCTATGAATAACTTAACTTATTGTTTTATTTTGTGGTATGTATGTTTACATGTGTTTTTCTTGTTCTTCTAAATTTCTCTATGGAAGCATGTTGAACATGTTGGGAAAATCCCCTATGTCTCTAAGATCTTGAAGAACCTGAGTGTGATTTGTACTTGACTATAGATATCTATTAACATAATTTTCATTGCATGAATGTAACAAAATTTGGGTTTCTGTGTTTATGTTCAATCACTGTAAAGATAGTAAAAAATATTTTATATCCACAATTAGAGGATTAACTATTAGATGAATTTTCATAACCACAACTAGTAAGTTCTATGGAAGTAGTCTTGCAATAGGATGGAATAATCATGATGTCAATGTTTGACCAATTCAATTTACTACATGGTATTAGGCTTCGAGAGGAGGTTACACTAACTACATACAATTATTCAAGAGCAATGATGATTTTCTGAAATTTCATAAATCAAATATACATATTCCCTAAGTGAAGTGGTCGACCTTCAAATATCACTCATTACAATCTAAATCAATCTTTTAATACTTTCTTTGCTAATAATTAGTTAATAAACCAATTCAAGCTGTTTTCTTTGGTCCCTATGATTACAAATAGTTAGTAGAAGTTTTGCATTCTCCCAATTCCCTATATTCACTCAAAGCCTCTTAATTTGATTCTAATTTTGAGTGTACACGTGCATAATACATAAGCAATTTTTGTGTATCAATTTTTTAGCATTGTTGCCTGGAAAAGGGTAACCACTAGCACTATGAGTGTGATGATCACCTACTCTAGGATACAAATTGATTTATAAATTATTTGCTAATATTATATGATTTTTGTTATAGTACTCTACAATCTTCATATAATTTGGTTCAGTTTCTATTACTTGTGTATGGTCTACATATGCACTAAATATTACAATGATCATTCATTGTAGTCTTTAGACGTTGACTAAATTCCCCAACAAGAAAAAGATTTTGGGTCTTCATTGACAGTTATAACAACTAATACACCACCAAATAACAAATAATGTGTCTAGATGAGTTATTGATGAATGGGTATTTATCCATTTTATTTACATCTTTTAGATACTCTTTAAGATTTTTTCATTGGTTTTTTTCATAGTTATAGAATTATTTGTTCTAGTTTAGGATTTATCTCTTTAATTGGAGTCTTAATTAAATGTGTTTGGATCTTGTAGGAAAATGTACTAATCATTTTGATGATTAAATACTATTGGAATATATTTACACAATTTCCAATAGTCCTGATATATATACCCTGTGTCAAAAACAACATAACTTTTGCATCCCATGTCAGAATTCAACGAAAAAGTATGCATTGGAAAGGAAATTTAATGCTCTATATAAAAAATTTGCATGCCTTTCCAAATGGTCCACTAGCCTTATGAGTTGACCATTTTGTCATTTCGAGAATAAAAAATAATAAAATCACATGGTCAAATATTAAAGAAGTCAACTCAACAAATCCCTCCATTCATGGAAAAGTAATTAATATTGTTAAAATTTACTCCTTTGGTCAATTCAATATGATTTTATACGGTGGAAAAAGTTCAAATAAAGACTCAGCCAAAAATAAAAAACAAACAATATTTTTAAGGTTTGAGAAATGCAACTTCATGCTGAAGCAAGTGAGTAAATGCAGTTGACCGACTGACACCAAAGATGAAGCAATATAGTGTCACTAACAATCACTGCTATAAGGTTTTTCCCCTCCTTTCTCCCTAAAAGGAGGGGGGACTCCAAAGCAAAAGAGATCTGCTATCTTGAAGTTTTTTATCTAGTTATATTTAATTCTTTACATTATGTTTGAGTAGTCATGTTCTGGGACCTAGGGTTAACCCCATAGCTTGTTATTATTCGATGTAATCAATTTAATTTTTCAATAAAATAATGATTCTTCTTTAGTTTCTTCTTTGATCATCGAATGAATTGATATATTCTTATGGAGTGATATAATCATGGTTCTCCACAAGAAAGAACCCATAATCCCCCTAATTGAGATTATTATCCTTCTATTATATGATCTCATACATATTCATCGAGTAGTAATATTATACATGTGTGGGAGTTTTGAGACCTCAGACCCTCATAAGGATGAACTTATGATCTCTTTTTGACGCATTAGATTATGATATTTCTACCCATTTGATTTGCTTTTTGTAACACATGATAATGTGACCACCTAATCTATAAGTTTGAATGTTAGATAATAATGACATGTATCTCGATGAGACGTCAGACAAGTATGTGTTGGATAGTTGGATGATGATATGTAAATACTATGACCAGTGGATTTGCGGGAAGTCCACCCTTTATACGATTGTTCTCTGTAAGGACACAACCACATGGTCCTAATTTGATTATTGAGATCTAAGAGTGGATTTCTTGAGTAAAATCATGGCTAATGGTGGTGATTTCCCATAACCCAGTCTCTCTCTTCTTTTGATTAGTTAAGTTTACCTCTACATTTTATTTCTATACTTAGCTTAAATCAAACTTTCACAATGAATTTCCTTTCATGTTCTTTTGCAATCGAACTTGGATTTTGACAATTTCCTTCCACCATTCCTTCAACCAATACCGTACTACCATTAGGTTAAACTCAAGAACTTTTCCTAGTGATAGGTGTGCAAACAACAAGCATCAATTTTGCACCGTTTCCAAGGATGACATAATTATTTTTCAAATACGATTTCTTATATATGCATGACCTCTTTCTTTTAAAAAATTTAGTTTGATTTTATAATATTTAGTTTTTTTCAAAATCTTAATCTAATTTAGTACTTCTTTAGCTTGTTCATAAATTTTCGGCTTGTTCTATAATTTTAGTCTTGTTTCATAATTGTTGTTCTTATATTTTTTTGTAATTTATTTTGCCTATCGAGATCCATTCCAGTAGTCTATCTCCTTCTTCATTTGAGTTTCTTCTCTAATAATATAGCTTTGTGGTTTATTTTTATAATTTTTAGTCTTGTTTTATAATTTTTAATCTTGTTTCATAGTTTCCTCCTTAGATTTTTGTAATTTATTTTGCCTACCGAGACCCATTCTATTAGCATTTCTCCTCCTTCTGTTAAAATTTCCATTCCAACAGTACTATTTTCTAGCTTATTTTTATAATTTTTTAGTCTGGTAATATGATTTCTTAGCTTATCCTTGTAAGTTTAAGTTCTCTTGTAATTTCCAACAAACCCCTTAATTTTTTTTAGTTTTTTGCATAAATTTCTTCTGATTTAGATCTTTTTCCCTTCCATCTTAGTTTCTATTTGTAATTTGTTTCTCTAATGAAGGTCTTTCAATGGAGTGGTCAACACATTATGGTTCATAAACCCCATTTTATGTGTCCCCTAATAATAGTAGAATCTTATATAATCTCGACTCCTCCCATCCTAGTGGGTATAATATAAGTTCTAACCCGCAAATTCCCAAAGGCTATTTTAAGGAACCATGCTACCTTTATTCATATTCTAAAGGGAGGTATGACCAACAAAACATTAAGGAATATGAATCTAGATTAAAACCCAATATACTACTTGACAAGAAAAGTGAGTCAAGGATCAAAAAGGGATAGCAATAGGGTGACATGCAATACTCAAAATCAAACAATACTTCATAGATGCCTTATTGCAATCCCAGTCAAACAATCTTGATTTTAAAAATGTGTCTCCTCATGTTTTGATGACACCTTCTAATGTCGAGTCTTCCCGCCAAGGAGGATGTAACGAAAAGTATAATCCACTGTCTTATGAAAATTATTATGAGGAGAAATGTCACACACATCAATATGAGGGGTATCATGACCAAGATCATTATGGGGGTATGATTGAGGCAACGAAGACATTTTTTGGGGGTATGAATATTATTGTAAAAGTCAATATGCACCTTAATAGAAGGAATCTATCAAAGAACTAGAAAAAATAGTAGTAGATCAACATGAGATATTAGATACCCAACAAGCCATGCAAGATACTTTACTAGAGACCCAATCACAAAGACCTCTTGAGAAATTAGACAAACACAATATAGTTCTTCCTAACGATGACGATGATGATCCCATGTTTATGTCATTTATGTCGAATTCCACTGAGTTAGCTCTGACTAATGAGTGGTAGTTTTCTTGCAATGAGGATGTTGGCATTCGAACCTTTCTGCCAGATGCTTTATTACTTGCGTATGAAAAGTCACATAATGAGAGTCATCCTTATGATGAATATCCAACAACTCCTCCCATCATTGGCATAAATCTAGATGTTATCAATAACCACTCCCTTGTGGTTGCATCTATTCTATATAATGAGCCACCTCCCCCACACAATTATGAAACAATTTTTCACACTCTATCATAACCAATTCCTATTTCACATGCAACTGATTTAGAAGGGGATACACCACCCATAGAAAATGACCACATTCCCCCTTTCATTGTTTGCAAAGATGATATCCCTACTTTAATTTCACTTGAACCCTTGAAAACATCTTGCATAGAGAAATTTGATTTATATTCTATATCAACAAAGAAACCTACCCATACCAATGTTGATTGTATGATTTTTAAGGAGAGAAAAATTCTTTTAATGTTGATTTAAATCTTTTTTTTCCTTTCATATCAGTACATGGAAATTAACATGATAGAGGGAAACCAGAACCATATCCTCCACCCGATATTGTACATCCATAATTGCATATGTTACTCTTCGGTCACCCTCCAATTTCCCCCAATCCGCTCTCATCACCAACACTTCCTTCACCACTAAAGGTAGATTTATGGATCCTATTGGAGGGACTACAAGGAAATAAGAAATATGAACTCCCCATCGAGCTTCCACGACTACCCAATCATTGTGTGCACTATGAAGCTCCACAAATCAAGGTCTCAATGCTCATACATATTCCTTTTAACTAGATGTTTTACGAGGTACCATGTCCCCCTAATGACCCTTTCCCTTCTCTTCCCTTCATCTTGGATACACATTTTTCTCAGGATGAGAAAATTTTATGTCCGTAGTGGAGGTGGGTGGTACATACTCATTCCACTCACTACCTTAAACTTTTTGCAATTTTTATTATGTTATATGCTTTAGTTTTAACTTTTCAAAAAAAGAATTCTTTTAGTTTTGGTCTTTATCTAATCAGACAATTGAATATACATTTTAAACCAATTCACCCCTTCCTTTGAATGTAGTAAATCATCCTTGGAAATTATTTTATAGGATTTCCATGATTAGAACTCAACATGTCACTTGTGTTCTTAAATTAGCACTACTCCATAGAAATGTTGGCAAGCCTTATTGCATTGATAAGAATAAAAACTAATTTTTTATATTTTGAAACATTGAGTAACTTATCATATCTTTTGTATAATGTGGTGACATGAAAACTCGAACAAATAAAATGACACTCCCCAAAAAAAAGGATTAAGATGCACTAAACAGTCCCCCCTTCTGCCCTTCATTTTGCAAAAATCTGAACCATTGTATGCCAAACTTAGTTTGGGGTGGCATAATCATCCCTCTCTAAAAATTCTTCCATATCCCTCATAAATTTAATATGCGCACCGCCAAAAGATGCCAAAGTGTATATAAAAAAATGCAGTCAATGTAAATGAAGTAACTTAATAAAAAAAGATCTCAAGTTGAATAGAGGAACCAACATCTTCTTCCATACCTTAATTCATCCTTGTTGATATACACATCTTACAAATAAATTTGAAATTTTCAAAGTAAAAGGGAGATAAATCATGTTAACTTACAATGTCTTGAGATAGAATTGAGTTATACAATTTGTTTTAATAGAGAATGTTGAATTTTGTGTTTGGTGGTTCTACGAGATTAAATTGCTTATCCAAGAAAGGAGATAAGGAACAAAGTAATACTATTAGGATGAGGAAAGACATGTTGTTAGTACTAATTGGAATATTTTTTTTATTTTTTCTTGAGTACAAGCAAACATGAATCTTGGTTATTTTGATAAATTTCTATTTATCCATTTCTTTTACATATTTTAGATATCTCTTTAGGATTGTGTTGCTGATAATTTTATTAGTTTTAAAATCAAATTTTATAGTTTACATTTTCTCTCTTTAATTGGAGTTTTAATTTTAAGTACTTACGTTTTGTAGGTAAATGGCCTAATCACTCAAATTATTAAATACTCTTAGAATATATTTGCACAATTTCTAGCAGTCCTGATATATATACCCACACCAAAAAGACCATAAATTTCGCATACCATGGTGAAATTTAATGCACAAGTATGCATTGGAAAGAAATTTAATGATATACATGAAAAATGTATTATTAATGGATTTCCAAATAGTCAACTGGTCTTATGAGTATATCATTTTGTCATTTTGGGAATCAACAACATGAGAGACACATGTTCAAATATTAAAGAGGACAACACAATAAATACCTCTAGTTGGGGGCAAGAAATTAATACTATAATAATGTACTCCTTTGACTAGGAAAGATGGCCAATTCCATATGATTTTATGTGGTGGAAATAATTCAAGAAATGACTCAGTCAAATGTCAAAAATCATCAATACAATTAAGGTTTGAGCAATGTGACTTCAGGATGAAGGAAAATGTAGTTCACTGACTGACATCAAAGATGAAGCAATCGAGCCACTCAAAGTCATTCCTATAGTGTTTCCCCCTCCTATATACCTATAAAAGGAGTGGGACTGATAACCTCTAATTTTATGGGTGTTCAATGCCTTAAATTACCCCCTTATTCACCCTCTTCTATGCATAGTTACCCTGAATTTCCATTGTATATCACATAAATGCCTCTTATGCTTTATCTTGTAGGTAACTACTTGACCCTATCCAAGTAACATGAGTATTACAGGAACCTAACATTGAGCAGGAATCCCATCTATTCTCACAACTGATGGAGACTACTGCAAAGCTAGGGAGCATCCACTAGTGTGACCATCGATTTACGATCGATGGTTGTAAGCATAGAAAGTGATCCAGTAGTCAGTGTATTACAACCAATGGAGAAATAGTGAAACCATTTATTATGAAATCAGATGATCCCCTGGACCCTATTGCCACACCCGCATGACCGTCGAGGGATGACATCTGATGGACTCACTACACTATTAACCCTACTTTCAACCTCCCAAGGAGACGAACACCGCTGGTACCACCTCTTCTCATCATCCTATGGCTAGGATGGCATAAAATTTGATGGACACCTTTAACCGATGGAAGATAGGAACTGTCAAAAAACTAAGACCCTGACATCATGGATTGGTGGTCGAATAAAACAGTTATATCCAAACCATTGAGCATGCACCCTGAGGCCCGTGATCAATACTTGTAGCATAAGAAAAAAGGAAGGAGTCATAGATACAATTACTACAACATGAGCAAGTACGGGGTGGTGAAATAAAGTAGACATTGAAGTGCAGCTAGAGACCACACTCACCTTTTACCTGGAACTAAGCCACCAATTGAAGGACGAGAGTCTGAATCCCTCAATAACTGACCTAGTTCTCTACCACATCCCCTTGCTCAAGGTCTTCCTCAACAGATAGAGGATGATAGGCAGGAGAAGAGTCTCACCTACACCACCACAAATCTAGGATTAGAGAGAAGGATTATCCACCTTGACCATTTACAGTCATTGTTAGTGTACCTCCCCTCCATCTTTCTCTGAATCTGGTCCCCTATTCTTATTTCATTTACTTCATCTCAGCAACATTGATGTCTTCTCCTATTTATAGATTCGTATATATGCTCATTAACATGAGCATCTAAACATCTAAATTGGGTTGGGAGTGTTAACTAAATTGGACATTAGCTTATCCTCCATTTTTATGATGATAAACATTTCATTCTTTAGGATGTAACTTTCTACTTATGTGTTTTAGGGTTCAAGGAGATCACACTAAGTGGATAGATGAAGTTAACATGATAAAATTCTTGTATTTTCATCTTTTTACAACTTGCAATAGCGTATACAAGTGTATACTGTACAAGTACCTAGAAGTCATGTAAAATCAAGTGTTAGATTTTCTCTATCCACCCATAACCCTTAGTTAGGGACCCCCTGGATTCTAGAGTCATTATCCTTTATTAGAAAAATCTTTGATAGGTTTTACAATATTTTGCACACCTATTAATAGGGAATTTTCTGGTCAAGAAAATTGTCAACTAAGAAATCCTCAGTCGAGAAAATTATCTACCAAGACATCCCTCGGTCTAAGACTTAATGCACCAGAAAAATATATTTATAATGCACTTGCTCTGAGTCATCCCCAATCAAATACTTTGTGGACCAAGACACATTTGGTCAAATATTTTGTTGACTGGGATAACAACATTAGACCAAAACTTTAAATTATAGCTAGCCTTTAGAGATAATTTGTATACTCAAACCAAATTTGATCAAAGAAAATGTTGAGTGAGAGACTTTTAGTCGAACTATTTGCCGAACAAATAAGTTTTGGAAGCTTCATTGTTAAGGATCATTTTAGCCATTACAGCCCAACTACTTTCTACCTAGAGACTAGTTAAGTACTCAGAACATTCTATGCATTCCCTACAACATCCCTAATCACTTGTAAGTCATTCCTATAAATATGAGAGGCCTTAGGACACCTAAATCACACTTGCATACTACAATACACCAGCTACACTTGAGCAATCATTCTATAGAGAAAAAGAGCTGATTTACACATGCCATCTTCTTCCTTGAGATTTAAGTTATTATCATATAGCTACAATCTCCTAGACACCATCTAGCAATGTCCATCCTAATTGAGTAGGAGTTCTAACACTTGATGTAGGATCAAAGCATTGTATTACATTGGTGTAATCTTTTCTTCTTCCTATCTACTTCTTCAAGTTGATCTAATAGTGCTCCTTGACTACTCCAAGTTTGGGAGGCAGTCTAAGGGAGCTTTCTTAGAGGTACTTCAAGGTGTGAAGGATGCTCCTAGGTGATTGGAGCTACTTCAATTCATGAAGGATGCTTCTTGGCAATAGAGGCTACTTCAAGGCGTGAAGGCTGCTCCTAGGTGATTGGAGCTTCTTCAAGGTGTGTAGATTGATCAAAGGTCCTGACTTCTGCTTCAAGAAGGTCAAGGCTGCATCAAGGTGGTGGAGGTGGATTGTCATACTCTCCTTGGGTTTTCTTCCACGTCCTGGTAAAGAAGAGATTGTTGTGAAGTGATTGTATTTTATTGTAATTTCTTGAGAGGTAATAAAATTGATCACTGGCGAATCCCAATTGGAAACAATTGGGTTGTGAACTGACTACCTTCAATTCAAAGGGTAGAACCACTCTAAATTGCGAGTCTCTTCCTAATGTCCCTCTCCTTCTTGCAATTTAAGTTTTAAATTAATTTTAAAATCATCAAAATCTCTATTTACCCCCCTCTAGATCTTTCATGGAGTATCCTCTAAGGCTCTCCCAACATGTAGATACTTACATCCTTTCAAATATATATACTCCTAGACTGGTTATCTCCATACACTTGATCTTAACTCTTCACTTGTATTATTAGCTACCATCTTGTGATGTCTGATTGTTAGTCCCTTAAAAGAGTAGTGCTAGCCATATCTAATGTTACTGAGTTGCATGAATGCATGAAAATGTTGGAGTGCTAAAGAAAATGATTATATGGTTACATTTGTGGCTATTTGTTTTCCATCTTGAGAGAGTGAAAACCACACAATCTAGATATATCCTAAGATCGAGAGAGGAGGGAATATACATATTTGATATTTTTTTGTAATCTTACTAAGTGTATAAAATGGGTGTCAGTATTGTATGTTGGTGATATATCATAGTTGGTAAAATACAAATACAAGTTTCCATCCATTTTGGATATATCATTCTTTATTTGTTTTTGTTCTCTTGTTATTCTCTTTACTTTCATTTACATGTTTTACTTTGTTTTCTTGGTTGAAGTAACATTGTTCCCAAACTAACAATGAACTTAATCCTACTCATGTGTCAGTATAACTGAGCCAAGATTCTACGTTCTTAGCACTTACTACTCCTTGTCCCTAAGGATCAATCCTAATTTACTACTTTGGTCCCCGTATAATAGTTGTAGGAACCTGAGTGTCAAGTTATAAATTTTAGAGTCTAAATACTCTAGATTTGCTCCTGTTTGGATGTATGATTTAAGCTAGTCAACTTTTTGGCATTGTTGTCGGGGAAAAGGAAATCAATATTGTTAAGAGAATGAGTCTACTCACCATACACCTGTGCCTCAAGTATAGCAATAGACATGACTGCACAACTTCTAATCCACAATATCTAATTATATCATATACATCATTTCACATGTCCAATTCCTAACTTTAGTGTGTGAACTATTTTAGGTATCTTGGATAAATACGGATAGTGAATCCAACCACCCACCTACTATCATCAAGCTTCCTCGTAGGAGAGGATGTCAAGCATGAGGAAACTAAAACTAAAAGGTTGAATAGCCTCAATGAGAGCCTAAGTCTGAGTATAAGGAGTATCACTCCTTTCGAGTCAAGGGCTGAAAATCCACCTCACGACATACCACATAAACAACCCCATGAAGAGGAGCATTAGGAACCATGTGGATACATTTTAAAAATTTTGTGACACAATAAAGATGAAAAGGGTGCCATAGGAGGTGATATATTGTAAAGGGATTTACTTCTCTTTGAGGGACAAATCACTATCTTAGTACCTTGCTATGACTAACAAATCTATCAATGGATGGGCACCACTGGCTGATGCTTTGTCACGATGTTCTACCTGATTGAGATAACTATTATAAATAGGCACGAGATTATTGGGATCTTGCAAATTCTTAGGGAGAATCTGCATGAAGCCTGGGAAAGATTCGAAGACTGCCAGTTACACTACCCCCATCACAACTATGACATAGGGTTTCTGGTGTCCACGTTCCACAATGGTATGACATCTACATAAAGGACCTTAGTGAATGTTGATGTTGGAAGTGATTTTGTCTATCAAAACCCAAACAAGACAGTGAAAATCATCAATAACATGGCTTCTCTACAAGAAGGTCTTGACTATGAGAGAGGTGACATGGGTGAAGCCAAGAAGGCAACATCCAAAGGCCCTACTACCAAATCTAAAGACCTGGAGACTATAACATCTCAAATCCAAAAGATTGCCTTGGTGTTAAGTAGTTGAAGCAGACTGGAGGCAAGGTAAAGCACAAGGCTGAGAAAGTCATGAAATGTGTCACCTATAGAGAGGGAAGACACGATGTCAATGACTATATCTATGCTCAACTAGAAGAAGATAGTGAAGAGGAAGATACTAAGCATGTTTCTTATGCAAACTTCAAGAGTATGGACCACCCTGGTTTCAACTATGATAACAAAGACTATTGATATTGCCCTTCAGTTAAACAACTTGTGTAAAGCACTGCCCAGATTTTGAAGAGGCGGCAAGGGGGCGGGGGCAAACTATGTTCAATCGTAACATGAATTACTAGCAAAACAAGAGAAATTTTCAATGTCAAGAACAAATACAAAGCCTAAATAGGAATTCAAATAGGCAAGGCCAGGTTCAGAATCAGAGTAAAAATAAGAAACAACCAGACATGGTATCTAAGCTCTTTAAATTTACAAAAAGACAAGAAACAATTAATGAACAAATGATAAGAAGTGTTATCATCAATACATGTGTCTTAAGCATGATGCAGAGTCAAATGGAAAACATGCAAACACCCCAGAAGCATATCAACTTACAACTAGTACAATTTCCAGAACTCATCAAAACCCACAAGGAAAGATTCCATACAACACTAAAAGCACAAAAATGTCAACTCTTCATTCTGGAAGAGCTTTGGGAGATCTGAATGACAAGATCAACCTAGAAAGCAACTCTAAAACCAAGTCACGACCCAAACTAGAGATAGTAGAGGAAGTTGTTGAAGAAGAAGTGGCTATAGAGGAGGATAAAGCTAAGAGGAAAGCCAAGGGAAAGAAGATGGCTAAAGAAAATAAATCCATCCCAGTTGAATAGGAATAGGGATTCATATACATCAAGAATCCCTTTCCCTATAAGTTGATCATGACTCACCTGAAAAAGAGGTATAAAAATATATGGAAGTAGTAAAGAAATTGCACCTTAGTCTATCATTCTTGGTCACTATTGAGGAGATGCCAACCAATGTTGCATTCATAAAAGATCAAATTATGAGGAAAAGGCAAGGAAATCATGTAGAGACTATACAACTAGCTAAAATGTACATCACTTTTGTACAAGTTAAGATGTCCATGAAGAGAAAATATCATGGGGAAACTACAATTCCTTTCAACATTGGAGATAATGAGGCAAGACAAGGACTAGCAGATTTAGAGAAACTATTAGTTTCATGCCACTTACTTTAGCCCAGAGGCTTGGCCAAACTAACATGGTAAAGACAAGTATGAGGATTCAACTAGAAGGCCATACTTTCACAAAACATGTGGGGATTGTGCAAGATGTCCCTATTCATGTAGGACAATTCTTTATTCCTTGTGACATTTTCATGATAGATACATAGAGGATCCAACATACCTATGATCTTTGGGATACCATTACTTTCTATTGGGAGAGCATTGATTGACATCGAAGTTGAAATCATCAATATTCGTGTGGGAAATGACCGCATCAATTTCCATGTTCAGATGCCATTTCAGGACCGTCTCTATTCGAGTTAGATTACTTTAGGGATAGCTATAATTAGTTTTTTGATGAGGT
The DNA here is from genome assembly GCA_963693085.1 of Alisma plantago-aquatica. Taxonomy (NCBI): domain Eukaryota; kingdom Viridiplantae; phylum Streptophyta; class Magnoliopsida; order Alismatales; family Alismataceae; genus Alisma; species Alisma plantago-aquatica. The sequence continues at coordinate 612,120,432 of OY856411.1, forward strand.
AGAAGAGGATCATGGCATTTTCGATCCACTTACAAGAGCCCTCAACAACCCACATCTAAGTATCAAAGATCATGAAGTCATAGAAATTTTATATTATCTGAACTAACTAGAGGAAGAATACAATAGTGATCAATAAGAATCCATCGAGGTTGTAAAGTATGCTTCGCTAGAATAAATGTAGGAAGAGAAGTAGGCACCAAAATCAAAACCAAAATTGAAACAATTACCTGGAGGATTGAAGTATCAATTTCTAGATCATGAATAAAGGAGCCCAGTGATCCTAAAATCTTCCATGATTGATGGACAAATAGATAGAATGTTGAAAGAACTAAAACTATGAAGGAAATAAATATGGTATTCTATGGAAGATATCAAGGGTTTGAGCCAAGTTGTTTATATGCACAAAATAAACCTAGAGGAAACGACTAAACCTCTGGCTCAAACTCAAAGAAAATTGAATTAGATGTTAAGAGCAGTAGTCAAGAAAGAGGTGATAAAGTTGCGTGATGCAGGGATTATATATCCAATTAGTGATAGCAATTGGATAAGCCCAATACATGTAATGCCCAAGAAGGGAGGAATGACCATTGTTAAAGGAGAAAAAGGAGATGAAGTGGCCACATAGATAGTGCCTGGATGGAGGATCTGCATAGATCACAGAAAGTTAAATGCCTCCACTAGGAAAGACCACTTAACATTACCATTCAGTAACCAAGTCCTAGAACAGTTGGCCCACCACTCATATTTCTACTTCCTAGATGGATATTCAAGGTTCTACCAAGTACCAATTCACCCTAATGATCAAGAGAAGACAACTTTCACTTGTATCTATGACACTTATGCTTACAGACAATTGCCATTTAGTCTATGTAATGCACCTGCAATGTTCCAGAGGTGCATTATTTCTATCTTCATGGATTTCTTGGAGGATACAATGGAGGTTTTCATGGATGACTTTTTGGTATATGGTTCTGTTCAAAAAATTCCTCGAGAACTTATCTCAAGTTTTACAAAGGTGTGAGGAGAAGCATTTTTTTTAACTGGGAAATGAAGGCATTGTTCCGGGATATAAGATCATTGAAAGAGGAATCAATGTTGATCTTAGAAAGATAGAAGAAATATCTAAACTCCCATCCCCCAAATCAGTAACTGGGGTAATAAGTTTCCTAGGACATGCTGGATACTACAAGTGGTTCATCAAGAATTTCTCAAAACTGGCCAAGTCCCTATCAAGCCTAATCGTAAGGGATGTTGATTTTGTCTTCATCGAGAAATGTGGCCAAACTTTTATTACTCTAAAGAATGATTTGACAACAACTCCAATATTTCAAGAACTAATTTAGGAGCTACCACTTGAGATAACAGTACCATCCTTGGGAAAAGAAAGGACAAGAAACATCATGCAATATGAAATGCTAGTAAGACCTTAGATTAATTCCCAAATCAATTTTACCACAACTGAAAATGAGATGCTAGCAATAGTATTTTCCTTTGATACATTCATATACTATCTAATAGAATTAAAAGTCAAGGTGTATATATACCATGGTGTCATCAAATACCTGATGTAGAAAAATACACTAAGACAAGAATTCTACGATGGGTCCTACTTTTGTAAGAATTAGATCATAAAATCATAGATAAGAAAGGAACCAAAAATTGTTGGATCAAGGGCTCTAGAGAGGGGTGAATATAGATTCACAAATCTCAAAAAATGGATTAGACCTTCAAATTATATTAATTGCAAAAGCTAAATCATATATCCAAGTTGAAGTCCTAACTAACAAGCACAATGAGGATGAGAGACAAGGATAACATACACTTGGACAAAGTGGTTTAGAGTGGTTCCATGTCCTAAATAGGAGCAATATCAATCCACTACCTAGAGGTGGTTAGTCTCTAGGACTTTGCAATCTTGGTACTCTTATATCCATTAATAAGATTACAAGACAAAACCACATTCATCTAAGGACTTAATACTTCAAGCAAGGATCTTCAACCTACCGAAGGAACTTACCCACTTGAGAAGGGAGTCTATAGCCTTCAACAAGGACTTACTCAATCCATCTTCAAGTCTTTGGCCTTCCAGGAATTACCTATCCTTCCTGAACGTCCGCCTTGCCTATATCCTTCACTCAGAAATCTTGATCACCATGCTTTCTTCAACCTTGAAGAACAACAACTCCTTCTCCTTCACTTGGAGAAGATCTTCAAGCCTTTTCTTCAAAGAGGAAAGGGGGTAGGAAGATGGAGGTGGAGAGATTTACATGGATATAGGGAATAGCTCTCTTATAAGGTATCCTGACTCACTCATATTTTTTTGGTAATCCAGGAGACTCGTAAGGCTTGCACCGAGCCCAACCTGGGGAGCTCAATCCCATCCTATAAGGAGTGTAGCCCATTAAGTCACACAGAGGTCGATTGTGCTACGGGAGAAACAATTCCGAACAAGCAAAATCAGGGGGATTCAAACATGGGACCCTTCATGAGGGGCCCCGTGCTACAACCACTTGAGCTACTACTCATCGGCAACTCACTCATATTCACATATTTGAATTGAAACTAGAGAGAGAAAAGTGCTCAAAGGGGTGCAACACTCTCAACTAAGCTAGGACCAGGAATGTAGTGAATGAGCAACATTGAAATGAACTCTAAGAGGTCCTATTTATAGTTGGGGGTGTACCTTTGAGTTGGGGAATACTTAGGGCCGAATTATAGCCATTTTTGCCCAAGGCAACAGATCTATTTTTGTGTGAACAAGTCACCAATAGTTAGAATCACTTTTTTTATGTTTTTCATATAGTTCAATCAGTCAAGATTCAATAAAGGTAACTCGACTGATCGGCTAAAAGACAAACCCAACATTCAAACCATCAGTCGAGTTTGTCCTAGGAAAACTCTACCGGCCAATGAATATCAAATTGGTCAGTAAATTGATCAGTCGAGTTCTGTGTATGCACAACTCGACCGATGCACTCTCCAAAAAATGGATCAAGTGGATCGATCGAGATTGTAACTTGATCGATCAACAACCTGTGATCAATTTTTTAAAGTGCTTAAAAAGTGATTAAAACTAGGTATAAATTGTCCCAATAATTTTTGTCATATTTGTTACAAGTCGTATCATCAATACAAGTGATTACAAAAATCTTCTAAGGTCATTTACATGGATTTCCTAATTATCACACTTGCATTGCTTTTGACTTGAACTTTGACAAGCTAGGGCTTGTGTAATTTGATACTTTTCATGTACCTAACACCTAAAATCAATCTTGAATTCACATATTAGATACATATGAATGGAATGGTTAATTTATTATCAAAATATGGACAATGTATAACTCTAGGTCAACATTCTCCCCCTTTTTGACAATGACAAACCATTCCTCAAAACATATTGAAAAGGATATACAAATTATACCTTTGCCTTGTGAATTAGGGGGATTCAAGATTTGAACAATGTGAATTGCTCCTCCTCAATATATGCTTACTTTAACCTACATAGTTAGTCTATCTACACAAAGAAATTGTAACATACATGTACTATATGGTCCTTTGCAAGTCACATGATAACACATATAATGAACAAGAAAAGGATCTCATATGCAATAATCAACAGTATGACAAAGAATAGAAATATGATTGAGTTTCAAGACATTAAAGTTCTCTCCCCCTTTTGACATTTTTAAAATGTGAAGGGGGTAGAAGACCATAAAAGTAGGTCTTATCCTAACACAATCAAGTAGATAGTAAAATAAGCAATCTCATATCATATATCAGACAGAGATGAAAGAAACACACAAGCTAAGACATAATCAAAATATGGTGAAGTAAGGAACCAACTCATAGGATATAGCAGATCAAAGATCAAGAGTGATCATAATCATAGATTACATCTCAGAAAACATGTTCTCATAAAAGAAACTACAAGCAAGAAGCGATGAAAATTGAAGATAAAATAGTACATCTCAAATAATGTGCCCAAATGTTTCTAATATAGAATAGCCTAGAAAGATATATATGATCATAAAACTAGACTAAAAACTAAGAAACAACTAGACATCTAGACTATCTATGTCCACATCATCATCATCATCATCATCAGCTCCAGGCTCACAGTCCTTGTCCCCATCTAAAGGTGCAGCTGTTGTGCCTTCATCACTAGAATTAGCTCCAGGACCATCACCATCATCAGAAGAATCCTTTGTTTGGTTTTTGGGGAGGCAGAGAAGGCAGCGGAAAAAAAAATTCTCCCCAAACCCAGAACGAAGGAATCGCGTCAACGTCTATACAGTAGCAAGGATGGTTTGTAGAGACATACCTTGTCCCGAGGCTTGCTCGGTGACGTTACCTCGCCGCTTGCGTAGTCTTCACCTTCGGTTTTGGATGGTGTTTGTGCAGCTCATGGTCTCGCTGGGACTGTCGGGATTGACAGTTGTCCTCTGAGCGGCAGAAGTATCCCACCTCTCTATAGTAGTCCACACGGACCACCTGGAACTCTGATCTCCTTGTCGCACAAGGAACCGGAAGGAGTTTCACCCTCTTGTCAGTGTACTAGTCACCAACACACTCTCCTGCTACCAGTTGCCTTTATGTAGTTGTCTTTCCCTTATTGTGCCTCCCTTATCGGGTAGCACATGCTCGGGCTCTCGTAGTTACCACAACCAGAGAGAATGACAACTTTATAGAGCAACTGGTGTTCTGAGTTGTACTTGAGAAGCCCCCAATATCCCTATATATATAGGAGGGTCATGGGACAGGATTCTCTACCCTAGGAAATGCAGGATTAAAGGAGTGGAAGGGTTCGAGATTTTCCACAAAACAACTAACTGCGCCAGATGAGCTCATCATTTCAAGCATGAACCGGTCAGTTGGGGACCTGAGCCAATCGGTTCACACCTCAACTGATCTGTTGGGGCACCTAAACCAGTCGATTCACTTCTGAACTGGTTGGTTTACTACCTTGGTCAATTCCCAATTGACTTTTCCTCTTTTGTTTCGAATTGATCCAAATACCAATCCTTGTTCCAATCAAATTGGACAAGTGAAACGAAGAGAAATTTCTCACCAACCTAACATTCCCAACTTGCTTGTTTGGACCAGTTGAGACGATCGGTTCAACCCTTGAACGGGTCAGTTCATCCTGTCCGGAGCTAGTCGACTCACCAACTGAGTCGATAGTTTCACCAAGCTGAGCCAATCGATTCATCATATGAGCTGATCGGTTGGGAGTGCAGACTGTGAAAAATCATTCAATTGTAGTTTCAATCAATCTGATACTCTAATCAATCGGTCCAACACCTTGAACACTATGATACTGAGCTATCAATTGATTGAGTGTTTAATTGAACTACTAAACTCCTTTAGTAATCAATCTAAACATCATTTGTGGATAAACTCCTCTTCCAAGTTAAATCCTATGTGTGTGACCCTGCAGGCCCATTTCACGTTGGCAGTGAAAGTCCATAACACTTATGACTTCACAAGCAAAGAGTGGTTCCTAGTCGCACATCAGTGCTACCCAAGTGAAAAGGAAAGTTGGAGAACAACTTTCAATCCTACAATCCGTGAATGGTGTTACAACGAGTGTATAATTCCTTTGTCACTGATATCCCGAATGAACTCAAGGCATGGAACAGTCGTCTTGTCAACGTTCATTCACTTTCTTGATCTCAGAGTGGATTGGAGGAGATATGTATGACATAAATATCACATATTGATTCACACATGCATGCGCATGCCTATCTCAATCCTACTCATCAAGTGGTCATGGATATCAAACTCCCTCAGGATGGACAAATCCCATATCTATCACTCACCCCTCAAAAGCCCCATGTGTCAAAGCCACCCCATCATCACCTTTATTACAACCCATATTTTAGGACTACGTTTGATGATGTCAATGTGTGCCCAACGACATGTGTTGAGTGTAGTGATTTCAGGTCAAAGAATCACACTCACCACCATCACTGTGAGAACTGAATATGACTACCATGTCATGGTTCCATGTGTCAAACTCACGGTGGGTCTGTCCGGTACACTTGTACTCTAACAAGTACCTATGTGTTTGGTTTGATATCTCTGTATCATGACTAAATAGATTATGTCATCAACCAACACCACAATCTAGTCTTGTGTGTCATTGTTGTCTATCTACCTTCCACAATGACATCTGATCAGGGACATAATAAGAATGTACAAACTCTTAGCATCTGTATGATCTCATCATTCAGGTCCTGAACTTGAAAGCATACATCATTGAGTACTATCATTCTCTAGACATTCAATATGTTCTATCATTATCTCATATGACTGAACCAGAAATAATTGGAAGCTTGCCTTTGATGTTAATCAAATCAATCTTAATGTATCCCACCAATTATCTCATGATTGGCTCTCAGGGCATACATACCAACATACTCCCACTTGCACTGCGAGCCAATCACCCTCGAATCATATTCTTAGTGATCTTCAAACGTGTCCCACATGTTACTATACTCTAGTGCTTACGTAGTGAATTGTGGCAACACCTTGCCAAAGTCGGTACTAACTGCATGTCTCTCATATCTTCATTGTATGTCACACATATGAGATGGAGTTGTCATAATATGTGATCTAGTATTCCCTTGCTAACCTTTAGCCACATTGCATGACCTAGTACTCCTTATTTGTCATCAATGACCAGAATATCTATAAGTTCATCTCTATGAACTCCTAGATCCATATAGTATCCACTGTTGTTCTCTAACACATGGATACTCAACATTTCCTTTTAAAACAACTTTAATGGAACGTTTCCATTTATCAACAAACATTCAATTTTATATATCCCATATATATGTTGCGATTAATTTTATGTCTTTTTCGGAAGTTCGCATCAGTGTAACTCTTTACATTGAACCCTTCCTTATTTCCATAGAACTAGTACTTCTCAAGTGCTAATCAAGTTCTTATGGTATTCCAGTAACCCTTACTAGAACTAGATAAACATCCACTCGTCATGTCCCACATACAAGTTATCAAGATGAGCATATCATATTGTCATGTCCTACACACAAGATGATAAATACATTTTGTTCTTGCTATGTCCATACATGCAAGATAATGGGATGATTACATACATGATAGATCCATATCAATACTTAGTGTTTCCATTCTTCATAAGAATTGGATATTTGGACTTGGGATACTAACTCCATGTCACATGGACAAGTTTTCTCCCACTGAATCTATGCATACTGAACCCTTCATTATAGATTGTCAATGTATACTCTCTCTTTTCAGGTCAAGAATTTTTGGAGAACTATCTCTATAGATCTCTATTCCTATTACATAGGAAACATCTCTATCTTCCCTAAAGATAATTTCCACTTTGGATTTCCATTCTAGAACATCTCATTCCTCATCGACATGTGGAATACAAATATGCTCCCACTAAATCACAGATCCCTTCTTTATCTTTGTCATATCAGTCAAACCCTTTGACTATATTATCAAAGTAAAGATCCAACTCTGAGTTGCTTGTACTCAATCAATCACATTGATTAGTCCATTGTAATTTATAGACTTCATTTGCGTTAATGGATTCATAAACCTTATAGGTTGTGTCACGTACACATCCTTGTTTTATTCCTCATAGGAATGTGGTTTTAGTATATGTATGCCAAATCTCTTAGTCATTAAGTTGCAATCAACAAGCATCATCCTTCTCAAAATGGTATCCACGTGTTTTAACGCTTAAGACTCATTCGCACTTATGGATTTCATCCCAATGTGTGCTACCATCAAGGTCATGCCTTATGGTTCACATGGAAGTCATTGAGGATGTAATGGTCATAAACCATAACTCAAAATCTGGTTCCTCATATTCATCTAGATAGTTGACTCATCACATGACCAACTCATCACATAGATAATCGAGGTGTATCTGTGTAGGATATAAGAACTCACAACTCCTTGTGATTCTTAATGTCCTTTATTTATGTGGGGTATTCTTTATTTAAGAAGAACTTAGTTATTTGATAATCATCTTCTAACTCCTTAGTGTATGACTCCTTTTGATTTAGACATCACCATGCCTTAATCACAAGCTAACTATGATACACTATCATAATCACTCATAAGGATCTCAAACATTTGGTTCAAGTATTTCATTCATTGATCTCATCAAGAATTGACACTTTACCAAGTTCGTACTTCATCTATGGTATTCTTGAACACTTCAAGATATTCATATTGGTATTTCTCTAAACACCGCTCAAGTATTAGCATTTGCTCCAATAGGTGTGTAAATACATCATTTATATTATACCTAATAGGATAATCATTCTCCCACTACCATTAGTGAAGATTGATGTCTAAGAGGTTCATGTATCTTACTGGTTCTCTAACCAAAAGAGTCTAGATTTATCCATCATATGGAAACTAGAAATGAATTTCTCATGATTTATGCTAATTTGATTGTTTGTGTTATCAATAACTTTTAGGTGTCATTTTATCTTATGCATACCAAGTACCACAAGATAAACAAGGCATTTCCACAAGGAAACGTCAACTTTATTAATTGCCATTATTGTCATACAATATGCAAAAATAAGGTGTGTCTATCCATTGGCAAATAGCAGTTTATAACTCTATTACGTGCCTTCAAGGCTGAAAATAAATGAAAGTACTCCTATCTATGGCGGAAACACTTACCCCATGTATTGGGTGTTTTACACTTTATATCTTGGTATCATATACCTTAAAAGTGTTATAAGTTTATTTCATGACACCTTCAGGTGGAGACGTCTATCGCCTCCTTCTTCTTTAGTTCTTCTAGATAGAGTGGACAATTCCTTTTCCAATGTTCTGGCTTTTGACAATGGTGGCAATTGCCTCTCTTGGTCACGCCTCCCTTGGCCTTGAGAGTTGAAGATGACTTGGGCTGCTGGCTAGCATCAGAACCTTTCTTAGCCTTGCCCTTTCCCTTACGCTTGGACTTGTCTTTCTTGTTGTTGATCATCATCACAGACTTAGGCTTGTCCTTCTTCATTTGTGCCTTGTCTGTCCTCAACATGCCCAACAACTCTGTCAACAACTTGTCAAAATTGTTCATGTTGTAGTTCATCACAAACTGACTGTAGGATTCTGGCAATGATTGCAGTATCACATCAGTAGCCAACTCTTGGCTCAGGGGAAATCCCAGTCTTGTCAGGTTCTCTACATACCCAATCATTTTGAGCATGTGAGGACCAACTGGATCTCTTTCTGTCATGACACACTTGAACAATGCCTTGGAGACATCATATCTCTCTTTCCGTGCTTGATCTTCATACATGTTCTTGAGATGCTCAATCATCTCAATGACACCCATGTTATCATGTTGTCTCTGCAAATCGTGGTTCATGGAGCACAACATCAAGCACTTTACATCAATGGCATCTTCAGAATACTTTTTATAGGCATCCCTTTCTGCCTTTGGTACATAGAGCTTTTGCTCTTGAGTGAGAAAAATTCTCAACATCCTAAACCAGTCATGGAAGTTAGTCCCATTCAGCTTGTCCTTTTCAAGGACCAATCACAACAAAAAGTGATTGTTGTTTGTTGTCATTTGTACTACAAAAGGAAATATATGCAATTTAGTCCGAAAATCAATTTTTCACTTAGTTGATTGATTTGAAAAGTTGATGATATAATTAGGACTTTAATTAATTATCGCTCCCACTATTTTTATTCAAATTGATAGCCCTCACCATCAATTTGGAAGATTGCAGCATACAATCTTCTGGTGGGTCAAGATCCTGGAATCCTCTGAGTCATGGACCAGCTAGGGCTGTCACCCACAACTTATATCTTCCAGGTAGGAAACTCTTGCCAATTGCATCATATGCAATTCTTGAAAGATTTCATGTGCAACTCCTTGCCATGATCATCTCCATGCCTCAAGGTGCTAGATCCTATCTAGGTCACCTTGTTAAGTCCGACCCAAAGCCAACATGATGAATATGCACCCTACTAGGGAAGACCCACATATCCATCCTTCATGCTTCCATAAGATAGACGGTGCCCCACGCTAGGGCGTGCCAACACTTGGCCGATCAAGCTTTTCACGTGTGTCACATTTGGAAGGCATCTAAAACTTTAATATTTAATGAGTGATTTGGTTTTTATAGGTACATATACATATCCAATCACCATAGACATAGTACATATCATATACATGCTATATCCCATAGAAAACATGTGAAACAATAAAAGTGATGATTATGGCCATCCTAATGTGATTCCTCAAGCCAAGAGGAATCATGGTCATCTAGGCCTAAATCATATGCAACCTGTTCATGATGAAATGCTATAGCCATTTGAATTGATCAACTCATCACATGAATGACCTGCTCGCTCTGGCCGGTTGTCTGGGTGCCATCAGCCGATCGATTGGCTCCTCCAACCAATCAGTTCGTCTGGTCATCGTGGATCTCCTCATGGCTACCACCCGCTCGTCTCGCTCCTCGAACCGGTCATCTAGAACACCAACCGATCGGTTCATGCCTTGAACCGATTGTCTCAGTTATCGTTAGGTTGTCCGTCATTCTTTGACGTAATAGGAAATAAAAGATCTATCATATTTTACATTTGAATTGAGAAACCCCCAGTTACATTTGGGGGGAACAAAGGTAGGAAAGAAATCTCGAGTTATCTTGAGTTACATCAAGAAAAGGAGGTAGGGAATCAGTGCACGGACCGAGATGCAAGCAACCACATTCAACCAAGCACACATACATAGGGTTTATTGGATAAAACCACGCTATACATCCACCACAAAACTCATTTAAGGGTGATGCGTATCGAGTGCATTCATATTACATATCATATATGTATATTGGGATTTGTGGATTTAGGAGTGGACATGCATAAAGCCAATTTTATTTGCATCATATGAAATAAATAAAGGCGACAAACTAAAATGGATCATATCGATAATCCTAAAGTATAGAGAAGTTGACGTGGCTCTGATACCACTATTGGGTTTTAGGGGAGGCAGAGAAGGCAGCGGAAAAAAAATTCTCCCCAAACCCAGAATGAAGGAATCACGTCAATGTCTATACAGTAGGAAGGATGGTTTGTAGAGACATACCTTGTCTCGAGGCTTGCTCGACAACGTTACCTCGCGGCTTGAGTGATCTTCATCTCTGGTCTTGGACGGTGTCTGTACAGCTCATGGTCTCGTCGGGACTATCGGGACTGACAGTTGTCCTCCGAGTGACAGAAGTCTCCCACCTCTGTAGTAGTCCACACGGACCACATGGAACTCTAATCGCCTTGTCGCACAAGGCACCGGAAGGAGTCACACCCTCCTGTCGGCGTACTCGTCACCGACACTCTCCTTCCACCAGTCACCTTTCTGCAGTTGTCTTTCCCTTGTTGTGCCTCCCTTGTCGGGTAGCACTTGCTCGGGCTCTCCAGGTTACCACAACCAGAGAGAACGATAACTTTACAGAGCAACTGGTGTTCTGAGTTGTACTTGAGAATCCCCCAATACCCCTATATATATAGGAGGGTCATGGGACAGGGTTCTCTACCCTGGGCAATGTGGGATTAAAGCAGGAGTAGAAGGGTTCGAGATTTTCCACAAAATAACTAATTGTGCAAGTTGAACCGATCGTTTCAAGCATGAACTGGTTGGTTGGGGACCTGAGCCGATCGGTTCACACCTCAACCGATCAGTTGGGGCACCTAAACCAGTCGGTTCACTACCCTGGTCAGTTCCCAATTGACTTTTCCTCTTTTGTTTGGAATTGATCCAAATACCAATCCTTGTTCCAATCAAATTGGTAAAGTGAAATGAAGAGAAATTTCTCACCAACCTGAATTTCCCAACTTGCTTGTTTGGACCAGTTGAGTCGATCAGTTCAACCCTTGAATCGATCAGTTCAGCCTGTCCTGAGCCGGTCAACTCACCAACTGAGCTGATCATTTCCAAAGCTGAGCTGATCGGTTCATCATATGAGCCGATCAGTTGGGAGTGCAGACTGTGCAAAATCAGTCAATTGTAGTTTCAATCAATTCAATACTCTAATCAATTGGTCCAACACCTTGAACACTATGATACTGAGCTATCAATTGATTGAGTGTTTAATTGAACTAAGTAATCAATTTAAACATCGTTTGGGGATAAACTCCTCTTCCAAGTTAAATCCTATGTGTGTGACCCTGTAGGCCCATTTCAGGTTGGCAGTGAAAGTCCATAACACTTATGACTTAATAAGAAAAGAGAGGTGCCTAGTCGCACATGAGTTCTACCCAAGTGAAAAGGAAAGTTGGAGAACAACTTTCAATCCTACAATCCATGAATGGTGTTACAACGAGTGTATAACTCCTTTATCACTGATATCCCAAATGAACTCAAGGCATGGAACAATCATCCTGTCAATGTTCATTCACTTTCTTGATCTCAGAGTAGATTGGAGGAGATATGTATGACATCAATGTCACATACTGATTCACATATGCGTGTGTATGCCTATCTCAATCCTACTCATCAAGTGGCCATGGATATCAAACTCTCTCAGGAGGGACAAATCCCATATCTATCACTCACCCCTCAAAAGCCCCATGTGTCAAATCCACCCAATCATCACCTTTATAACAACCCATGTTTCAGGACTGTGTTTGATGATGTCAAAGTGTTCCCAACGACATGTGTTGAGTGTAGTGATTTCAGGTCAAAGAATCACACTCACCACCATCACTGTGAGAACTGACTGTGACTACCATGTCATGGTTCCATGCGTCAAACTCACAGTGGGTCTGTCCGGTACACTTGTTCTCTAACAAGTACCTATGTGTTTGGTTTGATATCTCCATATCATGAATAACAAGATTATGTCATCAACCAACACCACAATATAGTCTTGTGTGTCATTTTTGTCTATCTACCTTCCACAATGTCATCTGACTAGGGACATAATAAGAATGTACAAACTCTTAGCATCTGTATGATCTCATCGTTCAGGTCCTGAACCTGAAAGCATACGTCATTGAGTATCACCATTCTCTAGACATTCAATATATTCTATCATTATCTCATATGACTGAACCAGAAAGAATTGGAAGATTGCCTTTGATGTTTATCAAATCAATATTAATGTATCCCACCAATCATCCCATGATTGGCTCTCAGGGCATACATACCAACATCCTCACCATCACCATCATCGTCATCAGCAACAATAGTCTCAACATCAGCCTGGTCAGGCATCTCCTCATCCATAGAAGGACCAAAACCACAATTGGGCCAATGAGCATTTTGCTCATCCCAAGTCATACCAAGAGCATAGAGCTCATTGGCCTAAGGGAAGGAAGGAGCAGAATTGCCTAGACTTGCAAGCAAAGTGGCCAAGGGGCTAGTAGGCAATGGTAGGTAGACGGGAGTAGAACCACCAGCAGCAACAGAAGGCTCAGGGGTAGGGTAGTAATGATTGTATGCATAGGAAGCATAATCACTACCAGGGAAAGACTTGTAGGAGGGGTGTGGGTGTGTAAAGGATAAGTTCATGTTTGACATGATTGAACATAAATCCTGGTGCAGGTGCTCTTGGACCCATTGGTTGTATTCCTATTGGTGCATCATGTATCCCATGAGGGTTTCATTTGATACATGAAATGAGGCATGGATAGGTCATGGTGGCTGAGGAGGTGGAGATTGGGTAGAGGTAGAGGTAGGGGTAGCTGAGGCGGAGGCTAAGGGTGAAGCACCGGGTGTGGTGGAGGTAAAAATAGGCACAAACTTTTGAATTGTGGTCTCACTGATACACACTCCCTTCCTAGAAAGCTTGTAATGGAAGTCAGAGAAGAGTGATTTATTAGTGGCTAATTGGAATAAACCACAAATTAGGGCTGGATAAGGTGGATGGGTGTCGCGGGTGTTCACACCAGATTCAAAATAGGTCATGTGGTGGAGAATGTATCTTGACCATTTGACTCTGATATTCTCAAGAATGCAGTACATTAGGACCGTAGTGTTCTCTGTAATATCTGTTTGGTTTTTCTTTGGATGGATGTTGTAGTTGACCACTAAGGCTAATATACACTTCTTAAGAATGAGGGAGGAGGAGGGTAGGGTGCTCTTCTTCTTGTAAGGAACATTGATATTCTTTAGGCAACGATGGATATTAGGAAGAGTGATCTCATTCTTCTTGTAGAAACCCTCGAGATGCAAAAGGTCAAAATGCTCGTCGTAATCCTTGCGCCAGGTGTCATTCTCATCATCATTGAACTCTTGAGCATCTTTTTAGTAGATATCCCTTTCATGTGCATTCAAGCACATCTCTTCATCAAGTGGGTGTTCTTCAATCAGCATCATAATGTCAAAACTTTGATTGGCTTTATTCAGACCTACTTCAACAATTGATTTCAATCTTTTCCCATTGACGGTTAACTCCCTTGCCACGTCCTTTTCACTTATCACAACAGCTCCATATGGATATACATTCTTGAGTTATATAAGGTCCTTCCCATCTAGACCAAAGCTTTTCAGGAAAGAACATTATCCTAGAGTTGTACAGCCATACCCATTGTCTGCACTCAAAATCTTTTTTTCTTGATGAGCTTGTCGTGTAGAAACTTTGTCCTTTCCTTGTAGATTTTGGACAATTCATAGGCCTCATGCCTCATCTCCTCAAGCTCATATAGTTGCAACTTTCTTTTCAATCTAGCGGTGTCTCCATCCATATCCATGGATTTCAAAGCCCATAAAGCTCTATGTTGCAATTCTGCACGTACATGTCATCTTTTTCCATAAACAAGTTTGAATGGTGTGGTGCCAATCAGGGCCTTAAATGCAGTCCTATATGCCCACAAAGTATCATTGAGATGTACAGACCAATCCTTGCGGTCCAACCTCACCGTATTCTCAAGAATGAGCTTGATCTCCCGATTAGCTAAATCAACTAGACCACTTGTTTGAGGGTGGTAAGGAGTAGCCACATGATGATTCACTCCATGCCTTTTTAGCAATCCCTCAAAGGACCTATGGATGAAATGGCTTCCACCATCACTAATCATGGCCCGTGGTACACCGAATTGGCTGAAGATGTTTGACTTTACACAATCACAAACCACTTTATCATCATCAGTTCTCATGGCAATCGCTTTGATCCACTTTGATACATAATCTATGGCCACCAAGATCCACACATATCCAAAGGAGGGAGGAAATGGACTCATGAAGTCAATTCCCCAAGCATCAAACACTTCAACCACAAGAATGGGTGATAGAGGTATCATGTCCCTCTTGAAGATAGTGCCCACCTTTTGGCACTTCAAATAGCATTTGCAATACTCATGAGCATCTTTGAATAAATTTGGCCAATAAAATCCACTTTGAAGAATCTTGGTGGCTGTGCATTTCCCGCCGGTATGACCTCCACATACACCAGAGTGGCACACGAGTAGGATATCTTGCTGCTCAGTTTCTGGGACACACCTTATGATGAGTTGGTCAGGAAAATATTTGAACATATGAGGGTCATCCCAAGCATAGTTTTTTACCATAGCAAACAACCTCTTGCTCTCTTCCCTTGTCCAAGTAATTGGTATCCTCCCACAAGTTAAGAAATTAGCTATGTGCTTGTACCATGCTCTTTTGGTGGATGAAAGTAAGAAAAGTTTCTCATGTGGCTTTGTATCCTTGATTTGGTTCTTGTCATCATAGGGTGCCTCAATGTGGGAGATATGGTCGATTGTAGAATTTTCAACTCCCTTCTTGTCAACAATCTCTAGATCAAACTCTTAGAGAAAAAGAATCCAACAGATCAACCTTGGCTTAGAGTCTTTATTAGACATGAGGTACTTCAAGGCTACATGATCTGTGTATACCACCACCTTGTTTTGCAAGAGATAAGAGTGAAACTTGTCAAGAGAAAAAATCACGGCAAGCAACTCTTTTTCTGTGGTAGTGTAGATCCTTTAGGATTCATCAAGAGTCCTACTTGCATAATATATGGCATGTGGAACTTGACCAATCCTTTAGCCCAGCATAGTCCCCACTGTCATATCCAATGCATCTGTCATGATTTCAAATGGCAAGGGGAAATTTAGGGGCTGCATAATAGGAGAAAAGAGGAGTTTATGCTTCAAGTGGTTGAAGGCTTCAACACACTTGTCATCAAAATCAAACTCCACATCCTTTTCAAGCAAGTGACAAAGTGGCCTTGAGATTTTACTAAAGTCTTTGATGAAATAGAAATAGAAACTCACATGCCCCAAGAAAGATAGGACATGTCTTATGGTAGAAGGAATAGTGAGAATGGAAATTAGGCCCACTTTGGCCTTTTCAACCTCAATTTCGGCCTTGGAAACTCAGTGACCCAAAACAATGCCTTCGGGAACCATGAAGTGACTCTTCTCCCAAGATAGCACTAAATGAACTTTGACACACCTCTCAAGCATGGATGCTAGGTGGAGCAAACACTCATTGAATGTCTTACCAAACATAGAAAAATCATCCATGAAGACTTCAAGTGACATATCAAGCATATCAGTGAAGATGGATGTCACACATCTTTGAAAAGTAGAAGGAGCATTACACATCCCAAATGGCATTCTCCTATAAGCAAAAATACCACTGGGACAAGTGAATGTTGTTTTCTCTTGATCCACATGATGAACAGCTATTTGAAAGTAAATGGAGTACCCATCAAGAAAATAGTAGAAACTTTGTCAAGATAATATCTCCAAGATCTGATCAAGGAATGGAAGAGGGTAATGGTATTTCTTGGTCTTCTCATTAAACTTTTTTTAGTACTTGCACATCCTCCACTTGGATTGCTCTCTTACGGGCATCAACTCACCATCTTCATTCTTAGATACTATGATCCCACCCCTCTTGGGAACTACCTGGATGGGACTCACCCATGGGCTATCAGAAATGGGATATATGATTCCAACATCTAGTAGCTTAACGACCTCTTTTGCTACTACTTCTTTCAATTTTAGATTCCATCGTCTTTGCATTTGATGGGTTGGTCTAGCATCATCCTCAAGGTAGATTTTGTGGACAAAAATGGAGGGGTAAATACCCCTCAAATAAGCAATGGACCATCCAATGGCCTAAAAGTTTTTCTTAAAAACGGCCATCAAGGCGTCTTCTTGATCCGGAGAAAGGATAGAGGAAATGATCACCAGGAGGGTGTCATTGGAGCCTAAGAAAGCATATTTTAGTCCTTTAGGAAGACACTTGAGCTCATGAACTGAAGGCTCTTCAAGGAAATTCTTCAATGGTTCAAAAATGGAAGGGAGATCCTCACTTACATCCACTAAGGCTATCTCTTCTTCCTCATCCTCATCATCATGATCATCAGGAAATTCCACAATAGGCTCTAGACCTCTACCTTGTGTGGCAATTTGAATCCATGCAGGTAGACATTCTTCGACAAACTCATCAAGAGACTCAATAATATAACTATCTTCCTCTGTATCACCTATCACCTCAGCCTTAGCAGAAGACTTGAAAATGTTTAAACGGATCTTCATGTGCATGAAGGTCACATACATGGTGTTGGTACTCACATGGATCACTGCATCGGCTGTAGACAAGAAGGGTCTCCCCAAGATAATAGGCACTTTCCTCGAGTCTCGTTCTATGTCCAACACTATGAAATCAATAGGGAAGAATGTGGAGCTCTCATCATCAAGTCTGATTAGTACATCATCAACATGCCCTCTAGGCATTTTTACAAATCAGTTGACCAATTGCAAAGTGCAGTGAGCTGGACCTAGTTGTCTCATTTGCATTTCAACAAACGCATCATACGGCATCAGATTCACACTAGAACCCAAATCAAGAAGAGCTTCATCTATGCGGTGTGCTCCGATGTAGCAAGAGATGATGGGAGCACCAGGGTCTGTCCTTTTTCTTGGCACAGTGTGTTGTAGAAATGAGCTCACGTGTTTAGTAAGTTTGACTTTCCTTGGTGTCCTTCATGTCATTTTCCTCTTGAATGTGCACAAGTCTTTCAATATTTTACCATAAGATGGGATTTTCTTGATTGCATCAAACAAAGGAATATTAATCTTCACCAGCTTAAGTTTCCATGATGTCCTTGGTGCGCTTCTTCTTCCTTCTTTCAGCGGATGGTTCCTCAAGTGCATCTGGGAATGGAGGGAGTTGTGCTCCCAACCAGATCAAATCAACAGAATCATCAATCAGTATCACAAGAATCATAGTTTCATCCTTTTGTATCACAGTATCAACCTAGATGCATGTCACAGTATCCTCAACCTGAATCTTAGTATCAACATCCCTGATCACAGTATCAACTCTGTCATCACTGGCTGCATTATCAACATAAGTATCTCATGGATGCTCCAAGGTCCTACTACTCCTCAATACTATTACTACCTTCACATGCTCATGGGTAGTGGAAGAGGAAGCTTGTGGAGGTGGTTGTGGTTGTTGAGGTGGTGTAGGTCTTATTTGTGGTGGATTTGGGTTTTAAAGGATGAAGTTTGGCTGAGGTTGTGGTTGTGATGTTTGTGGTTTATGGGGTGATATTGTAGAGGGGGTTGTTGGTATGAGTGAGTTGGTGGTGGGGTGTATTGGTAGTTGAATGGAGGTTTTTGAGGTGGAGGAGCATAAGGGTTGGGTGGTCCTTGGTACTGTGGAGGAGCATAGGCACCTTGGGGGTGCTCATAAAACTATCATCATTGTTTGGGTTAGGCATAGATTGAGACGGAAGTCTTCCTTATTCACGGTGAGCAAGTGAAAGAAAAATCTAATCAAGCCTTTGCTCGAGGCGACTAATCATTTGCTCATGGGATGACACATCTTTCTTTACCTCATCTAGGCTCCTTAGCCTTCCAAGAACCTCTTCTTCAAACTTGGAAGTGTACTTAGGGCCTTGATGTTTCCTTGGCTGCCCTTGCCCCTCCTCACCTTGTTGTTTCCATGAGAAGTTAGGGTGATCTCTCCACTCTAGAGTATAAGAGTTTGACATTGGGCCTTGGTTGTTGTGGTTGCTAAAAACATGCAAAGCATTCACTTTCATATCAATGACATCAATTTCCATTATAGATTGGCTAGCAAACCCTCCAACTTGGTTCTTCATCATGTTCATCATAGCTTCCATCATCTTCATCATTGGGGGTTGGCTTCCATTCTGACACGAGCTATAGGAGGGGTGGAAGAATGTAGTTCTGGTCATAGTGTTCCCCTTTAGTTGAAACTTGGTGGCGAGAATTATCAACAAGATGCTTGAATAGGGGCCAAGAATCCTATGTTGGCATTTCCATGAATGTGCCTCCACATGAGGAATCGACATTGTTTTGACTCAACTCAACCAGCCTAGTATAGAATGCATAAACAAGCTTCCACAAAGGTACCTCATGATGAGGCTAGTCATGAAGGAGCTTTTAAAATAGTTCCCAAGCTTCATGAAATGGTTCGTTCTCTTTTTGTGAGAAGGATGTAATACATCTCTACATCTGAGTCAACTTGGTGATTGGGTAGAACTTCTTAAGGAACTCATTCTTCATTGCATTCCATGACACTAACTTAGGCTTGAATATGTACCACTCCTTCACTTTTTCTTTCACAGAAGAGGGGAAGAGGGTTCTTTGGATGGAGTCATCGGTGGTGGCAGGTGTGCGAAAAGTGGAGAAAGTTTCAAGAAAG
The DNA here is from genome assembly GCA_963693085.1 of Alisma plantago-aquatica. Taxonomy (NCBI): domain Eukaryota; kingdom Viridiplantae; phylum Streptophyta; class Magnoliopsida; order Alismatales; family Alismataceae; genus Alisma; species Alisma plantago-aquatica. Next base: position 612,140,086 of record OY856411.1, read on the forward strand.
GCATATATGTGGTGGTAGGGATTCTCCTTCTCCATCCCATAGTAAGTAGGAAGGAGTCTAAGAAGGGCTGGTGGAATGGAGAACTGTTGACCCGGCATTTGTTCAACAAGGGTGGCAATTGGGGAGTTGTAGTTCCCCAGGGTGAAGTACTCGTAAAGAGGGTAGTGGGGTTGTGGTTGAGCTTCACCATGAGGACCAAGGCCTTCCATTTCAGCTGATTGGTGTTGTTTGTGGTGGCTTTGGCATCTTCCTTTACCTATCTCGGGGTCGTATGGCACCAAGTCGGTACAATCAAATGTGTGTTGCTCATGCACAATGGTCACCTGCATAATACACAAACAAGCAACAAGAGACAAGTTAGAACGCTAGTATGCAAGAGAAAACAAAGAATAAAGGATAGCAATTGTGAGGGAAGTAGGAAATCTAAGCTACACTGACTAGCTATGTCAAGCGCCTCTTTCTCCGATAACGGCGCCAGAAAGCTTGGTGCAATTTTCATAAGGTCACACACTAATCAACTAGATGGTAACTACATGCAACCCTAAGGGAAGACACACGAATATCTCAAAATTTATATAAGGGGCCTAGTCTAACACACTATCTTAGACTATTCGCACTTCACTCACAAGTGCACAGGGTCATATTGTAGTATAGGCAAGTGGCAAAAGAAGGGTCGATCCTCGGGGAGAGAGGGGACACTAGAGCTAATTTAATGTGAGTTATGTTCCTAAAGTGGGGTGTAGGGTTTTAGGGTTTAAAGGTTGGTTTTAGTTTATTACACTATGATTGCAAGCAATTAACAATAAGAAAGAAACTATATTAGCAAAAATCCTAGATTACCCTGTGCAAGTTAAGACTAAGAAACTAGATAAGACAAGCAATTCATCTAGAGCAAGGAGTTACACTACACTAGCCATTCAAATTATCAACTAAGAGGCAATCCAAGCAATAAAGCAAGCAAGAGACTAAGTTATAACTAGATAACAAGACTAGAACAAACAAGCCCAAAAGAGATGTAACTACTTAAGCAAGATCTAACTATTAAGAACTAAGAAATTAGCTAAGAAAGAACAAAGGCAATTAGCTAAACTAGAATTAACAGGCTAAGAAGACAAGGTAGGTTTTAAGCAATGAGATGAGTAGGTGGGCTAGCTGGGAATGAGACTTTGATTTTAGTTGGGGGAGGTTAACATAGCATGCAATTCTCATATTTTCAATCTAGATTGCCAAATCAAACAACAAGGCAAGTGTTATTGGAATATACCCTATAATACTAGTTAGATAACTAGGGCTAGGTGTAATTCTAATAAGACTTGGGAAGTCTAGGTTTCTAGGGTAAGTGGTATTAGGGCAATTGAGATCCAATGGTAGGAATGTGAGTAGATATGAGGGTGTTTCACCTCATGTTACTTGCCATCTAGCCTTTACAAAACTCTAGGCAATTGCATTAATCACACTTGCACTAGCCACTTAGATTTCATTCCTACTTATAGGAGATAGGAGTTGTATGTGGGAACAAAGGGTACTAGCTAGGGATCTACTATTTGGACCTAGGAGAAATTCCTAAGATAGTCACATACATTCCATTTTCCCTTAGAAGCTAAGTGTCATCATGCATCATAAAACAAGCAATCCATGTTTAAAAGAGCAAACCACAAGCAAGATAATGGGAAATGAGATAGAAGCAAGAGACAATAATCATATAATGGAAATGTGTTCATTACAAGTTATTTTCCCCCAACATGGTATCAAATTACCATTTTAACCCCAAACAGCCCACCCCTAAGGGCATAGCTAGACATAACCATACAAAAGAGAAAAGAAAGGAGAAGAAAGGGTTAGGAATCCATGGATCTTGTGGGGCTTCTTCTCCTTCACCTCCTAGTTTCTAGATGACCTCCCTCCTCCAAGGTCGATGAAGAGCATGGAAATGTAGGGGATTGTGGTGGAAAACCTAGAAAAGTAGGTTTGTATGGTGGAAATGGTGGGTGGAGGTCTTGAACACAAGGGGCATAGCAATGAATGCTCTAGAGTAGCTTGTAGGGTGCTAAGGAAGCTAACCTAGTGGTGTGGCTACCACCCATATATATAGGTGGTGGTGGAAGCACTAAGGTAAGTAGGGGTATAGTTGGAAAATTGGTGCAGAAAAAGTGAGGTTTAGGGAGGCAGCATGGCTATTCTAGGAAACATGGCCATGGTAGGTAATGGTTGGAATGGTCGTGGTGGAAGGGAATGGTCGTGGTGATAAATGAAAAATGTCAGAGTGAAAGTGGTGAAATGTAGGCTGGTAGCACGGTCATGTTGGGCAGCACGGTCGTAGTGGGGGATAGTTAGAATGGTCGTATTGGGTAGTATGGTCATGGTGGGTGAGGTAGAGGGGATGTTGTTCTCATTAGCATGCCCATTATGACCCTTGGTAGCACAATTGTGCTGGTTGGCCCGGCCGTTTTGGGGGCTTCTCAGCACGACCATCCAGGGTAGCATGGTCCTTTTGGCAATGTTGTTGTAGCTTGACAAAATGAAGATCAACATATAACTTTTGCATTGGTGAGCATGGATGTTCCTTGGCACCACGGCCATCTGGGGTCTTCGGTAGCCATTCAAACTTGAAACTTCATGATCCATGGACTTCTTTACTTGAGCTTGAACCTTGGCCACTAAGGGTAGGTTGAGGGAGCTTTTGGGGTCTTATTTGGACCCCTTCATGGGTGGAGGAATCCTATAACTCCATATTTCCCTCTCATTCATCCAAGGCATGGTCCAAGTACCAGAAAAACATACAAAGAGCATCCATATGTGCATTTGACGATAATATGCATATTGAGGGAATTAACTTGCATTCTACTATGTTTAGATGTGATTGAGAAAAGACGCAAGATGAAGCCCTAAAATAGGGCTGCATCAGTTAATGAGTAGTTAGGTGAGGATTCATAATCCAGAGTACCAATCCACTCTTTTTATAATGTCAACAACCCTAGATATACATAGATGTAAGCATATATGTATGGTATCTAGAAATACAATAAAGAACAATGAAACCAATAAATCTAAACTGGTCTAGTTGGGATCAAATGTTATATGGGAACAAGATTATGTATAACATGATTGGTGTTAGTACTAAAACATTATTGATAATGTGAACATATCAGTTCATTTATATTTACAATGAAATGTATATAACTAATCACAATTTGGGTATTCACTAAGGTATTAAAGATGTAAAACTTATTGATGGTAATAATTTATCATATTTAATCGAATAACCTAAATCCATATATATATATATATATATATATATATATATATATATATATATATATACATGTATATAATCGATGATGATTGGAAGAATACATATCTATACCAACATGTATTTGCAATCTAATCATATTTATACTCATGTGTCCAAAAAATGAATCTTAGAACAAATATTGATATATAAGGGATCATATACTCACTTAGTATGATTGTAAACCCTAAAATTCAATTAGATAACAGAGTTAAGCTAAGAACAATATGTGTAAATAAACTAGGAATGCATACACTTGTTCCCTATGGCTTGGCTAACATACATAATATGTTCTTAGGATGACTACTCGACTAAGGTGACCAAGTATACTTATTGAGATGATATTTAGTCATGAAAATCGGGTATGTTCTCCTTCCTATTTATAATCGGGGGTTATATGATTAAATTTTCCCATGATGAGGCAAATTATTGACTTACTTACTCTTTTGTTCCACTTGTTGACATATCATTCCTTTGGAATTATTATTTATAGGTTAAATTGGGTCAATGGCCCCACATGCTATTGTGTTTGTATTGTAACACATATGTCTGATGAATAATGCATCTTGCCACACTATATTATGCATGGTAGATAATTTGACTAGATAACTATCGTAGACACTTACGCGTTTTATTAGGGTGTGCTTTTCTACCCGGGGTGTACTTTTCTACCCTTATATATATATGTGTGTGCTTTTCTACCTATGGGTGTACTTTTCTACCCAATATATATTTGGGACAATGACTCAGTGGTGTCTTGTCCCTACTATAGTTAATTTAGTCCAATATATCTACATGCAAATAAATGTTGTAATGTGACTATTGATTGTGGCAAGGTTTGTTGTTTATTGGATTATTTATACTACCTTATTCTTTTGGAAATTCATTCTCTTGTTACTTCTCATTGAAACTTACCTAGCTTTAATGGCCCCTTTTTTTATGGGAACATCTTAATTTACTTTTAATTCCCTAGTTAATCTTCTAAGTACATACTCAGCTTTTGTTGATTCATACCTTATTTTCATATTTTTATGGGTGTTCCCTCCACCCAAGTGTAGGTAATTTATAGGGCAAAGACTCAGGATGATTGTGAGCTAATTGGTAGAAATAAGGATAGCTTGAAATAACCTTGTTATCCTCTACATATGGCTTATGTGTATTTAGATGTAACCTTTCCATTTTATGTACCACCCTTAGGGTGATAAATTTTTGTACATTGAAACATTTTGTAACTTTGTAAATAGTTATGATTTTTGTTGCTTAAATATTTCACGGCTCATGCTTGTACCATCGAGAGGGCCCACTATCGGGTCCCACTCTTTACATAATGGTATTAGAGCCTAAGCAATCGATAACTTGACTATTCCAAGATATCCTATATTGTCCTTTAGTAGGTGGGTGACCCTTTAGAGGTTGTTGTCATGCTTAAACCTAAATTGTGTTTACTAATTAGTGTTTCACCCCCCCCCATCCAATTTGGTGGTATATATGAACCTCAAACAAAGTATGTGGATGACCTAGTTTTGAGTAAACTTTTATCATCCTACCCTCCTTTATAGGTAATCTTTCTAATATGTAAAGGTTGACTCTCTTAGTAAGTAGCATCTACCTCCTGTCTTAGGGGAGGAAAATTTATCTACTATATAGAGTAGGTTCACTTGAACTCAAATTATGCATAACCCTAGTACAAGTCATTAAACCTTTTGCTTTTTTTAGCATGCCTATGATATTATGTCGACTGCACATGCATGGATATAAATTTAGAATATTGACATGAGTTTTATATTTCGAGATGTTCTATGATATTATATGACGATATGAACTAGATCCTTTAAGGTCAAGCTTTTCTTGCTTCAACATGAAGTTATTTCAACATATTTTTTCTTGAGACTCACCATCCAAGGGTTAGATGCTATCTTAGATAAACTTTCAATATCTCATAAAGGAGGGTTTGTTGAAGGAAGATATAGGTTTTAAGTAATGATCCTAGGGATTTCATCCCTCACATACCCATAAGGTATTAATGATGCATATCTCCCTTGTCCTATATAGGAATGATCACATAGTTGGATCACATAATAAAACTTAGCGCCATGTTATTTTTTCCCCGAGGACATGTGGAGGCACAATCATGTTGGAAGCTTTAATGGACACTCTTTTTCTTGAAACTTTGGATGTAAGACAAAACTGAGGTTATGTGACATAGGTACATCTATGGTTGATCCTTAAAGAGTTGACCACTCACTCATTGCCACCATTTAATTAGTTACCTGATGTGTGATATGAGTAGTACTTGTACTATCTAGTTCATCTAGACTTGTAATGACATTATGGATGTAAACCAACTAGGGAATAAGAGACCCAAATTTCTTCTTATTATGGTGCACAATCTTATAAATAAATGGCATTTTGGGATTTGATGGACTAAGTCAAGGAAATAATAGAATGGTGGAATAATGAAGGTCATGCCTAGTAGAATCCACTAGAAATTAATTACATGTTAGAAGAAACTCGTATCCCCTCCTCATCTAGAATTTAGTCATACTTGTTATATTCATTGATGATGTATGTAGAGAAGCCTCTTTTGCAAATACGAAGTAGTGTTAGGGTGATAGTATATATTGTATGTGGTTAAAAGTGGTCGACTTGGTTCTCGAGTTGATTTTGGCACCATTTTGGATTTCCATTGCAAAGTTTTTCTCATCAAACTTATTGTGATGGTCTAGATTTCTAATCCATTTATTATATTATTTCTCTCTCTTCAATATACCTATCTCACTCAATTTGATTTTAATTATATTACTTGATGTGTTGATGACCCAGTTTGATCACCTCCATGGCTAATTTCACCATATTTTAGTTCTAATTTGGGGAATTGTACCAAGTATCATGACTTACCATATCACCATCTTTCAAGGTAAACTAACCCTTTTATATATGATCTTTATGCTCTTTAATGGACATTATGATGTGTAGGATTCAATTATGAATCTAACAGTATAAAAATTGTCTCAATCGGAGGTTTATAGCCCAAGCTATGCTCTTTTAAAGTTGACTTGAATTTCACATGATTTGTTTGATTTTACATGATTTTGGAGCCAAATGAGCCTAACTCCAGCGACGGCCCACCAAAGTAGGTGCAACCCAGCCTCCACCCAAGCTTCAAAACCCTAATTCTTCCTTCTTTCTTGGTTGTTGGATCACAGATCTATGATTATCCGACGGCCCTTAGTCGTCTTCCTCCTTGGTTGTACACACTGTAGCAGTGTTCTTTTTGTCCAACCAATAGGTGCTATTCTCAGCTCCTTTAGGTGTAATTGATTAGCTAGAAAAATCCTTCTCTTCCTCCTATTTCATTTCCCTCTCTTTTCTCACATTTTCATGTGCCCCTGACCCCCCTCAGTTTCCTCTTCTTCGACCTTCCTCGGTGGCGCCACCGCTTGCCCCCTTTTGGGGCTTTTGTCTTTGCTTCCCCTCAACCACATTCGAGATCGAGCATGGTCTCACAGCACCGTGCTAGAGGCGAACAGCCCCTCTTCAGGTAGTGCCATCCTCTCCAATCGCACCCTTTACAGTGTTGGTGCCCGACTCCGCCGCAACTGGAGCTGCTTTGTGTAGTAGCAAATCTCATGGAGAAGATGACTCTTTGTCGTAGGATCCACATTTGATGACCAACTGGAGGCTGGGTCAGCCAACCGAGCTACATTGGTTGCCCACCATAGGGAATCAGCTTCCCAAATGATGTGTAGAGAGCCTGAGAGTGGGGTGGCCATGAGCATCTTCCAACCGTGTTGTAGCAGTGGTGAGCAACTCCTAGAATCATGTGACTGCTCGATAGAAATGGTGTACCACCAGGGAAAGGAGGATGGGTCCCGTGCCTCGTTTTTCATTAGAACATGGATCAATGGTCATTGTGGATCAATAAATAATGGTAACACTCAGACCAATACTCCCTATATGTAAGAACCCTAACCTTCGTTGTGGGTTTACCCTGTTTGCTTTACCTAAACCATATGTTTAGAAGCTTGCTAATCACCTCAAATGGTGATTAGGGTTTGTTTGTGCGTTGTTGAGAGTTGGAGGTGCAACTTGCAAGTAACCACGATTTTAGGGTTGATGTGCAAGTTTGTCACCTTAAGAGATGTTTTTTCTCTCTCCTTGCATCCTCTAGGGTTAAGAGGATGGGTTGGGCTCGTTGCTTGAGTAGTTTTGGAACTTGTTGAGCTTTGTTGGGCTTTGCTTTGCTTTGCTTTGCTTTGATTTGCCTTGTTGAGGCCTTGTGTCATGCAAAGAGCTCCTTGGTGACATGTGTCACCCAAATGGGGTGTGTCGCCTAGTGGGGTGTGTCGCCCAGATGGGGTGTGTCGCCCATGTGACCACCTTGACCTTGCCTTGGTTGTGTCACCATACCTTGGACAAGTGGCCAATCCTTTATTAGTGGGTGGGATGACATGTGCATGTGGTTTAGCAAGGTGGCATGGCTTTGGACAAGTGGTGCCTTGGATGTGCACATGTGGAGCAACACCAAGGTGGGCGCCCCATAGACCCTCTTATATATATACAACCCTCTCTTTAGTTGCTTAGCCCTTTCATTCCTTTAGTTGCTCCTTTCTCCTTTGGTGGCTGATATACCTTCCCTTGGTAGAGCAAGCTTGGTGGCCGACCCCCCCATTGGTGGAGTCTTCTTCTTCTTCCTCTAGGTGGTGGTCGAACCCTAGAAGGGTCTTGCTTCCTTGGTAAGCATCTCCCCTCTCTCCTTAGCACCTTCTTCTCCTTCTTGCTTGTTCTTCGGCCATGGTGGTTATGAGCTTTGTTTCTCTTCTTGTGGTGTCCGAAGGTGGGGTGCTTTGGAGCTGAGAGCTTAAAGCTTGACGCTTGGAGCTTTGGAGCTTGAGGAGCTTGCTTGAGGCGAGTTACATAACTCCTAACCCTAGCTATACTACCTTCTTTTATGTTGCATGTTCATATATGATCTTGATAGGCCTTGCATCTTGTTGGATATGTTTCTTTCTCTAGTTTGTACCATTAATCTTGTTGGACTTAGTGGTTATGATGTTGATAGTTGTGTGACCTTGGACCTTGTTGGCTAAACCTATGGATTAGGTTTTCCTTGGGGCAATACTCCTTTCTCTCCTTGGTTTTGAGAAGTGAGTTTGAGATCTAGTGGTGTAGGCAAAACCCCTCTCTTCCTTAGTCGTTGAGAGGTGAGTCTATATTCTAGTTGCTTAGGCAATACCCTACTCTCACCATGGATTTGAGAGGTGAGCCTTTGGTTGTTGATGATCTAGTTGAGGTTGAAGGGTTGACCGATATGGATGACCTACCTAGTTTCCCGATATGTGATGGAGGTTGTGCAATACCCCTCTCTCTTGGTTGTTGAGAGGTGAGCCAACTCTCTTGATCTATTAGGGTGTGATGATGGTGATTTTGAGGTTGATGATGACCAAACTGAGGTGGTTCTTGTGTCCTTGCATGATACCCCTTTTTGGTGCTTTGCATGATACCTCTCATCTAGAGTTTGTCTTGGATGATATGATAAGTTGAGTTATGTTGGCTTTGTTGCCTGATATGACCCCTTAACCTTGCTAGTGTCCTTGGGCGATATGCCTTGACCGAGATATACCTTTTACTTAGTTGGTGTTGTGCCTTTGGCCGACATGGTGCTTAGTAGGTACCTCTGTTTTGTACCTTGGGTGACATAGGCTAGTTTTGTGGTTGTCTGATAAGAAGCTTGGGTAGTGAAACCCTAATAGGTGCCTTAGTGGTGACCGAGATGTAATGCCTAACCAGTAGGACGATAGGCCACCTTGTGGTGTCTTGGTGTTGTTTGTTGTAGTAAGCTTGTTGGGTGACAAAGTGTTGAGCTTGGGCGCCATGGCCTTGGTCGTTATGGCTTTGGCCGATCTGGTGAAGCAGGCTACCCGATATGAACCCTAACCCTAATGGGCAATAAGGTCTTGGCCGTTAGGGCTAGTTGTGTTCCCCGACCACCTTTGCTTCATGGTTGCATGATATGAGATGCACGTTATCACCCTTGCTGCTTGGATGCATGATACCCTCTTGGATCAGGTTGCACGACACATCTCTAGCCCTGGTTGCACGATACCCTTGGTGCATGGGCGCACGACATTGATGGTCGATATGTGTGGATAAGTGCTCTAGTCGTTAGAGTTTTTTTGAGGGATATGATCATGCCCACTACTCCTTTGAGTGAGGGATGGTTCTTCCCGACACATCCCTAGTGAAGGAAGACAGTACCTTTGGGTGAGGGTTGTGCTTAACCCGGGAAACCCTAGTAGTTCCTTTCTTGTACCTTGTGGATGATGGGTTACGTATGAAAGGTTGTGACCAATGATGTATGACTAGGATATGGTTGTGACATCCTTAGGGATGTATTCCTTGATAATGATCATGCTCATGAGATATTAGGGCATAGTGAATGATCATGGTTTTATAACAATAATGTAATTGGTTTACAAGATATAGCTTGTGCTTCATGTAACAATAATGTAATTACAAGATATAGCCTCTGTTATTAAGAAGCATATTGTGGACTACTATACATATTTGTTCAACAACTCTCATATTGTCAATTTGGACATCCTGGAGAATCTTTGCTTTCCCAAACTCAGTGAGGTGGATTCTCTTGCTCTGGATAGACATTTTACTATTAAAAATGTCATTGATGTTGTTAAGGGTCTTAACTCTAACAAATGTCCTGGTCCTGATGGTTTTAATGGCAAGTTTTATAAGGACTGTTGGAAAGTTATTTGTTCTGAGGTGGTTGAAGTTGTGCTTGGTTTCTTTAGTTCGGGTAGACTTCTCAGGGAAGCTAATCGTACTTTTATTTCTCTTATCCCTAAAGCCATGGATTCGAATGAGTTGAAGAATTTAAGACCTGTTGTTTTATGCAATGTTTTCTACAAGATTATTTCCAAGTTGTTAGCCATTAGATTACAGAGCGTGCTTCCCTCCATTGTTAGTGTAAATCAATGTGCGTTTGTGCATGGTAGAAGTATCAAGGATGTTGTTCTCCTCTCCAATGAGCTCATTCATGGTTTTAATAAGAAAGGTTCTAAACCTAGAATGTGCCTCATGATTGACATCACTAAAGCCTATGATACTGTTTCTTGGGATGCCCTTTTCTTTATTCTTCGTTCCATGAGATTTCCTCACTGTTGGATAATTTGGTTAAAGGAAATTTTCGACACTATGTCCTATGAGGTCTTGGTCAATGGAGAAGCTACTGGTTTTTTCAAAACCAGTAATGGAGTAAGGTAGGGTGATCCCCTTGCTCCTTACCTTTTTGTTCTCATTATGCAGGTGGTCTCTTTCTTGCTTGATAAAGAGGTGAAAGAAGGCAACCTCAAACCTTTGAGGGCTTCTGATTCTTTAGAGATATCTCATTTGATCTTCGCAGATGATCTTATGATTTTTTCTGAAGCTGACACCCAGAGTGCTTCTGCTATTAAAAATGTTCTTGAAAAGTTGTACATTTCGACTGGTCTGAAAATCAACTATGATAAAAGTGTGGTTATTTATAGTTCGGGAGTGGATAAGAATACCATTGGTGATATCTTGGGGGTCAAAGAAGGTTCTCTTCCAATTAGATATCTTGGCATTCCTCTTTTTATTGGTAGGCTTAACAAGATTCATTACTATTCCTTAGTGGACAGAATCAAAAGGAGGCTTGATAGCTGGAAAATCTCACATATGTCTATGGTTGGAAGGGTTGAATTAGTTCAATCCACTCTCACTGCTACTTATCAATAGTGGGCTTCTGTTTTTCCTCTTCCTTCTTCTATCTGTGATGATATTGATAAGTTGTGTCGTGATTTTATTTGGGGGAACACGGATAACACGAATCCAGTTCATCTTGTCAAGTGGAGCTCTGTAACCAAACCTAAAGTTGAAGGAGGTCTTGGTATCAAAAACATCAGAGAAGTTGTTAAAGCTTCTATCATTCTTAATGGCTGGAATATCGCCAAGAAGAAAGATAGTGTTTGGAAAAGTATTTAAGTAGGTGCTCTTTTTGGACTGTGTCGCTCAATGATTCCTTTTCTTGGCTCTTTAGGAAAGTCCTGTTGGAACGTGATGTTCTTAGGAGATTTACTGAACTCACCATTGGTAATGGTTCATATACCTTTGTGTGGCTTGATCCGTGGCTCCCTAATTCTAAATTTCTTGTGGATGTTCTTGGTAGGCAAAGCCTTATTCAGCTTGGTATCCCTGTGAATGCTAAAGTTAGTAGTCTTATTCATGAAGGGGAGTGGTTCTTTGATGATTCTAGACTTCATGTCAGGTTGTTCAATATACTGCAAACTCTTCCCCCTCCCTCTGGTATCTATGATAGTATTAAGTTTGCAGGGAAGTCTGAAGCGAACATCAGGTTGGTTATGGACAGTTTGAGATTGTATAATGATGCTAGACCCATTCCTTTCTTCCAATGGCTCTGGAAATATAAAGGTCCCAGAAGTTTTCATATGATGGGGTGGAAGATAGGCCATGGCATAGTTCTTACTGCTAGTTATGTTAAGAGATTAGGCATCAGTCTTGCTTCTAGATGCCCGCTCTGCAAGTCAGCTGAAGAGGACCTGGTTCATTTGTTTTTCTGCTGCCCTTTCACTCGGTCCATTTGGAGCCTTGCTTGCTCTTCTTTTGATTTCGAGATTCCTGGAAGTGTGGAGGATCTATGCTTCCTTCAGGGTAAGTCTCTGCTGATGGTTTGCATCTGTGTGCTTCATTGGATTTGGAAGGAGAGGAATGATAGAATTCATAGAAATTTTAGAAGGGATACTTTGAGGTTGTGGCTGCTCATTTTGGATGATATTCAGCGGATTATTGCTTGAGTGGATGGAGCTGCTGGGTCTTCAGTCCTGTTTCTTCTTGTAGAGTGGTTTTGTTTCTCTTTGTTTTCTGCTCTCTTTTTTGTGTCACTCTCTTGCTTTCTACAAGTTGAGTGTACAGATATCTGTTGTGTACAGAAAATTTCAAAAATAGTAATAGACGAGCTGGGTTCACTAAAAAAAACTCACTATATATTTCTTCTAGCCTGCAAGCACTAACCACGTGGGTAGAATGACTATATGAGAGGACTGCATCCCTCCCCCAATTTATGTAGGATGTCCTTTCCAACCAAAGAACTAGGGCTGGAAATTTTAGACCTGACAGGACCCAAAAATGTGCAATATATTCCAAACCTAATTTCTTTCATTTGTGAACATTTTTCATTGTATGAGACCCAAATAAGCTAGACCCAACCCAAAGTCACCTGAATTTTTTTTTTTTGAAAATTTCATTTTAACATTCAATTTCAAGACTTCTAAACATATGACTTGAAATCGACCCATTTCCAGCCCTACAAAGAACGATGATGCAAACAATGCAAGAAATGACGGTGGAGATGGCAGAACTTAGAAGGGAGAGGGATGAGACGCAGAGAGATAGTGATGCCATGTGCAAGGAATATGAAGAGTTCCTAAAGGTGATGGAGGAAGAATAGAGATACATGGAGGAGAGGTGAGTTAGAAAAAGATGAAAGAAAATAGTTAGCCCTCGCCATCACAAGCATCCCCAAGCATGTCCAACCCAATTTGCACAAGGAGGAAGAAGAGGAAAACATCCATGCACCACGAGAAAGAACCCACCACAAAGAGCAACTAAACATAGAAGAGCACATACCAGTTGCCAACACCAACACCATGATGTGAGATTTTAATTTAGATTCTTCGCCCATAGATGACTACCCTGCTCTAGAAAATCAACCTGAAAAATAACCACCCAAGTAGGGAGAAGTTAGCAACAATAAATCCATGACCTATGATGAAGAAACACTTACACAATACCTTGACGGAATGAATATAGGCATGGATATCTACAACATCTATTAATAGTTCTTAGACCACAACGAGCATAACAAAGTCATGTATGATGGAAAGATAACTTCCACACTCGCCTAGGTTCCTCAATGCTCAAAAAAACACCAAGAGAATCAATGTCGCCAGGAGACCTTGCGGCAAACACTATAATGCCATGCTAACCTAAAATACCAGTGATGCATGTACAAGAACCAATGCTGGCAGCAAATACAATGACGATTGGAGGAAGAGACATCTGATGAAGACAAAGGCGGCCTTGCCTCTTTCTTAATAGGTGAACCACCAAGGAAACTGATGCCACCCCTAGAATAAGCACCAAAAGAACTGATATCTCCTTCACCTCCCTATAAAATGGCAGGAACGAACATGGCCTCAGTGTCTCGTATATCATGCAGAGACATCCATTTTCTAGCATATGTGTTAGATGACAGTCTTCCAGACACAAACATAGTATATATCAATAATGGGAGGACTCTTACCATAAATCATTTTAGAGGAATCTTTTCAAGGAGAGAAAGGGTACATAAACATTTATTCAAAGTACTCTGCATGATAGCTCTAGAAGAGTTCTGACATCCTAATAAAGTTTAGCCTATATTTAACGGGACTTCTATTCTAACAAGGAGGTTGTACAAAGATAAACTTGATTTGTGACCTGAGAGAGAGCTACGAGCCATCCCTACTAGAGGAGAAATGAGATTTGTCACCCTGCCTATTCGAACGGTCAAACACTAGGCATTAACAATAGTAGATCTTTATAAATGGCACATGAGAATCTACAACTATAGTAGTGTTGGGCTTCCCAGCACATCTCTAGTGTTCATAAATAATGAGGCATGTCACATTTTCAAGGTGTTAATCCATCTTTAGCGAGTCATTTAGAAGGCAAGGCCCCGCCACATCACCAATTGGAAAATTTTCACCATCAATAATAAAGTCCCCCAAGAAGAACAAGGGTCGGGGGACTGCACCTTCATTGTACTTCCTCTAATGGAAGTAGTTAATAAAGGCATCCCCTTTGAGGATCTCTTCCTTGAATATTTGCATGGACTTTGAGGCATATATGGAATTGACGTCATCTACGGTCATCATTTATTCAATGACCCGGTAATGTTTGTAGAGGCGGTACATCATAGACTCCATATAGGGGTACCACTTCCTAAAAAGTAGCCTTGGTGCAAACAACTAAAAACTATATGGTTAGATCCTTCTGAACCAGAGTGTGCAACAACATGGAAGGCATGATGGAAAAATTAAAGAACAATGTGAGAATGAGGGTCGGCCTCCAGAACATCCAACAATAGAACAACATGTGGAAAAGACTCAAATGGACCCAACAACTTCACCCCCCCTAGCAATTCCAGAGTCAAAAACACAAACAACAACATAAATGCTAGAAGGGGAAATAGATGAAGATTAAAAGCAAGAAGCAAGGCTTGAGGGGCTAGATGGTACCATCAAAGCCAGCTTGTCATACTTTGATATGTGGTCTTGTGAAGACCTTTCTCTAGAGTTGTCGTAGATCTTAATGAAGAGATTGAAAGCAAATGACGAGTCGGGTGAAGTTGTTTTTGAAAGAGATGGCATCTGCATTTTAAAGGATTAGCTCTGTGAAACACTACAACCTGATGGATACATGACCATGAGTTTAATGATGGCCTGCCACTCCCTTCTTGGATATGGTATGCCCAATACACACATGGCATGCTACATGTTGGTGGAGGACATCACCCACAACAAGGACTCTGACGAAAAGGAGTGACTACTATTATGCCTATACAACTCACTTCCATAGTTCATCTTCTTTCCAATCCTGCATGACAACCATTGGACACTCTTGGCATTCAACATCAAAGCAAAGACCACAACCTATACAACATCTCTGACGCGACCTTCTCTTTAAAAAAGTGCACATATGTGACAACGTCAAAGAGTGTCATGGAAGAGAAAGCACGGACTTGTGTAGAAGCAATCATTGCAATGATTTAGGAACATATCAAGGAATATGAGCACATCCCCAACAAACACTTTAAGAAGCCACAATTCTGCCATAGAAGCCCCAAGCAAATCCAGCAATCCGACAACTATGGTTTCCATATCCTTTACTGTATGACACCAATACAAGTAATGCAACTCCCGATCTGAGAGTAGGAGTCTTTAGATCACCATCACCTAGCCATAATACATATTTCTTGACTTAAGGATGACATAATGACATTCTTTACACTCCAAAAACACTAATCTAAAAAATCCCTTTGAAGTTGTTCAATGCTTTAATTCTATTTGTTAGCCTGAGAACAATCTAGACTTTAAGTTTGGGGGTTGATAAAATCCAATTTTGTGGATATTCAATGTCTGTTTTATCCTCATATTATTACTTTAACAATATTTTATTTTGATAAATCTAGTTGTTTTGGAAAGTTTTGGTTTAACTACCTAATCTCATCTCCTTATCTTATATTTGCACAGAATACCGATAGAGGTAGATTTTAATTCTAGGCGGCCTTTGATAATACCACATCCAAGAGATCGCCAGGACGCTACCTCAGTGGTTGCCAAGGAACATCCATCATTAGTGATTGCTAGCCTCAATATCTCAGTGATTTCTGAACAGGACAACCTTTAGCAACCTATTGAAATACCATCATTATTGGACATTGGAATCATCCCTCTCAGTGACCATTGAATGTGAGAGAGTCCCAACAATCACTGGACACTTATAACCTTAGTGACCAACACACCTCAGCGATCGCTGAATTCATGGCAATGTCGACTAACTGGTCCACATCAGTTCAACAACTGTTGACCTTAAATTGGTTACCTCAAGACTTGCACCTAAAAATACCAGACCGCCTCATTGTATGGGAGGTCACAATGTGTGAGAAATGACAAAGTGATGTCGCATTGTACATGTGCCATCCATCAGTCATTCCATCGGTCCTAGGTCATTAAAGATGAGATTAAAAATGAGAAAGAGGATCCACGCCACCACCAACGTTGTCAGTTTCCTCTTTGAAAGAAGGAGTGACCATATGTGATGTCCACTCTAGGTCCAAATCTGAAGAAGACGTGCATCAAACTTGGTCATTTGTGGTTACAGTTGGTGTATATCACTTATTCTCTTCTAGATATGTTCATCCTCCTCCATCTCCTTCTTCCATTTTGTCTTTCTCTCTCATGTCTCTTTTCACTTGTAAATCCATAATGCTACTCACCATCATGAGTGGCTAAACATATCACTTGGGTTGGGAACATCCACTAAGGCTCTCCCAACATGTAAATACTTAGATTCATTGAATATATGCTCTTAGCAGTATTTATCTCCATACTCTTGATCTTAATGATTCACTTGTATGAAAAGCTACCATCTTGTGATGTTTGATTGTTAGTACCTCAAAAGAGTAGTATTAACCTTATCCAAGTGTTATGGAGTTGAATGAATGCATGAGAATGTTGGAATGCTTAAGATAATGGTCATATGCCTATATTGTGATTGTTTGTTTGCCATCTCTAGAGAGAGACAACCTCATAATCTAATTCTATAAGCTCAATAGAGGATGGAATAGACATATATGACGATTGCTTGTAATCTTGTAATGAGTATACAATGGGTGTGAGTATTGCATGTTGGTGAGAGACCCTAGATGGTGAAACCCAATCCAAGTTCCCATTTATCTATAAACCTCTGGCCCCACTGTCCAAGGCTCTTGTATAGTTTCAAGAATGATGACTGACCCCATAGACTGCCACTAGCCTTAACTGCACACTTTGTCCTCACTCACACGCAAGCCAGGAAAACTTCCGAATTGGCCACCCATCCTAGTACTACTCTAGGATGAGCACGCGTAACCACGGAGTTATTTAGTGATGGGCCCCCTGAAAAGGATGTGCACCTCAGTGATATAGATAGTCCAAACATTCATTTGAAGATCATGTCATCTGAGGCCTCAAATCTTGGGATGTTACAATCTCCCCAACTTAGACTCTTGACGTCCTCATCAAGGCTCAACTATATGGCCTCATAATATTTTCCCCATTTCAGTGCAGACTTAAATGGCCCATGTACACCCAACTCCTAATCATGGCTACCAGCACAAGGGTGGCTCCATCAACTCAGATATCCATGTCCAACATGCCTAGATACTACCAGCGCAAGGGTGGCTCCATCAACTTGGATAGCCCTTTTCAACATGCCTGGACCACATGACTCAAAGACTGGCATGCCACAAGCCCATTTGGGCCCCACCTACTGGAGGGGAATTTTCTCTAATACAACTTGTACACTTATGGGTCACTGCCTAAAGCTCTAGTAGAGTTTCACTAATGACAATTGGCCCCACAGATTGCCACTAGCCTTAATTGCACGCTTTATCCTCACTCACGTGCAAGCCAGGAAAACTTCCCCATTGGTCACCCATTGTAGTACTACTCCGGGTTGAGCATGCTTAACCACAAAGTTCTTTAGTGATGGGATCCCTAAAAAGGAGGTGCACCTTGGTGATATGGATAGTCCAATCATTTGTTTTAAAATCATGTTATTCGAGGCCTTAAAATCCTGGGATGTTACACCATCCTTGATATATTACTCTTTGTTTCTACTTATTCTCTTGTTTAACTTCTTGTTTTGTTTTACTTGTTGTACTTGGTTTGATTGGTTGGAGTAACATCATTCTCTAAGGAGCACCAAATTTAATCTCACTCTTTGATTGGTGCAACAGAGCCAAGATTCTATGTTCTTGGCACATGCCACTCCTTGCCCTTGTGGATCGACCCCGATTTACTACATTGGATCGTGTATAATAGTTGTGGAAGCCTGAGTGTCAGGATACAAAAATTAAAGAGTATGACTACTCTAGATCTACTCCTTTTTGGAAGTGTGATTTAGGTCGGTCACACATCCACAACAACCAGCCCACATCTTCTAGAATTTAAACTCACCACACTAAATACCACCATCATCATCACGAGCTCCCCCACCCCTCCCCGTGAGCAAGTGAACATGGTGTCTGTCATATGGAGAAACAAGGTTGTTGGAATCCATGAAGGAAAAGGAGGAAATGGACAAAGATAATGGAGAATCATTATTGTAAAGTTCTTGTGAAGGTTCTAAGAGCATCATAAACCATGTTGTCCTACCTTTATGTGAGAGTGCTAACATTAGAATTCTTTTTGCCCCATCTTCTTATTAGAAAATACCACCATGCATCCCACTATTCCTAGAGATGATAACACCTGTTATCCCACCTCATTTGATGTTGGTAACAACAAGAGCTCCATCCTATGAGTTAAGGAACACTCTCGTGATGTCCCAAGGTCTGCAAACTACTGTAGATAATGTTGATGCAAGTGGAAAAATTTTCTATGATGCTTTAGAAGACCCCTTCCTCCAAGAAAGGTATGGACATACATTGAAATTTTTGAAGGCCTTGAAGCAAGGAAAAGAAACCCTTGCAGCTTTCATGCCTTTTCTTAAAGACACTTGCAACGAGAAGAAGAAAGTGATAGAAAGGTCACTCAAGAAAATTATAGCAACAGAGCAAGTTAATTTCATTTTGGAAAACCCTTTCCTCAAAAAGAGGGGATATTTGGGTGTCCCTCTTTTCTCTTGTGATGTCCATTTTCAACTCATTGAGCATGCACTTTTAGACTTAGGATTAAGTGTGAGCGTCATGCCTTATAACATGTTTCTATAGCTTGGCATAGAAAGAATGAAGTTGGTTGTATTCTCTTATTGATCGATGGATCTAGAAAAACACCTAGAGGCATGGTACATAATCAAATGGTAGTGTTAGACAAAAAGATACATGCAACATTCTAGACCAATTTTCATGTTGTGTGTAGAGCCAAAAAATGAAAAAAAAAACACATCATCTTAGGGAGGCGATTCTTGTCTAAAATTGAAGCGGAGATCAAAGTATGTGTTGACACCTTGACAGTCACACATATGAAGAAAAAGATAGATATATTCAAGAACAACACCTAGGAGAGAGAGAACATAATTTATGAGGAGGTGATCTATTTTGAGATAGACTGTAGTGATTCCAGGCAAGGGACATTGGAAAGAACAAATGATGAGAGTCCACATGAGAATTGGGAGGAAGACCACATCATGAGAGACTTTGAGAGGATTACCTTTGATGTTGATGGGAGGACTTTTCTCGTGAAGGAATGATGGATGGAGGAATACCAAGACTAGTTGAAGGCAATAAACTTAGGGCTAGTGGGAGGTAACCCATGTTGGTTTGAGATTGTTTTTCTCAAAATCCCTTTGTTTTGTTATATTTTTGGTTGTGTCCCTCCAAGAAACACACACACTATATTTTCTGGTTTTGTTGTTTGTAAATCATGTTAGGGTAGGTACATTGGAAGGAGGATAATGCATGGATGATATAGCTAAAGAGAAGATCAAGATTAAAAAGAAAATTGTAGATCATAAGAAAAACTAATATGAGGCAACCAACATAGCTGTTCAACACAACATGATTGTGGTGTTGGCAAGCCAAAATGACCACTCTACACAGAACAACCATGGTGGCTCTAGCCAGCTCATTGGAAACCTTGAGATCCTCCCCGTCTTGGAAATAGTCTACCACAACTGCATGCCCTCTACCATACTACTTTAAACTTATATTTTATGTTGAGGATATCATCGTTTAAAAGTTTGGGGTGGTAGGGCAGTAAGCCCTTGCTTTACCTCATTTTCTTCTATGACCCTTGTTCTAAATGTTTACTCAATATGAACAAATAGTGAAACTAAATCTTATAATTGTCTATCCATACTTTGTGTGCTTGCTTACATACATGCATATCATATAGTTTAATTTCATGCATTCTTTGTGTAATTTTTCAAAAAATTTGCTTATAATGCCATGGATTGCATCTCATGTAGATTTTTGGTAATTTTTGTGTGTTTGTAACTAGAATTGGCCTATTTGTCGCTTATTTCTAATTAGTTTAGCTTTATATGTGATTGAATGCAAATTGGCACCATTTTGGCCAATTAACCGAGCTTGAATCTACTTGCTTGAGAGTGTATTTTGACTCAATCTCTACATTTTGAGTTGAAAATGTTGATATTTAGCAAATGCATGTTACTTTCACATGGTTTATTTCTAAATAGCCTCAATGCTTGACTTTTTACATGTGAATCACCTATTTCATGCTTGAGTAATGTGTTAGTTGAATTGTGATCTAAGCAAGTCACAAATGCTTAGGGTTTGTCGAATCTCATGATAAAATTACTCGTTCATGTGGTGTGCTATTACTTGATGAAGTGTTAGAGTAATTTTCATGTAGGAGATCTTATGTTGAAACCCACACTAATGACTCCACCTTTGACTCACTATTTTTGTCATCACTTCTTACCTCTCCATCTCTCCACCTCATCAAAGGATGCCAAAGTGCACATATTAGCCTTGGTCACCTTCAAAAGTTTGGGGTGACCATATTTATATCCCCTCCGCTTGACTCTCATCACCATGTGCCCTAACTACACCAAGGGGAAAAAAGATAAAAAGAAATGCAAAAAGAATATAAAAGATGCTCTTATGTAACGATGTCAAAATAAAGAAAAGATGAGTGCTCCTATGTAACAACACTCCAATCTCTTACCACAACTCTTCTATTTGCATGCCCATTGAGCTAGGAAACATCAATCCTAGCTCACTCACCTTTTTAACAACCATGTGGGTCACTTAGTCTCATTTGAGATATGATATGAATGCATGAAGGTGAAACAACACTCGTAGTCATCTTTTATTGTCACCATCATGAAATAGATTGCTTGGAACTGTATGAAACCCACATAGATTGATTGTGTATTCTATGCCATGTATATGGAGTTTGTATACTTAGTGCTTTGATCATGATTGATTTGTGAAAGAGGAGAGAAACATGCACTTAGTCATCATTGAGGCTATTTGGTCAATATACATTTATTGCAATGCATTTGTCAGATCTTTCTTGTTTGAAATGATTGTATAGAGATTGAGTTGGCGCATACCTGAGGACATGTATGGTTTAAGTTTGGGGTGGTGATGCAGTCCTATTTTAGGGATTCATCTTATATCTTCTTGCATTTTAATCACATATAGACATGTTAGATTGCATGTTATATCCCCTAATAAATGTTTTTCTATTAAATACACTTACAAACACTCTTTGCATGTTTTTCAAGTACTTTGACCAAGTCTTGGATGGATAGGAGAGAAGGAAGATATTCTAAGGTTCCTCTATCCATGGAGGAGTCCAAAGAAGGTCCTACAGCTCCCCCAACCTACCCCTAGTGGCCAAGGGTCAAGCTAAAGAAAATAGGTCCATGGATCATGAAGATTAAAACTCAAAGTGCAAGTAAAGCCCCCAAAACAACCGCGGTGATATGGAACGGCCGTGCTACAAATGCAAGAAATCACAATAGAATCTAGGTTGAGAAGTAGCTACAACAACCTCAGAACCGTGCCAAGGAGCTCCCAGAACGTTCGTGGCAGTTACACTGCCATCTTGCCAAAGATCAGAACGCCCATGTTGAGAACAAAAACCCCAAGCCAAGTAGTTCACTACGACCATGACATAGATCACCCACCATGGTCATGCTACCCAGCACGACTGTGCTACCTATCCCCCTCCACGACCATGATACCAGTGTCCATTTTCCCACTTTCAACTTGACATTTCACCTCCATCCAGCATGACCGTTCCCTCTCAGCACGACCACCCTACACTTTCACGACCATGATTGTGTTGCCCAGCATTGTCGTGCTACCATTAAAACCCTACCTTTTTCTGTACTACTTTTCTCAAACTATCCCCACTTAACCTAGTACTTCCCTACCACCTATATATACTTGGATGGCGGCTATAGCACAAGGTTAGCCACTCTTAGCATTCATTTATACCCTTCTCGAGCATTCAAAGAGATCCCACCTACCTCCACTCCATTTTCACCTTTCCTAACCTCAAAACCCTAGTTTTCTAGGATTTTGGCCACCTTCCATCACCGTTCCATGCCATCCATCCACCTTGGAGATATAAGGGTGTGCTTCATCTGCTAGGAGGTGAAGGAGAAGTCTTCACCAAGTTTCATGGCTATCTACTCCTCTAAGCCTTCTTGTTTATTCTTTTCTTTCATTATGTCTAGATAAGCCCCTTAGGTGGGTTGTTTGGGGGCTAAAACGTGACTATGATGCCATGTTGGGGGGAAATAACTTGTAAACGTTGTAGATTCATTTTTTGATGATTCTCATCTAATTTTATCTTCTTGTGGTTTCTGCTTAAAATCATGGATAGCTTGTTGGTTTGTGCTTGAAACCACCTACACTCTAGGAGAGAATGGCTTGTATGTGGCTATCTTAGGGATTGCTCCTAGGTCCAACTAGTGGATCCCTAGATAGCACCCTATATTGCCACATACATATTCCCTCCCCTACTCCTATGTGAAAGATCTAAGTAGACAGTGTAGGAGTACTTAGTGCAATTTCCTAGGAGTTTCCTAAAGGCTAGATGGTGAGTGATGTGAGGTGAAACAACCTCATCTTCACTCTCCATACCTACCCTTGGTTCCCAATTGCCCTATGAACACCTTCAAACCTATAATTTCTAGATCCTATTAAAATTTCACCTAATCCCTAGTCCAATTAAGCCTCGTAAGGTTGAATACGGCGTGCAAGGGTGTAGTTCCCCTTCACACACCTTATATCACCCATGACCAACTAACGTTTTTCTTGTTGTTTGGTGTAACAATCTAGAATAAATGATTAGATTTTTCATGTTATGACCCCCAACCTAGGTTCTAGTCACATTTCCCCAAACGGGCCACGCCTAATTAACTTGCTAAAACCCCAATTGTCTTCCTTTCTAGTTAATGTTTGCTTAGTTAGTTTCTTTAATTGCTTGCTAGTTAATTGTCTTGTTTTTATAGCTAGGTCTAGCTAGAATAGTTAGTGCACCTTTGTGCTTGCTTGTGCTAATCTTAGTTAGTTAGGGATAGAGTAGGTCTTCAATTTCCCTATTTGCCTAATTGCTAGTCTAGTCTTAGTGACAACTCTTGCCTTACTTGTCTGAGTCTTAATTACTCCTCTCTTGATTAGTTACCTTTATTGTTACTTATAATTAATTTTTCTAGGGTTAAGTTAGGCTTTGATTGCTTGTTACCCTTAATTACTTTCTTGTCCAACTTTAGTGTAGTAAAACAAACCCCAATCAAACCCTTGAATCCTATACTCCACTTTAGAAACCTAGCTAACCTAACCTAGCTCTAATGCCCCCTTTGTCCCTATGTACTGACCCCTAACTTGTCACTTTCCTATACTATCATGCAATCTCGTGCACTAGCGGGTGAAATGTTTTACTCTATGTGAGTCTGTTAGTTTAGGGATTTTTGAATTTTTAATGATCCCATTATGTGTTCTAAAGGCACATCTAATCAAAATTCAATTTGTTAATGTACTGTGGGAAAAATTCATCAGGCTTTTAGCGTCATTGTTGGGGATAGAAAGCGCCATAACTCCCTAGTAGTTGTGGTTTGATCTCTCCCCTTAAGAACTGTCTCTTCTAGCTTTCTTGATTGTGTTTGTGAAAAACATCAAATATGATGAAACTATTTTCATACCAAAAAAAATTCTAGTATATTATTTGCATTTGGGGTCATCATAAATCAAAATTGCTAGTGCTAAATCACATGAAGACTATACCTGAGAAATTTGCAAATCGTTTAGATAAATCTAGAAGCATATCCATTAATGTAATCCTATTTGAATATTAAGCATGCATTTTAATATATAGAGAATTTTGATTATTGACTTTTGAGCATTGTCTAATACCATAAACAATTACCATACTAATAGAGAGCATGCTAGAACTTAATTTTGTATATAATCCTAGCCCAGTAAATGTTTATCCAAATGACAAAATGGTCCTAAAAAAATTTATAATAGCAATACTCTCATGTCCATGGTACATGCCAGCACATAGAAATTTTCTAGGCCATGAGTATCAAGAATATAAGACATGCAAAGTTTGTAGATCAATTTTCATAGTATAGAGATTATCATCTTATTAATGATTATGATTAGTAATATTGGGTTTTTTTTTTATGACATGGGAACCACCCCCAACGAAGATCCACTTCGATGACCCCCACCCTAGCAGTATAACCCCCCCCCCCTCAACTACCCACACACTAGAGGGGGCGTTTAAATTGCATAGTGTGTCAGCCTGCATAATGGGATAATTCATTGCCAAGGTGTACAACCTGGGTTTCAAACTTGGGTCCCTTCATTGGGGAGCTTGTGCCTTTACTGCTCGAGCTACAACCTTGTTGGCTAGAAATATTGATATTTGATAATGAACAATAGATACCAAATTATCAACTTAAAAAATGATTATTAGAAGAATTTTTGCAAAATGGAAATGTTGTTATAGTTTGTAACATATATTGAATATGTTATTCATTAAAAAAATATTACTTTTGCAAAATTATATATTAACATGAGATTTTTTGCATGAAATTAGTCTTATTTAGATCAATTTTTCATATTATAAAGATGATCACTTTATCAATTATTCCAATAGTAATACTAAGCATGATGCAATGATTATAATAGATACCAAATGATCATCTAAAAATATGATTATCAAAAAGTTTTTTTCAAATGAAAATTTAATTCTATGTATGTAAAATGTATGGATATGGTAATGAGTAAAAAAAGCATTGCTTTGAAAAACTATAGATTAATATAAGTTCCTTTTACAATCAAAATTGATCTTAACAAGGAAATATTTTTAAGATAATTATGTAAGATGCGTGATGCATACAATAGTTTATCATGTAATGTGACAAGAAGTATTATTTTACCTTTCTTGCCATGTAGATGCACATTAAAAAATACCTATGCATATTTTGATATATTTTAACTCAAATCCCCTATAAATAATAGTAGTGATGATTGTTTGTCTCTATCCACATGGATGGTGAATTTTATTATGGTGTAGAGATTATGCAAAAATGTTCTTTGTATATTTTCAATTATCTTATCACAAGTTGGAACCGATCTCATGTCCATTTAAGAAAACTCTAAGATATTATGTGTGCTAGAAATATAAGTAACCATAAATGCATAGTTATTCTAGGCATGTGTTATGATATTGATACAATGAAATTGTTTTACCCCCTTGGGTGCAATATTAAAGGACGGGGAAACAACTTTTATGTAAAATAATCAGTAAGGTGTGTTTTAAACATACTTATTTGTAGGTTGTAATCAAATTTATCAATAGAAAAATATTTTATCAATATTGTAATAAGAATTCATCAAGTGAAAATCACATAAAATAAGAGTAAATATGACTTAGGTATCAAAAATTGCTATTACAAATAGTTTTTCTGAGTAAGGTACTTAGTTATTTTGTGTTGATTTTTTTGCACAGTTGAGACAATATTACATCAGAAGTGTGCACAACATTCTTCTAATGTGATACATGATAACACCATATATACATATTAGTATCATATTGTGAATGACATAAAACATGTATAAGATACACAATATCATATGAAAGATGTGCCATATAAACATATATTTTAAAATTGATTTCTACTCTTGTACCTTACTCTTAAATCAAATAGTCCATCTATATCAAATGAAGCATATATAGTATAGATGTGGACCATGTGTTAGAAATATATGCAAATAGACTAGGGATAGTGATAAATAATTTTTAAACATGACAAAAATGAGTAACCCACAAACTTGATCATCAATATTAATCAGATACAATATATTTCAAAGATGTACGATATGTAGTGAACTTTAGTGATAAGAATCACTGAAACGTAATTCTTCCAACATATGTCTAATACTTTTTCTAGATTCTTCATATAAAATATAATTCACATTATTTTTTTGAATTTTAATTATTTTAAAAAGTGAGAAAAATGGTTACTAGATAAATTAGATAAGAATATGTAGTTCATTTTATTTTGCATTTTTAGACACAGTTTCCATAATACGAATATCTAATCATTTTGTATATTTCTACAAGCTTATATTGGTGCATTAAATCATAAAGATCATATATATATATATATATATATATATAATGTGGTCTACTTGAATGAGATAGTATAAAGATAATAACAAATAGATCACATGACTATTTACATGTGAGAACACCAAATATTAAATAAATGCCAGATTCACGGCAATACCTTCAAACCAATATGTTTTAAATATTACCATATTCACTATGTAAGTATGAGAAAAAGAATATATAAACATGTGGATTTTAGTTATTATAAATTTATGATGAAAATGTGGCACATAAAAAAAATTAACTATCTTGGGCCACAATTCTAGATACATGAAATATATATGGATCGTATACAAGTACCAAGTCATATCATAGGATACTAGAATAAAATGTGATTGACACGTTTAAGTAGATGGGAATATAATGTAAAGTGTGTAAGTATGTTGTCTATAAATTCATAATATGAAATCAATCCATTATGTTATGTGGTTTGAAATAAGTGTGGCATCATATTCATTCAGTAATATTTTACATAATTATCAAAGATTGTATTTTTAACTTTATCAAATTGCGTAGAAAATGTATTAACTAAATCCCAAGTATGAATATAATCATAAAAGTGATTATATATTGCATATCTCATCTCATACGACAGTCTATAACATCAACAAATTCATGGAAGTATCAACTTAATGATATTTTGATTTCATAATGCTTGTCTTTTCCAATAAACATAAGTGACATATGAATTTCATCAACTAAAAGTGGTATCCTATAAATGCATTGGTTCACAATTCAAACTTTGAGTATGGATGGGTTATTGTCTCTATGAGTGGTAGAAGCAAGAAAGAAACACATGAGTCCATGACCTTTGCCAACTCGACGGAACTAAGTTGGAGATGTTTTCCCTAGACTCACCGGCCATTAGTTGCATTCGTCAACCTAGAAATAAAAGATCTAGAATTTCGACATGATGAATGAGGGAGAGAATGATTGGAAAAATCATTACTTAAAAAGAGGCATAGGAGAAACATGTAGGGAGATATGGCTACAGAGCAGGTAGTGAAAATAATTTTTTTTATCTACCATGTTTCTTGTAACCAGAGGATCGCGTCAATAACTATAATATGGAAAGGATCATTTTTAGGATATACCTGGTCTTAGATCAAGTCCAGTGACAATTCTTATCGTTGTAGATGCGCAACTCTAAATCCTAGTTGTATGGGGACTCATCAAACTATTGTGTCTCCTGGTCTGCACCACGGACTCCAGCCACGAACCTCGTCTTCTTTAGAAGCTCCTCTTATCATAGACTATTGGTTGACGTTGTCCTCTTAGCGGCAGACAATGGCCTCCCACCTCTAGATAAGTCCACACGGACTGTCTAGAACTCATGTCATCCTACTGGACTGGACATGAAGGAGTTGTCTCTTCTGTTGATGTACTAGTCACCAACTTACTCTCCCACAACAATGCTCTCAGTTGTTCTCTCCATTGGCTATCCCTCCCTAGTCAGGTAGGGCTTGCATGGGCTCTTGTGGTTATCACAACCAGCGAGAAAAATGTTTGTTAGAGAAATTGACTTTCAATTGTTTGTTTTGTGTTTTGGGAAGCCCCCAGTACCCCTCTATTTATATGTGAGGTTTGGGTCTAGGTTCCTAGTCGATGCAGGAGTATAAGGGACCGGAAGATCTTAAATTTTTGCAACCTATGACCACCAAAATGACCATCTGGCATACTAGACGATTGTCTGGCATGCGAGACAATTGTATCGTGTTGTGAGATGCCCATTTTGTAGTTTCCCAGTCACATTCAAAATTGGCAACAAGTAATGATATATGTTAATTCCCTTGCACAACAAATAATGTAAAAATGTAACGAATAGGGAAATATCTAGAGCCTTCCCTCAAAGGAATTGAACCATCTCATCCATGCGAGACGACCATCTCGATCACCCAAATGGTCGTCTGGTGACCCGAGTCGGGCCAGTCGGTTGGGTCGGTTCATACATTAGCCAATTTTAACTCGAATTAGGCCTGAATCCCCATACGTCTGTCTCAAGACTTGAGACGGCCGTTTGGCACTCCATACGGCCGTCTCAACACTTGAGATGGGCATTTGGCAGTGTAGTCATCCTATATATTGTGTGAATCAAATACTTAAACACTTTAGTACTTAATTCAATTGTCATTCAAGATTAAACTCCTCTTTTAGGTCGATACGTATGTGTGTGACCCTATAGGTCCCCTATTACATTGGCAGTGAATGTCCATAACAACTTATGACATCAAAAGTAATGAGTGGTGCTTAGTTGCACATCAATGCTACCTAAGTAAATGGAAAGTTGGAGAAGAACTCCAACCTACAATTTGTGTATGGTGTTGCAGTGCTTGTATAGTTCCTTTGTCACTGATGTCTAGATTGAACTCAAGGCATGGAGCAGTCACCCTCTTTATCATCCAATCTTGTTTCTTGAACCAGAGCATACTATCTGAGATATATGCAAACTCAATATCACATATTGACTCACATGTGCTTAGCCATGAATTTCTCAGTCTCACTAATCAAAGGCCTAGGACACCATACTCATGTAGGAGGAATACATCCCATTTTTATTACTCATAGTCAATCCCCATGTGTGAAAGTCACCCAATCATCACCATTATAACAAACCACATTTCAAGACTGTGTTTGATGATGTCATAGTGTGCCCAACGACATGTGTTGAGTGCAGTGATTTTAGGTCTAAGAACCACAACCATCACCGTCATTATGAGATCTAACTATGAGTTCCATGAAATGGTTTTCATGTGTCAGTATCACGGTGGGTCCGTCCAATACACTATTCTCTAACATGTATTTGTGTGCTTGGTTTGATATAGCCATATCATGACTAATGTGATTTTTTCATCAACCAAACCACACTCTGATCTTATGTGTTATTGTTGTTTGTCAACCTTCTACAATAACAATCGATCAAGGACATAATGAGAATATGCATATGTACTCTTAACATCCTTATGATCTCATTTCCTCAAGTCACGTACTTGAAGACATACGTCATTGAGTAATATTATTATCTAGACATTTATAATGTTACATCATTATCTCATTACTGGATTAAACATAATAAATCAGAATCTTGCCTTTTATTAATAACCAAATCATTTACAAGTATGTCATTACAATTATCACATGATTGGATCTATGGACATACATATCAACAGACTCATACTTGTACTTAGATCCAATCACCTACTAATTGTATTCCAAGTGATCTTACATGATTGTCATGCTTCTGCTGTGAAAGTGCCTTTGTTAAGGGGTTAGAAACATTACTTTCAGTTGGTACTTTGCAAATATTCACATCTCCACATTGTACGATCTCTCGTATGAGATGGAAACACCTTTGTATATGCTTTCAGTGTTGATGCAATCTGGGTTCCTTATCTTATGTCCTCCATTGTTGTCACAATACATATATATTGCCTCATTGATGCTTGGAACGACCCCAAGTTCTTTGATGAACTTCTTGATCCATATAGCCTGCTTTGCTGAATTCGATGCAGCAACATACTCGACCTCTATTGTAGAATTGACAACTGTCTCTTCTTGGAACTCTTCCATCTTGTGGCTCTATTTTTGAGGCAGAACATGAATGTTGATTGTGACTTATAGTCCTGATGATCACTATGGAAGCTGGCATCGGTGTAACCCTTTACCACCGACTCTTCCTCTCCACCGTAGACCAAGAACTAATCCTTAGTCCTTCTCAATTACTTGAGGATGTTCTTCACAGCTATCCAGTGAGCATCACTTGGATCTGACTGATATCTTCTCATCATTCTTAAGGCGTACCAATAATCTAGATGGGTACACAACATTGCATACATGATTGATCCAATTGCTAAGGCATATGGAATTAAACTCATGTGTTCCCTTTCTTCATAAGAACTGGGACATTGAGCTCTAGAGATGGGAACACTATCACGTGTAGTTAGGTTTCCTCTCTTTGAGTTCTCCATTCTTAACCACTTCAACACATTGTCAATGTATGTGCTCTGACGTAATCCAAGAATCATTCTAGATCTATCTCTATAGATCTTTATCCCCAAGATGTAGGATGCTTCACCCAAGTCTTTCATTGAGAATGTATTTCCAAGTCATGGTTTACCTTTTGTAAAGTAGAGATGTCATTCCCCATCAATAGTATGTCATCTACATACAATATGAGGAATGTCACTATGCTCTCACCAACCTTCTTGTACACACAAGGTTTATCTTCATTTTAAATAAAGCCAAACTCTTTGATTATCTCATCAAAATGAGGATTCCATCTTTGAGATGCTTGATTCAATCCATAGATTGACCTTTGTATCTTACAGACTTTATTTACAAACTTTAGATCTATAAAACTCTTAGGTTTTGTCATATACACATCCTCAACAAGATTCCCATTAAGTAATGTGGTTTTAACATCCATTTGCCAAATCACATAGTCATGATAAGCTGCAATAGCAAGCATGATCTTAATGGACTTAACCATGGCTACTGGACAAAAGGTTTCGTCATAGTCAACACCCTGGACTAGTCTGAAACCCTTTTCCACCAATATGTCCTTATAGGTTTGAACTTTTCCATCCATGTCGCTCTTCTTATTGAAAACCCACTTTCACCCTATGGGTTTTACCCCTTCATATGGATCCACCAAAGTCCATACTTTGTTGGTATACATGGAATTCATCTCAGATCTCATGGCCTCAAGTCACTTCTCAGACTCTGGTCCATCTATAGCATCTTTATAGGATATTGTTTCATCATATATGACCAATTCACTACCTTCCTGAGTTACAAGATATCCAAATCTTTCAGGCTCAAGGTGTGCCCTATTAGATCTATGAGGTTCTTATGAAACTTGAGGAATTTGATATTCCACAACATCTTGGGATTCTCTTTGCTCCTCTTGTTCATTCTATTGGTTCATTGTTGTCTTATTGGTCTTAAACCTCTTCGAGTTCCACTTTTCTCCCACTGATTCCTTTGGAAATGAAATCCATCTCAAGAAATGAAGCATCCCTAGCAACAAACACTTTGTTGTCATATTGGGAATAAAAGTAATATCTCCTTATTTTTAGGATATCCAACAAAATCACACTTATCAGATTTGCGACCAACTTATCAGGAAACATTTTCTTGACATAATCTTCACATCCCAAAATCCTCATAAAAGACATATTCAGACACTTCCCATTAGATATCTCATAAGGTGTCTTTTGAACCAATTTAGATGGTACTTGGTTTAGTGTAAACATGGTGGTTTCAATAGCATACCCCCCAGAAGGTAGTGGAAGCTAAGCTAAACTCATCATCAATCACACCATATCTAGAAATATGTGATTCCTTCTTTCTGATACACCATTATGTTGTGGTGTTCTAGGTGGAGTCTACTAGGATACAATCCCATGGGCTCTAAGAAGGTTCTCAAACTCTTGGTTTAAGTTTCCTACATCTCGATCAGAACAAAGTACCTTAATGCTTTTACCAAGTTGGTTTTATACTTCATTCATGAACTCCTAACTTTTCAAGAGTTTCTAACTTGTGTTTCATTAAATAAGCATAGCCAAACCTACTGAATTCATCAATGAAGGTAATGAAGTACTGATACCCACCTCTAGCAGTTGTTCTAAAAGGTTCACAAACATCAGTATGTATGAGTCCTAATATATCACTAGCCCTCTCATTGTTACCAGTGGAAGGGTTTTTAGTCATCTTATCCAACAAACAAGACTCACGTGTCTCTATTGATTCGAAATAAAAAAAATCCAGATAACCATCTTTATGGAGTCTAGATATGTGATTCTCATTTATGTGCCCTAGATGAAAATTCCAAAGGTATGTCTTATTTGAGTTGTTGAGTTTTAGTCTTTTGATATTAATGTCATACACATTTGTCTTTAGATCTAATAAATAAAGACCATAAGACATTGGGGCACTGCCATAAAAGATCCCATCTTTTGAAATAGAACATCAACCATTTTAAATTTTAGAACTCAAATGCATCCTTGTCCAAACAATATACAGAAACAATGTTTCTATTTGTAGTAGGTACATAATAGCATTGCTTTAACTCTATTACAAGTCCCATGGGCAGAGATTTAGTATAAGTTCCAAATGTGTTGGCCGCAACTCTTGCGCCATTAGCAACTTGCAATTCTACCTCACCTTTTCCCAAAAGCTTGCTTCCTTTCAGATCCTACATATGAGAACATATGTGAGATCCACATACAGTATCTAATACCCATGATGATGAAGTATATAGGTTTATCTCAATAACGTATATACCCGAAGTGGCGATCACCATCCCCATCTTCTTCTTCCTGAATGCCTTCAAGTACAAAGGATGAGGCCCTCTTGCACTTTTATTCTCCTTATCTTGAGTGTTTAAGATGTGGATTTATGCTTGACCATGTAACTCTTCTTGGTCTTGCTTTGATCCTTGGACTCAACTCTACTAATCACCATCACTGGCTTGTCCTTCTTCAATTTTTCTTCGGCATGAATCAACATGGCAAGCAAGTCTGACATCTATCTAGCCATATTATTCACACGATAACATGCAATAAAGTGGCTATATGATTCAGACATAGTCCTTAGAGTCATATCAATGGCCAACTCTTGGCTCAAGGTTAATCCCAGTTCTTCTAGATGATACACATGTCCAGTCATATTGAGCACATGTTCCTCTGTTGAGGTTCCCTATGTCAGCTTAGACTCAAGTAACACCTTTAGGATAGCATCCCTTTATTGCTTGTCAATACCAAATGTCACTTTCTTATGATGTGTTACCATCTCAAGAACACTCATGTCTCCACATTTCTCATGTAACTCATAGTTCATGTAGCTAAGCATAAGGTACTTTATCTCTAAGGCATCATTGGCATGCTTCTAGTAAGCACTTATTCCCTAGGTGCATCAGGAGTAGGTATTTCTGGCATTGGTTTGTCAAGGACATAGAGCTTGCACTCTTCACTGAGAACCCTTCTCATAATCCAAAACCAATTGTGGAAATTTCTCCGGTCACATTTGTCCTTCTTCAAGACCAATCTCAATTCAGATTTGTTTGTCATTTGATTCTACAAGAGAAAATTTTCATCTGTTAAAATCCCTTTTTTGATTTGATTTGATTTGAAAATTTTGATGATATTAATTAGATCCTAAATTATTATCGCTCCCACTATTTTATTCAAATTGATAGCCCTCAATATCAATTCAGAATATTAAAGCGTATGATATTCTAGTGGGACGGATCATAGATAATCTAATTGTGGCCCGATCAACACCACAAACACAGTCAACCATCAAGGTAGGCAACTCTTGCCAATTGCATCATATGCACTTCTAGAAAAAGATATGCTCAACCCCTTACCATAATCACATGCATGCTTCTGGGCCCAGACGCTCTAAGAATCACCAGTCAATCCTGACCCAAAATCCAACATGATAATAATGCACCCTGTAGAGGCAGAACCTACATTATTACCATCACACTTCCATGAGATAGACGGTGCACCTCGCGGAGTCACAACCTACATTTTTTTGATCAAGCTTTTCATGTGTGCCGCTTTTGGATAGCATCTAAAACTTGATGTTTTATTTGAGGGAGTTTGTATAAATACATATACTTTATCCAATCACCACATATATAGTACGTATCATATACATGCTATATCCCACAATGAAAACATGCAACAAATGAAAGTGATGTTATGGCCAGCCTAATGTAATTCCTTGGAGCCATAAGGAATATTGTCGTCTAGGTCTACAACACATGTAGAAACATGTTGTTGATGAAGATCCATGTTTGCTAATCAGGGTTGATTGGTTCAATCATTGAACTAATCGAATCGCCTCCTCGCCAGTTGTTTGGTCATCTCACCGATCGTCTAGTTCTTCTGTCCACCATCTCTTGGCTCCTCCAGTTGATCGGTTGGATCCACCTGGTAGTTGTTCGGATCGTCCATATGGTCCTCCTTGGTCCTCCATCTTGTAGCCTCATCTTTGGGTCATCATCTTCTTTGTCATAACAAAAAGTAAAGTATCCTACTTTTACATGATTATAGGGAAACCTCGAATAACATTCGAGAGAAGCAAAGGTAGGAGAGAATTAAGTTTACATTAGGAAGATAAGGTAGAGGCTCGATGCACAGACTGAGATAAAAAGGATCAACCAACCATACAACCATGCACACATAGGGGTTATTGGCTGTAACCATGCTACACATCCACCATCAAAACTACTTTTAGGGTGAAGCATGTAAATTGCATATGTATATCATATATATATATATATATAGTTTGAGATTTATCATGGTATTAGATTTGATAACATATTATTTGCATCGCATTCAATAATCTAACGATAAAACCAAAATCCGATCATATTGATTATCCCATAATATAGTAAATTGATGTTGACTCTAATACCACTATAGGGAAATATGTCTATAGAGCAGGCAATAGAAACAAAAAAAATTATCTACCATTTTTCCCCTAACCAGCGGATCGCCTCAATAACTATAATATGATAAGGATGTTTTTGAAGATGTACCTGGTCCTGGAGCAAGTCCAACGAAAATCTTTGTCATTGTAGATGTGCAACTCTGAATCTTAGTTCCACTAGGACTCATTGAACTATTACGCCTCTTGGTCTGCAGCCACGAACCTCATCTTCTTCAGCAACTCCTCTAGTCATGGATTGTTGGCTAACGTTGTCCTCTTAGCGGTAGATAATGGCCCCCCGCCTCTAGATAAGTCCACACTGACCGCCTAGAGCTCTTTTTGTCATGTTGTACTGGACAGGAAGGATTTGTCTCTTCCCTTGGTATACTAGTCACCAACTTGCTCTCCCACAATAATGATCTCAATTGTTCTCTCCCTTGGCTATCCCTCCCTCTTTGTTGAGTAATATTATTCTATAGACATTTATAATTTTATATAATTATCTCATAACTGAATTAAACAGAATAAATCAGAAGCTTGCCTTTTATTAATAATCAAATCATTTGCAAGTTATGTCATTACAATCATCACATGATTACCTCTATGGGCATACATATCAACCGAACCTTGTTGAGTGGGGAGACTCAGAGAAATTTAGAGGGGAGTGAGGAGAGAGAGAAGAGATGAAGGGGAAATAAATTGATGCTTTCCGTATTCTAGATCAATTAATACAAATAAGAGAGATGTGGTATTGGTTAGTTCTCTATCTAATTTCCTTATTATATATTATCATTTTATTGGAAAATCATTTTTGAAACCATTTATTTGGAAAATGCACAAGATGATGTTTTTTTCTTGTGTAGAGAAAGTCTTTCTCTGTGAAGCCATGTTGGACCACATTGACATAGTAAAAATAAGGTACAAGACATTGATAACTAGTCAGCCAAATTTATATCCAATCATGTGGTTGGTCGACATAAGCTCAGTTTTGGTTGGTGTGCCTGTAAGAATTTCTTACCCCTGGTAACTGACCCACACTAGTTTGAACCCCCAGTTTGACAATTTGTTTTATGTAATTATATGTTTTTTCTAAATATAGATGGTTCCATAACTTATGTGTTGAAAAACTCATCCAATAGAGTATTGTTGGAGAACATATTTCAAAACTGTAGGCATTGTATATAGTTAAGTATTTGTGTCTACAATATCTTAAGAATTGAAATTTTCAACATAGAAAATATATCTTTCCGCTTATCTTGAGAAAACATTTCATTTGGAAATGTATACTTTTGAGTCATATAATGTTGTTCATAACAAAATTGAACCTAGTTTTAAGATTATAACAAACATGTAAAATATGAGCCATATGATTTTCAATGTTTGTTATGATAGTGCTATGTTTCATGAAGTGACAATCATTTAGGCTAGAAACAGTTCATTAAATTTTGGGCTCACAAGGTCTATAATTCTAGGTCTGCCACTACTGATGATTGTACTTCACCACATGCTTAGTCAAACTTGTAGTTTGGTTGATTGAATTTCTCTCTCACACAATCAAACTATAGTACATATATTTATGTATTAAATATGGAAGCATATAATCATATAAAAAGTATTTTATAATAGAAATTAAAGTTGTGAGTTTTATATATATATATATATATATATATATATGCATCCATATACTATTTAGATAATAACTTTGACAACAACTAGAAAATATAGGAATCAAGTTTGGGATCTTTTTTTTAATCTAAACAAGTTTCTTGGTCACCTTTCCTATAGTGGCATTGGCAAATATGATGCTCTGTGTAGTTAGAATTTGAGAAAGGATACTTGTTCTATGATAAAAGTAGTTAGTGACTCTTTTCCTTTCTTAAATACATGGCTTGGGAGAAGGTTCTAGGATGTTCATAAATTTATAGTTGTTTGTAGGAGTGTAGATGAGTGGGATATTGTAACAACCCCACCCCTCGATAACCCCCAATTAAGGGAGACCAAGATGCTAGAGCCATTATCCCAAAATAGGATCATATAGTTTTGCAAATAATAAAAAATAATTAATAAATTATACCACAACTAAGCTTAAAACAAGATAGAAATTTTCTTTTCACATACCTTACAAAATATAAGATTTGAGGGATTTTACCCAGATAAGAAACTATCTATATACAATCCTCCAATTCTTCATTAAGCTTTATTCATTCAATGTCACTTTAAAGGAATGTCCACTTTCTGATAAACCTAAAATGTCGACAAACAAAATGGCAGCCAGTATAATGAATGATACTGGTATGTGGGGGAACCAAAATCTTGCATCTATTTGTAACAAAACAATACAACCAAATTATTACTTAACATATCAAACTTTACGTATTAAACATAACTACTCAATCCTGACATATCCAAGCCTTTGTGTTGTCCTTGCAGTGGACATGGATCCTACCTCTCTCATATGGTATATCCCAATTAGCCCCTTAGGTCCTACCCCAAGGGTATACTAACACATAGGGTTTTATAGTCGTATGATCCTACCCAAAGGTAGATGAAACATTAACTCAAGGTAACATGATGATCCTACCCTATGGGTAGACCAATAACTAGGTTATCCATTTCTCACAATTACTCAAAGCTATAGAGGAGGATTAGGATTTGATCTAGTTATGCACATATATTTATGGTGATAGCCATAGTCACTTTATAGTTGCATGAAATAAAAGTCAATCAAGCATTTACTTTCAAGCGGTCGGTAAAACCTCGGAAATCGTCGTGAAACTAGAGCAATTAGCCATAAGTGTAACCACATACCTAATTATGAGTCAAAAGAAGCAAGATATCCAAATCCAACTAGATGTCCAATCAAGCAAGGTAAGCAACAAATCAAGCAACCCTTGATCCTAAAAACATGTATAACACCTAGTTGTTACCATCACATCCCAAACAACTCTTTATTGACTTGGGATATCTTTCTAAGGTTTCTAAGTCTCATTAGGATTCCTTAGGGTTTCTTAAATCAATTTCTCAATCTTTATCCTTTTTAGGTCAACAAACCCTAAAACAACTTTTCTACTTATAAAAACCCTAATTACTCAAAGTATTCATATTAAGGGTTCTTTATACTCAATTTGTCTTAGGATCATCATATCTTTGTCCTTTACATAAATTTTCGAAATAAAAACCATTAAAACTCATAATTATCAAAATTAGGGTTTCTAGTCCCATGAATGTACTTTCATGTACATGGAACCCTAAATTAAGCAAATCATGTAAAAATATCATCTTTTGGATTCCAAATCTTCCTTTTATTAACAATAGGTAAATATTTGCTCAAAATATCCAAGGAACATTATTGAATTTAATTATCATCAAAACCCATGGTTTTCATTAATTAAACCATTAAAGATGATACTATATACACTTTTCATATTGTAAGTAGAATCAGGCTTCCATTATATTTTTAATGGATTCTACGTATTTTTATGATAAAAAACCATATATAATATGCCTTAATTTGATCATCCTATCATTATTTACATTTTTTATAAGAAACTTCATTTTTAATCAATTAGGAGTCACCACATATTTGTTTTGGATTTATTGAAGCCACGCCAGCGAGCCAGGCTTAAGCCAACTGGTTCGTGCCACATAGGCACTCAGACTCGTAAGGCAACTACTCACTCAACAAAAGAAAAGGGTGCAAAATTACCATGAAACCCTTACCTTCCCAGCCCATGCTCGAGGGCAGGAGCATCTTTTCATCATGTGTCATCTTCAACCTCGCGTCTCCCCCTCTCACGCGAGCCGACAGTCAACCAAGGTGTAGACTTCGTGCTACACTTCTCCTGGGAGCAAAGCAAGATTGCCCTCACCTTCACCTCACTTCCCCAAACTTGAAGCATGTATCAATTGCTCTGGTTCTTGCTTTAATTATCGGGACCAAGAAGTTCTTCTCCAGCGAGAAGCACGACTGGTCAGGGGTGCAGGTTGAGTACTTTCTTGCAATTGATTGTGCACAAATACTTGTCTCACTCACACGAACTCAAGGATGTGCTATGGGGTTATGCACATGGCGTGTGTCCCCCTATTTAAAGGGAAGGGTCTCGGTGGTTCTCCCGATTAGAGGAAATCCTTTTCACAACACGAAAGATCACAAATCTTAGTATGGATGGAATTCCATGACCTCCCAAAGACAGAGGATTGGGTCCTCTATCCCCTCATGCACGGAGTCACAAGGAAAGTGGAGAAGAAAATCTCCCTATTTCCTAATCCAACTTAAGGTAGATGACAACACAGACACTGTTGGTCTCAGATCCAACGGCTATCGTGTCACCCGCTTAAATAAAATCGGAAATTGAGGATAAATCTCTTGAAAATAAACGTGACATTTAAGGATATCCTTCTCACTTTAGGAAATATCCCAAAATTCATAACTCTCAAACCATGGCTCCTTTTAATCTTAAATTTTGAGGGAAACTCATTAATGACTTAATCTACTTATGTGCCAAGTTTGGAGTCATAATTTAAAAGTAAAAGAGACTTTTCTTCATCTGCAAGTTATCACTTAATAAATCATATTTTATTCATATTTTCTCTATCTTACTCTCTTCTTTTCCTTTATTTATATTCCTTTTACAATTAGAAACCATGTGGACTCAAAATATCATCCATGAATTATCAATCATGCATTTTTCCTCATATTTCTTATATTTTTCATCATTATTTCAATTTCCTTCCTTATTTATGCATTATTTGATTTCCTTTAACTTTTATTCCTTTTTTATCATCTGGGACTCACTAATACATTAGGATCCATGAATTCACATGCACAAGGAAAAAGTTGCAAAAGAAACCCATATATTTATCATAAGTCATACAATTTACATATAGGTATGTTTCTTTGGAAAAATTGCATTTACAACCATACAAGCAAAATCAAGGTTGTAACATCCTCTCCTCCTTATATGAATTTTGTCCCCAAAATTCAATAAATCAGACAAACAAATCAGGGTAGGCCTTTTCCATGTCTATCTTCAGCTCACATGCGGCTTCAATTTCTCCATGGTGCTTCCAAAGAACCTTTAC
Source organism: Alisma plantago-aquatica (assembly GCA_963693085.1). Lineage (NCBI taxonomy): Eukaryota > Viridiplantae > Streptophyta > Magnoliopsida > Alismatales > Alismataceae > Alisma > Alisma plantago-aquatica. Next base: position 612,179,860 of record OY856411.1, read on the forward strand.
CATCTCTATCTCTTTATTCTTGAGCTCTTTCACCTTAGTATCAAGTACCCTCACAAGTGACTCAGGATAGGTCAGTCTCCCTTAGAGCTCAATAGGTTCAATGCTCAACATATGGTTCGGTTCCTTCACATAGCGCTTCATATTAGACACATGGAAACCATCATGCATCATACTATACTGAGGGGGTAAGGCCAAATGATAAGTAGCTTCACCAATCCATTCCAAAATCTCAAACGGACCCACATATTGGGAACTCAGCTTCCCTCAATTCTTATCTATAACTTAGAAGGGTCATATTTTAAAAAATAAGTGTTTTCCCACAGTGAAATGCAAGTCAGTCCGCTTTGCATCAGCATACAACTTATGTCAATCCTGAGCTCTCTTCAGCCTTTGCTTGATCAAAGCAAAGTTGTGATATTCCTTGAAATGAAAGTATTAGTAGATATAGAGTCAAAAAAAACTTTTACATTGTGTCCATGCTTATCTTAAAACACAAAAGAAAACTCTAAGGGTTATTACCCTTTATCAACCGATTAGCATTAGCTTGAGCCTCCCCATTGTCGATAGCAAAAACTCAAACTTGTCTTCGCTCTCCAATAGGTGGGGTTGCGGCTATAGATTGGGCTACTACATGGCATGGGCCTTTCAGGTCTGGCAAAAGGCAGTTGGCTTAAAAGCATCCCTCTTGCTGGCAACGGTAACACATCTTCTTCTTGTAGCGACACTCGCCTGAATGCCATTTTCTGTAGGTGCGACACTGGGGTAGGTTGTTCTCACTGTGGGGTTTTCCTTTACCTCCATGCTTTCCCTTGGCATGATTGCATCCTTGTCCTTTCTTGTGATCATTATTCAGGCCAGAAGTACCTTCAGTGAAACCCAAGTATCCTTTGGATGGGTTTTGAGCAGGCATCACTGTCTTCTCCATGTTTAGGGTGGTGTTTGAGGCTTCAGTGAAGGTTGTTGGTTTACTCACCATCACATGAGTCTTGATGGTAGGGTGTAGATGATTTACAAAATTGTCCACCCATCTTTCCTTGATCATAATGTACCCAAAACTCTTCAGGATGTGAAACTTGTGGCCAAAGTCTGCGACGGATAGGCTGCCTTGCATCAGGTTGGCGAACTCCCTTTCCTTCTCCTTCTTAGATGAGGTTGGAATGAATTTGGATGTGAAAATAGTCATGAAGTCAGTCCATGTCATCGAATCCTCATTCACATCTCGACCCATGATGTGGTTCTCCCATCAGATCTTAGTTGCTCCTTCCAATAGGTGAGCAGCAAACGAGACCTTCTTGTTCGGTTGCACCTCCAGCATGCGGAAACTATTCTCGACTACTAGCAGCCAAGCATCTACTTTGTCAACCACTTCGATCTTATCCTCTCCCCAGAACTTCTCAATGTTCATCATGATGAAGTCCAAAATGGTGACTCCAAGTCGGGGGCAAACAGGAAGCGATTCACCATTTTCATCTCTGGCTATATCCCTGATGGCCAGGGCACTAATGGCCTTGGTTAGCTTCTTCTACTATTCCATCTAGAGGGCATCAGGGGTGTGGACTATTACTGCAGGTCCAGGGCAACCATTCGGGTTCTCCTTGGACTCGACTTCATCTTTGTACATTGGTTCCTCTTCTCGGTTCATCCCTGGGTTGTAGAAAGGAAATGAATTAGGGTCTAAGCCTTCTCCTGAGGCTCCCTCAGGTCTCTTTCTCTTCTTCAAGGACTCATCACCACAATATCTCCTCCTCTTATTAGAAGATCCCATCCTCTTGCGGGGAGGTCTACCCCCAGAAGGATTCTCGGTGGCCTCGAAGGGAACAACTACGGTCTTGAGACGGGCCATGCTGGTTCACACAAGTTAAAATCTTTTAACCACATATTTATACCTTGGAATATATATAAGCTTTAACTTACATTTGTGTCATCTTATTTATGTGTATTTTATTGTTTGGTGGAGTATTCCTTAATCCTTAACACCCTGAATTCCCAAACATAGGATGTGGTGGAGAGAGAGAAAACCCTAAGCACTTAAAGTTTCTCCAGAAATAAGAGGTAAAGAAGGGACGAAAACATATGAGAAGACCTAGAGGTATCTTATTTCGAGTCAAATCCTCATATTTTGGACATGTAGGCACACATATTCTGGGAGTCCTCGTAAACCGACTAGCGGGATGGAGGGAAATCTTTCCAGCCCCCAGATCATGATCCTTTTCTAGACACCTCCATCTTTGGAAAATCCTCTACTAAATCCCTTGGGCTCTAAAGAATTTGTAAAATTTAATAATTATTATAGATTATATGGAAAATCATGCTCTGATACCAAATGTAATGACCCCACCCCTCGGTAACCCCCAATTAAGGGAGACCAAAGGCTAGAGCTGTTATCCCAAAACAGAATCATATAGTTTGATAAATAATAAAAAATAATTAATAATTTCTACCACAACTAAGCTTAAAATAAGATAGAAATTTTCTTTTCACATACCTTGCAAAATATAGGATTTGAGGGACTTTACCCAGATAAGAAACTATTTATCTACAATCCTCCAATTCTTCATTAAGCTTTATTCAATCAATGTTACTTTAAAGGAATATCCACTTTCTGATAAACCTAAAACACTGACAAACAAAATGGAGGTCAGTATGATGAATTATACTGGTATGTGGGGGAACCAAAATCTTGCATCTATTTGTAACAACATAATGCAACCAAATTATTACTTAACATATCAAACTTTCCATATTAAACATAACTACTCAATCCTGAAATATCCAAGCCTCTGTGATGTCCCTACAGTGGACATGGATCCTACCTCTCGCATATGGTAGATCCTAATTAGCCCCTTATGGTCCTACCCCAAGGGTAGACCAACACATAGGGTCTTATATTTGTATGATCCTACCCAAAGGTAGACCAAACATCGACTCAAGGTAACTTGATAATCCTACCCCATGGGTAGACCAGTAACTAGGTTATCTATTTCTCATAATTACTCAAATCTATAGAAGAGGACTAGGATCTGAGCTAGTTATGTACATATATTTATGGTGATAGCCATAGTCACTTTATAGTTGCATGAAATTGAAGTCAACCTAGAAGTTACTTTCAAGCAACTGGTAAAATCTCAGAAATTGTTTAGAAACTAGAGCAATTGGCCATAAGCATAACCACATACCTGATTATGAGTCAAAAGAAGCAAGATATCCAAATCCAACTAGATGTCCAATCTAGCAAGGTAAGCAACAAATCAAGCAACCCTTGATCCTAAGAACATGTATAACACCTAGTTGTTACCATCACATCCCAAACAACTCTTTATTGATTTAGGATACCTTTCTAAGGTTTCTAAGTCTCATTAGGATTCCTTAGGGGTTCTCAAATCAATTTTTCAATCTTTATCCTTTTTAGGTCAACAAACCCTAAAACAGTTTTTCTACTTATAAAAACCCTAATTACTCAAATTATCCATATTAAGGGTTCTTTATTCTCAATTTGGCTAGGATCGTCATATCTTTGTCCTTTACATAGATTTTCAAAATAAAAACCATTAAAACTCATGGTTATCAAAATTAGGGTTTCTAGTCCCATGAATGTACTTTTATGTACATGGAACCCTAAATTAAGCAAATCATGTAAAAAGATCATCTTTTGGATTCCAAATCTTCCTTTTATCAACAATGGGTTAATATTTGCTCAAAATATCCAAGGAACATTACTAAATTTAATTATAATCAAAACCCATGGTTTTTCATAATTAAACCATTAAAGATGATACTTTATAAACTTTTTGTATTGTAAGAAGAATCAGGCTTTCATTATAGTTTTAATGGATTCTACATATTTTTTTGATCAAAAACCATAAATAATACACCTTAATATGATCATCCTGTCATTAGCTATTATTTTTACAAGAAAAATCATTTTCAACCAATCAAGACTCGCCGCATATTTGTTTTGGATTTATTTAAGTCATGCCAGTGGGCCATGCTTGAGCCAACTGGCTCACGCCACACAGGCACCAGGACCCATGAGGCAACTCACCCACGCAATAAAGAAAAGGGTGTGAAATTACCATAAAACCCTTACCATCTCAGCGTACGCTCGAGAGTAGGAGCGTCTTTTCACCAGGCGTCGTCTTCAACCTCATGTCTCCCCCTCTCATATGAGTCGGCAATCAACCAAGGTGTTCACTTTATGCTACGCTTCTCTTGGGAGCAAAGCAAGATCGCCTTCACATTTGCCTCACTTCCCTAAACTCGAAGCACGTCTCAATTACTTCGGTTCTCACCTAAGTTGTCAAGACAAAGAAATTCTTCTCTGGCAAGAAGCATGACTAGTCAGGGGTGCAGGTCGAGTACTTTCTCGCAATTGATTATGCATAAATACTGGTCTCACTTGCGCGAACTCAAGGATGTGCTCTGGGGTTATGCACATGGCGTGTGGCCCCCAATTTATAGGGTAGGGTCTCAGGGGTTCTCCCGATTTGGGGAAATCCTTTTCATACTACAAAAGATCACGAATCCTAGTATGGATGGATTCCCCAAGACCTCCCGAAGATAGATGATTGGGTCCTAGATCCCCTCATGCACGGAGTCATGAGGAAAGTGGAGAAGAAAATATCCATGTTTCCCAATCCAACTTGAGGTAGATGATGACACAGCCACCATTGGATCTCAAATCCAACGGCTGTCATGCTATCTGCTTAAACAAAATCAGAAATTAAGGATAAATCTCTTGAAAATGAATGTGACATTTAAGGATATCCTTCTCACTTTAGGAAACCTCCCAAAATTCATAACTCTTAAACCATGGCTCCTTTTAATCTCAAATTTTAGGGAAACTCCTTAATGACTTAATTTAATTGTGTGCCAAGTTTGGAGTCATAATTCGAAAGTAAAAGAGATTTTTCTTCATGTGCAAGTTATCACTTAATCAAGCATATTTTATTTATAATTTCTCTCTCTCTTACTCTCTTCTTTTTCTTTATTTATATTCCTTTTACAATTAGAAACCATGTGGACTCAAAATATCATCCATGAATGATCAATCATACATCTTTCCACATATTTCTTATATTTTTCATCATTATTTCAATTTCCTTTCTTATTTATGCATTATTTGATTTCCTTCAACTTTTCTTCCTCTTTTATTATCTTGAACTCACTAATACATTAGGATCCGCGAATTCACATTCACAAGGAAAAGGTTGCAAAAGAAACCCATATATTTATCATAAGTCATACAATTTACATACAAGTACATTTCTTTGGAAAAATTTCATTTACAACCATACAAGCAAAATCAAGGTTGTAACAGGTACGATAAAGGCTTACCCTTATCCTTACCCGTTTCTACATTGTGTTTAATGGGTAGGGTAACTATGTTTTTCTTGAAAACCTTTACCCTACCCTTACCCCCTGCGTCAATGGACAGAATTAACATGTGAAATGGGTAAAGCAACATGAAGATATATGTATAAAATTTTCACTTATGCTTATGATATTCTCTACATATAACACAATACACTCTTAAAACTTATTTTCGATACTAATAATTATAATATTTAGTGGTATATAAAGAAAATACTAGTGCTTAATTCAAATTTTGTTTTTACAAAAAAGGTCTAACAATATTAGTTCAATATTACTTATTGAGGAAATCCTTTTCTTCCTATCATATAATAGAAAAAGTGTGACATGATGTTAGTGTTTCATAAAATTTTTGGAATCAAATAACAGTACAAATTTAGAAAGTAAATGTGACAAATTTTGGGGTTTATTACTAAGCATTAATAATGATATTAGATTCTGAAACTACTAGTTTAACCTTATATTAATGGGTAAATGGGTGAAGTGGGTAGGGTAAATATTTTTCATGTATCTTACCCACTTTTCATGCAAGTAGATCGGGTAAAGGATAAATAAGTGGTTGGTAAAAATATTCTATCCTTACCTATCCCACAAGTTCCATGTAGTGGGTAAATGAATACCTACTCATTTACATCACTAGTTATATGTATTTTTTTATTATTTATATCACATTTTCATATTTTATAATTCAATATATATAGAGTCTATTACAAGCAAGAAGGTGGAGAACATCCAGTGTATATTATAGACATGAGGGATAGCCTTTATATAGGACTATGGGTAGCTGCCAATACCCCTTTATACAATGTGGGACTAATCCCGGTAACAAGAGCATAGATAGACATGTATACTTATATCTCCCCTTCAAACTAGTATCCACATATAGTAGGCACCCAATTTTTTTCATAAGATTTTAATCCAACATCCATTTAAGGATTTAGTAAATACATATGCAAGTTGATCTTTTGAGTCAGACTGGTATGAGTCTAATAAACTTGTCTTAAAACTTCTCTCTGATGAAGTGACAATCCAAATTTAATGTGTTTTGTACTTTCATGAAAGATGGGGTTGGAAGCTATGCGACTATATCTCGATGGATGCACTAAAATTCCAAGACTTCATATTATGGAAATCCCAGTTCTTCTAGGAGGTTCTTACCCATATAAATTCATTGGTGGCATGATCCATAGCTTGATATTCAAAATTGATGCTTGAGTGATAAAAGAAATTTTGCTTCTTTCTCTTCCAAGAGACTAGGTTACCCCCCCCCCTACAAAGACAAAATATCCAGTCACGTATATTGATCAATGATAGAGTCTGACCAGTCTGCAGCATAGAAACTGTGCACCTTAGGTTCTCATGACTAGTGTAGAAGAGACCTTTCTTGGGATATCCTTGATATAGTAGAGGATATGAATAACAACACCCCAATGAGTAGTATTTGTTTTTTTAGGATTTGACTAGCCACACTTGTAGCAAATGAGATGCCTACCAAGTAATTGTGAGATAATCTAGTTTTTTAACCAATTATTTATACTATCTAGGTTCGGTAAGAGGCTCCCCTCATTTGCTTCTTCAAAGGAAGGAATCTATATCCCTAACAAAATTTGGTTTCTAAATCTATCGTATTCCTTGTAAATGTCAGCAAGGAACTTGATGACATCCATCTAGTCTCTTTTTTTTGGAGTTTGATAGGATCGGTAGGGTTGTAAATGGATATGAATAAACTTGCCGATCAGCAAATTTAGGCCTTTTAAAAACCCATCATAGCTTTAAATTTTTTTACCTGCATACCCGATGGACTTGCATACTCATAGACCCATATATATCAGCAGGTCCACTAATGGGTATGCTTGGAACCAGACCTGTTAGAAATATGTACCTGCTATATATAAACAAGTATTTATGTAATATATTATTTATATCATATTTTACTGGTCAAACTAATATAATAGTTGAGATTATGCCATGCTATAATTAAAATAAAGTTGTGACTAGTCATCTAACTGAGAACTAACTATTCCAATTACAATCGTGAGCTATATATGTCAACTTTAAATCAAAATAGTAACATGATATGTTACATAACTTAAACACTACAATAATGACTACAAACCAATCTTCAATTCATAAAGTATTGCATTATTCAATGTAGTTATGCCATGTTAATGTCATATATAATATATCAATATCTCATTGTATTGAAATTTATAGAACATAGTTATAACTTTCTTACATAAATAACTAATTGAAAATTTGTGGGTAGGGGTACATGTGGGTTTCAATTTTCTCATGAGACTCAATAATCGGAACCAAAATCTATTAAATTAAATGGGTAGGGTATGGGTATGATCAAATCCCCACCGTACCCACATTGTTAACAGCCCTAAGGATCGATGGAGGGGAAGGAAACTATTCAGATCTTCCATGATGTGAGTGACCTCTCCAAAATTTCACTATAGACTCTTCTCCTCTTGGTGAAGATTGTACATATCAACTGTCATGTTATACATCTGAGAGATGTTGTTGGAATACATCAATTAGAGATGATCCCAAACTAACTTGTAGTCAGTTAGGTGTTCTAGAATGTCAGTGATATGAGGCTCCATTGAGTTTCATTAAGTAGAGAGGAGACTAGCATCATATTGTTCCCACTGTGGAAGAGAGTCGTCAATGGCAGGTCCTTCTATGAGATGCTTTCCTTTCCCTTGACCTTTGAACTAGATATTAATCTTGCGACTCCACTGATTAAAGTTGCATCCATTTAGTTTGCTTGAGGTGATGAAAAATTTCTAAACAAGAAGAGGTGTGAATGGAGGCTATGGAGGATTCTCATATCCCATGATGTAGTACACATAAGATGCAACATGTGTGTTTCTGGACTGACTGGCATGTAAGATGGCAACATGGATAAAACTTAGTAGTGGCATGGCATGTAAGACGGCAGTGTGAGGGAAAACCTAGAAGTGACACACCATGTTGGATTCTGACACAACGTATTGTCATGTTGTTGCATCTATCAAAGTTGACTCCAAGTCTAGAGATCGCGTAGATATGTTCATGCACATATAGTGCACGAGGGGAAGGGAATAAGAAGGGATCATAGTGGAGATTATTTCCACCATCGATATGTTTCCACAGAGATGACTTTCATGAATACTTGACTTCGAACATGAAGAAGAAATAGCTAGTGAGGATGACAGAGACAAAGAAGATAATGTCACCATCTAAAGAACTTGGCTATTTTTTTCTAAAGAAAGGATCAAGACACTATGATATCATTTTAACCAGAGAGATTGAGGGCTACTCTTTATAGAGTAACATGGTTTTCTGCCAATACCTATTTGCACAATGCAGGACTAGTTCCAATATATAAGAGTATCATTGAGACGTATACACTTAAAGTTACATAAGATCTTGAGCCAACATCTATTTTAGGATTTACTAAATAGATTTTCAAGTTGATCTTTTGAGTGGATTGGTGTGAGTTTTATGCACTTATCTTGAACCTTCTCTTTGATGAAGTAATATTTGACTTTGTTGTGTTTTGTATGTTCATGAAAGATGGGGTTGGAAGGTATGTAAACTACAACTAAATTGTCTCACTACAATCCGATGGATTTAGATTGCATAAATCCTAATTCTTCCATGAATTTCATAACCCATAGAAGTTCACTAGTGATACGAGCCATAGCCTGATACTCAGACTCGATGCTTGAGTGAGAGACAACAATCTACTTCTTATTCTTCCTAGAGACCAGGTCACCCCCTATGAAGACACTATAGCCAGTCACATATCATCAATCAATGAAAGAGTTTGCCCAGTATACATCAGAAAAAGCATGGACCTTTCATTTTCCATAACTAGAGTAGAGGAGACCTTTTGCCGGTAGTTCTATTGAGATAGTCTAGGTTGTGAATAACAACTTTCAAGTGACCAAAATGTGGTTTGTGCATGAACCGACTAACCACACCTGTATCAAACAAGATACCTGGTTGAATAACTGTTAGATAATTCATTTTCCCAACTAGTCATCTGTTTTGTTTAGGATCTACAAGAGGATCCCCTTATCTTTATACATTTAACTTTAGGGTTCATATGTGACTGTACAATTTTTAATCCCAACATGCCAGTTTATGTTGGGTTTTAGGGAAGGCAGAGAAGGCAGCGGAAACAAAAAAATTCTTCTCCCGAACCCAGTATAAAGGAATCACATCAATGTCTATACAATAGGAAGGATGGTTTGTAGAGGCGTACCTTGTACCGAGGCTTGCTCGGTGACATTACCTCATGGCTTGCACGGTCTTCACCTCCAGTCTTGGACGGTGTATGTGCAGCTCCTGGTCTCACCGGGACTGTTGGGATTGACAATTGTTTTTCAAGCGGCAGAAGTCTCCCGCCTCTGAAGTAGTCCACACGGACCACCTGGAACTCCGATCTCCTTGTCCCACAAGGAATCGGAAGGAGTCACACCCTCCTATCGGCCCACTAGTCACCGACACACTCTCTTTCCACCAATCACTTTTCTGCAGTTGTCTTTCCCTTGTCGTGCCTCCCTTATCGGGTAGCACTTGCTTGGGCTCTCTCGGTTATCACAACCAGAGAGAACGACAACTTTGCAGAGCAACTAGTGTTCTGAGTTGTTGTACATGAGAAACCCCCAATACCCCTATATATATATGAGGGTCATGGGACAGGGTTCTCTATCCCAGGCAATGTGGGATTAATGTAGGAGTAGAAGGGTTTGAGATTTCCACAAAACAACCAACTGCGCCAGCCAAACCGATCGTTTCAAGCATGAAATGGTCGGTTGGGGACCTGAACCGATTGGTTCACACCTGAACCGGTCGGTTGGGACACCTGAGCCGATCGGTTTGTGGTCCTAGTCCAACTCAAATTGACTTTCATATTTGTTTCCAATTAATCAAATATTAATCCTTGTCCAAATCGAATTTGTACAAGTGAAACAAATTGTATTTACAAAATAGTCTTCTGACTTTCCAAACGATCTCAGTTGGTCCACGAATCGACCGATTCAACAATTGAGTTGATCGTTTCATGACACATGAGCCGATCGACTCACCACTTGAGCCGACCGGTTCACCAACCTGAGCCGCTCGGTTCATCCCTATGAGCCAATCGGTTGGGGCAGCAGACTATGCTAATCAGTCAATTACAGTTCCAATCAATTTGATACTGTAATCAATCAGTCCCACACCTTGAACACTATGATACTGAGCTATCAATTGATTGAGTGTTTAATTGAACACTAAACTCCTTTAGTAATCAATCTAAACATCATTTGTGGATAAACTCCTCTTCCATGTTAAATTCTATGTGTGTGACCCTGCAGGTCCATTTCACGTTGGCAGTGAAAGTCCATAACTCTTATGACTTCACAAGCAAAGAGCGGTGCCTAGTCACACATCAGTGCTACCCAAGTGAAAAGGAAAGTTGGAGAACAACTTTCAATCCTACAATCTGTGAATGGTGTTACAGTGAATGTATAATTCCTTTGTCACTGATATCCCGAATGAACTCGAGGCATGGAACAGTCATCATGTCAACGTTCATTCACTTTTTTGATCTCAGAGTAGATTGGAGGAGATATGTATGACATCAATATCTCATACTGATTCACACATGCGTGTACGCCTATCTCAATCCTACTCATCAAGTGGCCATGGATATCACACTCCTTCAGGAGGGACAAATCCCATATCTACCACTCACCCCTCAAAAGCCCCAGGTGTCAAAGCCACCCAATCATCACCTTTATAACAACCCATGTTTCAGGATTGCGTTTGATGATGTCAAAGTGTACCCAACGACATATGTTGAGTGTAGTGATTTTAGGTCAAAGAATCACACTCACCACCATCACTGTGAGAACTGACTGTGACTACCATGTCATGGTTCCATGTGTCAAACTCACGGTGGGTCTGTCCAGTACAATTGTTCTCTAACAAGTACCTATGTGTTTGGTTTGATATCTCCATATCATGACTAACGAAATTTTGTCATCAACCAACACCACAATCTAGTCTTGTATGTCATTGTTGTCTATCTACCTTCCACAATGACATCCAACTAGGGACATAATAAGAATGTACAAACTCTTAGCATCTGTATGATTTCATCGTTCAGGTCCTCAACCTGTAAGCATACATCATTGAGTACTATCATTCTCTAGACATTCAATTTGTTCTATCATTATCTCATATAACTGAACCAGAAAGAATTGGAAGCTTGTCTTTGATGTTTATCAAATCAATCTTAATGTATCCCACCAATCATCCCATGATTGGCTCTCAGGGCATACATACCAATAGTTTATTCAAGGAGATCTAGAACATACTTGCGTTGAGAGATAATCATTCCATATTTCAACCTTGGAACTTCACAAAATTCATAGTAAATTATATGTATGTCATAAAAATAAAATAAAATCTATTCTTAACCTTGGAATTTCTCTCTATCTAATGGTACTAATTTCACTACATGATTCCAACTTAATAAATATTTGAATTTTCAAGTATTTTTCCAATTGAATATAATTTCTAAAATTCATATCTAATAATCTCAAAGTTAGAAAAATAAAGTAAAATATGCTATGAATTAGGAAAAATATAATCTACAAGATGATATAGTTTTGATAACCTAAATCACTAATGATAAAAGGCCGACTTTTAGGGTTTATGCAAATGTAAATCTAACCCTAAACTCATATATGCCTTTAATAGGTTTCTTGTGGTCTGAGATGGAATTAGGATTTTGACCTTAGACATATGTAGACTTCATCTGAGCTAGGTTGTATCCAAATAATATTGAGCAATTTTTGATCTCACTCTCTTAATGTATGCTAATTCCCTTACTTCTATATTGAGCAAAGACATGTTATTCAGCTCTCTCTCTCTTGGTCCTTTGGGACACAATACCATATACACTTTTCTCTCTCTCCTTTGAGAGGTTTACTTATGTGAGAAATTATGTGTTGATATGGATCTTTATGATCATCTTTTTCTTTTGGATATACTTGTTAGATTCAAATATGTATCTTGTTCATCTTATTCCTTGTGAAATCCTTATTTTTCAAGTTATGGACTTGTGTGACCCTATGAAGTATCTTAATTGTGGAAATGTTTGAATACTTATTTATGGTTCCTCTGACCCATTGACATGAGTTGGATGATCTCATCCTTTATTTGAACATGGCTAAACTTTATTTTGACTGTCTGTTTGCATGTGTGATTGGCTAGTCATAACTAGAAGTAGTGACACTAGGGGTGAGCAAATAATGGTCCAAACCATTAAACTGGACCTGACTGCTTAATTCGGTCTGGTCCGGTCCGGTCCATTTTTAGTTTGGTCTGGTCTACAGTCTGAGAATTTCGATGAGTTCGGTCTTCAGTCCAGTCCGGTCCAAAATCGATCCGGTCCGGTCCGGACCACAGACGGACTTTTATATAAAATTGATATATATTTGAAGGTGTATTCTATAATAAATACAAATAAAGTACATATATAATCACTACTAGTATAAATGTTTGATACTAAAGTTATATAATTATTAGAAGTGACAAAGATTATCAACTTTGTACAATTAAATAAGTTGTAAAACATGTAAAAAAGGTTTATTACAGTCCAAATGGTCCGGTCCTAGCACAAAATGGTCCGGTCCCGGTCCGGTCCTACCTCGAAATAGTCCGGTCTGCGGTCCATATATTTGTTTAAATTCGGTCTGCAGTCTGGTCCGGTCTGATTCTGGACCGATGCTCAGTCCTAAGTGACACCATATGGGCACTAGGTTTTATTCCCCTGCCACTTATAATGTTTATAGGCACTGGGTTCTATTCTCTTGCCATGAACTTGGCATTATTCCCTTTCCACTTATGATATTAGGCATTGGGTTTTATTCCCCTACCATGCACTGGGTTTTATTTCCTACAAAATACTATATTTTTTAGCACTGAGGTTTTCATCCTCCTGCCCTTTGGTGTTGAATACATATGTGTTTGTACCCTACTTTTTAGTATATGCTAGTATGTGTATTACTCACCATGCAACTTTTTATGTTTTGTGACATTATTATTTTGACATTGTTTTAAGGGAAGAAATCTCTTGTTCTTGATTTTCATTTTAGGTGCAACTCATATTCTCTTTTGATATCCACTTGGATAATACTTTTTCTCTACTATGGGAAGCCTTATTATATTTTATATCCTAATTTCATAATGTTGCTCAATTCCCTATTAAGATGCACATACCTACCTTTATGTTGATAACATCCATTTTGTCTTCTCTTCCAAGGTATACTTCCAACCCCATGTGTAGGACTTGGAAGACTAGAAATGGTGACATGGACTTCTAGGTGGGTCTCTTGGGGAGATAGACTTGAGATAGTTGGATATCCCTCTACTTAGATCCTTATGTTGTAACTTTCATGTAAACCCTATATGGGAGATGATGATGTACTTTTGTATATTTGAATAGTCATGATTTATTATTTCATTGCTACACTTTGGTCTTTTTGGATACCATCATTTGAGAAATGAAAAATTTACACCTATTCCGACATACCTTTTGGTGTGTTTAGAATGGATGGATTTATTCCTCAAAATAAGTATGGAGTACATCCCCTCTCGGGTCTCACTCCTTACACTAAGTAATGGATGTCTTCAATAAAACATGACATCGTTGGATATCAAAAAATGATGTGTAGTTGGATCATGACAACATTACTACTTTTGAGTTTTGGAATCTAGGAGAAAGACAGACTTTGTCACTTGAAGAAAGTGCTTGTCACAACCATTACTTAATTCATGAAAAAATTAGTAGATCTAAAGATTTTAGGAGGAACATTATATAGCGAGCAGTTGGGATATAAAATCTATAATGGAATTTTATTGTTCAACATTGATGAAGGCATGTGATTAATTATATAAGTAGTAAGGAGGAAAACATCTCCTCAAAACTATAGGGAATGTTATTTGGTGAAGAATAGCTCTCACAATTATGATAATGTGCCTATTTTTCCTTTGTGCTATCTCATTTTGTTGAGGGAGGATGAGGACAAGAAGATGATGCATAATACATTTGTTGGAAAGAAAAAGGTGAATGCACAAATGAATTACTCTTTGCATTGTTGGTACAACAAATGCAAATACTTTGTGAGAATTGTGTTTCAGTTGCAAGACAAAGTTTTTTCTCAATGGATAAAATCTCATAATGATCTTTCATCAGATACAACTATGTAGATCTAGAAACTTCATCAACAAAATAACAAAATACCGAAATCCTAGTTTGGAGGAGACCCTACTGGGTCCTTAAACTTCTGAGTGAATATATGAAAAATAGGTTCAGCATGGATAACATCTACATATTGGATAATTAGATTTATGGTGCTTTCCTAATTGACAAGCTTCATAGTCAAATTTATATAAATAGGAAATTTGATGATGCAAAATGCAAATCTTGTCTAGAGATAAAAGACCAAGGCAACTATGCATGTGTAGAGGAGACACATCCATGCAAGACTTCAGAACCTTGTTCTAATAGTAGAGACCAACTTCCTTATACCTATCACCAATCACCACCTTTGTCTGGAGTTCCTATATCAAACACTAACTAGGATCAAAAGTGAAAGAGGCGTGAAGTGTACAAGTAATTTACAGATAGAAAATAAAATAGATGAAAGTGAAGGAATGAAAAGGGTATATGGCATGTTGATATGAATAATGGATGATAGGGCCCTACTTCCTTGAATGAAAAATTAAGATACATTCACAATGGTGTCCTTATGGGTAGTGGCTTTCATGGTGGACATATTGGAGACAAGGCTAGGTATACCTATAATATGATCAATTACAATGGAATCAAGTATCCAAGACGACGAACATATCTTTTTGGATTGAGATATGCACACTATAGAAGGATTTGATTTGCCTAGTATGTGGACATATGAAGCAATATATGAGATGCTAGTTGAGATGCCTAGATTTTAAAGAGTTGACTATATTCTTCATACTCGTCTTGATTTTATGAGGAATTTGCTCAGTAGATTCTTCAGTGATGGTGAGGTTTACAGCAAGAGTCTAAGGTGGGAAGCCATGAATGAAGTAGCACGCCTCCTTCTAGTGACCCTTTTTGCCGCAATGGGTACACTCTGGTCATCATTTACCCCCCAGAAGAGCATCCTCCCCTCTTCCATCATGACCACATGTTCTATAGGTAGATTGGTGGTATTGTGGGAGACTAGGGATGATGAATTTTTGATAGGTTTGGATGGATATTTTTGCTTGAGGGAGGCTCTGTAGACATAATGATATGTTTCTGCAAAGGATAAAAGTTATATCCCTGATAGAATATGACTTCTAACTCTACAATATTCCTTGAGAAGTCTAGCAAGGAACTTGATGATAAACATCTAGTCTTGCTACTTTTAGAGTTTGGCATGGTCAGTGGAGATGTGAAGGAGGCTACTTATATCTTCTGTGATGCGAGTGACCTCTCAAAAATATTTTTATAGACTCTTATCCTCCTAATGAAGATTATACATCTCAACCGTCATGTCATACACTAGAAGGATGTTATGGAACATATCAGTTGGAGAGATCTCAAACCAACTTGCAGTATGTCAGGTGATCCTTTACGTTAGATACATGAGGTTCCACTTAGTTCCATAGAGTAGAGGGGAGAATGTCATCATGTTGTTCCCATTTTAGAAGAGAATCAATGATGGGATGCTTCCCTTTCCCTTGGTCTTTGAACCAGATGATGATCTTGCAACTCCACTGACTGAATTTGCATCAATTTAGTTTGCTCAAGGTGATAAAAAGGTTATGGAAAATAAGAGGTGTGGATGGAAGACACTTAGGCCGTGGAGGTTTCTTGTCTCCCAAGATGTAGTACAGACAGGTCACTACAAGATGTGTTTATGAATTGACATGACGTGTAAGCCAGTAGTGGGGGTTCATCCCAGCGAATACATGGTGTGTTGGATATTGACACAACATGCCGCCGCATTTCTACCACCGTCTGGTGTTTTGTGCTAATTATGACATTGTGTTAGAGAGTGTCATGGCATTTTGTTGTGTGCCTACAATCGCCAGAGATAATTCTAGATCTAGAGATCTCGTAGAGATGTTCTTACACAAATGGTTCAAGAGGAAAAAGAAAGAAGAAGGGACTAGTGTGGAGATGACTTCCACAAATATAGATCTGGGTGGAGATACTTTCCACCATAGAGATGTTTCCATGGAGACAACTTCTACAGGAATTGAGGTTTGGTGGAGGTGACTTCCACCATGAAGAAGAAATAGTCAGTGAGGATGATAGAGAAGATAATGTCACCACCTAGAGTACTTGGCTTCTTCTTTCTAAGAGAGGATCAATATGCTTTGGTACCATATTAACAGAGAGAAGGTGAAGAATATCTTGTGTATACCATAGGCAAGAGATCTAGACTTTATATAGGACTATGAGTGTCTGCCAATACCCATTTACATACTAATTATAATACGCAACAATATAGACAAACTTATACACTTAACATGGTGATTGTCATTTAAATATCACATCATATTACATTTTAACATGTTTGACTACATTTTCTATACATTTTGACATTACATAAGGATTTAGGATATATCAATCTCAACTCTATTTCAATCCTTAATCATTACCTGAATCATAATCTTTGAATTAATAGTGTCATTAAATGATGTGATCAATACTTTAACATTCATCTATTTACATATAAATAATATAATTAACAAATACTACCCAGCATGTATATTGCATACAATACAAAATCCACCATGCATGTAGCATAAATAAAAATTAATATACTACAATTGAGTTATTATCCATGACAGATGGATCTGATATTTAAACCATTTTTTTAAAGAGAATTCAAGGTATAGTAAATGTCATTCATAGTGTAGATGGTTAATTGTTGTTAACTCTCAAGTTTACAACATATTTTAGTTGAATCGGGCACCCACTCACCTTCAATCCACATTCAATTTTTTTTAATCTTACTTGTCTGGAAACTCAGATAATAATCACCTCTACAAAATTCTCTTGGGTGGATGATCGCTTTGCCTTCAAGAGGATTGCATGAATGCTACTTATGAGTGGTTGTGGAATAATGGGAGGAGAAGGGGAAATAGGACAAATTTGGTTCAATGTAGGGAGATACTAGTCACCTTGAAGGATCCTAACTTCCTATACAAATTCTCCTTGATATTTCTAACATCAAGTGGAAGAGGTTGGATTTTATAATGTGTGTAAAATTGAGGGTGATGTTCGAGTGTGATTGCTTTTGGTTGACTCTAATGGGTTTTATATAAGTAAATTTATGTAAAATAAAAGGTCAACTTATGGCAAGCTTGGGATGTTGATACGATCTCAAGTGAGGTGTCAGTCACATTAGGTGAGATTTTTACACAAGTGTTTTAGCCAATTGATTTTGTGACTCACACTCATTTAAGATAGAAGTGACATGACAATCCTCACCTCCTATACACCACTTTAACTTGGATATATACTCTATTATCTACATCTAGAAACCCGATTTCCCATCATTTCTTGATTATTTCTACTATACTTTATCCACTTTAGTATGAAATTGTTTCAGTCAATAGCACATGAATAGTTTAACTCTAATAATATTTCATGATTCCAAAAGAAGAATTTAACTTGCTCAAATACTAATGATGATGTACATGTATTAAAAACAATTGTTATACACATGAAATAGATAATTTTTTTGAAAGTATATTTTGTTTTTACTTACTATTTTTACATACATGTCCAAAACCAATAATACAAATTGGGCATGTGTTAATATGAAATTATTCATGTCAACTATTCACCATCATCAAAAAACAAATTCAACTCAAATTGAGCTGGGCAATGTCATATATATCACAGGCTTTAAATTGCAAGTCTGTTTGGGGTTTTTATAAGTTGGTGAATGATATAGCAACATTATAATATGACTACTATCTCGCAATAGTGTATCGAGTATTGTTTATCACAAGAAGAGTGTAATAATTACAATACTAAAAAATGTAATAACACAACAAACCCGCATAACTACAAGACCCAATCACGACAAACAAAATGGTGGCATGTGAACCACAAAGGGGGCATTACAGTTAGTGAATAGAGTCTTGCATCCCATAAGTAACATGGTAGCCACTATATAAAAAGAATAATTTACATACACACCACAAGGTTAATTGTTGGTATAAACAATGACATAAATGAATCTGCAATAATCAATATCATTATATATACAAAGGAGAGTATTGTAAACATGAGTATTGAAAAGTAACATTGTCCATGCATACTAAACAATAAGTTATATAGATATCTATGTATTACTTTCAAAGGCAACGACTTGATAGGTAACTATTATGAAATCACTTTGTTGAGTATGACCAAGTAGTTGAGAGTCTCAACATTATCCATTGAGGACCTTAATCCCAACTCTACCCAATGGGTCCTTTAGGCATCAAAAGACATACCCTAACATGTCCTTTGGTCCCCAGATGTGAGTCCACTTGGTACTAAAGAAGCATGTGACATTACCTCATCCTATGCATATCATTTTTCTCGAACAAGATTCCCCATAATTTCTACCACATTGGTCACCAGGTAAACCCTAAATTATATCTATACAGACCAAGATCCAACAGGTACAATAATACTATGGTTACCATAATAAGTTGCATAATTATGACTAATTATCAACCAAAATGATCCATAAAAAATATGTAAAATCCAAGTATAATCAACATAAATTCATACAATAATAAGAGAACAATGATATTCAATAATGACAAATACAAGTAGTGTATCAAAACTTCACATTTATCAAGCAAAACTAAAATGTATTCTACATGAGGTTTGTGTGCACCATAAAGATAATAGAGAGGTTGCGTAATCACTAAAAGACTTCCTAAATCAATTATTTTATATCTGGATATTCCTTATATTAAATACCTAAAAGTAATAATTTCACCCTAATTAGATTTGATTAAGAAAAACATTAGTGAAACACATGAAAACTCCATCACATGTACTCCTTATGCTCAAATAAAGTATCATTAATTTTATGGTTTGATTTAGTGTTTTCAAATTTGAGTTTTAACATTAAAACATTAAAATTTACAATCCACATTTATTATTTCCATGTCTTAATATAAAATTCTTATGTACACTTATGATTCTTATTAGACCATCTATTAGTTTATGATGAGTAATCTTTATATAGGAGCTTTAGTGAGGTAGGGATTACACCAAAATCTTACCAACCCTCTCTTAATATCAAAGTACCAACTTTACCATCAGTAAGTTGTTTGTGTTATAGTTTTAGTTTGTAATAGTTAAAACATGGCTCATACATTAATTGTTATTATAGTGGGTTGTAATGGATTTTGAGCATATCATCACCTAAAAACAACTTTTATAGGCCTTAGATACATACTTTATTATTGCAGGTTATGTTTATCACCACTTCCCTTTATTATCCATCTCCTAAAATTCAATTTATCTTTGGTTAAGAACTTGGTGAGGTAGATATTTTGTTTTTTTTCAACACTATTTTCTTAGTCTTCTATGCATTGTGATATTTCCAAGTTATTTTTTTAATCTCTACAATTTCCATGAAATTTTGATTTAAAAAACCTTATCCTCCCATACTCTACCTAGGTGGTTTAACGAGGTATGTATACTCTATTAATGAATCTTCTTTTTGGTTCATCCCATATCTCCCTCTCTTTCCTCTCTCCTCTTTCCTCTCTTTTCTTTTCCCTCTCAACCCAATGATCATTTCTCTCATTCACCTTCTACCACGATCTCCCTCTCTCACATCCATATCCACCTAGTTTCCTTCTCCTCCATTTCATTCTCTCTTTTAACCCCTCAATTGACAACAAAATACTAAGAAGAAATCAAAATAGGACAAAACACATGGATAAAATGAAACTAACAATAGGTGGCAAAATGAAACTGACATGAGGTTGGAGGAGACTCATAGTGGCATATATCCTTAGGGAGTTGGATTGGATTGTATGTGCACCCTCCTAGGTTTCCTTGATATCTACCTCTAGCTCTAAGTTTTGATGATCCTCTAGAAGTGATAGTGACCTTGAGCTCAACTAGTAGGATGCCCACTAGGAATGGTTATGTATATTCTATGGAAAAGTCCACTACATCTATATAACATCCTCTTGGATATAGTTGCTAGAGTGGGAAAATTCAATAAGGCACATAGTGTAATGCCCCTCCAAGCACATATATATCAGAGAAAGCAAACCCCATGTTATCCATAACAAGGGTCACTCAACTTGGAGGAACATCACAGAAACATGATATACATATCAAATAAGATAAATGAAACATCATGCATTAATTGGAAATTTGGATTCATACAATGTTATTTGGAAGAGAAAAGTTATAATGTAAACTATATTATCTTGGAACTAAAATCTAATATATGAAGAATAGAAGAAATCTAAGGCATAAATCTCCTCTGAAAACTTGATATTAGATCTTCTTAGGAGTAGATGGCATCCCACCAGGCTAAACCTTGTGAAACCTTGAGCTATTATGTAGGTTGATCTTCATATGGCTCTATCCTTGACATTGTACCTAAGGGCATGGCACCCCCAGCCATGCATTCAAAATAGAAAATACGTTAAAGTAAGCGGCATCGAGTAATGTTATAACAAAATAATAACTTGGTAATAAAAGAAACATGAAATTAACTGAATACTAAATTTAGATTCTCATAATATGTTCTTAGTGGTTGATTATAATTTCCTCTAGTCTTATGCACCAATGGTGCTCATAAGGCTCATAGGCTCAACTGATGTTCCACTTGAACTCATGATTTTCACCTAAGTGTCATTAGCTATGCTCCACTTGAGCTCATGATTTTCACCTTAAGTGCCATTAATAATGCACCACTTGAGCTCATGATTGCACATGCAGGCCACTATGTTCCATTTGAACTCATAAGGTCCAAGGGCTCAACATTAACATGATGAGGACAAAATAATACAACCCATTAAATGATTAATTTGAAATGATTAACTTGAACTAATTCCACATGAACATGACATGAATTCTTGAAATATAACTTGAAAGCATAAGCATCATATAATAATAACCTTTAGGGAACATTAATTCAAATATTTCTAAAAATTGAATACCTAGCTATGCATATAATGTAGCTTGATCATCATGATACAATAATCTTAAAGTGATTGAAAATCATAAATTTAATACTCAAAGTACATGGACCAGCTTACCTAATCTTGGACGAGTCCTAGTTGCTTTCTTTGGGTTGGTGAAACCCTAATCACGTTGTTGGGGTTAAGAAACCCTAATTACCCTGTTCATAATATATAAATCTCATTAATTTAATCTTAATAGGCATTAATCCCTAATTTAGGTCTTTTAAGAAAAATTGGTCAAAGAAAATGGATTTAGGATTTAAAAACATTGAAATTAGATAGTACTTGAAAAATCATTTCCAAATCATATTTGTACTTATTTTTCTAACCAACGGTTCAATTAATGTGAAATTCCAAAATCCTAACCAATGAGAAGGTGAGATAAATACATGTAGGCAGTCATCCAAAAACTTGGCCACTATGCCTAGATGGACCAAAGGCTTATAGGATCATGGCCCGCACACTACTACCTACCTGTAATAGTGTAAAATAGGTGAGAGGGGTTGCAAGGACTAAAAAGGCCATCATGGTGTGACACAATGATTTATCAAATAGGGGCAAAATCAAAACAACAACATGTTATTGTGATGGAGTGGACTTTTGGAATCTTTAAGTGTCAAGGACATAAGTGATTTCATGTATGTTGTTTTATCTTGAGAGTTCCAAGACCTTGTGGTAAAGTTAGGTGTTGATTGATGTTGATATTATGATTAAGATCCTTATAAAATGCCTTTTGAGGTATTTAATTGGATGATCAAATAGTTGAGTTTTGTCACCAAACTTGAGTAGAATGTAGCCTGAGAGGTAGTGAAGCTATGGTTAAAATATGGTGGCAATTGGAGTATCCTAGAGAGAGTTATCGAGGTTTAAAATTGGTGAAATAATGGATTTTATTGATGATTTATAGACCTAAGTGGTGGCTTATAATTAGTGTCACACACCCTGTGTGTTGGCTGGGTTTGCATGGCTAGTTCCCAGACATAGATTTGTGATCTAGTGGTTGCACCCCACAGCCTTTAGAAGCTATGAATCACCTTAATTGGAGTTAGGCTATAGCCTTTTGATGCGAGATAAAAGGCAGGAGTGGTTGTCACCCTCCTTGCGGTTACAGTCAAGCTTCCATGAAGACCACACACATCATGGTACTCGCTGGTCGTGGCTTGAGAGCGGGAAAGACATTTGTAGTTATCTCTGTCTCATCCAAAGGAGTTGAAAGACCCTTCATTCAAACCCATTGGAGTAAAGACGAGACAGCTTCACCTCCCCGCCTCTACTATTTTCTTCATAGTGTGAAGCAGGTTATGCAAGGAGGAGACATATGGAGCTAGAGTGGAGATCGGGGGAAAGTAGAAAGAAGGGAAGTGAAGCACATAGTTGAGGTAGTTCGCTCCAGATCCCACGATGGAGTTCTGTGGAGGTTCCCATGGTTGACGAACCCAGTTTTGGGGAAGAAGAAATTCAAGCTAGGGGGACAAAGTGGAGCCTTGCCTGCTTTTTTGTGAAGTGCCGGTGAAGTTGAGGAAGGTATGGCGGTGCTAATGGAGGCCTTTGGTAGAGGTTTGGTTATGTGGAGGCACTACACCTTTTCTACTCCGCCACGGAAGACTCCCATGGCGGCGAGCTCCTGGGAGGTAGGGATTGGAGTCGAGGTAGAGAAAAGAAGGAGCCGTGTAGATCCCTTTGACTGTGTCGCAACCTATGGAGGCATTATTGGACATTGAGGAGGACTCGATCCCTCACTATTCCTCACCGGAATAACCCTGTGCGGCGGCGTGCGTCGAGAACAGAGTCCTGATTGGGGACCCTGACTCACGTTTCGTATGAGGGTGTAAAGAAAGGAGAAAGAACAGGGGGTGAACCCTGGTTTAGTCACCCAAAACCAGCCCATAACTGGCCAAAACAAGCAAAGGATGCGTGCCGACCCTAGGGCCACGTGGTAGCACGTGATTGGCCGCAAAAAGGTAATTATCTCAGTTAATTCACAGATCTTTGATAAATCATAGAAATTAGCCCGCTTATCAGAAAAATACAAATAAGGTACTAAAATCCCCAGAAAAATGAGTAGAACAATATGGAAGCATAATATCAGCCTTATAATTCTTAAATATCAGTGATATCATGTAAGTTGTGAAATGATTATTTCATTTATAATAAATATCAAACAATGGATAAAAATTATGGGAATGTTCCAGTAACTCCTAAATGTGATGTATAATCCATATGACGTTAGTAATTATGATGTAGATGCCCAAAATCGTGTAATTTTCTCCATATGGCTAATTAGGGCTAATAACCCTAAAGAAAATATAATAAATACATGCATGATCAATAAATGGTGAAATTTATAGAATAGGTTCATATCACTAATATGAAGCTAAGATGTAAGTTAGATATTTGTTAGATGCATAAGGTTCATGTTATATGAAGATGACCCATAATACATGTGATGAAACCCTAATTTGAGTAATACATGTAACTTAGGGTTAATATGTATAAATAATGATATGGAATCTAGTATTCAGATTATGTATCCTAATCTAGAACATAACATCAGTAACATAAATCCCACATAAGGATGAAGATAAGACAAGTAATAATGTGCATATCCTAATGAGTAAGCAAACCCTAAAATGGGCATAGCTAGGGTTGAGATGATGAGAACCTTATGATAGTATATGATCTTGTCTTGATCAGGTTTAGTAAAGATATAGTTGACATCAGGAATGTGGTATAGATTGTGATATCTCTTTTGAAGGTACACCATTACCTCTTACTTGGATTATTATACAATATGCTTGTGTTATATGTGTAGTAAAATACTTGGCATATGATATTGGATGAAATGATTGTTATTACATGATATGTTGCTTGATTTTCTGTACTTATGGTTATGAACACATGAAATATAATATATTTGTTCCATTATATGAAAGTATTAATTCTCTTTGGTAGCATAGTGCTGGAAAGTGATCATTCTCTTTGGTATCATATCACATTGTACAATGATCTAACTCTTTGGTAGTAGATCATAAGGCCTTACATCTCAAACTCTTTGGTAGCTGAGATGATTCATTATTCCCTCAGGTGGCAAATGCATAGATGATATAATGAAAAATGAGCTTAAAATATGTGTTCTCTTTTGTAATGAACATCTTTGTGCAAGTATATGCTTTTTCTTATATTTCTTTATAACTGCCAAGTATTCGTTTTATCTTATTGCCAAGATATGATGATAGGTATATAAAAGACACGTAGGCATACTCAGTATAATATTCTCGAATATTGTGTTGACGTGTACCACATGTAATCTTTTTGTTTAGGTTGTGGACATATGATCTTGAAGAACCAGGATAGTTGATAGTTGTATAGCGAGCTGATGCACAGGTGGACCTGTTGTCTTAAGATCATGTAGTTTAGTGCTAGTACATGTATATGTTAAGTTTGTTGTTCAATATATAATATCAAATGTTGTAACAATTCATGTTGTAATTATATGTTGAATGGTGAACATATGTTGTATGGTTTTATTATTGTTCATGTACATGTGCTAATGTTGTTTCCTTCTGGCTCCCTTGATTTTCTTCTTCTTAGCCTAGTGTGGGGGTGTTTAAATTGGGATTCTCGCTGAGGTGAGGTTTCAATTTGTACGTCGCACATCAGATTAAGTTTTAGAAAATCTGGGGACGTCACAGTTATCTTTGTTCTCAGATCAAAAGTGAAACATAGCTTCTTTATAGCAACGATCCTAAGAAAAATTCAATTCTTTCTCTCATCCTTGAAAATAAAGGGGCTAGACAACATACCCATCCTCAACCGGAACTAATGAGCCCAAAATTTGGTCTCACGGTGGTCTAATGCCAAAAAATGGCAAACTACCATGAGAACCACATGGAAGCGGGTCGAGTCTATTCCCAAAACAAAAAACTGAGGGAAAAAGTAGCAAACAACCAACCACACGAGTTTGATCCAATCCATGAACCAAACTAAAGATGAAACATCCAAAATAGAGGGTCGAGTGATAGAAAAGAGCTGGTGGTCAAACCAAACAGGAACCCATGTAAGCAAAAAGGGGAAAATCATAATAAGTACCTCGCCGAGGCAAAATCAACGAAATTAGAAGCTCTGTGGAGTCCAAACGAACATATCTAAAGTCTCGTATGTGACCCTGAAGCCACCAATCATAGCGAAAGTCTCCACCTGGTCACAGAGGTAGTTGGGGTTGTGCATGAACCTACAAAGCATTAGAGGATGAATCGATGATGAATTTTGGTTCCTCAATATTTGTTGATGCTTATCGGGATTAAGTCTTTATAACAAGTGGCTACGCTGATCCGCGGTGGTAGAGTTTGTATGGAACAAGGACTCTAGGTCATCAGGGGTCTCTAGGGCACCAAAACCATTGGTGGTTTGGGTCTATCAGCTCGAGAGGAGGTGGCGAAGGTGAAGGAGAATTCTTTTGGTGCTGGGACTCAAATGAGAGAGAGACCTACACTTGCGTGGAGGTTTGATCACGGTCGTATGTGTCTAGGGACAATAGAAGTTGGGTAAGAAATTAATACTCACAGGTCCGAGAGTCCTAATCAGACTCTGACTGTGTCCGTGTGACACATCAAACTAATGACATCCAATTTTTGGCTAAACTTCAATATTAGGATTGGGATTAAGTTCTTTTCTTGCAAATCCAAATTGGAGTATCTCAAAACATTCAAAACTACCCAAATTTGGTGTGTTACTTAACTGGACAATGAGGAGTCCAGAAATGTTGTTAGTTTCCTCATTTGACAATCCCAATCAGCTATATTTCTCTTTCTAAGATAATCATGACTTAATTGTGTAGACTTATTAAATAAAAGATCTGACACTCATCTTTTGGTAAATGACTTACATTATCAAGTTTTGTTTCATTCAAAGATCATAAGGTCAAATTATGCTCAATACATGGGTCAATTTCACTTTAACCCCATACATATCACATATTGACTAATTAGGGTTATATCAAATTACAAATTGATTTATAACGTGAAATCGTCTCTAAATTTAGAAGAAACAAGTTTTAAACATTTTAATTTGATCTCTTCATAATATTAGGGTTTACTTAAACATCAAGTTTGATTTTTTTTAAAAGGTTAGGGGTTATAATTAGGGGTTATGTATAAGATTTGAAATTTTGGGATGTTACGATTCTACCCACCTTAAATAATTTTCTTCCTCAAAATTTTCTTTTACTACTCACCTTAGGGCTTTACATATTCTATATACACTAACTTCTAATATCATCTTAAAGTCTCATTCTCATAGTAAAACACTATCTAGACCTCATTATTAAGACCAACATGTGGGTATACTACTAATGAATCTATTTTACATCATCATTGACATGACAGAAGACCTTTTTTACCTCTTCTCTAGGGGTTTTGATTCAATCATGGATCTTACTTGCTTATCTATGTCAAATTATCTACCCTTTATCTGCATACTTGGTCTTACTACACATATGATTAGGTTTAGGTGATTATATACCTTAAACTTCTAATGCAACTCTTATTTTCTTTATCGCTTTTGGATACATGACGATCGATCATATATTTAGAGGTGACATATCTTATCACACTTATCTTAGCACCTCCCTCATGCACATGTCCCATACTACATGCACTTGAAAGGACTAGACCAACATGATTATGCACATAACATTCTCTCTACGAAATCCCATGAGCATGTGTCACATACCACAAGCACGTGGGAAAAGAGAGAGCATGCTACATACAATTCTAGAGTTAACATAAAAGTCCAAAACATATAGGCACATGTAAAGAGTGAGACCCAAAAGGGGATCCACTCAAATGATATAATACAAGAGCCATGTAATAATAAAGCAACAGAAACAAAATTATTACAAAGTTACTTCATGATTCATTTATATAATTGTTCCTTACCATAAAAGGTGACTACAACTAAAACCAGTAGCAGAGGGTAACCCAACCATTCCAAGCTATCCTTAAGTCCATGTCATGTTGGTTATCTTTTGAGCTATTGTCTTCCAATGTACCTAAACCTGGGTGGAAGGGAACATCACCCAGAACATAGGAAACAAAGTAGAGGTCAGCAAAGGCTGAGTATGTACACATAATAAACTTTGGGCATTATATTGGGGTAAAAGTGCAAAAAGAGATGTTCCTACAAGAAGGGGGCTATTTGCAAGTAGGTAAGTTCAAGAGAAATGTAACAAAAGAAATGAGGCATATTAAATTTCAAATTACAAGCATGATAATAAAAGAGTGTCTTGCCATAACAATCATCCAAAGATTCACATTAAAACAACAAACATTTGCATGCATTACAATGTAGACTAAATATACCTAAAACAGGACCATAACACCATAGGATCATGGCCTATAAATAAATAAGGGTGGAAATGCACACCCCAGGTAGAAACACACACCCTATATAAGTATGGTTGTACATAAGTACCACTATTCTAGATAGCATGCATAAAATAGAGAGGCAAGACTAGTAATTCAGTCAATTTTTAATAAAAAGGCAATCATAGAAAGTTGGGTACAAGTACACATATGAGCAAGGTAGTCCAAAAAAACCACATGGATTTAATGAGTCAATATCAGGGAATATGAATGTTCAAGAATTTAGATTTCATAAGGAATAACCGTTCAAAAGATGCCTCATTAAAAGAAGGTAGGATTTAGTCAAATAATGCCCAAAATAAAATAGAGAATGTACATACCTTATGATCAGACCTAAATATTTAGTAACACCTCCTAAGCACAGGGTCAGGGTTGCCAACCTAGTCAAAATATGTGTGCATTCAATTAACATAATTTACATTGAAATCTTTACTTAGAGAATGACCCTACAATAACTTCAAAATTAGGTCGGGAAACCCATCCCATTAAATTAGTCGAATTTTTTTGATTTAAAAAATGTATATATATGCATTATTTGGATAAAATAATAATTATTTATGAATTTTACAAGACTAAGCAATTTCTTGAGAAAATGAAAATCAATTGTGAAATGACGACTTTGCCCCTGAAAGGAAAAGTGAATTAAACAAGATGTCACACAAACCTGGGGAAAATGGAAACATGTTGTATTGGGGTCAACATAGTCAAACTTGACTCAGAATTCCTATTTTTCCCTTATGGGCGTGACATGAATGTCACATGTGCCAACAGTGAGACTGGAGTTGAGCCCCAGGGGTTCATCTCCCTGCTTCTCGTGTCAATAGCTCCTGTTGGAGCTCAGACCAATAGCCAACTCCTGTGCTTGGCTTCTTCACGGCCAAGGACCATGTCCATTGGCTCCAGCTTGCCAAGCCGAAGGGAATGTGCCTTAGCGTAGGGGCTAGGGTTGCCAATGACTAGGATGAACACACTGTCGAGGATGCGGAAAATAGTAGATCAGAAACCGAAATCCATGGCTCGGTTGCCAATCACAGATCCATACCCCAGGAGCACGATGCGTCCAAACAAACAAGGGGTCACTAGGTAGAAGAGAAGAGGGGTTCGTAGGTGGGTTGCGAGAGACTGTGGCAGGGTCAGGACCTCCAGGTCTACTCACGCGGTAAAGAAACAGGGGAGAAAGGCGGTGTTTCCTTGATCGAACAAACGAGGAAAAACCACAGTGAAATGAATGCACAGAAAGAAAGAGCGATTGTCCTAGATGGTTACCTCAGGATGAATTGGGCTGAGAAGGTGTGAACGGCTTCAGCCATCCTCCATTCTCCGCAGAAGAAGATCATGGTAACGGTAGTGGATCTGGGTTTGAGAGGAGAAATTGAGGACAAATGAGACCTTGTGTGGTTGTGTCGGTGTCAAAGCACCCAAAATACGATGGTGGTATTTATTAAAGATGGACCTGCAAGGTCATAGTTATGAGGGAGTGTCTGGTGATATTGGGGCTTTTGTACCCAAAGCTCGAGAGGTTGGGAGTTAGGGATCATTGGAGAAGGCATCGCATGGCAGATCGAAGGGTGAAGAAATCATGAGAAGTCATTGGTTGTGGTGTGAGATTGGCGACCAGGGAGATAGGGGCGCTGAAACAGTCGCGTGATGGGGAAATCGGGGGAAGGGGATGACAGAGTCCACCTCCCGATTACCCGACCCAGGAGTAGTCTGTGTGACTCACAAGCAACTAAATAAATTAGGACTTTATTCCTAAGTTAATGTGACAATGATTGAAATGAAATAAACCATCCTAACTTATATCTTCACTGCTGAACCACCATTAAGGGTGCTTATGATATCCAATTAAGCTCAAAATATGTAGGTTATCTAATTTGGGTGTGAGGAACACGAATTTGGACTTAGATTTGCATTATAATATTGTTTGTGTTTCTATCAAGCCCTAATACATAAGTCACTAAATTAGGGTTATTAGCTTAACCTAATAGTGAAATAGGGTGAATCCTCTTACATCACTACCACATTCTTCACTCTAATATACCAATTTTATTATAGGTCATTAAGTATTGGTTGAGTTTGTAGTTTAATATTAGTATCCACTAATTCCCATACTTCAAGTTTTAGGGTTATCACATTCTACTATTTCATGTTCATGTGATTCTAATAACTCAAATAGGGTTATCAGATCCTAATATGGTTAGATCTATGTTAATCGTAGTGAAATATAGATATAAACATGTAGTTTACTAAAAAGGGGAAAAGGGTGATTGGATATCCACATAATCAAATAGGGGTCTAGAAGAATGAGGAATTAGTCTATGTGTGTGGGATTGAGTATGTTACAACATTGCACGCCTTAAAGAGGATTTTGTCCCTAAATTCCATCCAGTTGTGGTATGGTATACTAAGTTATACTTTTAACCAAGTTATAAATTTCTATTGTACTTAATGTAGGGGGTCATAACATACTATTCATGTCAAACTTATGGTCTACTCTCAAGGTGAAACTAATGTCTCCATGTCTCATGCAACCATTTATTTGATTATGTTAGATGTTGGGCTAGAAAAGTTACAATAAGACCTAGGATTATGTTGACCACTTTGTATCCATCAGGACTACCTAAATGTTATCATAATTTTGCCATTCTTTGATCATGGTCCACATCATTTTCCTTATCATCATCATCATCATCATCATCATCGTCATCAACATCAACATCAACACCAACATCAACATCAACATCAACATCAACATCAACATCAACATCAACATCAACATCAACATCAACATCAACATCAACATCAACATCAACATCAACATCAACATCAACATCAACATCAACATCAACATCAACATCAACATCAACATCAACATCAACATCAACATCAACATCAACATCAACATCAACATCAACATCAACATCAACATCAACATCAACATCAACATCAACATCAACATCAACATCAACATCAACATCATCATCCTCATCTACTCACCATCATCATCATCATCATCAACAACATTATTATTTATAATAGACACTTTATGTATGACGTGCATATATGTCTTTCTTCCTTTCAGTATTAGGGCTATATCTTCAATCGAATTTTATATATAGATTTTATCAAGAGGGTCGAATTATGATGTGTTACATGACTAAGACAACACTTATACTTTAATAAGCATATTAGGGTTGAGGTGTAAGTTGAGGGTTTTATATTCCAACAATTTTTCTCATTCATGAGCTAACTTTACGCATTACATTAGACATGTTTTGATTACTGTGTGCTCAATCCCCTATCACTTCTATTTATCATGGTCAAAAGGAAATGTTCAAAATTCCATCATACTTAGTATGTTCACTGTATAATCATTCTTACCATCTAATTATTAGCGATCTGAGGTATAGGATATTAATTTGAGATTTAAGTGAAATTTAACTTTTACCCCTATCTGGCATAAACATGTCCTTAAGGGTAATTCAAGAATACATTTTAAAATATGTTTTGATTGTCAAAGTTACATTTATGATGGTATGATTAGCAAGGCTCGTCTGGAATTCTCAGTTTGGTAGCCTCTACATATGTTTAACATTATTTCTAGGAGTTATCCAAGTTTTACTCATTGTAGATCTTATTAATCCTGATTATGCCTATTAACTAGATCGTACGAGAACTCCACCCCTTAAAAGGCTAAAACTATAACTTAGGGCATAGCCTAGAGGGGGAAAAGGGTGGATCCACTACGTCTTATATATATATATATATATATTTAAAACTAGGTATGTCAGTCTTAGGCCTAGGGTATTAGGCTTGAACATGTCAACCAAGGGCACTTCACTAAAGAGCTTCTCTACTACTCAACTTACTTGTAGTGGTGACTTGGTTCTGAAAATCATCGATGAGATCATAAAAAGAAAATTAAATCTTTTGTACATCTAATTTAATAATGAAAATAAGTTTTAGCGATAAAAGGATTGGCTATGAAGATGAAAAATTGGCGCCAAAATCAAACCAAGAACCAAATCATACACCTTCCACAACCTGACGCATACATTACTATCCTATAACTACTTCCTTCTACAAAAGAGGTCTGATCCTCCTATCACTTAAAAGGTCATATGACTATTCTCTAATATGTAAGTGTGAGAGAGAGAAGAGTTATATTACTCACAACCAATCATAAGCCAAAAACCTACCAAAGCATAACATCCACCATTCCCCATGTCTTTCTTAATCAGAATTCACATTACCTCATCCCTAGTCATAAGAGAAACATGAGGTTACCCAACATGATAGGAAGAGAATTAGGGTTTTCTCAACTGTAGTTCCTTCACATGATAAGGTAATCCATATAACCAAGCTACCCTTCTCAAACCTTACATAAACTAAGTACACTATTAGAGATGAGAGGGGTGATAATTTAAGTATGCTTACTAAAACATATAGCTCCATCAATCAATTATAATACACAAGAATAACAATTCCAATGAGAGTGGAATTTAGCCCTTGAGAGGATGGCATCAGAGCATAAATATCCTAAGATACTCACAATGAGGACAAGGCATGCTATAACATTAGCTGATCTAGTTTAGAATAACGCTTAACATCAAAGGATTCTTAGCCCTAATCTTAAATTAGGATTTTGTATTTTCCATTCATGCATGCTCTGTTCCAAGTGGAAGTATGTTAGGCATGCTAGAACAACATCAAATGGAAGAGGTCTCATGTGATGACTAGGGTTCTCAAAATCTAATTCTCAACCACACTGTGGTTTGGGGGAGTAGAAACCACTAAATTAAGTAGGGATTAAAATCCTATTTGGAAATAATCAAGATTAGGTACATCAACTACCTATAACGGGACATCTAAATACCCAATTAAGGAATAATATAGGATAACTTGAAATGGTCAAGTTACCGACTGCTTTTGGCTCTGATACCATTTTGTAAAGAGTGAGACCTGAAAGGGGATCCACTCAAATGATATAATACAAGAGCCATGTAATAATAAATCAGCAGAAACAAAACTATTACAAAGTTACTTCATTATTCATTTATACAATTGTTCCTCACCATAAAAGGTGATTACAACTAAAACCAGTAGCAAAGGGTAACCCAACCATTCCAAGCTATCCTTAAGTCCATGTCATGTTGGTGATCTTTTGAGCTCTTGTCTTCCAATGTACCTAAACCTGGATGGAAGGAAACACCCAGAACATAGGAAACAAAGTAGAGGTCAGCAAAGGTTGAGTATGTACACATAATAAACTTTGGGCATTATATTGGGGTAAAAGTGCAAAAAGAGATGTTCCCACAAGAAGGGGGCTATTTGCAATTAGGTAAGTTCAAGAGAAATGTAACAAAAGAAATGAGGCATATTAAATTTCAAATTACAAGCATAATAATAAAAGAGTGTCTTGCCATAACAATCATCCATAGATTCACAATAAAACAACAAACATTTGCATGCATTACAATGTAGACTAAATATACCTAAAACATGGCCATAACACCATAAGATCATGGCCTATAAATAAATAAGGGTGGAAATGCACACCCCAGGCGGAAACGCTCGCCCTATATAAGTATGGTTGTACATAAGTACCACTATTCTAGATATTCTAGTCAAACATGTAGTATGCATAAAATAGAGAGGCAAGACTAGTAATTCAGTCAAGTTTTAATAAAAAGGCAATAATAGAAAGTTGGGTACAAGTACACATATGAACAAGGTAGTCCAAAAAAAACCACATGGATTTAATGAGTCAATATCAGGGAATATGAATGTTCAAGAATTTAGATTTCATAAGGAATAACAGTTCAAAAGATGCCTCATTAAAAGAAGGTAGGATTTAGTCAAATAATGCCCAAAATAAAATAGAGAATGTACATACCTTATGATCAGACCTAAATATTCAGTAACACCTCCTAAGAACAGGGTCAGGGTTGTCTCAACCTAGTCATAATATGTGTGCATTCAATTAATATAATTTACATTGAAACCTTTACTTAGAGAATGACCCTACTATAACTTCAAAATCTGGTCGTGAAACCTATCCCATTGAATCAATCAAATTTTTCTAATTTCAAAAATGTATATATATGCATTATTTGGATAAACCAATAATTATTTATGAATTTTACAAGACTAAGCAATTTCCTGAGAATATGAAAATCAATTGTGAAATGACTACTTTGCCCCTAAAAGGAAAAGTGATTTAAACAAGATGTCACACGAACCTGGGGAAAAATGGAAACATGATGTATTGGGGTAAACAGAGTCAAACATGACTCAAAATTCCTATTTTGCCCTTATGGGTGTGACATGAATGTCACATGTGCCAAGGGCGAGACCAGACTTGAACCCCAGGGGTTCATCTCCCTACTTCTTGTGCCAATAGCTCATGCTGGAGCTCAGACCAGTAGCCAACTCCTGCGTCTGGCTTCTTCACGGCTAAGGACCCTATCCACTGGCTCCGGCTTGCCAAGCCAAAGGTAATGTGCCTTAGCACAGGGGCTGGGGTCGCCAATGACTAGGATGAACACACCGTCGAGGAGGCAGAAAAAAGTAGATCAGAAATCGAAATCCATGGCTCGGTTGCCGAGCATAGATCCATACCCCAGTAGCACGATGCGTCCAAACAAACAAGGGGTCACCAGGTAGAAGAGAAGAGGGTTTCATAGGTGGGTATCTGTGAGAGAGTGTAGTAGGGTCAGGGACCTCTAGGTCTGCTCGCGCGACAAAGAAACAAGGGAGCAAGGCAGCGTTTCCTCGACCGAACAAACGGGGCAAAAGAGATGAATGTACAGAAAGAAAGAGCGATTGTCCTAGATGGTTACCTCGGGATGAATTGGGCTGAGCAGGTGTGAACGGCTTCAGCCATCCTCCATTCTCCACAGAACAAGATCATGCTAACGGTAGTGGATCCGGGTTCGAGAAGAGAAATTGAGGACATAGGAGACCTTGTGTGGTTCTGTTGGTGTCAAAGCACCCAAAATACGATGGTGGTACTTACTGAAGATGGACCCACGAGGTCACAATTATGAGGGAGTGGCTGGTAATATTAGGGCTTTTGTACCCAGAGCTCAAGAGGCAGGGATTTAGGGATCATTGGAACCAGCATGGCATGGCAGTTCGAAGGGCGAAGAAATTGTGAGAAGTCGTTGGTAGTGGCGTGAGATCGGCGACCAGGGAGATAGGAACGTTGAACCAGTCGCACGATGGGGAAATCAGGGGAAGGGGACGATAGAGTCCCCCTCCCGATTACCCGACCCAGGAGTAGTCTGCGTGACTCACAAGCAACTAAAGAAATTAGGACTTTATTCCTAAGTCAATGTGACAATGATTGAAATGAAATAAACCATCCTAACTTATATCTTCACTGCTAAACCGCCGTTAAGGGTGCTTATGATATCCGATTAAGCTCAAAATATGTAGGTTA
This sequence comes from Alisma plantago-aquatica, assembly GCA_963693085.1. Taxonomy (NCBI): domain Eukaryota; kingdom Viridiplantae; phylum Streptophyta; class Magnoliopsida; order Alismatales; family Alismataceae; genus Alisma; species Alisma plantago-aquatica. Next base: position 612,215,347 of record OY856411.1, read on the forward strand.
TCTAATTTGGGTGTGAGGAACACGAATTTGGACTTAGATTTGCATTATAATACTATTTGTGTTTCTATCAAGACCTAATACATAAGTCACTAAATTAGGGTTATTATCTTAGCCTAATAGTGAAATAGGGTGAATCCTCTTACATCACTACCACATTATTCACTCTAATATACCACTTTTATTATAGGTCATTAAGTATTGGTTGAGTCTATAGTTTAATAGTATTATCCACTAATTCCCATACTTCAAGTTTTAGGGTTATCATATTCTACTATTTCATGTTCATGTGATTCTAATAACTCAAATAGGGTTATCAGATCCTAATATGGTTAGATCTATGTTAATCGTAGTGAAATATAGATATAAACATGTAGTTTATTGAAAAGGGGAAAAGGGTGATTGGATATCCACATAATCAAATAGGGGTATAGAAGAACGAGAAATTAGTCTATGTGTGTGGGATTGAGTATGTTATAACACATAACCCTAGTCCTCATCTAAACTTTTATCTCAAATCTAGATCTCTAGTTTTGGTTTCCAATATTTTTTAGTTACTTCTTCTATAACCAAGTTTAGAACATAAGAATTTGATTCTTGTCCAGTGGCCATCTACTTATTTGCTATGATACCACATTGTAATGCCCCTCCAAGCACATAAATATCAGCAGAAGCAAACCCCATGTTGTCCATAACAAGAGTCACTCGACTTGAAGGAACATCATAGAAATATGATATACATAGCAATAAGATAAATAAAACATCATGCATTAATTGGAAATATAGATTCATACAATGTTTTTCGAAAGAGAAAACTTATAATATAAATTATCTCATCTTGGAACAAAAATCTAATATATGAAAGGTAGAAGAAATCTAAGGCATAAATATCATCTGAAAACTTGATATTGGATCTACTTAGGTGTAGATGGCACCCACCAGGCTAAACCTTTTGAAACCTTAAGCTATTCCTGAGGTTGATCTTCATATGGCTCTATCCTTGACGTTGTACCAGCGGGCATCACACCCCCAACCATGCATTCAAAATGGAAAACAAGTTAGAATAAGCGACATCGATGATTGTTATAACAAAATAATATCTTGGCAATAAAAGAAAATGAAATTAACTGAATTGTAAATTTGTATTCTCATAAGATGATCATAGCGGTTGATTATAATGTCATCTACTCTTATGCACCAATGGTGTTCATAAGGCATGTAGGCTCAACTGATGTTCCACTTGAACTTATGATTTGCACCTAAGTGTCATTAGCTATGCTTCACTTGAGCTCATGATTTGCACCTCAAGTGCCATTAATAATGTTCCACTTGAGCTCATGATTGCATATGTGTGCCACTATGTTCCATTTGAACTCATAAGGCCCAAGGGTTCAACATTAACATGATGAGGAAAAAAATAATACAAAACCAATTAAATGATTCATCGTTAACTTGGAATAATTAACTTGAACTGATTCCACATGAACATGACATGAATTCTTGAAATAGAACTTGAAAGCATAACCATCATATAATAATAACCTTTAGGGAACATTAATTAAAATATTTCTAGAAATTGAAAACCTAGCTATGCATATAATGTAACTTGACCATCATGATACAAGAATCTTAAAGCGATTGAAAATCATAATTTAATACTCAAAGTGCATGGATCTGCTTACCTAAGCTCGAAGGAGTCCTAGTTGCTTTCTTTGGGTTGATGAAATCCTAATCACGTTGTTGGGGTTAAGAAACCCTAATTACCATGTTCATAATGTATAATTCTCATTAATTTAATCTTAATAGGCATTAGTCCTTAATTTAGGTCCTTTAAGCATACTTGGTCAGAGACAATGGATTTAGGCTTTAAAAAGATTGAAATCAAATAATACTTGAAAAATCCTTTCCAAATCATATTTGTACTTATTTTTCTGACCAGCGGTTCAATTACAATGAATTTCCAAAATTCTAACCAATGAGAAGGTGAGATAAATACATGTAGGCTGTCATCCAAAAACTTAGCCACTATGCTTAGATGGACCAAAGGCTTGCGGACACATGGCCCATACGCCACAACCTACATGTAATAGTGTAAAATAGGTGAGAGGGGCTGTAAGGACTAAAAAGGCCATCATGGCGTGATACAATGATTTATCAAATAGGGGCAAAATTGAAAACAACAACATGTTATCTCCTTTCACAGATCAGAAGTGAAACACAACTTCTTTATAGCAACGGTCCTGAGAAAAACTCAATTCTTTCTCTCATCCTTGAAAACAAAGGGTATAGACAACTTAACCATCCGCAACCGAAACTAATGAGCCCAAATTTGGGTCTAATGTCAGAAAATTTACAACAAACTACCATGAGAACCAGAGGGGGACAGGTCGAGTCTGTGCCCAAAACAGAGAATTGAGTGAAAAAGCAACATATAACCAACCACATAAGTTTGATTCAACCCATGAACCAAATTGAAGATGAAACTTTCAAAATAGAGGGTTGAGCGACAGAAAAGAGGCGGCGGCCAAATCAAACAGGAACCCATATAAGCAAAAAGGGGAAAATCATTATAAGTACCTCGTCGAGGAAAAATCAAGGGAATTAGAAGATCAATGGAGCCCACACAAAACATATCTAAAGTCTTATCTGTGACCCTAAAGCCACCGATCACAACGACTGTCTCCAGTAGGTCAGAAAGGTAGTTGGGGTTGGGCACGAAGTTGTAAAGCACTGGAGGACAAATCAATGATGAATTTTGGTTCCTTGGTGTTCCCTGATGCTTCTTGGGATTGAGTCTTTATAGTAGGTGGCTTTGCTGATTCACAATGGTAGAGTTCATATGGAATAGGGACTCTAGATCGCCAGGGGTCTCCAGGGCACCAAAACCACTGGTGGTTGGGGTCCATCAACTCAGGAGGAGGCGGCGAAGGTGAAGGAGAATTCTTTTGGCTTTGGGACTCAGACAAGAGAGAGATCTACACCTGCGCGGAGGTCTGGTCACAATCGTATGTGTCCAGGGACAGTAGAAGCCGAGTGAGAAAGAAATACTCACGGGTCTAAGAGTCCTAATTGAACTTTGATTGTGTCTGCATGACACATCAAATTAATGGCATCCAATTTTTGGCTAAAGTTCAATATTATGATCATGATTAAGTTCTTTTCTTTCTAATCCAAATTGGAATATCTGGAAACATCCAAAACTACCCAAATTTGGTGTGTTACTTAATTGAACCACGATGAGTCTAGAAATCTTATTAATTTCCTCATTTGACAATCCAAATTAGCTATATTTCTCTTTATAAGATAATCATGACTTAATTTTGTAGAATTATTTCATAAAAAGGTTTGCCATTCATCTTTTAGTAAATGAAATACATTATCAAGTTTGTTTCATTCAAAGATCATAAGGTCAAGTTATGCATAATAAATGGGTCGATTTCATCACAAATTGACTAATTAGGGTTATATCGAATTACAATTTGATTATAATGTAAAATCATGTCTGAATTTTGTGGAAACAAATTGTAAACATTTTAATATGATCTCTTCATAATATTAGGGTTTAGTTGAACATTACGTTTGATTTTTTTAAAGTTAGGGTTTATAATTAGGGGTTATGTTTAAGATTTAAATTTTTGGGATGTTATACATAGATTGGTTGCTTTTGAATAGAATAATGGGAAAATGAAGAGGTAGAAAGGTAGAGTGGAGGAGGTGAGAGATTTTCTTTGATTTATGAGTTCTTGAGGAGGCTACGAGGAGAATAAACAGAGAGGAAGCTAGAGTAGAAATATGTCTAGGATGAGGATATATGGAAAATATGGTGGTAGTGTAGTGTATGGAGAGAGTAATAAGGAGGTTGAGGATGCATGAGAGAAAGCTAGTCATGAAATGGGTAGCCAACTCATCCTTCATCAAGTCGCAACTAGAACGTGTCACAGATAGCCTGGACGGTGAAAGAAAAGTGATTAAAGACATGAAAGGAAGATGGATGGGAAGCATGACATCACATATTCTATTTGATCTCATATGTAGGACATAACTGAGGGGTCTGGAAACAAATCCCAAATGTACCCAAATGGAATAAAGTCATGAGTCAGTTAATCCACTATCAAATAGTTTAGAAAAGTGGGAACCATGTGGTAGTATGTATTGATTTGATCACAATTAAAATAATAATTCTACTAACACGAATGCATGATGTTATATTAAAAGTACATATATATAGTTTTCATATTTGATCTCATAACATGAAGGTTTTATCTATTTCATATGACACAGGCTGAGCTATATTGCATTTTATCAGTAGGAGCAAAACTATTTTCACTCCTTTTTTTTCTACTATATGTTTCTATTGTTTGAATATAACAAAATGACACCAGAAGACATATGTATATTGTGGTAACATTAAGGGCACTACTATATATTGTGATATAATTGTTTGTATAGTTAAATATCTAGTTTTATGTTTTTTGTGGTTTATTGAGTTCTTACTATATATTTGATTTTGTTATGGTTTTATTTGTATCTTTATTTATGTATCATATTAAGTTGTCAATTTAATTAGATTATGATAATCAATTCAACTTAACCTAGGTAGCAAAAGGGCACTCAAGGATATTCACTTGAACTGAAATAAGAATTTAGATAATGTATATATGAATATATATCATATTTATACTATTTTTATTTTCTTTTATGTCTTCCAAAATCTAACACATGTTCTACACCATAAAACAATGTGTAAGTGTTTCATTTCGTTCTAAAGAAGTCATCATTCATATGTTTTATTTCATAATTATAAATGATTTCTTATATGGTGAAACCTCAAGCTACACTACCTTATATAGAGATAAGGATCCATGACTCAATTTGTTTCCCAAATAAAAGCCATATTTATTGGAGATTTATCTCTATTTTCTTATCTTTTTTCTCTCCTCAAAACGTCAAGTTCTTGTATTTTGAAAGTTTCCCACGAAGAATAATTTTTAGCTGATTCATTCATTTTTTAAAGATTGACAGGCCTTTATTACTATCATGTTCATACTTTCCCATCCTAATGTTTGCTGCCAATCTTATACCACCTCTCCTCAATACAATTAGTTTTAGTAAGATAATTTATGTTTACTAAAAGTACCCTGAAGTTGCATCTAAATATGGAAACTTTGTCTTGTAAATTTCCCCCACAACAACTACACACAATGCTTTTACAATCTATTTCTTCCACCGCTTCATATTTCCCATGAGAAAGTACTCCCAAAAATTATTTTTTGCATGTTGTTTGAATTGCCATACAACTTGAAATTTTTGATGTACATGTTACCCTGATGCTTGAGCCAAAGATTAGTCCATAGTCATTTGCATTTAGAGGCGACATTAGGTGTTGGGGATGATTTTGAGTGATCAAACATACTACACAACTTGTACATAAGAGTAAAGAAGTTTTCTTCAAGAAAAGTATCACACACCATGAATCAAATACTCCTAATTTACTTTCCATTTCTGATTTATTATTGGTTCCAATTTATATTCGAAGTTGCATTGTAATTGATTCTCTCTCAATAATTATTTTCTGACATTAAGATATAAATTTTATGTATATTTTTCAATCAATTTCCACTCATCAATCTTGAGTAGGTGAACTTCATTGGTGCCTATAGTCAATGACTTATATACAATCCTACACTCTAGGTGTAAACGGTTACATGCGACAATCAAACAAGTATATTGCTAAAATTAAAATCGGCTAAAACAAAACAGGCCCGTCCTACGGTGTTACCCGTCAGATAATCACGTTCCCTATGCGGTTCTATCACGTGACCTTTAGACAAAATGGATAATAAAAAACCACAAGCCCGGAGAAATAGGCCCACTGGCCACAGGTTGCTAGCTTCCTTCCCCGCCGAGAAAGCGAGGCAGGCTGTCGGTACCAGCCCGACGACAAACAAAGGAAGCGGTGCCAGGCCGGCGCCGGCCACGACCAATTGATGCCTCCTTCCGCTACCTTCGCGGCCCTTTCGGCCCCAACATCGTCCTCTCCTGCTGCCGCCTCTGTGGCGGCCGCTTCACCGCTGCGGCGATTGGTTTGTCCCCCCAGCTTCGTCTCATTTTCACTGGAGAGTAGGACGAAGAGAAGCAGCAGGGGAGGGTGCCGCTGCTGTAGCGCACCTCCCAGGGACTCCGGAGCAGGGGCCTCGGGAAGCGGCGCCAAGCTTCCTAATGCTAACGGCAACCCGGTGTGTAAAATACACCTCATTCTCCATGTTTTTCCTTTCATACCAGATGGAAATGTGTCGGTTCGACGTCAGACAGGCACGGCGAACGATATCAACTACATCTATTCAAAATGTAGGGATGATTTGATAACGAACTGTCTATGTGTCGGGCCTTTCTTTTAATTAAATGTACTGAATAATGAATTCTAGTTGTGCTTGTGTTTGGTGCCCTCTAGACTATGGAATTAGACTGGGGATTGCTACTTTTTGAGTTCAAGGGGAAAACCAGATTGGAGCAAGCAAAACGTACCATGAGTTTCAGCGCATGCAAAACCAGAGAGTTGAAGATCATTCAGCAAAAAGAGGAGAATGACACAAAATGATGACTTTTCAGATGGTTATAGATATAGTTGTGCCAAAACACAATCTGTTATGTATAATGTAGTTGCATTTTTAGTATAATTTAGCTATTTTCTTGAAGTAGAAAAGCAAATGCACACTAAACATACTGTAGTCATGTCTTTTGGTACAACCGAGCAATTTGTTAAAATGGAAAAGCAAATGCAGACTAAGTATATTTCTATCAACGGTCTTAACTGAAAGAAAACTATCATAGGATACATCTTAAATTTAACGGTGTAGCATTATATATATATATAGTTAAGAAAGAAAACTATCATAGGATACATATATATATATATATATATATATATATATATATATATATATATATATATATATATATATATATATATATATATATAGATGTATCCTATGATAGTTTTCTTTCTTAACGATATATATCTATGATAGTTTTCTTTCTTAACTATATATATATATATATATATATATATATATATATATATATATATATATATATATATATATATATATATATATATATATATATATATATATATATATATATATATATATATATATATATATATATATATATATAGTCAGGCTAGAATACACTCGAGTGTACATATCATGCTGTACACCCCAATGATGTTTGCCTATCTAGACCATGTTTTTCCAAAATCTAATCCATTGATCTTCATGGTTACAATTATAATAGCTCACATGCAAAATTTGAGCTCATTTGGATGAGTGTAAGTCACTCATCTAAGGACAACAAAATCGACACACAAAACTAATTTGAAATGCATGATTTTTGCCTCCTTTAGAAGCACGACCTATAAGTGTCCAAATGAGCTGAAATTTGTTTTATAGTATGTTCTTAAGATATTTAAAAAGATCAACGGTTTAGATTTTTCAAAAAGTTATTGCATCTTTAAAAACGACTGAGGTGCACGGTGCCTCCGATACACTCGAGTGTACACTAGCCTGACTCTCTCTCTCTCTATATATAGAGAGAGTCAGGCTAGAATACACTCGAGTGTACAGATCGCATGAATACACTCAAGTGTGTTTTCATATCAAGATTATTTTTTTGCAAAATGTAAACATTGATCTTCATTGTCATACTATAACTAGGCTACATACAAATTTTGAGCCCATTTTGATGAGTGTAAGTCACTCATCCGAGGGCAACAAAATCGACGCACGAAACTAATTTGAAATGCAAAATTTTTGTGATGTTTATAACATGACCTATAAATGTCCAAATGTGTTCAAATTTTGTATATGAGCTATTCACAAGATGTTTAAGAAGATCAACGGATTAGATTTTTGAAAAAAATATTGCATCATGAAAAACTACTTGAGTGTATTCTGCTCCGAACACACTCGAGTGTATTCTATCCTGAGTCTCTCTCTCTCTCTATATATATGACTGGTTGAGATAGTTATTAGCAGAGTTCTGCCAAACTGAGATTTCCAAGTATAACATAGTTTCGCTTTTGGTTTCACTAAAGAAATTTGTTGAGATGGAAAAACTAGCTCAAACTGAACATATGTCAGCCAAAACAAACAGCTGAAAGAAAAATACTGTCGAATACTTCTTCTAACTTAGAACGACACCATTTCTTGGAAAAGTTTGCTAGAGAATAACCATAATTCATGCCTTCATCTTGAAGTCCATGATCAATTGAATTAGACAAGGGAAGTTGTGCAACATTTCTACCAGTTGAATTATAGTATTTGAAGTACTTGCCAGTACGAACCAAGATACTGTTTAAGGAATGAAATAAATCAGGGTTTAACTAAAAAAGTGTCGCCCGGATCTCTTCTATGTGATTTTGTAAATTATGTTTAGCATCTAGCGTGTATACAGTTTATGTTTGTAATTTTGTCATTGCATTCTGATTTCAGGTGAAATCTAGAAAAGACTTTCTTTTGGAATATGTCACCAATGTTCAGCCAGAATTTATGGAATTGTTTGTAAAGAGGGCACCTGGTCAGGTTTGTTACAGAACTTTTTATTGAAATAATGGTACTTTACTATATATATGTCATGTGATAATGCAAGTGAAGTATAATGTTTGTGATGTCACCTGTGAAGGTTGTTGAGGCAATGCGACAGACTGTAACAAATATGATAGGAACTCTGCCACCTCAATTTTTTGCTGTAACTGTTACTACAGTAAGTTGCTAGATGAATTTGTTCTACTTCTCATTTTTCATATCAACCATTTGTAATTATACAAATTAGACAACTTTGTTTAGCAATTGAAATTTATATTGTTAGGTGAAGAAATCAAATACAATGAAAATTCTGTCCTTGGTCTTTTAAGCATTTTAAAAGCTGTGTTTCATGTAATGAAAGAAACAGTAATTCTACTCTTCTTTGTTGTTAAGATATGTAAATGTACTCTCTACTATTTTAATCAGATATGATTTTTTGCTTTATGGATCAGGTTGCTGAAAATCTTGCTCAGCTTATGTATAGTGTTATGATGACGGGATATATGTTTAAAAATGCTCACTTTCGATTGGAACTGCAACAAAGTCTGGAGCAGGCTGCACTTCCAGATCCTCAAGATACAAAGGTGTTGACTCCTTATCCATAAATATATGGCGTAGGAAAACCCATTGCTTCTGCTAAAATAGACCGTGACGTTGTAGTCTAGCTTAGATGCACTCTCAGGAGATCTGTGTTATTCTGCTTTGAAGTTTGATGTTGATTTAAAAAAAAAAAAATTATAGCATGATCTGTTCTTTTAAGCCTCATATGTATGTGGCCAGATAAACTCCTGTAATGAAGTATCTCATTTCTTGTGTGGATGGTGTTGCTTCTTTTTTTTGTTAGAGAAAATATTCAATTCACTACTATAAGTGAGGATGCAAATTAATTGGAAAATGTTTAGAATAGATGCCTATAATTTTTTTAGCTGACCTGTCTTCCCCCATCCTAGTCCTGTGTAACTACTCGGTTGGGGCCACTGGATCAAATAAGAGGGGAAAGATCGTACTATTCCCTAATGAGGTTGCCAGGAATCGTAGATGAGGGAACCTTAGGAGAGCCGACGATATCAGAACACTTGGATAGGTGAACTCCACTGGATTTCACTTGCCCCATGGTTTAAAGCTAATACTTGCTTCGGTCTACAAGAAAAGTTGTCTCTTCAAGACCCTCTTAATATCATCAATAACTCCACTAACAAATAGTGTAGAAGAGCACCTTCTTTTCCATCTCATTATCACTATTGCATCATAGGCACCAAATTCTTACCTCCAATTGAGACATGAGGGACTCACAACCTCTATAAACAATCTTGCATTAAAGATCAAGGATTCCACATTTCTATAAAGTTGGTCTACATCACTTTCATACATCCCAAAGAAAGCACAGTTGTCTTCTTTATGTTTATGAAAGAGTGTATAATATCAACTTTGGCTGGCCAATTGTACTAGGGACTCCACACAAAGACTTTGTATCGTAGAGGAAGATGCTTGTCTTAAATGACCTTGTAACACCAACAAGATACAATGCCCCACCATTTTCGTTACTTTGTTTGCTAAGATCTTAACCCACATGGCTAAGTTTTGGTCACAAGCTTGAGTCGTTGTTTTAAAGACCATGAACGCCATCACACATGCAGTTTTCCGGTTTCAACATAGCATGTCACCCTATGGCACATTTGGTTGGCGGGGTTTTAAAAAATCCTGCATTTTGTCCATCATGCATAAGTCAAATGTTGCATTCTAGAATTCTGGTAAATTGAAATTTTATTTTAAGTTTGCTGGATTTGATAATTCATGATTTATTTATTTACTTGGTCCACCATCTAGCCCAAGGTGAACTTTGGCGTCCAAGATTATTTTAATAGAGACCAAAATGCGGGTTTCCCATTATATCTCAAAACCCCAGGAATGTCACACCAAACATAAAATTATGCAAATGGATTCCAGAATACAATCCAATACAACAAAATCCAAGTAACCAAACTTGCCTAATGCAGGCTTTGTACAAAAATCTAGGCATATTCCATACGTGTCAAGGTGGCCTAAAGTTAGGTGCCTTGGCGCATCGCTAAGGCGACATTTTATATAATGGCTATATGCATTTTGTATACACGTGATTCACCCTTATAATGAACTTTCCCCATTGCATGAATACAATTTATTCTTTTATGTCTAGATATATACATATGTTTTCATCATCATCATCATCATCATCGTCGTCATCATCATCATCTAAGCCTCAGTCCCAACTATGTTGGGGTCGGCTACATGGATGCAGCTCTATCATGGGTCATATTTTGGTCAAAATGTAGAGATTCAAAATCTCTCTTTATAAGATCTTCCCATGTTAATTTAGGCCTTCCTCATCTTCTATTAATTGTGCTTGACTCAATAGCATTGCTTCGCATAGGCGCATTAGTCGGTTTGCATTGCACATGTCCATACCATCTAAGTCGGCCCTCGTGCAACCTGTCCTCAATGCTCGCCACCCCCACTTTATTCCTGATATAGTCATTTCTCAAGCGATCTTTTCTTGTCTTCCCACACATCCATCTCAGCATACGCATTTCAACCATGTTCATCTTGTTGAGACCTTATTTTTTCACCGCCCAACATTCACTCTCATAGAGCATGGCTGGCCGTATACCTGTTCTATAAACTTGCTTTTTAATTTGAGAGGAATCTTCTGATCACATAATACTACAATTTCACTCTTTCATTTCAACCATCCTGCAGTGATCCTGTGCCAAACGTTATTTTGGACATCCCCATCTTTTTGAATAATAGAACCCAAGTAACAAAATTTATCACATTTTTTGGTATATCTACTTTGTCCAACTTGGCTCCACCATTCACTCTGTGAGATTGGCTGAATTTGTAACACATATACTCAGTTTTGCTCCTACTAATCATCTATCCATTTGATTCCAATGCCTTTCTCCAAAGTTCAACTTTATTTTATCCATCTTTAGTTTCATCAATCAATACAATATCATCAACAAATCACATACACCAAGGAATATCATCCTGAACATTCTTTGTCAACTCATACATAACAAGAACAAACATATATGGGCTAAGTGTGGATCCTTAGTGTACCCCAACTGTGATAGGAAAAGTTGGTGTCTCTCTTCCAGGAGTCTTCACACTTGTATACATATGTTTTATAGTTAAATTTTTGTATATACAATTTTTATTGCCACATACACAAATATATACATATAGTTTATCATTATACTTGGATGTATATATATATTATATATGTATGTATATATGTATATTTATATACGTTATGGTTAATCCCTAAAATAATCCACGAACCACGTATAATCATAATCTAAGTGCATTTTATTAATGAATAAAATTGGTATTATGAGTAATATCAAAAAGGGGCTCTAATATAAGTTCGACAATATGAAAATGTATCAATTTTAGACCGGCGTCACCTTTTACGAAATTAAGGATAACATTGCCTTTACATGGCATAGATAGCCAATTTTCTCTGATTTTTGTTTTTTTGTTTATATTTGTAGCTCAATAACTAACATGGGTATTTGAAGTTCCTATGATAAGCAAGAAGGGACTTGGATAGTAAGCGTAAGTATTATGACGATTTACATTGCATGATACTTAATTAGAGTTGAAAAGTCAACATAGAAATTAGGTAATAATATCGATTCTTGATAACAATTATGAAGCAAAATAGTAAATTCAATTACCAAGGGTATTAATTCCTAATAATAACAATGTCGTGCAGCAAACATAGACGAAATACATAAGCTCAACATTAGGACACTTGTAAGTAACATTAATATCAAAATATAGGGTTAGAGATCCATAAAAACACCTAAGGCGACATATGTCTAGGTGTGGGTCAAGGGGCATCCCCTTGGGGAGCCTAGATGCCTAAGCGCTCGCCTTATCAAATATCACATGCTTGAGTTACTGTGCTACTTATGTTATCAATATATGGTGTTTACTTATAACTCCATACGAAGGCTCCACATCTTAGACGATGAAACTTATTTTAATGACCTTTTACTAAGACACCAATCAACTACAACCCCAACAATTGTGATTACTTATCTCGCATTGAACTTGATTGTTATGAACAACTTTTGATCATTAGCGACGTTCATTCAACAATTGTCAAATTGACCACACCTTCATATTCCCCAATTTTCGTGTCATGTATGCATATGTGGCCCTCAATATAGTGTGGCTACATATGTAGGCATTTGCTTTTGCATTTGAGTTACTATGCCTGTTACATATATTTGTGCTATTATTAGTATTTCATGTTTAATGATGTTTGAAAGTATTTATTATTGAGAGAGTGTCTTGACTTAAGGAAAGACTTCCTTTGATGATCTTGACGTCTACACCAAGCCTTGACATCTTTGACATGCGTTTGATGCCTCCAAGAACATATATAGTCAACCCTGAACCGTATATAGTGATCATATATGGTCATTTATCAGATGAACATATATGCAACAACTTATATGGTAATTGGCTTTTGACCGTATATGGTCAAACTTGACGGTATTGCCGCCTATACCAAGTCATAGTCGAATTCGCATGCGAGTTACGAATCTGTTTTGTATAAAAGATCCTCTAACCTTGTCCTGGATACGAGGAAAATCAAGAGACATCAAGTTAAAAGATCTAACAATAGACAAACAGAGGATTTCCCCTAGTACTCTCTAGGCTCTTAGAGCGCCTCTCCAATAAGTGGTTCTTGTACGATTGGCTTTCTTTTGTAAAGGGGAATCGAGTGCTTCTTTATCTCTTTTGTAATCATCCTCAGTAGAATCATCTCTGCCAGTAGGCTCCCAAATTGGGAAGTGGCCATACCACTAATTTGGTCTTTGGTTGCTTGCGTGTTGTCGTTGTTATTCATCGCATACATTATGTTGACTCTTCAGTCTCACTCTTTTGCATCACTGTAACAAGTTCATCGGAGCTTGATGTTTAGGTTTGCCATCCTTATACCCACTAAGTGGTATAAGAGAGAGTACTAATCATTAGATCTCCATCATGACATCGAAGTACAATGATGATGAGTTTGATCGCCTAAAGAACTTTTGTATTTGGCAACTCAAGTGTAAAACCTACCTCACACGAGGAGTCTACAATGTTATTCTTGGTAAGGAGAACTGTAACGTCCCCGATTCAACCACCTGATTTTCTTCCTTCGAAAAATCAAGTAGCTGAAACTGAGCCGTTAATATGGCTCTAAGAATCAAAGCATAAGAGTAAGATAAACAATATTTCATTTCAAAATATTACACTCTTACAAAATGTATTTTTACATTATCTCCTACATCAATCATAAATGATACAGGAGTTTAAAAACTAAGCTTGATCCATCTTTGGTTCTTGACGCCCTTCAAGATCTTTTCAAGATGAGTCTTCCACAAGGAAAGGTCCTACAAATAATAATCTGCTACATGGAATAATATGTCGCAGGCCAAGTGGGGGAGTATGGGTCAGACAAATGTCTAAGTATGGAAAATAGAGATAAGAAACAAGACACTATTAACATAACTACATTCTTAATATATTACTCAAGTATAAAAAATTCAGACCAATATTACAGTCCATCTACTAGTATGATGCATAAGGAATGTGTATGTACGTATATTCATTAAGAATCTATCAGATGACAACTTTATCAAAATGTTAGACTGATACAGTGGAGCATAATCAAAATTATTGGTATATCTCAAATAAAGATAACAAAATGGGAGACCTTATTCCATAAACGAGTTTAATTACAACTCTCAGAGAAGGTGTCAATTCACCTTGGGCAAGTGTCCTGCAACCACACAAACTTGCTTAGCCAAGACTTTAGTCCATTAGGGTTACCAAAACACCTGTAAGTACCCTGATACACCCCCAGCCACTCGTGCACATTGCATGCTCTATACAATGAATCAAATTACCATGTGCAGCCATCGGTCGCCTTTCCAAGATCGGAAGAGGATGCTCTTTGCATAAAATGCCACTTGGAGCATCATTAGTTAGCATGCTTAATCTTTACAGGAGATTATTCCCCATTACTAACATGATCATGCCTGACTCTACATGACCAACCCAAGTGTGGGCCTGAGTATGGTAGAGCATTAGACTCATCCATCCCTGACTCTAAAGGACTTAGATCCGGATCCCAAATGTATTAATCCCCGACCAAGACATGCTGACTCTGTTACCAACACATCTCCCAATATAAGGTTTAGAAATAAAAGGATATCATCAAAGATATACAACTCAATATATTGGCTAGTCAAAGTTAACGAGGTCAAAAGGTAGCCATGAATAAATGAATCAAGTTGAGCATTTCACTATGACACCTAAAATGTAAACTTGTGGGATTGAGGAATTGAATCAGACAAATCTATGGCCAGGAACGTGCAAGAGGTTAGGGAGTCCCCCCGTGCGAACACGGAACCAATTAAATAACCTTTCCTCTTTACTGGCTACAAACATAAGTGAAACATGCTCCTAGTCACCTTAGAAATGTCTGATGGAATTCCACTTTCCAACAATATCACATGACTCAAATAATAGGGAGAAATAAAAGAAATCAAATGAGAACAGAACTAGAATACACAAATGCATGCTTAATAATCATATAGGATCCTAACTTGATGTAAGATCTTAGGATATGGAAAGGAAGTCCATTGATATTCATATCTAGCTTATTAATAAAGTATTTGTATATAGTATATCATTTACCCTTTCGTTACAAAGCATATGCCAAACCATGCAAATCATGCTTTTCATTGATGTTGATATCGTTCATTATGATAAGAATTGAATACCATACTAAACAATATTAAACCATAATAAACCATCCTTTTCATTGGTGTTTATATAAGGGATCATGATAAGGAGTGAAGATTATACTTAACTATACTAAAACCATAATAAACTCTGCTTTTCACTAGTGGTGATACAAGAGATTAAGTCAAGAAGTGAAGATCATACGAAATCATACTTTCAGTCGATGCTTACATAAGAGACTATTATAAGGAGTGAGGACCACAATAAATCATGATACAAAACCCTACTTTTCATTAATGATGACCTAAAAGATTATGTCAAGAGGTGAAAACATCCAAAACCGTACCTCTATATGTACTTGATACATAATTCCACAAGAAGTCCATAGCATCATTAAACATATCCAATCTTGATATATTTGGGCAGCATTCTGTCGCATTTTCCATCACCTCGATCCTGGCTCCTAGCTAAAACGTCTAAGGTTTCTCTCACTAGAGTAGAAGTGGGATGTGTTAAAGCTTCATGATATTTTTGGAATATATAGTATTGGGCTTCTCTTACTATGGTGGAGGGAGGTAGTAGGTTTCTATAAAGAGAGGGTTTGTTGGGAGGTGGTTGCATTCACCAACATAGAGAAAGAGAGAGTGCTTTGTCTAATCTAGAGAGAGATTGGAGGTTTATGGTGAAGGAGATGGGCAAGGAGGAAGAAGGGACGTCCACCTTTGCTTTGGGATAAAGAGGAGATAATTTGTGATGATGGTGGGGTGGATGAGGGCTACTTTTATAGGAATGGTGGAGGGTAGCATGGTCCTAATTGCAAAAAGTATATGGATGACACATGGATATATGCGTGTCATCAAAAGAGAGATTATTTGTAGTTAAGTGACACATAGATGTGTATGTGTCATCTTAAGAGAGAAATTCGTGGCTATATGACACATGGATGCATATGTGTCATCTTAAGATATCTATCAAGGATTAGTTGACACATGGTAGGATATGTGTCAAACATTAGGATGTGCCAGGTTTTTAAGAGGTGAGCATGACACTAAGCTACTTTCTTTACCAAGTAGTGTGTTTGCTCAAGCTACTAACTTGCTACCCAGCTACATGCTTGCCTCCATAAGCAACTTGCTTGTCACCCAGCTACCTGCTTGTGTGCTTACCCACCAATTTTTTTTTCTTCAAAATTTGACAAAAAGTATGACAATTGTATTTTCAATATATAAAAGTTTTTTAATCAATCAAAATAGATTATTTTAATATTAAAATTGAATTCACTAACAAATTCTCAAAGAAGCTTGTTTTAACAACTTATTTTAAAGAAGATGTTTTATATGATATCAGCTGCACAAACTACAGAGGTATCAAGTTGATGAGTCACACAATGAAGCTTTGGAGAGGATTATTGAGCAGAGGCTAAGATCTATAACGCAGATATCAAACAACCAATTTGGTTTCATGCCTGGTAGATCAACAACAGATGCTATTTTTCTGATGAGGCTTATGGAGAAGTATAGGGAAAGAAAAAGAGATCTTCACATGGTTTTTATAGATTTGGAAAAGGCTTATGATCGAGTACCCAGAGAAGTGTTGTGGATGGGTTTGAGGAAAAGGGGTGTGCCAATCCAATACATTGACTTGATTAAAGACATGTATGGTAGCTCTACTGCAAGTGTGAAGACTCCTGGAGGTGAGACACCAACATTTCCCATCACAGTTGGGGTACACCAAGGATCCACACTCAGCCCATATCTGTTCGTTCTCGTTATGGATGAGTTGACAAAGAATGTTCAGGATGATGTTCCTTGTTGTATGTTATTTGCTGATGATATTGTATTGATTGACGATACTAAAAATGGCTTGAATGATAAAGTTGAACTTTGGAGAAAGGCACTTGATTCAAATGGATTGATGATCAGTAGGAGCAAAATTGAGTATATGCATTGCAATTTCAGCCAATCTCGCAGTGTGAATGGTGGAGCCAAGTTGGACGGAGTAGATATACCAAAATGTGATAAATTTCGTTACTTGGGCTCTATCATTCAAACAAATGGCAATGTCCAAAATGACGTCTGTCATAGGATCACTGCAGGATGGTTGAAATGGAGGAGTGCAACTGGAGTATTATGTGATCGGAAGATCCCTCTCAGACTAAAAAGCAAGTTTTATAAAACTGCTATACGGCCAGCCATGCTCTATGCGAGTGAATGTTGGGCGGTGAAGAAACAAGGACTCAATAAGATGAACGTGGCTGAAATGCGTATGTTGAGATGGATGTGTGGGAAGACAAGAAAAGATCGCTTGAGAAATGACTATATCAGGAATGAAGTGGGGGTGGCGAGCATTAGGGACAAGTTGTGCGAGGGTCGACTCAAATGGTATGGACATGTACAACGCAGACCGACTAATGCGCCTATACGAAGCAATACTATTGAGGCAAGCACAATTAATAGAAGAAGAGGAAGACCTCAATTAACATGGGAAGAGCTTATAAAGAGAGATTTTGAATCTCTACATCTCAACCAGAATCTGACCCATGATAGAGCTGAATGGAAAAGAAGATTCCATGTAGCCGACCCCAAGATAGTTGGGATTGAGGCTTAGTTGTTGATGATGATGTTGATGATGTTTTATTTGATCAAAATTCAGAATATTACAAGAACTGGCATCCATGTCCAGCAAACAGTGAGAAATGATTAATTTAAAGGCACGTACATGCATCTTGCTTTTTAGGAGTATCAAGTCCTCTGCAAGGTTGTCCATCTAAAGGCCGCCCTTTGGGATTTAAGTTGAATCTTTTGAACAACAAAAAATCATTAACGAGCTTGTATAGAAGAAGCTTCTGTTCATGCTTTTCATCGAAGAAGGCAATTCTTTGACGACTCCTCTTGACGAGTTCAATCATGACCTTAGACTTTCATTCTTCAGCACAACTCTTCTTCACTTTCAGACGGCATTGAAGGATCTCACAGCTGCAACATGCACATCAAGTTGTTCCGTTCATACGCCATTATGTACATCAGGACAAAAGTTGTTGTGGCTAATTCTGGCCTCTTGTTCTCTTCGGTGTTGATGACGTTCCAGTTGATCATCCATGTTGCGTTCTCATGAGACAGGACAAGAGTTGTTGCAGCTAATTCTGGCCTCTTGTTCCCTCTGGTGTTAACGGTGAGACAGATGGTTGCTTCTTCATCAAATTTCTCTGAAGCTCATTATCTTCTAGCCTGCGCATTTTGTATCTGGAAGGATTCATCCAGAGTTATCTTCACCAAGCTACTTTATTACGTCTTCTCTAAGTTGCATCTGCTACTTCTACGTGTTGAGACGACACTTACCACCTCGTTCAGCGTGTTCGTGCCACGTTATGCACGTCTATAGTCTTCTGTGTTGATTCCAGTTGGCTATACTTGTCAAACAATTTGAAGACACCAATTTTCGTGTCGTGCTATGTCGTGGGATATGTTGATGTGCACTTATTCCACTCACACATACCTCTCTAGTGAAGATGGCGTAGTTGTGATATTTATGATTGTCTGCTTCAGATATTTTCATTCCAAATGCACTCCAAAAGAAAGACCTTCTCTAAAAGCTTGAGCCTTTCCACCTCTCATATCTCTACCATTCTGCTTTATTTTCTAAACTTTATAAAACTTTTTTGTTACACTTGTTGATGGTTCACAGACACATGTTTCTGGCATCAGGAATATTTGCACTCCTGGCAAACTATGATTGTGTTCAGTCCTTTATGTTCCAAAGTTTCCTTTGAATCTGTGATATGTTAGTAGAATTGTGAAGAGCCTATAGTGCTCTATTACTTTTGACCCAGATAGTGTTGTTTTTCAAGATCTGTGCATGATGATGAGGATCGGTTCTGGCCATGAGGGACCAAAGGGGTTATACTACTTGGATACGCCGAAGACAACTGCTCAGTTGACTGCGTCTGTGACAGGCCTCCAATGGCATTATAGACTGGGACATCCATCTACCAAATTGAAGCATTTAATTCCTACTATTTCAGATTTAGTTTTTCATTGTGAAACTTGCCAAATGGGAAAACAAAGTCGTGCTACTTTTAAAAAAAAAACTGTATTGGGTCAAAGCAACCTTTTAATATGGTGCATGTTGATGTTTGGGGTCCCTGTTCTATTCCAAGCATTTATGGATTTGGGTACTTTTTGAGCTTTATTGATGACTTTTCTAGAACTACATGGTTGTTTTTATTAAAAGATTGATCCCACATGCTTGACACTATCACCTCCTTTTTTGCTGAGATCCGTACCCAATTTGACACATCTATCAAAGTTTTTCACACTGATAATGCTCTAGAATTTGTGTAATCGTCTGTCATCCAGTTTTGTGGCAAGCCGGGTATTATTCATCAAACCTCATGTTCATACACACCACAGCAAAACGGGGTTGTGGAGCGCAAGAATTGGCACCTCCTCGAAGTTGCCTGCACCCTTCTTTTTCATTATCATGTGCTCGAAACCTTTTGGCCCTAAGCTATCTTGACTGCCTGTTACCTGATTAATCGCATGCCCTCCTCTATCCTTGGCAATCAGGCACCTTATCAAATACTATACCCCAATGCCCCACTTTTTATTGTGCCTTATATTTTTGGGAGCACTTGCTTTGTCAAAAACATGTGTATAGGTTTGACTAAGCTTGACCCACAGTCTACCAAACGTGTTTTCTTGGGTTACTCTCGAACTCAGAAAGGATACAAGTTATATGATCCCTCTGTAAAGAAATGGTTTGTTAGTGTTGATGTGGTCTTCTTTGAGTATATGCCATACTACTGTACAGTGGGTTTTACTCTGACATTTGATCTGTTGGTTGATACACCTCTGCTTGTATCGGTTGACACTAACCTGCCTCCTTCGGATGTTGCACTTGCTTTGTCCTGGTTTGACTAAGCTTGACCCACAATCTACCAAACGTGTTTTCTTGGGTTACTCTCAAACTCAGAAAGGATACAAGTGATATGATCCCTTTGCAAAGAAATGGCTTATTAGTGTTGATGTGGTCTTCTTTGAGTATATGCCATACTACTCTACAACGGGTTTTACTCTGACATTTGATCTGTTGATTGATACACCTCTGCCTGTATCGGTTGACACTAACCTGCCTCCTTCGGATGTTGCATCATCCCCACCTCTGAAAGTGCATCAACGTCGACCGAGAGCTACAACGCCCTCCATGGCCCCTCCACCACTAATTCCTCAATCCTCACTAGCAAATCCACATCCACCTCGGGTATTTTTTTTATTTAGATGTTCGTATTAGTCTAAGAAAAGGGACCATGTCTTGCACTCAACATCCTATTGGCAATTTCTATTCAACTGCTAACCTAGGCAAAATTTTGCCAATTTTACCTCTGCTTTATATGTTGTATCTATTCCTAAGAATGTTGCTCAGGCTTTACAACATCCTGCATGGCGCCAGGCTATGGAGACTGAATGCAGGCTCTTACTGATTGACATACGTAGAACTTGGTTGATGCGTCTGTTGATTGCTCGCTTGTCGATTGTCGTTGGGTCTTTACTGTGAAGTATCAACCGGATGGCACAATTGAACAATTGAAAGCTCAACTGGTTGCCAAAGGCTATACTCAAACATATAGAGTAGATTATTTTGAGACTCTCTCCTGTTGCACGTCTGAATTATGTTCGTGTTATATCTGTGGTTGCAAATTGTGATTGGCCTCCGTTTCAATTAGACGTTAAAAACGCCTTTTTATATGGTGATCTGCACGAGGATGTATACATGGAGCAATCACCTGGATTTGTTGCTCAGGGGGAGTGCTCCAAAGATTGCATGTTCGCAAAGCTATTTGATGGACTGAAACAGAGTCCTCGTGCCTGGTTTGACAAACTGAGTAGTATTCTTCAGAAATTTAGTTTCGACCGCTCTCATTCTGATCACTCAGTGTTCATTAAGAAAACTTCATCTGGCCTTGTACTTCTAATTGTATATGTTGATGATATAATTTTATCTAGGAGTGATCAAGCAGGCATCCATGCTACAAAAGAGTATATAGTAAAACATTGTCACTAAAGATCTAGGAAAATTAAGATATTTTCTAGGTATCGAAGTTTCTCGCTCTTCCTCTGATATTTGCTTATCTCATAGGAAATATGCCATGGACTTTTTGTCAGAAACAAGAATGCTTGGAGCAAAACCCACCACTACTCCCTTGGATCCTAATACCAACCGGGATGATGATACTTGTCCTCCATACCCAGACAACCAACAATATCACCGATTGGTCGGTAAACTTATATATCTGACAATTACAAGGGTTGATATAACTTTTGCAGTAGATACCTGGATAAACCCAAACAGTGCCACTGGGATGTTGTCATTTTTTGAAATATCTGAAAAATTCCCCTAGAAAAGGTTTATTCTACAGAAATCATGGGCACTGCAAAATCACAGGGTATTCTGATTCAAATTATGCAGGTAGTGGGATAAACTACAAATCTACTTCTGGTTATTGTACCTTTGTGGGAGGTAATTTTGTTACCTGTCCAGCAAGAAACAAACGGTAGTTGCTCGCTCTAGTCTTGAAGCTGAGTATAGAGTTATGACTCATACTACTTGTGAATTGTTACGGGTCTTCTGAAAGAGTTTGATATTTCTGACCCCAATCCTATTCCTATGTATTGTGACAATAAAGTTGCTATATTCGTTGCCAGCAATCCAACATTTCAAGAACGCACTAAACATATTGAGGTGGATTGCCATTTCGTCAGAGACGCTCTCTTGTCTGGCAATATCTCTACTCCATAGACTCACACTTCTGATCAAGTTGCTGACATCTTCACAAAACTTCTTCCCAAGGCCAAATTCACTACCATGGTGGACAAGCCGTACATCATTGATATCTATGCTCCAACTTGAGGGGGGGTATTAGTATATATGCTTTATTGCGTTAAGTTATGTTATTTCTTTTGTTATGGGCTTTAGACTTGTCTTGTCTTTAGCCTTTTTCTTTTATCCCATATTGCTTAGCTCTGTTTACTTGCTTACTCTCTTATCTTATAAAAGAGAGTCCATTGTATTTTGATTAACACATCAAATAAAGATTTCCCATTCTATATTTTCAATGAGAGGTCAGTGGTGGATTGCTTTGAAAAATGATCTTTTTGAAGATGAGATCCTAGATCAATTTAAAAGACATCATATTTTTCATTCAGCAACATGTCGAACATCAAAGTGTAAGTTGTTACCAAGGTTAGAAAATGCATAATATGATGTGGGCATTGCATAGAGCCCATTGTAAAGGGAAGCATATGTAGTTAATAATCCTTCAATCAGAAATTATTTTCCATAATATACCATTTATAAATGCCTTACAACTGAAATAATCAACAAGTTCTAGTTTTTATTATGATGAACATCCAATGCCACCAAACAATAACAAACATTAGTTATATATCATTATATTATTTGCCAGAATGAGTGGTGAGAGACCCAAACAACAAGCCCCAGTGAACCTCTTGTGAAGATGTGGAAGCATGGGATCCACAAGGCAATCAAATACGTATGACGAATAACAATGACTGCAAGCAAGCACTCACAAATACATATTTGTTGCGGGTCAGCCAATTCCCCATTCGGGAGACTACATCCATTAGTGAAGATGCTCCCATTCTTGATAGAAATAGTTCCAGAAGAAAGGATGATCATAGAAGAGAGAGAAAAGAACCTTATCACTTTACACCAAAAAGCCAATTGTAGAAGAATGTTTGGTTGTAAAGGAGCTGAAAGAGGCTAGCAGTCTTAGCGGAAACCCTAGAGTTATCTTCAACTATAGTTTTTGTGAATTGATGTTTCATATTGTCTCCTTGTGTCAAAGACAAAGTTAGAGGGTCTTTTTATAAAAAAGAATTGACGTTTCTTGATGTTTCTTTGTATCCAAGACAAGGTTAGAGGGTCTTTTTTATAAGAAACAAACATGTAGCCCGTGTTCCAATTCGATCGGGACTTGGTCTGGGCCACAATACAGTCAACCTAGACATTAAATCGTCAAAAGCCACTAGCAATGTATGTTGTGATCATATATAATCATCTCATAAATGATTGCATATAATCAGGGATTCACTGTATAAAGATAGATGATAGTATAAGGCTAGATTTTGATCGTGTAAGTGTTTGGACACAACAAAAGCATCTTGAAGTTGTTGAGGCTTTGTGTAGACGTCCTAATCATCAAAGAAATATTTTCTTGAGAGTTTCAGGCACTCGCTGAACAAACTCCACCTTGTCTTCAACTCGGAAACAAGAAGTAAAAAGGCATGTGTTCCCTTCTCCAACATTAGAAATAGAAATAGAAATGCCATCGCTTCTACGCCGAACAGGAGCAAAGCTCAGGTTGAAAAGATTCTAGCCAATTTTGAGCAAAGCTCAAACTTCAGTACCAAAAGAGTCTTTAACATCACGATGTTTAGATTTTTAAACGTATCGGTCTTCTTTATTGGATCTGGCGTTTGGTTGTGAATACAATTTTCCTTATAAAGTGGCACTTGGCGTAAATATGCTTCATTTTCCCATTGAACATTTGATCTTTTTTTGAACTATGGCACTTTGACTCACCATTAACAATTTTTTTTTGTGTTGAGTAGGAAAACCTGGAGCCATGAAGCCTCCTTTGCAAGCTTTTAATGCATCCATGTACTTTGCTTTAGTAGTGGATAGAGCAAATGTACTTTGCAAAGTGATTTTCCAACTGACAATTGTCGATCCAACTGTGAACAAGTAACTTGTGAGAGATCTCCTCTTGTCGAGGTCATATGCATGAGTCCACTTCCCCTGATGTGATGACTTGAGTTCCAAGAAAGACCAAGCAAGTTCTTGAAGTTTCTTGTCAAATATATCATATTCACTTAGGTGTTGTTTGGTAACACATTTCATAAATCATGGATGGCGCACAGTCGGTTGGGTCACCGGACACATTTGACGTGATGGTACAACCGAGACCAGCGATCGCATCAAACAATTATGACAATAAATTTACATACACAAATATGTCGCTGCTAAACTAGAGTTTGGCAAAAGTGTCGGGTTAAATCTTTGGGTTGTCCGCGCATATTGTGTGAACTAAGGAGCCGCAATGCAACGCGCAATGCAGCGTTGGGAGAGGCAATAGGCCTTCTCCCTTTTTATTAATATGTACAAAACATGAATCTTTAATTCAGAAAGTACAGATTGAACCCACTGCAACTCACAACATGCATGTGCCATTGCTCTATACTCAGCTTCCGTGCTAGATCTTGCCACAACATTTTGCTTTTTGCTTTTCCAGGTAATAAGATGGTTTCCCAGAAATGTGCAATATCCAGACATAGACCTCCTGTCATTCAGATTACCAGCCCAATCTACATCTGCATAACCGGTAAGAGAAAGTGTGGATACAGGAGTCTTAGGCCTATAATAGGTGATTCCCTTACCAGGTGCACCTTTCAGATATCTCAGAATACGACAGACTGATGTCCAATGAGACTGTTGTGGTGAGCTCATATGCTGACTCACCATACCTACAGTAAAGGAAATGTCAGGGCGTGTGACTGTCAGATATATCAATTTATCCACAATTTTCCTGTAATATCTTGGATCTGGATAATCAGTATCATCAGTCATCTCTTTCACATGATAGTCCATAGGAGTAGACATAGGCTTGGACTCACTCATACATGTTTCCTGTAGTAAATCCAACACATTTTCTCTAAGACAAATTTGTACCTGCATGAGATCTAAGTACTTCAATGCCCAAAAAGTATCTCAGTTTTCCCAGATCCTTTGTATGAAAGTGCCCCTGCAAGCCTTCTTTCACACGAGATATGCCTGTAGAATCACTGCCAATGATAACTATATCATCAACATGCACAACAATTATAATAGATCCACCAGAAGAACTAGAATAAAATAAGGAGTGATCAGTCACAGAACGAGAAAAGCCCATCTTTAACACAACATCACTAAACTTGTCAAACCAAGCTCTAGGAGATTGTTTCAATCCATAAATGGCTTTCTTCAATCTACACACCTTCTGACACTCCCCCTGAGCAACAAAACCAGGTGGTTGCTCCATGTATACCTCCTCTTGTAGATCACCATGAAGAAAGGCATTCTTGACATCTAGCTGAAATAGAGGCCAGTCAAAGGTAGTAGCCAGAGAAATAAGAATACGTACAGAATTCAGATGAGCCACTGGTGAAAAGGTCTCAAAGAAATCAACCCCATATGTCTGAGTGTACCCCTTTGCCACTAGTCTAGCTTTCAATCTCTCCAAGGAACCATCTGGATGATGTTTTTACTGTAAATACCCATCTGCATCCCACAACATTTTTATCTGGAGGTAAGTCAACAAGTTCCCAGGTGTTGTTCTGTAAAAGAGCAGACATTTCAACAAACATTGCCTGTTTCCAGCCAATATCCTTCATAGCATCAAGATGATTTCTTGGAATGACCACAGAATCAATCCCAAGAGCAAATGAGCGGGCCTACTGAGATAATTTGGACAAACAACACACATTTGCAATAGGATGTCGAATAGTACGGGAACGAGTACCTTTGCGAACAGCAATGGGAACATCAGGATCAGATGGTTCTTCAGGAATCCCTTGAGTAGAGGAAGATGGGGAGGGCTCAGAGACTGGAGTCGCTACCTCCTCTAGATCTTGTCTACCTCGTCTGCTATAAACATGTGGATATTGCTAAATTAGTGGACCATCTGCTGGCTGCTTTTCCTGAATTATAGTATAGTCAGGAATGATAGGTGGCACTCTCTCACTCTGATGTGGTGGTGTCACTCTCTCACTGATATCTGATGGTGTCACTCTCTCACATAATTGCTCCCCTTACTGGGAACACTAGAGAAATATGGAGTAGATTCATGAAATGTCACATCCCTAGACACAAACATACGACGGAGACTTGGACAATAACACTTGTACCCTTTGCTAGTATTGGAGTAACCAAGAAAGAGAGTCCTAATTGACCTAGGAGATAACTTATCAGCCTTAGGATCAAAGTTGTGGACAAAGGAGATACAACGAAACACTAAGGAGAACAAGGAAAGGTTGATCTTTGAGACATAAGACAGAGAATGGGGTACGTCCTTAGAGCACAAAAGATGGTTGCCTGTTGATAAGGAAACAAGCAGTAAGTAAGGCGTCAGACCAAAATCAGCCATAGCATTTTGAACATACTCCATGGCATTATCAGATTGAAGAACTTTAATATTGTAATCAAATCGAACTTTTATTTCTTGATGAAAATGTTTGATAGTGGATAGCACAGACTCTCGACTTTTCAACAAATAAATCCATGTCATACGCGAGAAATCATCCACAAAAGAAATAAAATAATGAAAACCATTATAGCTATGGTCTTTTACAGGACCCCAAACATCACTGTGGACCAACTCAAAAGGACAAGATGCTCGTTTATTGACACGACCGGGGTAAGACATCCTATGATATTTCCCCAGTTGACATGAGTGACACTCTAGAGACGACACTTGAGGCAACTCCGGTTCTAACTTCCCCAGGCTCTCTAACGAGGGATGTCCATATCTGTAGTACCACAGTATGGGAGAGCCACTCAACAGGACAGCTGGAGCAGGAGCAGATACTTGGCGAGGCAAACTGTCCTAGGCCTTCCACCAATCGTCCTCATACTCTTGAGATCATGTAATACAAAACAAGAAGGTCTAAAAGTTACCGTACATTTCACAATATCAATCAATTTAGCAACAGATAGAAGATTAAAAGGAAATGCAGGCATATAATGTACGGATTTCAGATCAACTTTAGGAGTCAGAGAAACAGATCCATTGGCTAACACTCTCCTCACGGAACCATCTGCTATTGTTACAGATTTGTGAGGAATATGTGAGTCAACGGAATGGAGTAGTCTCCTCATACTAGTCATATGTTGTGATGCTCCAGAGTCAACGACCCATGATGAAGTAGAACCAGAAGCCAATAAAGAAGTAGCCTGATTACCAGTGGTGGATGCCAAGTTGGCTGAAGACGATGATCCCAAATTCAGATGCTGGATAGCCAGAATAAATCTATCATATTCCTCCTTGGTGATTGTGATGCCAGAAGAACCAGAACTCGAAGCAGGAGGCTCAGTAGACTCAGTAGTAGTAGCATAGTTTGCTGCTCCCACAGGTGGTGCAGCAGGTCTACCATGCTTCTTCCAACACTTCTCAACTGTGTGTCTAGGTTTGTCACAAAAAGTGCACTTAGGGCGAGTGCCATGTCCTCGGCCCATACCAGTCCATCCTCCTCTCACCGCAGCAACTACAGAAGCATGGGAATCTCCAGGAGATGAGACTGTTGTGGGATCAACAGGTTCAAAATTTGCCTGTAAAATCCTTGAGTAAGCCTCTTCCAAGCTAGGAAGTTTGTCAGAAGCTAGAATGACATTACGGGTTAAACTGCACAAAGAACTCAGACCAGACAAGAATTTTGTTGTAATCAAGTCATTTCCGTCTTTGACTTGCTCATGAACAGTCACTGGATGATAGAAGCTCAGCTCTTGTGCAATACCTTAGATCACTCCAAAGTATTCTTCTAAAGGTATGTCTCCTTGTCGTTTTGCAAAGAGGCAGTCATATATCATGAACTGATGAAGCACATTCTTCTCTTGAGAATAATGTTTCTTTACTGCATCCCAGATCTCTTTGGCAGTAGTGTAGAACATGAACCTCGAGGCAATCCCAGGTTTCATGCTCCCCCACAGCTAGGTCTTGACCAGATTATTATGGTGCTTCCATTCAGCATAGCCTTTGTCAGTAGACGCCGGAGGATCACAATCAACGTGTCTCGCCCTGTCGCGTGACTCCAACACTGTATGGACAACATTCATCCATAAGAGATAATTCTTCCCGTTCAGCTTGATGGAGGGGATAGGTGACATCTCATTGTAGATGGTAGATGCCTTGGTGTCCTCCATGATTTAACGAGAAGAAGAGTGACGGATTGATACACGTCACAGGAAGATTTGAGTGACGGAGAGATACATGTCACGTCACGGAATCAGATGTGTATCTAACACATCCACAACCCCCAACGGAAATTCCCTAATCACACATGGAGGAGATGTGATTAAGAATTTCCTACGTACCGACGGACCATTTGGTTTGGGATTTAAAAATCCATTAGATCAACCGAGGGACCCGACGATCCGGAGAGAGAGAGAGAAGGGCTATGGGCCTATGGCTACTGCACCTGCCCCGGGCGGTGGCTGTTATGCCTGCCTTGGGTCGACGGCGTTGTCCTCCCTTGGGCCGGCAGCGCAGCGCGCCTGAGGTGGTTGGCGGCTAGTGGTGCCGACGACGCCTGTTGTGGCCGCTGCTGGCCGACGGTGGCTGACCGGCGGTTGCTAGCTGCCTCGCGGCGCTGTTAGGTGGTTGTCGGCAACTGCCCTGGGGACTGCTGGCGACTGGGTAGGGTTAGGACCTTTGCTCTGATACTATGTGAACTGAGGAGCCGCAATGCAACGTGCAATGCAGTGTTGGGAGAGGCAATAGGCCTTCTCCCTTTTTATTAATATGAGAATTGGAGAATTTACATAGAGGTCCAGCAGGATATATAAGTTACAAAATAGAATAAATAGTTCAATATATGAAATATATTAACATATTGATCGTTGCCCGACTGCAAAGCATCGTGATTTACGTTGCCTTAATAGTTTCCCAATGTGTCTTGCCAAAATGAGCCATGCAGCGACTAACCACATTGATTGTGTAAGCGATGTCTGGTCTTACGTAAATCATAGCACTACATAGGGCACAGAAGTAAGGTACATGTGCAATCTCTCTCTCTTTTCCATCAGATCATGAAATTACAATGTTGATAACCTGATGTGGGCAAGCAATGGAGTTGAAACAAGCTTCGCATTTTACATGCTAAACTTGTGAAGAACTTTCTTAATATGTTTATATTGCATTAGGATTAGTATCCTATCCTTTTGGTCGTTATGAAACTCCATGCCCGAAATCTTCTTCACTTTGCTAAGGTATTTAATCTCAAACACTCCACCTAGAATAGATTTCACGTTGGCAATTTTATATGCATGTATAGCAGCAATGAGCATATCATCCACATATAGTACAAGGTAAACAAACAAAGGAATTGTCATCTAGTTCTATGAAGTAGGCATAAACATTGTAGCTAACTTGGAAAACATGGCGCATCACGAAGTAATCAAATCTCATATACAATGCCTAGGAGATTACTTCAACCCAAAGAGACTGTCATAAGCAAGCACAAATGGTTCTACCTATCTTTAAAACACTATGTGTTGCATGTAGATCTTTTCTTTCTAGATCACCATGTGGAAATGTTGTTTTCACATCAAGTTGTTGCAATTCTAGGTCGTTGATGGCTACCAATGAAAGATCGCCCATATTAAATTGTGCTTAGTATGACGGGTGAGGAGTTCTTTATAATCGATGCCTTCAACCAAACTGTAGCTTTTTGCAACAAGGTGTACCTTGTTTCCATCGCCTTCTCTCTTTTTGTAGACCTACTTGCAGCCCACTACTTTCTTTCTTGTGAAGGTACCGCCAACTCCCGAGACTAGTTTTGTAAAGAGACTCCATTTCTTCCTTCATTGACCTATGAAGGCATCACAGAAATAAGAGGATTCATCACTAAAATCCACATTAGCGGTGTTGGAAAGGGCATAAGTAACTATAAAAGCATCAAAGTCGCAACATTGGAGTGGCAATTTGTTGCATTTAGCTTTGGTTACGCTTAAAAGCCTCTGGTGTCTCCTCTTTATCTTCAGTAGGAACAAATTAATTGGCATAGAAGATGGACCTTGTTCATCAACTTGTGAGCCACCATCATCTTTGATCCTCAGCAGTTCTGGAACATCCTACAAAAAACTAGTAGCATAAAGCTATTCATGCCTTCCACAGTAGACACCATGGTAAATTCATTACAAGTAACATAGTGCTCTACCAAGACACATGTTGAACTAAGATCCCTGCACCAGAGTGTCCTTTCACGGGCAGAAGAATAACCAAGGAATACGCAATTAAATAGCTCTAGATTTCAATTTGCAAGTATCAGATCAAGCATATGTAGGGCTACCAAATATGTTTTGAATAATCAATTGGTTTGCCAAACCATCTTCAAGAGTCTTGGAAGTTAGCAGAAGATGATGGAATGCAGTTCGCCAGATAATAAGAAGTGGACATAACTTCAATCTAGAGGATTTGTCCAAGCCCACATTTGTAAACATGCATTGGGCCCTTGTTCAACAATATTTTGTTCCTTCTTTCTGCAACACCATTCAGTTATGGCGTATGACGCGTTGTGCGGTGTCTTATGATGCCATGATCACTACATAAATTGTTGAATTTTTTTAACAAAACTACAAGTCGTTATCACACCGTAGGGTCTTTTATGCCCTTACAGATTTGATGATCCACAAGAGCCATCCACTGCTTTAATGTTGAAAACAACTCATTCTAGCTCTTAACAAAATAAACCCAGACCGTCCTTTTGCAATCATCAATGAAGGTCACCATGTATTCCGCACCACCTTTAGAAGGAATGCGAGAATGGTCCCATAGATACAAGTGAACATAACTTAGAGGATCTTTACAAGAGTGAATTGCCATGTCAAATCTATTGTTGTTTGGCCTTCCTCAAATTTAGCTTGTCAATGATTTTGCCACACAACCACTCCTCTTGCTCAGAAGCATCATCCCTTTCTAAGAAATTCAACTCAAACGCTTATGCCAAGGCCTTGTTATGTCTTTAGATGAGGTTTTAGCCTTTATGGAGCTTGAGATAGTAGAACCTTGTAATATAGTTTGTGTGATTTCTCACAGTGTTCATGAGAACCCGCCTTTTGAGGATTTCCATACATTGGTTCTCACTCAAGAACCAACATTCCTCATCTTTGTGTGTGTATGTCGAGGTGAGATTCTTTTTCAACCCGACAACAAGTCAGACGTTCGTCAATGTCCTGACTTCACGATCAAACATCTTAAGCTCCATAGTGCCAATACCAATCGTCTTGCATAGACATTCCATCGACCGTAGGGATCCATCTACCTTGATGAGCTCGTAGGTGTGGAAAAAGTTTCTATGTTCCATCATGTGGTAAGTGGACACAGAATGAGAACTCAATCCTTCTTGTAATCAAAGGACCATGATGAATGAGTAGTCATCATCTTCAGAATCTCAACCGTTGTGATCCATATTCGCAATTGTAATATCTTTGGAAGTCTCATGCTTTTGTTTGTTTTGCAACTTGTACATTCATCCAAGGTAAGACGTATTTTCTTGTAGTAATTGCACCTCTTTTATTGACATGACTTTTGACTTGTTGTCTTTTTTTTTAAACCTTCAGAGTCTTTGTCGTGTGGACACTCCCTTCCTCTAGTGGCTAATGCTTCACTGCAACTTTGTCAAAGTACGACCCTTCTCTAACTTCTCCCAAGACATTAAGTCCATTTTGACTTCTTCAAGTAAGAGTCTTCAACTCTCAAAAGATCATCAGATCTTATAAAAAATGGGAGCATGAAAAATTATCATCACACTCATCTCTTGTCTCTCTCCTCATATGCTCTCTCATGTTCTCCTCATACCCTCTCCATCTTTCTCTCTCCTCTATATCCCCCACAGACCAAATACGACGAGAGTGAGTAGATGGTGTCGAAAAGGGACATGTAACCCCCCACACATGGAAAGACGCACACATGATGGGTGGGAGGGTGCGTAAGAAAAAGTGTAAAACATAAATACTATCGGAATGTAAACTCGATAGAAAGAGTACTACCAGAATGGAACTTTGTAGAAAGAGGAGCACGACCGAAATGGAACTCGACAGGAAAAGGAGTAGCACTACCAGAATGGATCTCGGCAGGAAAACTGATAATCGAAATCAATATGCAAAACAACCTGATTATGAGATCCGGATAGAGAAATTAAATGGATCTATTCTTGACCTGAAAAGGAGGGGTGTGAGGGCAGAGCCCCCACACTTTTTTTTCCAGGCGAGGTAAAAAATAACAGGATCCGATTATCATCAAGTATTGGATAAGAGATAGACCTTTGGAGGACGTCATAACTGGAAGTAGACTGACTGCTTTTGACACGTGTTTGTGTCTTGACTTGCCGTGTAGATTGTCGGGGGTGAGAAGCAGACTCCCGATGACACGTCGTGTGAGATTGCTGACACGCTGTGTAGCTCCTTCGCTCGAAAAATGACTGAATCCTTGCAACACGCCGTGTGGAGATCCAACACGCCGTAGGATGTCGGATGTGTAAACCAGATCTCCGCCGACACACCGTGTAACTTGCGATCTGCGCAAACTGGAGATGACAGACTTCCGTTGACACGCTGTGTGATTGCGATCTGGATGAATTTGTGCTGCCAAGTGGATTCTGGACTGCTACACGCTGTGTTTGTTGGTCAACACGCCGTGTAGGATGCCGTTGGAGCATGATAAGACGGGAATTAGCGCAGTGAAGGAGACAAATAACTCCAGGAATTAGCAGCATGGATCGACGGGAATTAGCGCCGTCTTTCTTACTCATGTAGATCATGTGAACATGAAAAGTGGAGGCTCCTTGCTTGACCACGACCGGATCGAGACAGGAATTAACGATGTCCAAGGTCCCGAGAAGTGGTGTAGTAGTAGAGTGATGGATGGACGTCGGCTGGGCAAAAGGCGATGAACATAGTGGCGGTTGTTGGAGACGATTGCTGGAGCAGAAGGCAGATCTGAGTTGGCATGGCTGCTTCAATGGCGACAACTACGTACGGAGCTGCGTGATGAACTCAGGGAAAGTGACTCCTTGACGCAACGATGATGACCACGAGGGGAACTCGGTGGCTGCTTTGACTGTGTTAAAAATGATAGACGATCGGAAATGATGGCCCCAACGCATATATAGAGATCTATGTGGAAGTGGAGGATGATGAGACCATGGTGGCCAGGAAGTGCCTGACGGGCGGCCGGCCTAAGCGATGGAAACGGCGGCTGCCCGCAAGCGGGCGCTCTCGCTGTTGCTCTCTATAGGAAAGAGAGGCGGCGGCTAGGGCAGCATGAGTGTGGAGTGAGGAAAGGAAGCGGGAGGCGGCGACTAGGGTTAGATCCAATGTATTAAAAAATAGGAAGCGGGAGGCGTGCGGACGGGACCTTGTAGCCGCTCAAGCGGCAGGCGGGCGCTTAAGCGGGCGATTTTTGAAAAAGCGGATGCTTAAACTCTTATATATTTATATACAAAATTACATGTATGTGTATATAAAAAATATATTTCTAAGGAAATCAGTAATACTAACCAGTAGTATCAATTACTAATGAACGAAATCTGCAAGAATATTAGTAAAATCAGTAAAACCATTAGAAGTATAATAGAGTAATATGATATTTACTTGGATATATTACAGCAGTACCCTATTATATACAGCTTACATACAAAGTTTGCATTCTAAAGTAGGACTAGATATATCATAGAACATTTAATGTATACAAGCTTCATATATTATACTCAATACTACTTGGATTATATAATTAAATAACATTACATGCTTACAACAACATTTTTGTAAAAAAGCGGGGAAAAAGCAGGTGAAGCGGGAAAAAAGCGGGCGTTTTTTGAAAACCCGCTCAAGCGGGCGCTTAAGGGCGATATTAGGCGGATGGGCTTTGCTGCCCGCTTAAGCGGCCAAGCGGCCGTTTTTTAATTCACTGGTTAGATCCCCAGGGCACGTTCTGATACCATGTTGACAAGTGTGTGGGACACTGTAGTCGTTGTTCTATTGATATATACACCCTGTCCTATATATATAGGAGAGAAGGAAATTACAAGGAAGTGGATGAAACCCTAATGGGCCAGGGCAAACATGCCCATGTACATAATAGACTAATTAACCTATTAACTAAATAGACTAATACCTCTAACAGTTCAAAATGCAAAACTATGTCATTTTGATGAAATTTTGACAAAGTTCGGATTGATTTGTTGACCACCCTTGGAATTTCTGTTGAAATCTGACCTTATTGAAAAACTAGCCAAATCTATTTACCCTCATTGAAATGGAAAATTTTACAGAAATTTTGACGATTTCATAGAGAATGTAGTTACAGCAGGATATGGAACATCCGGATTCAAGGAGGATATGGGTAAAACCATATCTGCACCTTCAAATCCAGATTCAAATACAGAAATCTTGGTCAGATCTTATTTATCTATGTTTCAAAATAATGAATCCACATCAGTTCTAGTTATTAATATCTGTCTGGGAGGGGAAGGGGTGTGGGGAAGGATGTCTTCGCCTCACAAATCCTGACTGCCATGATGCTTTTAGCCCAGATGGCAAAAGGAAACCTGCTCTGGAGTCTCCCTGGGCAGGTACAGAGCCTGGGATGGATCAACAATTGGTATCTGGGTCTATGAAGAAAGCACTGGAACAGTTGATGCAAAGCCACGCCCTACTGCAAAAACCCACTGCCGCCTCTAATGTGGCAGTCGCCTTGAACTACTCTGACGTAGTTCTTGTGTGGTGTGCTAGGTTCTAATCTTGTCTGGCTCTCCATTGTGAGCTATATAAGATTTTTTCCAGATTTTGGTTCTTAAGTAATCTGAATTTAAACGATCTCAATAACTTTGGAGGCCTCGACTTGACCGTAAAATTCTGCAGGTCTTGCACATTTATTGAAAGGTTATACTGCAACTTTAGCCATTAATACCTCTTTGATTGAGATATTTGTAACAAGAAGTGATATAGCTATAATACTTTATGGGAGGACAATCATCTCTATTAGGGTGTCATCGTTTTAAGGTTGTTAACTTGTTATTTTATGCAGCTACTGCTTAATGCATGTCTAGGTAGTGCTTGTGAGATTTATTATACCCCTCAAAACTTAAAACTAAATGACATTCTCTGTTATCATTGAAGGATGTGCCAGATTATGCACCTGGTACACAGAAAAAAGTTAGCGGTGAAGTCATCAGATGGAATAAAGTCTCTGGTCCTGAGAAAATCGATGCAGTGAAGTATATTGAATATCTCGAAGCAGAAATCGAAGAGTTAAATCGTCAAGTAGTTAGAAAGTCAGCAAATGGCCAAAATGAACTCCTGGAGTTTCTCAAGACGTTAGAGCCCCAAAACATTCAGGTAGCTAAGCTATCTCCCTTTATGGTAAAATGTCATGCTGCTTATATTCACTTCGAAATGTGGCACCCTTTTGACATGGTGCGTGCCCAGAAAACAGGCAGCAATATCAATGTATTAAATGAAAAATGACAGCTTCGTTCTTCTTAAAAATGTAACTGAACACAGCTTCACATTATTCCATTGAAGTTGGAGTTAGAAGTCAAAAGTATATCTTCTGATTACATCTTTATTGGTTGCTTATTTTATTTTCATACTTTGGAAATATCAATTTGGTGATGCTATAGGCTGAGAAAGAATTACATTGTGGTTTACCATCTCTTTTCTCAGATCAACCCCCACTAAAAAAATGATGGTGCTTAGTATGCTTTAATACGTGTTACTGTATTTGTGCTTCTGCTTTCAATAATTTCCTTATCTATGAATACACTAGTATCTTGACGAGGTGATTGTTATAGATCTCAATTGCGCATTGGAGATAGTGACAAGAATCTGAAGCATGATGATTAATGTAATGGTGGCAAGGTGCTATGCTGACCACCTTGGTACTATGGTGCACATAGGAACCTTAGATATTTATTCTTAGGCCGTATTCCTTATTACACACACTTCTTTTTTGCGGTCATATCGAGTATCCCACATATGATATATTTTTAATGTTATATACATAGATATGTCTATCGCCAAAACAAGCTCTAAACAATATATAAACATAACCGAAGTGCATATCTACTAAATTCTAATTAGCACTACTGGCTTGAACAAGAAAAAAGACAATTCTAAAAGATATAAGAGATAGATAAACAATTATGACATTGAAATTTAATGACATAATCTCAAGTATTCATCAATTGTATGAGTTTACATTCCTTCATGTAATCTCTACCTCTACGGGTAAATATTTTACCAGTGAAGTATTTAACCTTTATAAGTCACATGTACTAAGTATATTGAATTTTTTTGATCTGCATGAGGGGTAGTAGTTAAGGTAAATGATCTCTGATAGTGCAATTGAAGTGCTAATAAGGTTAACACAGATTTCACATTATGTACATGGCCATTTTGTGTCTCTCTCTCCTCTATCTATCTGTCTGTCTGTCTATCCCTCTATTTGTCTGTCTGTCTGTCTCTCTGTCTCTTTGTCTGCCTATCTATTTGTCTTTCTGTCTGTCTGTCTATCTGTTTGTTTGTCTGTCTTGTCTCTATATATATTATGGTTACTAGGTATTTGGAGTTCCAATGATATGCATGAGGGGCCCCAATGTAAGAACTATGAATCTTACCTAGCACTTATTATGGTTACTAGGTATTTGGAGTTCCTATGATATGCATGAGGGCCCCAATGTAAGAACTATGAATCTTACCTAGTACTTTTTGACCCTAGTAAGTATAAATAGTAAGTTCAAGGTGCAATCAAATAAGAAAATAAGAAAATACACATCAAGGCTATTAGTCCCTTATTAATGGCAGTAAACAAATAACATAGACCAAAATATTTACCTTGAACATTAAGATTCTATAAAAGAAAAATTGATGCCAATTATACGCTTAAGGATCACAAAAACAACCCAAATCAAATAATTCATCGAGGCGCAACCACACATATCAAGACCTTGGCGGTAGCCTGCCATGGTTGGGTGCCTGGCTTGATTGGGGCACCTGTGCGCTGACCTATTTTTTCATTTTTTGCATTCCTATATATAATATATAACATATATTACATATATAAGGTATTTCTGTGTACATTTTATGTTCTACACCATTAATAATAAAGTAAGAGTCCGGGTCATGCTGGACATTGCCAAGCCCCTTAAACGGGTGTTGAGGATTAAGGGGAGCCATAATAACCTCATGACTTTGGAGGTAAAATACGAAAGGCTTGCAAACTTCTGTTACCATTGTGGGCGGCTAGGTCATGTAGAAAAAGACTGCGCCGCGAGAGAGGAAGAAGATGAACGGGGATTGCAGTGGGGAGCATGGATGAAGGCGTCACCCAGGAAACCGAGAATCACACTGCACGAGGAGGTCCATGGCAATACTAGAGCAAAGAAAAGTATTCAGTTAGACCAGACCGGTGACGGACGCAACGAGTGCGGCATCGTCGGCAAACAGACCCTCAACCGCATGCAAAGCGGAAAGAGGCAACGATGAAACTGAAGGGGAAAGGGCAGATATACAGAAAAAGAAACATATCAATAACATCAGACAAAGTTAGTGATGAGTCAGTCGTCAATCTAGAGGACTGGTTTCCTGAGAAGCAAAAAATGACGGACGAGCAAGGGGAAGCAAGGGGAAGCAAAGACGAGGGGACCCAACCGCAAACGTTGGTCAGGGAATCAAGAGCCGAAGTCCTGAACTAACGAAAGCAACACAAAGGGGGAAAATAAAACACAGCACGACGGACATGCTGGCATGGGGGGGCGAAGGTTGGAGGAACGTGGAGGTGAAAGGGAAGGAGGAACAATAACAAATGGAGAATCTATGCATCATGGTATGAGAGGGAGTCAAGGAGGCCAAAGCACTCACATCAACGAAGGAAGTGGAGCAGATATACACAGGGTCAGAACAAGGGCACAAAGAGAAGAAGCTCTAAGGAAAAAAGAAATGAAGAAAGCGAAGAGAGATCCAAAGAAAAAGAAAGAACCACCGTGGGTTTACAAGATGAGCAGAGCCCAACGACTGGGAATAAAAGAGTCAGAGGTAATCTGGGAAGCAACCACAGGAAAAAGAGACAGACAAGCAGAATCATGTGATATGGAGACTGATGAAGCTGACTTTTTTGAGGCAGTCAGGAAAAAGGCAAGAAACACTGAGAAAGATCCTCTCAAAGACGGGGCTGATACAGTCAAAGTAGCGGAGGCTGGGATGGTCCAGTCCCGCGAAGAGCCATGAAAATCAAAAGCTGGAACTGTCAGGGACTGACCCGCCCTGACAGGTGAATGCCCTTCGGTCTTGGTGCTGGAGGGAGGGACCAAGCATAGTTTTCCTTGTGGAGACTATGATTTCTAGTGCTGATTTAGAAGTTGTCAAGAGGAAATGCGGCTTTACGCAAGGCATCTGCATAGGAAGTGAGGGAAGAGCAGGTGGTTTGGGCTTATGGTGGAGAGATGTGGACCTTAAAATTATCTCTTATTCACAACGCCATTGTAGTGGAGAGGTTACTGAAACGGGAACAGTTGATCCCTGGAGGATGATTGGTATCTACGAATGGGCAGACCAACATCAAAAATACAAGACATGGAATTTGTTAAGAGATCTGAAATCTGAATCAAACCTACCAACACTATTTTTTGGAGACTTTAATGAGATCACGTCGAATTCAGAAAAGTAGGGAGGCCCCCCAAAACCATTGAGGTACATACATGATTTTTGAGATGTGATTGATGACTGTGATCTCACGGACCCGGGCTACAGTGGCAGCAAATTCACTTGGCAGAGAGGTTGGACACCGGATACCTTCATTCAGGAGAGACTTGACAGAGCTTTGGCATGCCCAAACTGGACTTCAAAATTCCTTCAAGCCAGAGTTATACACCTCCCCAAATATGAATCGGATCACGTCCCTATTGTCATAAACACAGAACAAAGGAAGGAGAAGAAAAGAAGACAACATTTTTTCTTCTTTGAGCCTATTTTTTTGGAAGAGGAAAGATGCGAGCAGATCATCAAGGAAGTGTGGGATGAAATTCGAGCTTCAGGTTTAGAATCCAAGATGGAACGATGTGGAAGCAAGCTAATGAAGTGGGCAAAGGAAAAATTTGGACAGGCAAAAAAGAAAATCAAGGAACTAGAAGGACAACTGGGGGAGGCTCAACTCCAACCATCGGACAGAGGAAACCTGGAGAGATGCACAGATTTAGCTGCGGAGTTACAAAGATGGCACAGGCGGGATGAGGCCTTTTGGCACGCTAGGGCCAGGGTCAATGAGATGAAAGCGGGTGACAAGAATACAGCTTATTTCCATCACAAAGCATCTCAAAGAAGGAGAAGGAACAATATTGAAGGCTTATACAATACAGAGGGGCAGTGGTTGACAGATGAAGAGGAGATTGAAAGGATCATCTTAAATTTCTTCCAAAACCTTTTTCGATCATCCAACCCGTCAGGTTGGGAGGAGGCTACGCAGGGGTTGACGACCAAGATTGGAGAGGAAGAAAAAGTTCTTTTAGAGAGAGAGATCACCACGGAGGAAATAAAAAAAGCCTTGAATAATATGCATCCTAACGAAGCTCCAGGGCCGGATGGTATGAAGGCTCTCTTCTTCCAGAAGTACTGGCACATTGTTGGGGGGGATGTGGCCAACTACATCAAGGGGTGGTGGAAGTCTGACAGAAGTATTGCTAAAGTAAACTCTACGTTAGTGGTGATGATTCCAAAAGTACAAAAGCCTACTGAAATTGATGAATTTCGTCCCATCAGCCTGTGCAATATTGTCTACAAAATAGCCTCAAAAGTAGTGGCTAACAGAATGAGACCGATTATGGACAAGATTGTCTCTGAGCAACAAAGTGCTTTCATCCCGGGCAGGCTCATTACAGATAATGCTCTTATTGCATATGAACTATTTCACACTATGAAGGGCAACAAGGGGAGAAAGAAAGGGCATATTGCTTTGAAGCTGGATATGTCTAAGGCGTATGACAGAGTAGAATGGAGTTTTGTGGACTACATTCAGGGAAAGCTAGGATTTGGAGAGAGATGGAGAGTGAAAGTTATGGACTGCATGTCATCGGTAACACACTCTTTTGCCATCAACGGAGAGCGTACCAGGAAAACTCAACCGTCCAGAGGACTGCGACAGGGAGACCCTCTATCCCCTTATCTTTTCATCTTATGTGCTGAAGCTTTCTCTACTTCCCTTACGTTAGCATCGCAACAAAATTATATCCATGGAGTACGGGCAAACCGCCATGGTCCCCGTATTTCTCACCTCTTTTTTGCAGATGATTCAATCCTTTTTGCAAGGGCAACCAAAGAAGAATGCCTGAAATTAGCTGCTATCATCAGCCAGTATGAACGGGCATCCGGACAGAAGATTAACTTATCCAAGACTGAGGTGGCCTTTAGCAAAGGGGTGGATAGGGAAAGAAAGGAAGAACTGGTGAATCTCTTGCAGGTCAAGGAGGTGGACAGACATGGCAAGTACTTGGGCCTCCCCACAGCAATGGGTAGATCCAAGAAAGAAGTCTTTGCCTATGTCCAGGATCGCATATGGAAAAAGCTTCAAGGATGGAAGGAAAAATTACTGTCCAAAGCGGGAAAGGAGGTTCTCATCAAAGCAGTGGTCCAAGCTATCCCCACGTACATCATGAGTATTTTCCAGTTACCATCTTCCCTACTTGACGCAATTAACAACACTATTTCTAGATTTTGGCGTGGGACGCAAGGAACGGAGAGGAAAATTGCATGGGTCAGTTGGGACGAGCTTTGTAAACCAAAGAATCAAGGGGGAATGGGTTTCCGCAATATCCATATTTTCAATCAAGCTCTTCTAGCAAAACAAGTATGGCGACATTTTCACAGACAGGACACACTGGTGTACCGGGTGCTCAAGGATAGATATTTGCCATCGGACACTGTGCTGAAAGCGAGGAGAGGATACAACCCGAGCTACACGTGGCGCAACATTTGGAACTCGAAGAGTATTATTCTTGAAGGAATGCAATGGAGAGTCGGAGATGGGACAAAAACT
This sequence comes from Alisma plantago-aquatica, assembly GCA_963693085.1. Taxonomy (NCBI): domain Eukaryota; kingdom Viridiplantae; phylum Streptophyta; class Magnoliopsida; order Alismatales; family Alismataceae; genus Alisma; species Alisma plantago-aquatica. Next base: position 612,256,573 of record OY856411.1, read on the forward strand.
GACATCTGGGCAGACTACTGGCTTCCGAATACAAAAGGCAGCATAGAATCCGCTTATGGGGTCTCTAGCCCAACGATCAAGTTTGTGCATCAACTTATTGATACCGAAAGAAGGTGCTGGGATGTCGAGTGTGTAAAAAGTCTGTTCACAGAGGAACTAGCCCAAAAAGTGATGGCAGTCCCGCTAAGCATAACAAGGAACGAGGACACGATTTTCTGGAAACCGAGCAGGAGTGGCGACTTCACGGTGCGATCTACGTATTGGCTGGCGTCACGGCCGACAAGCAGCACCGCTAACATGCCCAACAATGAAGGCGACAGGCTATGGAGACTCATTTGGAAGCGGGGTATTATCCCGAAGGCGGCGCACTTCCTGTGGCGCTGTGCAAGAGGGGCGATGGCCACGCTGGGCCGACTCTACGACCGCCACTGCCATACAGACGGGATTTGCAACATCTGTTTACAGGAGAAAGAGGACATTAGTCATATGTTATTCAGGTGCCCACAAGCTTGGGAGCTCTGGCGAGACTGCACCCGGGAGCAGCAAGTTAGAATTAGGAAGGTGGCGCACTGGCGAGTGGATGAAGCCTTGCTGGAACTCGCATGGACGGGAAAGGAGGAGGTGGACGAAGACACCATTGCAACACTTTGGGCGATATGGACAAGGAGGAATGATATCATCTTTGGGAATAAACTGCGACCACCAGCGCTGGTGCACAGGCCGTTACTGGAGCTGATCAGAGGACATCGTGACGTCGGCGGCAACAACAGAAGGTCTGCATCATCTCGGGCAGCGACGAGGGAGGGATGGCGCCCGCCTAACCAGCAGGCTATTAAGCTAAACTACGATGCCGCAGTAGGTATCCAGGGGAGAGACGACGTGGAGGAACCATGAGGGCGTCGTCGTCAAGGCAGCAGGGAGCCAAAGACCGTCATTGCTGAATGTGCAGTGTGCTGAAGCTTGGGCTATCTGCGAGGGACTCCAGCTATCAAGACATATGAACATAACCAATCTCATATTAGAATTTGATGCAGAGAGCGTGATCAATCTTATCAAAGGCAAATCTCGAGGAAGGACTTGTTGGGCACTATCCTTGATGACATTTATCAATTATCTTCTTTCTTTCCAAGCATTTCCTTTTGTTCTTGTAAGAGACATGCGAATTCTCTAGCACACCACCTAGCGAGGTTGGCGATTCCCTGTAACTTCTGTTTTGGTGATAGCTCTGCTATCCCCACGTCTGTTAAGAACTGCGCTATGGCAGATTTAAGCTAAATAATAATATCATCCGTCTTACTTTAAAAAAAAAAGTAAGAGTGAGCTAGTAGCTTTAAAACACATAAAAGCACTTACACATGTCAAGTAGATGCTAAAATGATATTATCCAAAATAAAAATAAGCCCAAAAAATATATGTCTAGGCGCCCCAGGCATCCGAGGCGGCTGCTTGGGCGGTCGTAGGCACTCTCCAAGGTGCTGATTTTTCATTTTAGGTAGGCAAGGGCCTAGGCAGACCCCTTGGCCGCCTAGCTGCCTAGCCTAGGCGAGCACCTCAACAACTATGCCTTGCTCCCTAGGTACACACTTTGATAGGTTTAGACATAAAAGGTATTTTTTTTCCCTTGTCATGAACCTTGCATCTTGAAAGCTTAACTCTGCTATCTCCTTAAGAAAATCTCTTTGGGGAGGATATTTGTGGTATTCATATGTAATGATGCAGTGTAGGAAAACAAAAAATGCTTACTTTAGATGGACACCTCGACAAATGAAATTTCTACTTGTTCTCCAAGAATTGTTAAAAAAGCTTAGGGTATTTGTACACTGCATTGGCTAAGGAATTGAGTAACAATCACAAAAAACTAAATGAAGATCACCATTCCAAACAACATGTGCACACATTCAGGGAGTGTGCCACATAACATATTCGACATGCCTAGTGAATTAAAAAAAGGCCCAGACGGCCGCTTAATCGGCCAAGACCCTCATACGCCTAATTTAGCCCCTAAGCGCCCGGTTAAGCGTTTTGAACATAATCGCCCGCTTTTTGCCCGCCTCACCCGCTTTTTTCCCGCTTTGTTTAAAAATGCTATTGTAAGTGTTAAAATATAAGATTGCTTGAATATGAATAGGTTGTGATAGATACAAAGACTGGACACCCCTGTCCTATATATAGGAGCAAGGGAGAAACCCTGAGACTTGTGTCCCAAGTAATCTAAACTAGACGGGCCGGAATATAAAGGCCCACTAAACTAATTAGCCTATTTAACTAATAGACTAATATAGACACTTTAACACTCCCTCTCAAGCTGGAGCATGGGTGAAACACATGTCCAAGCTTGGAGAGTTACATGACTCGATAAAAAGAAATGATAAATGAAAGATGAAGATAAAGATCACTCCCATACAAAATATGTTACTCCCCCTTAATCAAATAGTGATGATGACTTTGCAGGCTGAAGATACTCGAGCTTTGAAGAAGGTCTTCCTTGAAGTGCATCTGAAATGAAGACATCTGAAGATACTCTGTAGGATGAAGAATGCGCTACTGGAATACGTGCTGAACGCGGCACGAACGCGGATATAGTGTCGACGAATGGACCTGATACTACAGCAACTCGCCACTGGAATACGTGCTTAACGCGGCACGAACGCGGACGGACGATCTGCTGCTTGATACGATGCAGGAACCATGGGGGGCTTGACAGGAAAGTAGATATCATCCATCAAGGAAAGTCCCAAGAGGATCAGCTACAGGCGATGTCGATACAGCAGATGCGGCTCGGAGAAGACATGATGAAGCAGCTCGGTGAAGATAAAACTCTGAGCTTCTGAAGAAGCACCCATCTGTCTCATGTGAATGCAGCTGAAGGAATACATCATCAACAACGGATATGGTGTCGACGCTGGATCTTCACTGCTGGCTCAAGTAGAGAACCGGTGTGCTGAACAATGTGAAGCTTCATGAAGATAGCCTGGAATATATATAATCTGAATACAAATATCATCATCTCATCTCATACTCTCTCTCTCATGCATGCTCTCATGCTCTCTCTTCTCATCTCATCTCATACTCTCTCTCTCTCATACATGCTCTCATGCTCGCTCTCTCTTCTCATCTCTTTCTCTCCTCTCTATCCCCCCCGCACACCAAATACGACGAAAGTGAGTGTTTGGTGTGGAGAAATGGACATATGACCCCCCGTAATGTGAAAAAGGGATGCTTACATAATATGGGTGGGTGGGAAAATAAAATGGTGGAAAAAGAGAGGAATATGTGAAATGGAGATGGGTTATATGTGGAGAATGAAACCGATAGCCAAAGAGAGTATACTAAATGGGTCAACTTGAGATCCGGGTAGAAAAATAAATGGATCTAGTACCGACCCGAAAAGGGAAAATTCGATTAGGGTCATAATAGGATCCGATTAGCAAAAGATAGGACCGATTAATGATCCGAATAGTGACAGGGATAATGCATATGGGGGCAGTAAACATGGTTGTTTGGTAGCGGTGGAGAGTGATGGGTGATCGCCTACTGTAGATGGCAGCAGTAGAATGATGACGCACAACGCAGCAGCAACTTGCGGATGAAGATTGTCGGGATGATGATGAAGTGGAGGAGCAGCAATTTGCGGTTGATGGCTAGATATGACGCTCGGTTGATGAAGCGCCTTGTCGCAACATAGGAGATGACAAAGGGTCTCCTGTGAGACTCCGGAGATATTGCATGCTAAGAGGATGCATGCGGAGCTAAGGCGGACCCTCTCCAAAGCGGCGAGGAAGGCTGATTTGAAGACTTCATGAGATGGAGTGGACGGTCGATACCGTTTTACATCGTAACTGATCAACTGTCGATACCATCGACAGGACTGTCGATGGTATCGACAGACGCTCTTCTTGTCGCTGTGATATAGTATCGACGCCGGCAAATGCAGGTTGCGTCTGGACTGATCTCGATACTATCGACGCTCGGGTCGATAGTATCGACACGGCGACGGCTGGGCTGCTGTGGCAGATGGAGTATCGACGGGATGCACTTTGCGTCTGGACTAACGTCGATACTATCGACGCTCGAGTCGATAGTATCGACGCGGCGGCGGCTGGGCTGCTGCGGCAGATGGAGATGGCTGACGACGCTGGATCTTCACTGTGGAGATGGCTGCTGGCGGCTACTGCTGATGGTGGCGACGACGCTGCTATCGTGCGGAGTTGGATGCGGAGGAAGATTTCCGCGACGGATGCCTACGGCGGTGACTGTTGCAGATGATGATGGAGGACGGCTGCTATGATAGGCAGCGGAGGTGTTGTATGGAAAGAATGAAAGAATAGAGAATAGAGATGACCATGGAGGCCGGGATATGCCTAGCGAGTAGCCGGCCAAGCCATGGAGATGGCGGCTGCGGCCGCCCGCAGGCGGGCGCTCGCCCGGTTGTCCTCTTCGGAGAGAGGAGCGGCGGCGGCTGCAAGGGAGAAGGAAGTCGGCGGCTAGGAGAAGGAGAGAGGGAGGCGGCGGCGCTAGGGTTCTCTCAGGATGGAACCCGCTCTGATACCATGTTAAAATATAAGATTGCTTGAATATGAATAGGTTGTGATAGATACAAAGACTGGACACCCCTGTCCTATATATAGGAGCAAGGGAGAAACCCTGAGACTTGTGTCCCAAGTAATCTAAACTAGACGGGCCGGAATATAAAGGCCCACTAAACTAATTAGCCTATTTAACTAATAGACTAATATAGCCACTTTAACAGTAAGCATCTAACATTAATTAATTACATAGTCCAAGTAGTGTCGACTATAATATTTGAAACTTGTATACATTAAATGTTGTATGATATAGCTAGTCCTAATTTAGAATGCATACTTTGTGTGTAAGCTGTAATAATTGGGTACTGCTGTAATGCATCTAAGTAAATATCATATTGCTCTATTATACTTCTAATGCGTGATTAGTTTTACTGATTTCCTTGCTGCTTTCAGTGATTAATGATTGGTACTACTGGTTAGTATTACTTTAGTGATTACTTTAAATCAATAATTTATAGTTTGTTATTTACAGTTACTGATCTGCTTGCTGATTTTAGTGATTAGAGATACTGATTATAGTAAAGTATTGATGAATACTTAGTTAATTACTGATTTGCTGATTAGATATGTATAAAAGTTCCTCAGATATATATTTTTTATATACACATACATGTAATTTTGTATAAAAATATATAAAATTTAGACACCCGCTTTTTCAAAAATCGCTCGCTTAATCGCCCGCCTACTGCTTAATCGGTTACAGGGTGCTGTCCGCACGCCTCCCGCTTCCCGCTTTCTGATACCTTAAAAATGCCGTATATGGGTGTTCCATTTTTGTTAATGCTTGTCTGTATATGTATACATGTGTGCGCACACGTGCGTGTACAATAGAAAGAGATATTAACTTACAAAGATATATTATATTTACTTTTAAAGATTATGGTGACATGAAACTCTCTTAAGGGATGGACAAGAAATACTCAAGCAGTGATTGTCTCTCCAAGCATGAAATAAATAAAGACTTGGATGGTTTTTAACATACAAAGAAATTTTAAAGCTATCGGCACATAGGCATGTCCAGAACATTACATCACATACCACATAAGCACGCCCACAATCTTATAAACTAAGAGAACTAGAAGTCATTTGCTAACAACTACAGTTTATAATGGTAAATGTATGATGACATTCAATACAATTACAGTTAACTCTATATGATTAATTAGTTACAAATACAAAAGTCAATATTAGATACACACAGTCATTCTATATATAAGGCAGTCCCATATTCCTTGCATATTTGGCACATGTCGCATATGCTGTCATTGGCTGCAAATTGGATGGCATATGCGGTGCCTAGACAAGACCGATCCACATATGCGGCCACATAGACCGATTTTCAAATGATTGATGAATATGATTTAAATTAGACAATTTGTGCAATTTCTTGGTTTGATTATATCAATACTTGTGTCTTGACCTAGACTGTGCCTGACTTGCTGCCATTGTTTTTTTTTAATGTACCCCTAAATATTAGGTATTAAGGTTGTTGTTATTGTTTGTGTCTTGACTTGTATTGTGCCTGACTTGCTGCCTTTTGGGTCTTTTTCTGTGCCCCTTAATATTGGGTATTCAGATTTGAGGTTTCTATAATATTCTAATGTTCAGACTGTTTTTTGTGTCAATTTTGGGTGCCAAATACCATTACACCTTCAACATCCATTGTTTAGATTGTCTTGCTGTATGCCATGACTTTACATTCTATTTTGAGGTCTATTTCATCTTTAAGAAGGCTTGGTTGCAGTGCAGATGATTACACTACTTATATTAGAGCTCTTCTTGCATATCATAGGGACCCTAAATACCCAACATATGTCTTTTAAGTATTGAAAGGAGAGGGTGGTGTAGGTCAATGGCATATATTGCCTTTTTGCTGTAGCACCATGATCAAACTCCGATAGCACCCTGAACTTCGAAGGCAAGGCAGACAAATATCGAAGTGATAAGAAGATAGATTGGAAGAGGGGCACAACACCAAAATAGATAGGTTATCTATAAAAAATACTTAAATCAGGGTTGTGGGACATGACATGTGACATGTCCATCATAAGATATCATGTAAGAGAATGAATTCATGTTTTTTTGTATTGAAAATGAAATGTGGAGAAACACACAGAACCTAGATAAACGTTTCACGACTAAATATACAAAGAGTGTTCTAATATGTATATAAAAGAAAAACAAATAAGGATAGATAGCGGGGTACCCTCTCAAGGTTGAGCATCAATGCCCAATGTGCCCAGCTTGTTGCAGAACCGATGAACATGCCTTCCAGATGCACACAGAATGGCGGATACTTGGAAATGGCGTACTTCTTTTATGACACCTAACACAAAGAACTAGAGTTTTGCCTGCTACTACAGTGTAATAGTGTTCGAGCTAAAGCAAATTCCGAGTTTTTGCGGGAAGAAGTATGGTTTCGGACAGCTCATAATGTGAGAGGATTAGTGAAGATATCACTGTCTGATCTTGTGTTTGCTAGAGACTGTCTGATCTTGTGTTTGCTAGAGAGGTATCAATCCTTTTGTCATCACAACATCACGCAGCAAGTGGCAATCCACCTCAAAATTCTTTGTTCTTTTATGAACACCAGGTTGCTTGTAAAGAATGCAACATAGGAATTCAGACTCAGTACTATGTTCATATTTAGCAAGAGAGCCTTGATCCACGAGCTCACAGGTGGTGTGTGCCATGGCCTAGTATTCTTCTTTTGCATAGATCGGATCACAATGTTTGCTTCTTGCTATGCTAGCAGACAGGTTGTTGCCACCAAGAAATGTGAAGTAAACCTGAAGTTGACCTTCCATAAGAGAGACAACCATCATAGTCAATGTTAGAATATCCAATCAAGTCCAAGTAGTCATTCTTCTAATAAAACACTCCCTTGCTAGGTGATTCTTGAGATACCTTCAGGCTTAAGTATTAAGATATGACAGGAAGCACTCTGATGACATTGCTTTCTATGAATTGACCGAGGACCCTTAAAACAAAGGAAGACCGATTCCAGGTGTTTGTATTTGGTTTTATCCTCTATCTCTAGAGAAGAAGCATTCCACAATTCATGAAACTGATCAATAGGAGAGAGAACTGGTTTGCCACTCAGCATACGATACTCTAGAAGATTTAGGGTATTTAATTTGAGATAGTGATAACTCAGTCTTACTGTGGGCTATCTCTATCCGAAAGAACATTTAAGCTTCCTTAGTTTTTTGCTAACAAAATGTTGTAGTATTATTTTTTCCCAATTTGCTAACAAAAGAATATCATGTGCACAGACAACCATAGTGACTACCCTAGCCTTGTTACACTTCACAAATACAAAGTGGTCTAAACACTATTGAGAAGTCAAAGGAACAAACTCTTATGATAATTTGTCAAACAGGGCAATTTTACCCTATACAAGTCCATAAATAGCCTTTTTCAGCCTGCACACTCCCCCATAGGAACATTCCTAGGAGCTTGCTCCATATAAATAGTTTCTTGTAGGTCACAATACTAGATAGAATTCATTACATTTGTCCTTGATTGGCAATGATAGGGTTGAGAATGCACTAAGAATACGATTTAGCCACAATAGAAAAAGTCTCAAAATATTCACTAATAGATTCTTTTGTCTCCGTTTATAACTAGGTGGGCTTGGAGGCGTTCAACAATACCATCAAGAAGATAATAGTGAAGATTTCTCAAAAATTGACTAGTGACTACTGACTACCATACTACCAAGAACCAAATCCCAAGTGTTTAGAGAGAAAAGAGCCTGCATCTCATCATTGATGCAACATGGTTGATGTTGAAGAAGAACGAACGCCAAGGGTTGAGTTATTCGTGCATTGTTTCTGCTCATGCTTTATATGTGCAACTACGTGAATCACATCATCCATAGAAGAAATCCGTGAAGTAGCCAATGACAAGGCGATAGATGAATTGAACCTGCGACGAAACATGGGGATCTCGGTGGTAGCCCAGATGTTGTCTGACTTGTAGATCAAATCATAGAATCTGCAAGTATATTCATCCATAGAATCAAATCCTTGCTGTAAGTCAGATAGTTTGAGGCACAGATGTTGTTTATTCATAGGAACAAAGAAGGATTCCATGTCAGCTTTCATCTCTACTTACATGTGGATGCAACAAATTGTACACAAACGCTTCCACCAAGTGAAAGCGGTGCCATGGAGCTTGGCTTCTGCGTACTGGATCTTGTGATTATCTGCAAACAGGAGTCGGTTGTTGAATAAATTAGGGTCGCCTATGCCGTAGAAATCGGGAACATCAATCTTAAGCAGCCGATCTTGTTGGGGAAGTGGCTCCTAATGTTTTTGACGTTGTTATTCTAGTTGCTTTTGTTGGTGGAGTGTTTGGCTGGAGTGGAAGTGTGTCTTAACCCACTGACATGTGGATCCAACTCAATGCTGAATTGGCCTGAAGATAAAATTGCATATTTCGGTACCGGAGACCAACTGGTTGCAAGACGCTTGAAGTGGAATCTGTAAATTTCAAGTACACTGTTGAAGACTCCCAGAGTTGTGGAAAATGCTTGAGGAAGAGGAGAAACATCCAAAAAAATGAGATCCAAAGCCTACTATGTACTGCTATAGTATCCGTCTGCAATTGTGGCTAGCCGTAGGGCAGTGTTTTAAAAAGCGTCCTAGGCGGCCGCTTAATCGCCACAAGGTGATGGCCGATTTAAATGTGCCATAAGCGCCGCTTGAGTGGATTTGAGAAAAGCGGCCACTTTTTTCCCGCTTAACCCACTTTTTTCTTGCTCTTTTCCCGGCTTTTGCCCGCTTTAAAATAAAAACTGATGTAAGCATATAACATTAAGTACATTATATGTCCGTATTAGTATTAACTATAATATATTAAACTAGCATACATTAAATGTTCTAAGATATACCTAGTTCTAATTTAGAATGCATACTTTGTATGTAAGCTGTAATGATATGGTACCTTTGTGATGTATCCAAGTATATTATAGGTAACTATTATCTAATTTAGAATGCATACTTTGATTAAATGTACTGCTGTAATGTATGAATATTTGATGATGCGTAAATGTAACAATACGTTTGTAAGCTAGCTATGATAGGTTTATTGTTTATTGTTTACTGTTTAGCTATGTAAACATGTGATACAAAATTGTTGTCGCATCTTGTATATACACTTATTATTTTATGTGTTGTTTACTATATTATATAGATGCAATCAATGTTCTAGAGTTGTGTTATAAACTCTTTGGGTGTTTTGTATTGTCTTGTACAATGTTTAGATATGTACAAAAATTTCAAAAATATAAGTATTTATATACATATGTATGTAATTTTGCATAAAAGTTTATAGGAATTGGAAATCCGCTTTTCTAAAAAGCGTCCGCTTAATCGCGCGCCTGGCGATTAATCGGCTACAAGGTCCCGTCCGCACGCTTCCCGCTTCGCGCTTTTTAAAACCTTGCCGTAGGGCTTGCTGCTCCTTGCTCTAGGTTCTGTTGGTTGTGTGACCTTCGGGGTTGGGGGGTTGGGGTGGGGAGGGGGTATCTAGCACCCCTTTTGGTGCCACCCCTGCGCCAAGATTCCTTCTAGTGTGGTGTTGGTGGCTTCCGCCGCTGGTCTGGTCCTTGGGTGCCACCGATTGGGTAAGTTAGGATGTTGCTGGAGCCCCCCCCCCGGAAATGTTCAAAATTTCATCGAAATTGGTGAAATTTCGCCAATTATTTCGATGCCAACAACCATGGAATTAAAAAGCGGCTGGAGCGGCCGCTTAAGCGTTTAGCACACCTGACTGCTTTTTTTCCAACTGAGCAGCACATTAAGTGTTTTGTATTGAAGCGACCGTCTTTTCCCACTTATACCCGCTTCAGCCCGCTTTTTTGGGCCCGCTTCAAGCGCTTCAGTGTAGATTTTAATTAGCCAGCCTAATCATTAACTGAAGTATCCAGAAAGCAACATAATATGATACCCAAGATTCCAATATGGGATGAAACATGTCATCAACAATAATGCCATTCCTAATTGGCTTCTGTTGCCTCTATGAATTTTGCTTCAGAGCAGCAATTATTTCCTATCGGAAGTTTTATTGGTGTATATTGTAGGTCTTTGTCAATCAGGTTAGTCTATCTTTTGAAAGCCTCTTTACATATTACTATATAATACATAGTATTCCTAAATACACAATTTTGTATCTGCAATCATTACTTGTCATGTACAATCTGTTACCTGCCATTTGCAAATATAATGTCCTCTGTCTAAATCTACTATACATTTTTTACCTACAACAATCTTAATATTGGTGTGATAGTATTATATTAGACTCATGTGTTGTTTTTGTAACTAAAGCATGTGCATGCGTCATATGTAAAGCGTGTATGTGCAATGTTGTATATCTATGACATGTATGCCCATGTATGAATCTTGGAAAAATTCCAATATGTGATATTTATTAAGTTATTTCTTATCATGAAACATGGGTTATGCCTATTACAATGATTCCAAACATGATTATATTTAAAAACATGACTTACCTATGTTGAAATGTTATAATGAGGTTATACTTTATCCATATGATGCTTTGTTAATTCTGCAATTGGTATTTCGTCAAAGTTAAGTAATTGATTATTTGTATAAAATAAACCAAACTATTAGTAATGCTAAATTCACTATCTTTTTAATTATGCAGATATCATGGTCAGTTAATGCTCAAGTACCTATATGCAAGTATTTAATAATTGCTAAAAATAAGTTAATGTTTCTATTACCTACCCTCAATTTTGAATATGATCTTTAAACTATATAGCTCATAGAATAATCAAAATCATTGATGACTATAACTCATTTTTGTTGGTGACTGAGTGTTTTTTCACAATTTTGATTTGATAAAATATGAATATCTAGACTGTTTCACTAAATAGACCGCTTTTTCAATAAACGTCTGATTTAGTCCGCTTCAAAACCTGCTTCACGCTTAAGCGTTCAAGGAGGTCAATCCGCACGCTTTCTGCTTCACGCTTTCCAAAACCTAGCCAACAACCATCAGACATAGAAATGGCCTTACATGTATGTACGTAGGGAATTTCACCACATCATCATCATCTAAGCCTCAGTCCCAACTATGTTGGGGTCGGCTACATGGATCCATCGTTTCCATTCAGTTCTATCATGGGCCATACATGTCATAGAAAGAGTGACAGTTTTTATGGCTGGCTGTCAACCTACCACCAACCCTCCTCTACGGGGGCTTGGGACCGGCTATATCTACACAAAATGTACGAAAACACAGACGGAGTTTGGGAATTTCACCACAAACAAATTAAATTTCAATGTTTTGTTTTTCGAATTTTGACAAAATTAGGTAACTTTTGATGAAAAAGGGCCCATTTCGTCCGCATTTCAACGAAATTTTGAGAAATATACAAGTCTTATTTCGAGAAATGGGGTACGATGTCTGCGGATTTTACTATATGATTTCTTGAGCTTGTTAGGGGCAATCTAAGTTCTTCTCTTCCTAGCCTAATTCTACCTCTCTCTCCTATTCTTCCACTATTATAAAGATCTAGAAGGAAATATTTGAAAATGGGTGTAGGAGTGATATCTATGGCTATGATGACCCGCTAGCTTTCATTTCTAAGGTCACATGATTTGTAATAACATGATCACCGTGATATTTTGTATGTATGCCATTATCAATCACACCTCTAACTACATGGTTGCCTCCTATGAGCTCTAGCTACAAAAGCACACGACCAAGAACAAAGCTTGAGTTAATCCATGAGTATGCATTCTATCGGTAGTAGGCATATAGAGATTAAGATTGAGACACATCTATGCTTGTATAAAACAAAATAAACTAGAGCCAATATGTTGATAGGTACAATCAACAAGGAGGAGGACAACCATCCTGGTTCAACTAGATACATAAAGCATAGTTGTCTCATGCTTCCTCAATACTCACTCACATACCACTGCAACATTGTTTATGTACTACGTCTTGTCATCCTACCTAGAGGTCCTACCATCCTGGATCATGATTTGTTTCCATAAATTTGTGTCTTTAAGTCTATATATTGTACTTGTAAACTATAATGACTTGATTCATTCATTTCACCATTAAATTTGACCTCAAAATCCCCATTGAAACAATTCAGCTTCCTTCACTCACACATGAGGAGGCACACCCGCCCGCACATATCCAGTATGAAATATTATTGCATATTTGAGTAGATCTACACTAGTAGATCGTTCTGGTAAAATTTCATTAGATTATTCGATGATTTGGTCGTCGAAACGCCAAGAATGCATTTGTCGAATTTTCCGTTAAAATTTGTCGAAATTTTTGTTTCTGTGGCCACCAAAACGTGTTGAAATCAAACATTTTCTTCATTGCCCCAGGGGTCGGCCGCCTTGGGGTCGTGGTTGGGGCCTTCGGGGAGCTGGGGAAGCTATCCTCGATGGAGCTCTTGGCTGACGTCAGCTGGGGATGTGCATGAGAACCCCTGCCGTAGTCTGGCGACTTATCTCTGTAGATGGAAAGAAGGGGGAAAAATGCTAACATGCGTGTGTAGGGCATTGGGAGAAAAGGAGGAAGGATTAGATGCATTGTGGATGGAGTAGGGTTTTGGTGGAGGAAGATCTAAAGGGATGAGGTGGATTAATGATGAACAACAAATAGAAAGCCATCAGTTTATTGTTCCCTGAATAATACATGCCTTTTTTGGTGGATAAATGGAATTATTCCTAACCTAGGGTTTGGGATTTATCAATATATAGGATTGAGCCTGACCTAGGATTTGATCCAATGGATGGTAGTGATGGCTCCTTAGTTATCAAGGCGTCCGCCTAGGCGCCCTAGGCGCTAGGCATGACGCCCCAAACTAGGTGCCCAGCCTATTACATGCATTATGTAGGCGTCTAAGGCCTTTTAGGTCCAAATTAAGCCATTCAAAGGTGATATTAGCATGGATCAAGTCTGGATTTGATCAAATTAGATAATCTTGAGTCAATTTATGGTTGAAATAGGTCTGATTTAGGCAAAATCAGGTCAAATTTTGGAAAACTAGGGGAAAACATGTCTGATTTGGGTCAAATTGGTAAGTCATCATAGCTTGTTTGTTAAAAAAATTTACTACCTTATATCTGTTGTTCTTGCTTCTTTTTCTCTTCTTTTTTTATCCTTTCTCGTGCATTTTATTCCCAAATCCTACTGCTGCTGCGTTTTTTTGTTAGTTATTCCTCCTATATCCCCTCCTAAATCCTACTACTGCTGTGTTTTTTCTTTTATAAATTCTGTTTTCTTCTAATCCTCTTTTACATCACCTATGCTTCGTAATGTTGCTGATGTGGTATTTTCTATTTTCTTCTTTTACATCACCTGTTCTTCATGATGTTGCTGCTGTTGTTAATATTTCTTTTTTGTTTTCTTTCCCATCCTCCATTTCCTCTTTATCGAGTTACAGCCTCTTCCCACCCTTTTTTCCCTGTTTTCTTTTGTTTGTTTTCTACATCTCCTGCTCCAATTATTGTTGCAGGCTTGTTGATATTACTTCGCTTTTTCTTCCTACTACCATCTCCTGCTAGTGCTGTCATAGCCTCATTCTGTCCTCTTTTTATGTTTCCTATATGGTATTATATGTAGTGTATTTGTATTATAAGAAGCAAACTAACATGCTGACAAAAAATACAAAAACAAAAAAAAGCCCAGAACAGCCTAGGCGGGCTAGGCGCCCGCCCGTCGGACATGCTGACTGCCTAGCTGCCTTGGCAACTATGGATGGCTCCTAAACCTAGGGTTTAGGAGACCAACGTGGAGGATAAGTGGGTTGGGTCGCACCTAGGGTTTTGACCGTCTCCCGTGGGTCCTGGGATCTAGACCTAGGGTGTACATCTTAGGTTCTAATACCACTTGATGCAAACCATGTTGTTAAACAAAACAAAGATATAACTCAACTATGCCGAACAATACCACAAACATAGGCTTATATTAGAAAACTCACGTGAGCTTATTTTTGCTAATGACCATATTATAATAACAAATAAAAATTGATAAATTAAGAGCTTTCAATAATATAACACTTAAAACTAAAACTGAAATCATTGCATAATAAACCCTAGATAGAAACCAAGACCTAACAACTAAATAAAAGACAAACATACTTAAAGATAACTCATGACACACTCTAATCAAGAGTGTGACAACCCATCACGCTAAACGAGATTACTCATAACCAAAACACGATCAATACTAATTAATGACATGTCAAGAAAAGATGATAATTAAAACCAAAATAAATATCACCAACTTGTCCAGGAACATTTACATAAAAGCCTAACATCTTACTTAATTTCATTTATCGTACCAAGTATCTTTATATAATTGCTCCGTGGCTTCACACAACATATATACAGAAGCATTATCCACTAGTGCAACATGTACGAGCACCAAATGCTATCAAAAGCTCGAGTCGATTTGAAACATCATATACAAAACCTTCCTACCCGGACTAAGAATACGTGGACGACTCTAGGACACACTACACATTAAACAAGCTCCTCTAAGGTCCATCACCACAGATCCTCCTCACTACAATGGGTCTGCTACCGTTGCTGACGTCCACCTAAAAAGATGTGGTGACCCGCGAAGTGAGACCCATGTCCCAGCGAGGGTTATAACTCTCAACAACATTAATTGATTACAACAAGTTAAATAATTAAACAGATAGAGCTGATTATATAAAATGATAAAAATACCAGATATGAAACCTCTTTACGAGCAGTTAAAATCAAAGTCTTATTTGTAAGATTGAAAAGTTAACATTATTCTCAAAGATCAGGTGTAGCTAACATCATGGGCATATCTATCATCATATGCCTAACATCATAAACATAGCTAACAACATAAGCAGGGCTAACTACATTAGCATGTCTAACAACATAAGCATATCTAACAACATGAGCATAAGCATATCTAACAATATAAGCATATCTAACATCATAAGCATGTAGAACAAAATAAGCATATCTAACATCATAAGCATACACATATCTAACAACATAAGCATAAGCATGGCTACTTTCTCTTATTGTGTTATACATTATCTATATATGAAAGGAGCAAACAAGGGTTATTATCCAATGTAAAGCGCTGTATAACCCTAATCAGATATACTACTGGACTGGATCACATCTTTTATTAAGCCCTGGGGAGTTTGAGGCGTACCACTCAAACTTCCAACTGACCACTGCGAAGTCGCCATCAGTTCCGAACAAGATCTAGGAGAGCTGCCATCCTAAGATCTCTTCCCGTCGGTCAGTACGAGTCCGCTGCAACAACATATGTGTCAAGCTGCAATCAACCTAGTCCGCCCTTAGTACATAGGCCACGACACTAGAAAAACTAGGGTATACAAAACCCTATCATTCGAGGTACAACCACATCTTTCCTCAATCATATCACATATACATATATCCGAGACACGACATCGACCACTCTCAATCCGAGGCATGACCGCAACCATCCTCAAACCTTGGGATTAGGATGACAAGGATCAGTGTTTTAAAAATCGGGGTATGCAGCCTTATAAGCGGTGCGGCCTGTGGAAAATCCGCATAATGCAAAGCGGACCCAACCCTTTTAATCGGTAGTACGGGCGCATATAAGGCCTTTTAAGCGCCGATTTTCAGTTGGAATTTTTTTTTCCACTAAAACCCAAACCCTCGCTTTGCAGAAACCCGACTCCCCTCACCCTCACACCCCCCCCCCCCGACCCACCCCGACAAAAGTAGTGACTCGACTCTGAGAAACCCCCGCTCCAGCAAACCCTCGTTCTTCCCTAGCTTCCGCGATTTCTCCCCCAAACGGAGCAGTCCCCAGCGGCTTCCCCTATCTTCAGAGGCGACGGCGGCGGCTTACCTTCTCCCCGGAGGCGGCGGCGGTTAACCTTCTCCCCGGAGGCGGCGACACCTCAGGCTCCAGCCGACGATGACGCCTCAGGCTCCAGACGGCAGCGTCGCCTACTCCCGCGGCTGCTCAAGGACTTGGCGGCTGACTCCACTTCCAAAGCCGCAGGTGCTTCATCTCCTCCACCCATCTTCTTCAGTTTTTTTTCGATTGGATTTCCTGCTGCTGCTTGGTTCTGTTCTTTCTAATGTTTTTTTGTTGTTGTTGCGATGCATTCTTCCTTCTTCTATCTTCGTTTGATTCTCTCTCCCTTATCTTCTTTTCATTTTCGAATTCCTCTTTTCCAGTGACAATTTCACTATCCCCAACTCATTGTTGAGTGTCGAACTGTCGATCCCCCAATTTCCTATTCTCCTGTCATCTACTTTCTTCATCTACTTACTATTCTTCATATTTTTTATTTAATCCCCTCATTTTCTATTCTCTACTCTTCTTTTCTATTTTTCTCTTTCCCAAATACCCATCTACTGGATGTCACCCCTTAATTTCTAATTTCCCTGATTGCTTGTTATTCTTGCACGCGTGGTTTGGTTTGGTTGGTCTCATCCTCATCTATTATTCTTGCATGTGTAATATAATTGGTTTGATATGTCTAATAACTGAAATGCATGATGTCGTATATTATTTTTGTATGGTGTTGATATGTATGTATGTGTGGTTAGGTTTGTTTGATATGTTTTATTTTGTCTTATCAGTTTTCTTATGGAGAGTCATGGGTCAGGGGTGCCAACCGGTGCTAGTAACACCCAGTCACAAGACACACCACAATCAGATCTTAGGCCACCAGGTTCTACTGATCCTGCGTGGGACTATGGCACCCTCAGGGATCTATCCAATTATAGTCTTGTCACTTGTAAATTGTGCGGCAAAGAATTGAAAGGGGGAGTGAATCGCCTAAAGCAACATCTGGCTCACATCAAGGGCAATGTGACTGCATGCACTAAAGTTGACCAAGAGATCAAGATGAGAATTAGGCATTCAATGGAGGAGATACGGAGGAAGAAGGAAGAGAAGTCAAAAGCCATGACAAGTGCCCGACAAGGAGTTGATGATATCATGGGCATGGTGAAGGTGGTTGAAAGAACTGAGGCTCATCACACTTCTAGCAATGACTTGTCTATGCGGCAGGTGGGGATAAAGGAGGCCATAGACAAGAGCCAAAGAGAAAGGGTGAATCAATTTGTTGGTAGGTGGATTTATCGCTCTATGGTTCCTTTCAATGCTATATCTAACACTGCATTTGTAGAGATGTGTCAAGCTATTGGGCAGTATGGTAAAAATTATAAGCCCCCATCTCACTATGAGTTGAGTGAGCCTATACTAAAAAAGGAGGTTGAGATCACCAAAGCAGGGCTTGATTCACATAGAGAGTTGTGGAAGGGATATGGCTGCACAATAATGACAGATGCTTGGAGTGATAGAAAAAATAGGAGTTTGATGAATTTGCTTGTGAATTGTGAGTTGGGAACATGCTTTCTTAGAGCAATTGATGCCTCATCTGAGACTCATACAAGTGACTACATAATGGGCTTTGTTGATGGTTGTGTTGAGGAGGTTGGGGCTCAGAATGTTATCCAAATTGTCACTGATAATGCTGCTGCAAATGTTCTAGCTGGGAGGCTGTTGACTGAGAAATATCCTCACATTTTTTGGACCTCATGTGCTGCACATGTCATTGATTTGATTCTGGAGGAGTTTGGCAAAGACTCAAGAATAAAGAATGCCATGAAGAAGGCTAAGGAGCTCATTACATTCATTTATTCTCATCATAAAACCCTAAGTTTAATGCGCAAATTCACTGAAAAGGGGGAGATTATGAGGCCTGGAATCACTAGATTTGCCACTTCTTTTCTGACATTATAGAGTTTGCTTGACAAGAAGGATAAGTTGAGGCTTATGTTCACTTCTGAAGAATGGCGTCAATGCAAATGGTTTAAGACCAAGACGGGGGATAAAGCCACAACCACTGTATTGTCTCCACCTTTCTGGAACCAAATTTCCTTAGCTGTGAAGGTGTTTACTCCATTAATCTTTTTGTTGAGGGTTGTGGATGGAGAGAAGAAGCCTTCTATGGGGTTTGTGTATGGTGGACTACAAGATGCAAAAAAGGAGATAATGGCAATCTTCAAGGGAGTTGAGGTTCATTATAGGCCATTTATCAGTGCCATCACTTCTAAAATCAAGAAAACATTAGATAGTCCCCTTCACTTGGCTGCTTATTATCTGAATCCTTACTATTTCTACAAGGATCAAGATGAAATTGAAAAGCAACATGATTTGATGGATGGCATGATGAAGTGTTTGGAGTCGTTCTTTCCTGATATTGAAATCCAAGATCAAATCACGAAGGAGTTCACATCCTACATGATGAAGCGTGACAAATTTGGAAAGCCATTAGCATTGAGGCAGTGTTTGGTGAATGATGATAACTACAAACCAGGTATACATAGCTTATATTATCTTGTAACTATTGAGATGTTGATTATAAATAATTATGTAGTTAATACTTAATATTCAACTTATGTTATATAGCTGATTGGTGGCGTTTGCATGGAGGAGAAGCACCTCATTTGCAAAAAATGGCCATCAAGATTCTTAGCTTAACCTCTTCCGCATCTGGATGTGAGAGGAACTGGAGTACCTTTGAAGGGGTAGGGTACCTTAATACCTTTGATTATTTATGTTACATGAAATAATGAGGCTTAATTTTTGTGGACATTTCAATCTGATCCATTATCCCTACTTATTTCCAAATGCTAGGTCCACACTAAGAAGAGGAATAGACTTGAGGTGAAGAAGATGAATGACCTAGTCTATGTCAATTTTAATGCTAAATTGCATGAGCAACGGGAAAGGAAGGGCAAAGATCCTCTTGTGAGTAGTGATAGGACTTATGCCATGGAGTGGATAGCAGATGATGATATTATAGACACAACTGAGAATGATGAGGTCTTTCCTGGTGAAGGACTTTCTTGGAGAGATGTAGCACAAGCCGCAGGAGTTGATGATGTTCTACGTCCTATTGCTACCCGTGCACAGACACGTGGTGCACATGCTTCTACATCACTTCCTCCATTTGAGGAAAATGATCTTCCAGATGAACCGTCTACTGATGATGATGAAGAAGATGAGCCTGTCTTTGTGGAAGCTGAAGATGAAGACCGACTAGATTAGATTTTTACTGATTACATTCTCTTGATATTCTATTTTGTTGCATGTGTTGGACATGAGTTACATGCTTCTTTAGTGTTTGTTTTGGACCGTTGAGACATGCATGCATCTTTTTGTATGTTTTGTTAGTCTTTATTGTTATGTTTTGTTAGTCTTTATTGTTATGTAATGTGCTTGTGTTAAACAACCATTACATGTGTGCTTCTTTGAAGTTTATGCTTATATGATTTTAGATTGCATTCTAGAAATTTGAACCGATTTAAAGTTTTAGGGTATAAATATGTAATTGCACAAATTAATATGCAATTGTAAGATTAATTTATCTATAATAATTAATTTATTTAAAAAAATCCAAAAACGCATATACTCCCGCATATACTCCCGCATACCGCATATACTCTACAAGGTGACCTGTCCGAACGCATAGCGCATACCACTTTTTAAAACACTGACAAGGATGTCTCTCCCCGCACCCGCACGCTACTCAACAATATGCGACTTTGAGCTTCCCTTCTGGAATGCTCGTTTTCCTATCCAACAAGTTGTGACACTGAATAGTTCTACGACACATGGCACTACATGATTAAGTTTTCACCTGATTAGTTATTGCCAATGGGGTGAATTAAGGCTGAATCAACCAAGTTAAATATAAACCCTAGAAGAGTTCTACAAAAACATTGATATATAACAACTCCAGAAAATATAAAATGTGTGAGACATATTCCTCATTTCACATCACAAAGTACTAATTCATTGCCATTTATGAGCCTATGCTCTTTCTAACCATCACAAAATATTAATCCTTTATCACACATGAAGAGATGTACACCATCACTAGGGCTCAAGTCCTGCCCAAAGGTCATTTAGACCTTTTACAGATGCTCTTGCAAGAACATTATTATCTTTCAACACCTTTGTAAAAGTATCCACATGTCAACAACACACTTATTGTGCATAGATTTAGCGTAATACTGCATTAATCATGGGTGTCATGATGTTTACAAGGAAACAAAGTAGGATTTCCATTAGCATTATAATAGTATCCTTCCATCACAACAACATAAAGGAAGACAAGTATATTTAATGATCATAACCTAATTACTTTAGGTTAGGTTCAACAATGTAGATTGAAATGATGTTATAAATCAACACTCAAAGATAAACCATCGGTTTGTACACATACTTAGACAAAAGTATAAACACATACACCTAACATCCCCATCGGATCATGGATGCCCTTACCCAAAACACAACCATCAGATCGTGTGCTTCAAACACAAACCATCGGATCTTGTGCATCAAACACAAACCATTGGATCATGGTCATTAGCAAGGTCATTTGTTCACATACTAGGCACAAGTATAGACCCATATGTTACACCAAGCATGGCCATCAAATCATAAGCTTCATTAAAACCATAAGATCTTAGACCTAGTAAGACCATTAGTTGTCAAACCTAGAGAAGCCATCGGATGTCAAGCTAAGTGAACCATCAATTGCGAACCAGAAACACCATTGGTTGCGAACCAGAAACACCATTTGTTGTCAACTAGAAACACCATCGGTTGTGAACCAGAAACACCATCATTTGTGAACCAGAAACACCATTGGTTGTGAACCAGGACCACCATTGGTTGTATAAGAAGCCAAACCATCGAGTCATGAAACAATAGAGAAATCACTCCATAAACTTAAGGAAAAACCATCGTTTTCAACACTCAAGGAGCCATCATATCACGGACATGTAAGATCTAGGTCCCTTCTTCCAAAGAAGGAACATACACAAGGTTAAGGGGTACATCAAGGAAGACTATCTACTCAAGAACTAGCACATGAGCTCAAACCTAGTCAAAAACTCAACCTTTCTACTTGTTATCACATTTTAGAGCAAGATCTATGCATATCAGGTTAAGAGTAAGAAATAAATGCGAAGAAAATTATATAACTCGCCTCAAGGCAGGTGAAGAAGGTCTAAACAACAAGGTAGCTCGAAGAGAGAGAGAAGAAACCCTAGTTTGAGCACTCCACACGTCCAAGCTAGCTCCTTTCTCCAAGAACAAGCAATCCCTATGTCAAAGAGGCAAAAAGGAAGGTGTTCTTCAACCTCTAGCTCAAGCTCCACCAAAAATACAATGGATCCGACCAAGAAGGAAGAAAAGAGGGCAGCAAAGAAAACAAAGGAAGGAAGGAGATCTTACTTGCTTAGGTTAAGAAATAAGGTAAGGAAGCTTCACACGACCCAAGGGAGGGTAGATCTAAACCCTAGAAGCGCATGCAAGCAAGATCGGTCAAGCTTCTTCCTCTTAGAGATCCCTCTTCTCCACTAAGAAAGAGGGGCATACCTCCAAGCATCAAGACGAAGAAGAGGGTGTGTAAAGAGCTCGTTTGAGTAGAAGAAGAGAGGTATATAAAGCCTAGGGTGAGAGAGAAGAGAAGGTAGAGGTGTCAGGACATGCATGCCATGTGTCCAAGGTCAAAACCTCACGCCCATGCAAAACCAGGTCAACCATCGAATCTTGAAGCCAGGGGAACCATCGGATGTCAACCCCAAGGGTTCCATCATTTGTCAACAGCCGGTGGTCCATCGGGTCATGCCTTTTTACTTGGCCACCAAAGCAAACCCTAGGTCATCCATCGGTTGTTGCACCTCTCTTGAAGAACCATCGACCTAGATGGTGCCTCAAAGCAACCCATCGACCCTCAAGGCACTCAAGAGAACTATAGGATCCTACCACCTCAAGGTGGACCATTAGGTTCCAACACACAAAGGAAAACCATCGAGTTAGGGCATCTAGGTGAGGAAACCCTAAGTCCCAGCCGTAGGTAGATGTCACCTTAAATCTAATGTTGCAACTAGGCACCCAAAGGTACAACTATATCAAACATGATATGAAAACTTATAAGGCACATCATACATGTAATGATTGCAGATAAAACCCTAGATATGGGAAAAATTGTACAAAGGTCCAAAACAAGCACATAAATTGCAAAATTTGCTCAAACAATATTCAAACTGAACCAAACTTGAAACTTTTCTTTTTCACCTGATATCAAAACACATGTTAGGGTTTGATTAAGGTTTTAATCATCCAATTAAGATAAGCAAGCATGTTTAACCACACAGCTAGGTCAGGGGTCTTACAAAGAGTGCCAAACCCTAGCCAGGTTCTGGATGAGCAGGCTGTCCTACGTCAATCATCCATGGTTGTTTACCATCCAGAATGAGCCAAACCCTTAGTAACAACTCAGGGATTATAGCAAGATCATGGTGCTATAGTAAATCTTGCCCTCTATGCACTTAAATGTTGTGTTGATATTGAGAGATAACTTTTTTGGTTAATTGCATAGTTTTCATAACCGAACCGGTGAGGCCTCTGGTTCTCGGTTTAGTGGTTCAACCGGTGATGTCATCATGATGTCATATTTAATTTAAATAACCTAAACATATATGAAAAATATGGAAAGTATACAAATGAAACAAGAATAATAGCATGTTTGCTCGCAATAATATAATTGACTACTTTACTAAATTCCTATATCAAATTATAAGTACACTACAAACTACAAAATATTAAAAAGAACAAACGAAACTAATCAATAAATCAAGCAAACCATCCATAATCTTTCAATCATGCTTTAAGCTTTAAGATAAAGTGGATAGCCATGTCATGTTCACTAAGTCACAACCCATAACAAGTACTAGTTGACCATATGATTCCACCAAAAGAAGCAAGGTAACAATAACTAACAACTATCAAGTGAACCACACACAGTTCATAGTACAAAACTCAAAATGGTAACATAAATCATATCCATTATTGTTGATCATGGCATGTAATCTGCATCCGCATCTGCATTCTCTTCATCATCGTCACCCTGATCTTCATCACCAAGAACATCTCCTGGTTCCACGTATGGTTTTGGGAACATAATTAGAGGCATTACTAAGTTACATAGATGGAGTTAGAGCTTAAAAGTCAATCACATGTACAATTGTTACCTTCAAGTTCTGCACCATCATCATCATTTGTCCTCTTCCTCTTATTTTGAGACATTGCAATCTCAGTGAACAACTCTTGCCTCTCATCATCATCAAGCATTGGTGCTTCCTCTACTTCCTCCTCTTCTTCTAGCACCCAATCATCAGTGACATCAATAGAATCAATATGAATGGGGTCAACGTTCTGATCCTTCAGAATACGCTTAGACATTCATAACAAAAATGATATATGCTTAGTACGAAGTAATTAGGATTGCCAGAATATCTAAAAAAAATGATTTGCACATTACTTGTGCTTCAATCTCAGGTTGGTTCTAACTTAAACAAGGGAATTAAGCCTCTCATGTTCCAACTTATTCCTTCTTTTTGAATTGGATGTGATCAAATGAACTCCAGTTCCTTTCTCAACCAAAAGAGAAACAAGTTTGGCTTAAAACCCTAACAACAACCTTTTGCAAGTTAGGAGTATCTCCACCAAAAAGATGCCACCAATTAGGAGGCAATTCAATATTCAATGATGATTGTGCCAAACTGCTAATCACCTTCCAAAATTCATCTTCTGGTTTTCAAATATGCTCATCTCTCTAGTAAACTATCATTGCCTTGGCACATTTTTTCAATCACATCATGCAAACCACTAGTGATCTCAGGATGCTTGAAGAATGTTGCCTTGTTGTAGTTGAGCTTTGGATTCAACCAATAACCTGCAACATGTAAATTTTTATGCAATTGCTTATCCCACCTTTTGTCAACAATCTTCCAGTAAAGATCATACAATCTCTTCTTTCCCCCACATGCTTTTCTAATGGCCTCTTTTGCCCTATTCATGGACTCATACAAGTAGCCCATAGCCGGTCTTTCATCAGAATCAACAATACGCAATACACGGACTAGAGGTTCAGTAATACGAACTATAGTAGCACACTCACTCCAAAAAGACTAATCAACAATGATTTCTTAGACAATTTTACCTTTGTCCTTGGAGTATCTGGAATCGTTGAATTCTTTGCTCAAGAACACACTTTGCAAGTCCATCTTGTGTGAAAGGACACTCTTCATTGCCAAAAATTGTGTGGAAAACCTTGGAGGCCCGGGGCATATGATTTTCTACCCATCCTGGTCTCCTCCTAAACATGTGTAGAACATATATATGGTTGTAAATAAATGTGGAAATCTTCATAGCTTTACTCACAACAAACTTTACTTGAACTAGACCGACAATATCCTCCAAAATCAGATTCATACAATGCGCAACACATGGAGACCAATATATAGAGGGATAAGCAGTTTCAATCATTTTACCACACAAGACATAATCGGAAGCATTGTCACTTACAATATGCACCACATTTTTAGGACCAACCCATTTTATCACTTCTTTGTAAAGATTTAATCATGTTCTCCCCGATCTTCACAATCTCACTAGCATTCACTGATTTCAAGAAAATGGCTCCTTTAGGGCAATACACCAAGAAATTAATCAAGTTTCTGCTCCTTTTATCTCGCCATCCATGTGCCGTAAGAGTGCACCCATATTCTTCCCACGTCGCCCTAAATGAATCTACAAATAGGGATGTCTCCTTCAACTTTGCTAGAAGATTGAGTCGAAGATCATGATATGAGGGTGCCTTGATACCTGGGTCTGCAGCTGCAATGCCATCTACCATTTTTTGAAATAATGGAGAATTGATTGCATTAAAAGGGATACCGGTGTCATAGAACCAATCTGCCACTAAAGAGTGCACATGCTCCTTTGCCTCAGCTATAACAAATGCAGATTAATAGAAGGTTGTGACCAGGGAGTGGTTCTTGGGGCAAAGTAATCATGTAGTTGACCCTTCCCTTTATCACTCACAGAAGCAGAAGATTTATAAGAAACCCTAGAAAGAGTATCCACGACTTGAAGATCATCAACATTTTGACTTTGTGCTGCTGCAAACAGATTGATCTCCTCATTGCAATCTGCTGCCTGCTTCTTTTTTTCCTCATGCCCTTTCAAAAGTGCTTTCATCTGTTCCCGCACATCATGTGATACACCTTTGCATGCTTGAATCTGTCCTCCCATTCCGGCCAAATGTTGTTTCAACCTATGAATACCACCACCCTTGAAAGCTCTAGTACAGTGAAGACAAGTCCAAGTCTTTGTTCCGTTAGCATCAATTTTCTCCACAACATGCTTCCAAGTGGGATCTGACTTCCCTCGCACTGAGGATGCATTCGGCTCTCTAGGAGGAGGTTGAGGGGAAGATATCTAAAGTGTGATGATAAATCTACAATAATTTCATTACAAACCATATCTAGTTAGCAAGTTAAAAATAAAACGCATTGCAAGGCAATACAATGAACAATAAAACACATTGCAAGGAAATACAGTGAACAATAAAACTCATTGCAAGACAGCACAATTACACTGATTGCAATGTTTGAAACAATAAAATTGGCAATCCAATTTGGCAGCAGATTATAGTGAAGGGAGAAGAATTGGTACCACGATTGGTGATAGATTGCAATTGCAATCACAAAGATTTGATAGCAGCAAGCAGTGCACCACGCCAATTTAGCACAGTAGCAATCCGTCAAGCAGCAACAATGCACCAAAACACTGACGACTAGCAGTAGAGGTAGAAATATAGGAGATAATTAGAGGACAATAGAATAATATTAGTAATACATAGAACCATGCAAATTAGAGTTAGACACAGAAAACATCTGACACCAATCAAAATTTCGCACTTTCTGTAAAAAATGTTTGGGAAGAAGCATTTTAATTAAGAAGAAAACAGTAGAGAGAAGAAGAAGGGAGCTTGTGATTTGTGAACAGCAAGTACCCAACAACCCAAGGGGAGAGGGTAGCGTAGAGAAGGAGCCACAGGAACAATGAGGAAGAAAGAGTGATACAGAAGAAGATGGTAGGCATATAGGAAACGAAGGAGGGGGGAGGTAGAGAAAAACAGGGAGAGAAAAAGAGGAGGGGAGGTATAGCCGTACAGAGGAAAAGAAGGGGGCAGAAGGAAGTGCAAAGCAGAGGTATTGCAGGAAGAAACTCGGAGGAAAAAGAGAAAGTGGCCCGCAGGAAAGGGAGGAGGAAGTGCACAGGAGAAGAAAGAAGGAAGATTAGGGGCGGAAAGGAGAGAATCGAAGAGGAGCAGCAGCGGTGTACCTTGGTGGTGGTCGTGGTGGCGTCAGCAAGCAGGGAAGTGGCTCTCAGCAGCAGCAGCTCGTCACCAAGCGGCGACTTCTATCGGCGGCAGCAGCTCCAGCTGAGGCAGCTTCGAACGGCGTCGGCAAATCCAGCTACGACGGCTGAAGACGGAGCACAAGCTTTGGGTGGAGGCGGTGCAGAAGCATTCGAAATGGAGCAACAATGGCCGCCGGAGATGGAGCGGCAGAGTGGACAGCAACACGCGGTGCGGGTCTTTGCTGGTTAGGGCCAAGTCAACAAATCGACGAAATTGGGAGGAGGGTCGGGGGGTCGGGTTTTTTTTTACTCCAGAAGGCACGTGCAAGTCACATGGGGGATAAAAGCAGCGTTGGAAGCAAACTGACCGGTTACCTGGAACTGGGCCGGGTCTCCGGTTTACCGGTTGAAACGGCCGATTCGCCGGTTCTTTGCCGGTTCCGTGTGATTTGCGGGTCTGGAGCCCAACCGAGCCAGTCAGACCACCGGTTCCCGGTTCAACCGGTTGAACCAGCCTGTTCGGTTCAGTTTTCATAACTATGGTTAATTGTGGCTGCTTGCGTAAGGCAGATTAGAAAAAAAACTAAGAACTATAGGAGTGTGCTTAGGAAGATCATCTACTCAACCGGCTCTGTGGTAGGGGGTAGGTACCTTAGGTACAACTTGTTGCTTCTTATGCCTATAAACATATAGAATATATGTTGGTGGTGTGGAAGAATGACAAAATCACGTAATGCAGAAGGTAGTGGCACCACTTTGCGACTAGATTGAATAAAGAAAGGAGTATCCTTAAAAGTCACATTTTCTCCATACTTATCAAGGAAATTAGGTGGTAGGTTTGATCTAGAAAGCATCTACGCTTTTCTAGGCTTTTCTTCTTCTTTTCAGTATTGTAATTTATATGTTGTGTCACTTGTGCATGTACACACAAATTTGGAAATATTTGTTTTGCAGCCACAGTCGAAGGAGATGTAGGAGAAGTGAGAAAGAAGAAGAGAAAATACATGTGCATATATACTGCATACAATTTGGAAATATTTGTTTTATAACAGCAGGAGGAGATGTAGTGAGGATTGAGAAAAAGAAGATCAAAGTAACAGCAGCACTGAGAAGAATAAAGTGTATTTAGTAGCAGCAGCAGTAGGAGAAAGAAGAAGAAAAAGAAGACGAGGATAAGAAAGCAGTAGTAAACAGCAGCAGCAACAATGGGAGGAATAAGGCAGTAGCAAAAGGAAGCAAATGTAGAAGGAAGAAGAAGAAGATAGCACCTGGTGAATAATCAAGGAAACAACACTGGATAGCATGATGAGATAGTTTTTCGGTACTAGATTGATGGTTTTGAATGAAGTACATAGAATAAGACTTTTGGTGGGAGGGAATAAGTGGGCTCACAGGGATACAAGAATTTATGTAGAATAGCAATGTGAAGGATGGGTGATGGCATGCAGTAGTGAGAATGGCATCTGGATCATAATCCTTGGGTACTTGCATTTCGAGCATGAAGGCATGGGCAGTATCAGTGAGATGAGAACTTTTTACGCTTTACGCTTTACACTTTGCAACACCATTTTGTTGAGGGCTGTAGGCACACAAGGTGTGGTTTTAATCCTGCTATAGGCACATAGTGTTTGGAAACCTTGTTGCATATACTCTAGAGCATTGACACCTTGAAAGTATTCAAGGAAAACAGAGTATTGATCTTTGATTCCACTCAAGAGTGTTTCAGACTCATCAAGAAGTTATACTTGAGCTTTTAAAAAATATTTCTATGATGTACTAGACTGAGTATTGCTAATACAAATATAGTAAAACAAACCTGTGTGAGTAGAAATACAACTACTGCACAAATCTGAGTGAACAAGATAAAAAAGACTCAACTAACTACAAGGATTACTACTCTTAGGAAGGTACTACATGAATAGAATTGCCATTTTCTTAGGAAGTAGGTAATATGTGTAAAAAGTAATATAACTTAGTATGTACTATCTAGCATGTCCGAAACAGTACATGTCAATAGTAATATTGCTTACCAACTATCTAAAATAATTAATAAGCAATAAATAACATTTGGTAGTTTAAGTAGCGATATATTATATAGTTAATAATGCAACAATATATTACGACATTTTGGCACATGCAATTATAAAATAGTACAAGACGAAGATTATTGTGTATACACAAACTGATCATCTTATGTTAATGCATTATACTAATTATTAGATCATGCATAAGGTGAGCCATGTATAATAATATTGATCAAAGTTTAGGTGTGTATTTCACTTAGGCGGCCTTAGGCAAGAGCCCAACAGGCGTTCTCAGGCGGCTGATTAAGCGGTCAAAACGGGTAAAAGGTGGGTGCTTTTCTAAGACTTTCTTAGGCGGGCGCCTAAGCCAACTTTAAGCGGCCAGCAGGCTGATCTGCTTACGCGGCCGCCTAAGTTGTTTCTAATACAGTAGGATTAACCATAAATATATGTATATACTTACATATCTAACTATAAACTATATGTATATGAGAGAAAAATAATTATGAAAATCATAAAACATGTATATATAGATAGGTAGAATGAACTAGATCTAAATATGTATATATATGCCAGCTAGGTGACACTAAGGTGGCCCTATCTAAGTGATTTGTGTCCTTAATAAGTATGGTTATCAAAGCTTGATAGATGTAGCAAACTTGTGTGAGCGTCAAAGCTATCATGGGTTCAGGAAGTAGATGCCATGGCTGCAATAGATATCATATATACCTGAGAGATAGGCAAACACATGCTAAAAAAAGACAGTCACATGATGCGCCGGGTAGATTTGGTAAAAGAAAAATAGAAAAAGTTGACAGGGGCCATTAAACACCCATATGAGGTTAAACAAACCAAATAGGAGAGAGAAAAATCTATGGCATATTTCTAATCAAATGGAGGCCATTGTTGCTGTGGAAGAAAGTAGTACTAGTTGTTGTAGATAGTAGGGCTGTCAAATTTTGTCCAAACCAGTGAACCCCGTCCGACCGGAAAAAACTAGTTTCAGTTTTGGATTATGTTAATCTGGGTCGGTTTCGGTTTGGACGTTGATATCCGAATTGAAACTGGGTCAGTTCTGGGTAGTGAATTCTACATACAGTTCGTATACGGGTTGACAAATTTAGACAATACAAGTTCTAATCAGGTATCATGATTAGTTAGCAAAATTATACAATTCCAGTTCGGTGAATCATGATTAGTTAGCAAAATTATACAATTCCAGTTCGGTTCCAGGTCACGCATTAGGAACTGGGTCCGGTTCTGGGTATACCACCTTGTAATAAAATTCGGTTCCGGGTCGGCTTCGGGTTGGGCTATTTTGCGTCAACCCGTTTGTTCGAGCCGAAACCGACTAGAAAATGTTTTTTTTGACACCCTTGGCAGATAGGGCCAACAACAGAAAAAGAGGTTATGGATGATTCATAGAGGGGGCTCAAATTTAATAACTGGGCTGTAGGGGCCTTGCAAGGCTGCGTGAGACTTCCACATGTAGAGAGCAACTGTTGGAAGGCTATACAGATGGCAAAAATAGGGATAAGGGTCCAATGACAACGACGAGTGTTTTAGGCTCTAAGGTGGGGCACCCTCGCTGAGGCCCGCATTAGCAAGAGGTTCAACTTCTAGTGCTCCTGCCTAGGGCAATCCGTGTCGCAAGGATTTAGTTGGAAAGGGTGCTGGAGAAGGGAAGCAGAAAAGGTGTTAGCTCAGGTGATAGCCAAAGAGAAATAAATAAAGGAGAGGAGGGTAGGAAAAAAGGAACAAGGTAGTTGATGACCTAGTGGCAATGGCTTCAAAGACCTCTCCATTGTGGCAGTAAGTCGAAGATCATGAAACACTGCAAGCTGCTAATACGAGTCTAAAATACAGAACTGGTGGGCGTTGGGACTTGGGAGTAGCATCTTGATGTACACAGCGGTTGAACTGCTACTAACGTCACTATACAATGTGTGCCACCTTGAGAGGTGTTACATCACAATACGCCGCATCATTATACACACGGTGATCAGAAAAGTGGATTAAGCATCTTTATGTCACCTGAGAATACATGTAGTCATCCATTATATGCGATAAGGTTGAGACAGGGACTCTATCTATAATGCAAGTGTGTCTACAGCTGATGCGGAAAACTGTTGGCTGTTCAATCACTAGCCAAGTCTCTCTACTGCTAATGCAGAAATGTTGTTGGCCGTGCAACCACTGTAAATGGCATCATACACAATTATACATCTTGCACTAACACTCCACACTAACGAAGAAGGGAGATGAACAACATTGATTCAGATTTGAACCCCCTTGTGCCTGTAGCAGAAGAGAGTGCTATGGTTTTTTATATCGTTGTTCTCATTGACGCTAGGCTCACTCGTAAATAGAACATCATCAATATCTTCCTTTTCGGCTGGAGCAATTGTCATGATTCAACTTGGATACTGGGACAATATATGTCCAAACTCCAAAGCATTATCAACTGAATCAGCACAGTGACTTTGGGACTTTAGATGAAGTAGCAGGGGTCCTGGTGGTAACAGTGAGGAGGCAACTGTGGTAGGTGACCATAATTTATTCTATCGTGATCGGACTGCTACGACAAAAATTGCCCTCGATTGGAAGTGTGACCTCACCTGCATGCTAAAGCCTAAAGAAGATAGAAGATGCCAACTTGTTTGCGATCTAATCATTGAACCTTTTGTAAAAGTTGATGATTATCACAACTTCGTCTCCATGTACTCGCGAATAATGGACCAACTCATAGAATTTCTGAGTATATTTTGCTACATAACCAGCTTCTTGTGGAAACTTAGAGAACTATTGAAAAAAAAACTGCATGGAGCTGCTAAGCTCGGACATGGGATGAGATATTGACGATACCGTCGCTATACTGACCGGTATACCGATATCGACGCCATCGGTCATCGGTTTGAGCAAGTCTGCCGCTGGGATTGCAAATATCGGTAAATTGGTGGATTTACCGGTAAAACCGCCCGATATCGGCGAATATCGGGGGTGCCGCATACAAAAATGCCCACTTAAGGGCGGTACCGGCGGTATGCCGCCCCGACATACCAGTTTTTGCAAACCTATTGCTGCTGCTGCTGTTTGAGTGGAGAAACTTGGAGATTTGGGGCGATTTCTTTCCTTGGAGCTCAAATCAACCCTAATCAAGGTATATTTTCTTAATTTCTTTCATTTCTCATCATTTTCAACCCCTCCCCTCTCTATTTCCTTCTATTATCACGATAGAAGTTCTCCAAAATTTTCTAAATACACCAAAATCCTAGATCTACTCCAAAAAACTTAGGATTAATGCTATTTAACAATAGATATATGATTGTATTATGTAGATCTACTAATGTATCACTAGATCTAATACTATTAATTAATATTATCATATAATTTCACCAATTAATATTAGATTCGTAAAATTACAATAAGTACTACTAATAATAGGTATCTAACTTAGGTTTAGTAGAAGTTGTGCCAAATACTAATATGAACAAATACAAACAAAAATATAGTAAAAATATTTATTTTTTTCGAATTTTAATTTATTAAAAATGCTGATTTTTTTGTTTGTTTTTTCTATAGAAATATGTGTGTTAGTGTTATACAAGATGGAATGAGTAATTTGTAATAGATCACTTGCCTTAATACTAGATAAATATCAAATTTTATATTTTTTAAATAATTTCAGACTTTTATTTTTTTTTATTTAACCCTTTTTTCTTGGTAATAAAAATCTTAAAAAATATTGTGTTTGATTCTATAAATACATTTAACATTTATACACTTAAAGTATTGTGTTTGATTCTATAATACATCAAATGGATTAATTTCTTGCAACTTAATGGTTTTGATTTCAAATACCTAATTTTTTTGTCTGTCTTTTTGCAGTGTTGACTTTTGACTTTTGGGAAGATGTCTTCAAGCGATGGTGAGGGTGCTGGGGCCGGTAATGTTGGAGCCAAGGATGTGGATTTTGCATGGAATCACTGCATGCCCGTTGACAGGAACAGGGAAAAGATAATTTGCAATTACTGCAAGAAGACAATTGGTGGAGGGGGGATTACCAGATTTAAACGTCTCAATATTGTTGACAAAAATGTGGAAATGTGCCATAGGTGTCCCCAACGTGTTAGGGATGATTTCAAGAAGCTTATGGGTGCGAAGAAACAAAAACAACAAAAGATGAAGGAGGTTGACATGGCTTACAAAGATACATTGTTTGATGTTAGGCCCACATGTTCTTCTGTTGAATACGATGATGATATTGAATATTCTCCTGAATGTGATACAGCCTATTCACGTCGTGTGTATAGATGTGCTATCAGAGAATCTCGCAGAAGTGAGTGGGAAAGAGAGGAGGTAGCTCGGATTACAAGGAGGTATGGGCCATCTGGTGCAGGTGGAGGCAGTGGGACTGCACACGTTCCTGTTGTTGACCTACATGACAATGAAGACCGAGCTGGTCATGGTAAAAGGAAGAAAGGAGGCATTGATACACTTTTCCGCTCTGCTAGTGTGAGATTGAGGAATGTTGATGAGCCAGGGGTTAGGATGAGATAGGCTAGGCAAAAAAGCCTCAAAACAATGTTCATTGGTGCGAAAGATAAGGTTGGCAAGGCAGTAGGCAAATTCTTCTTTGCTCATGGTATACCTGCATATGTTGCAACTGAACCCTATCTGCAACATATGGTAGATGTGATAAGGGAGTCTGGTAGGGGCATCAAGACCCCCAGTTCATATGAATTAATGAACAAGTATGTTCCACTAGAGAAGAAGGATCTACAAGCATGGATTTCAGACCAAAAAGGTCTGAATATGGCGTCACACTTATGTGTGATGGGTGGATTAGTAGAAATAGAAGATAAATTATCAACTTTCTTGCACATTGTCGTGGATCCACAATTTTTCTAGACTCTGTTGATGCTTCAGGTGAGGTCAGGAACCACAGATACATAAAGAGACTAATGAAGACATAGATGAAGCAGGTTGGTGTGGAGAATGTGGTGCAAATAGTTACTGATAATGCTTCTGCCTTCAAGAAGGCTGGTGAGAGTTTATTGAAGAAATATCCGGTCTATTGGACACCATGTGCTGCCCACTACATAGATCTCATTCTTAAGGACATGGGCTCAATTGATTTCATCAAATCTGTTGTCATTGATGGTAGGTTGATCACGAGATTCATCTACAACCATTCTTGTCTACGTTCACTACAACATGCGACTGAGGGCTAGAGCAATACGAGATGCCTACTACAAGGAAGTGGATTTTGCTGTTGTCCATGATCCCATTGACACCGCATATACTTTTAACACAGAAAGACATAAAGGACTGGAGGATGATTAAGAAAATCCTTTAGAGGAATGGATGAATGAGATAGGTCATCTTGTTCTTGATAATTTAGATGGACGTCCAGATCCATATATAGAAGAGTAATTTGATGCAAATAATGGTGATGACTTTATTATTGATACCCCGCTAGAAAGACTTGATCCTGAAGCTGCACAAGTTAATATTGATATGGAAATCAATAGAGAAGTAGAAGAACAATTAGGTAGCTCAGATTCTTCTTCTTCTACATCTGGTTCCAAATCTAAGTCTGATGACGGTGGCAATGATGATGATAATCGCAACCAACACTCTCCAGAATATCCTCCAGCTGTTGATCCTCATAATGATGATCGACCTTATGTTAGTCATGTTACTAGGGCTGCACCTCCACCAGAACAGGAATATCCCATGGCTGATAAAACATTTCAAAGGAGAAAAACTCGAACTGGGAAAGATTACAGCGGTGCACCTCCACCATAACTACAATACCAGAGTCAAAGTGATTATTATTTTGATCTTGCTGATTCAATGGATACCATGAGCATATCTGACTCTCAATCTCAGCATTCATTTGGAGATATGTTATTTGGGCAGACACTTCCATACCCATCTCAGTCCCAACATGGGTATTCTGGATATCAAGTTGAACCACCACCAAGATTAGAAGTAGGCTTGGGATATCACGAAGCATACTTTGTTCGTAGCCCTTATGGATGCTTTCAAGTGAACACCGAAGCATACTCTGGTGATGGAGGTCAAACATGGAGTGGTGGACATACTACAATTTATCCTATTGCCGGTGTACCATTACAACCTCAAGCTCCTCGAGCATGGGCACCTCCTCCTGCTTCTATTCAACATCAAGCTCCTTGAGCATGGGCACCTCCTCTTGCTTCTACTCAACCTCCATTCATTTCAGCAACCAAGGAAAAATATCTCAAACTCAAAGATTCATTTTCCAAAGTTTGGGATGATACAGTTTGCCAATCCTGAAGTGTATGAGGAGCATGTTGTTTCATACAACAAGTCTTACAGAAGTTACATGACATGGGAGCAATATGTGGCCCTTATCAACAACATAATGTATAGAGAACCAGCGCGCCACTCAACATACAACTGATGTGAGTTAGTAATTTACTATATTGTTATATATTTGTTGTAAGTTGAATATTATTGCATAAGTGTCTAAACACGTATGGATTGTGCTAGTAAAATTTCAAATCTTGATTCTTGCATTTTGTCATCAAAATCCTTCATCGAAATCTCCAAAATACAAGACAAATTCCTTACCTCCCACATGATTGACCCCCCACATACCCAATATAGAATTTTCTTGCATAAAACGTTGCATCTGGTGTTGAGACCGCACCTGTAAAATTTCATGATTTAATTCGTTCGTTTTGGCGTCGATATGGCCAGGATTGCATCTGTTGATATTTCCGTCGGTATACTGGTAAATATCTATATCCAACCTTTCGAAACGGCATCGGTATCGGTCATGAAATTCCTTGAGCTCGGATAGGTCGACGGTGGTACAGTGTAGTACTATAGAAATTGAGATGGAAAAGAAGAAAAAAGTCTGAAGAAGAAACAAGGAAGAGGGGAGAGCTGGGGTCATTTGGGAGGAGGTTGGATCAAACTCTCCTGGAGTTAGCATTAGGCTTTGATACCAATAACTGCAACACACATCACAATGGAAGAGAGTAAGCAAAACTAACAATATTTTCTTTCTCAGATCAAAATCATATGCTTGGACAAGCCCCCTAGGAAGGGTATTTATAACTAATGATGTAAAGCCTAGACCAACAACAATTGCGTAAATAACAAAGCGAATTTGAATCTCCATAATCAAAAATAAATCTTGTAAACTGAAGAATTTGCAAATTACTAAAAGAACAATTGGGTTTTTCTAGACTTGTTGGACCCGAATAAGGATTGAGCACGACTCCCACCCTACATCAATTGTATAATATGTAAATTAAAAAAAACAGAAATAAGGATATGTGTCAACATTGTATAAACTTGTCATTTAGCATTAAAGGATTTAAGACCATGTTGGTTGAGTTGGATTTCGGATTGCTTCAATTTAGTTTGTTTCCAAGTTCTTTTTAAATGACACTCCTATGTTTCAATTTATTGCTTCAAATGATATATGGTAAGGGATCCTTTAGCCTCATAGATGTTTTTAAAGGGATGCAAGGGTTTTCTGCTATGATTTAGGATGTAGAGGTGAAGAAGCTTATCATCCCTCTGAAGGCTTCCAACGGACTGGGCTGCATATTTAGGCTTCTTCAGGCTCACACCTTGGAAATGGTCGCACCATGTCCTCTACATGTTTAGTCATGCCCACCATACTTGTTAAGGTGCACACCTACCTAGGTGCAAGGCATCCCAGGGCGGTGTGCCTTGCCTTTGCCTCACCTAATTTGTCACATTGTGTCATTTTTAATGGGTTCAATGCCATATTCATGGGTTTAATGATGATTTCTATCATTGTAATGTTAAATTACTGTTTAGTTCGTGTTATATGCCAAATAAATTTTGTATTAATACTCTTATGCCACATTTTCTTACTTTTCTTGTTTGACGCCTTAAGTTAGTTTCTATTTTAGGGGCTATGCTGTGAAAAATGGTCATTGTCTTACTGGGAGGAGGGTTTGGTGTATGGAATGTCCAAGAGATGGTGAGTGCTAGGATCTTAAGAACGTCTAGAGTAGTTTCGAGAGAGGATTCCCTTTAATTAAATGGCTCCTTGAGAAATCTTTATCAAAGGTCTATCCAAATCGGCACTTCTTTCTCGTAGATGATGAAGCAGATTTTCTGCATAGAGAGTCGACGATGTTATTGCTGAAATCCTTATCAGGGATCTAGTATTTTTTGATCTGTGGTCGAGTCATTTGGGTCCCATAAAATGGATGACATCTATGGGCCATGGCCTAGTTCTTCAAATTGTTTGGGGGGTCAGATTGCCTCTCTTAAGTCATTGACGGCTGTTAGCCTAGTTGTGCGAGGTCTCCATCAGATAAAGGGACTTGTCCTATCTCTGCCCCAGCCTGCAGGTGGAAGCAATAAAGTGCTCCTAGGTGAGTTTGAAAGACCAATGATCAAGCATTCCTGGAATGCTTTGCAGTTGAAGCATCCACCTACTTCCTACTTTGTGGAGATATCATTCTACTAGAAGACTGAATATTCATGATTCAAAATGTTTTCTTGGAAGGTTACCTATCCAAGATTGAAAAGGGTGGGATCCAGCTTACTCCAGTCTGCTATCTTTGTTTGACTTCAGCAGAAAACATAACACGATTTCTGTTTGACTATAAATATGCTTCTGAAACATGGGAAGCAGCAGCAATGAACGTGATGTTTACATGGCCAAATTATGTTGGATCTGTTATCTTATATTGCAGCAGCTTCTGATGGCTTTCTAATTCTACACCAAGTATGGTTCAAAAGAACTTGGAGTGTCTTTGAAGGGCACAGTATATAGCTGAATCACTGATTAACTATGGCATCATATCTATTCTTTAACATTACGGCATTGTCGTCATCGATATCATATTTAAGCCTATATGGATCCTTCTTATGCAACCAGCTCTAACATGGATCATTTTCTCATCAAGATGTAAAGATTCAAAATCTCTTATAAGCTCCTCCCAAGTTAGGGCCTGTTTGGTAGGGAGTAGTTGCAGTTCATTACAAACACGTCTACTTTTCAGTTTCCTGTTTTGTTTTGTTGGATGTTTTCGAGCGTAGTTCGTTGAATTCAGTTTGAATCCAACTTCACAGTTGCTTGGAAAAGCACGGAATCTGTACAACGCAGAAATCGGAGGTGGTCGAGTGTGCTTTCAGTTTTCCGGCTATACTACAGCTGCGATGCGGGGTGTTGGTACAATTACAAGGAAAAAGCTGAAAGCTCTGCCCCGTTCTCGCTTCCTCACCATTGTCGTCATCGATATCATATTAAAGCCTATATGGATCCTTCTTATGCAACCAGCTCTAACATGGATCATTTTCTCATCAAGATGTAAAGATTCAAAATCTCTTATAAGCTCCTCCCAAGTTAGGGCCTGTTTGGTAGGGAGTAGTTGCAGTTCATTACAAACACGTCTACTTTTCAGTTTCCTGTTTTGTTTGGTTGGATGTTTTCGAGCGTAGTTCGTTGAATTCAGTTTGAATCCAACTTCACAGTTGCTTGGAAAAGCACGGAATCTGTACAACGCAGAAATCGGAGGTGGTCGAGTGTGCTTTCAGTTTTCCGGCTATACTACAGCTGCGATGCGGGGTGTTGGTACAATTACAAGGAAAAAGCTGAAAGCTCTGCCCCGTTCTCTCTTCCTCACCAAACAATTGCAGGCTAAATCGTTGAAACTCTGCTACACATGCCAAATAGCATTTGTGTACAGCAAAAGATAGGATTATATTTAATTTGTTTTCAAAATCATCCAACTACACCCCACCGCGCCATACCAAATTCGCCCTTAATTTAGGCCCGTTCTTCTTCTTTCAGTTGTGCTCAATTCAATACCTTTACTTTGAATGGTGCATTTGTCAGTTTGCGTTGCACATATGCCAGCTCAAATGACCGTCATGTAACATCTCCTAGATACTCGCCACCTCCACTTTGTTTCTTATGCAGTCATTTCTCAAGCATTCTTTCCTTGTCTTCCCACACATCCATCTCAATATACGCTTTCCAGCCACAACTATTGAGATCTTGTTTCTTCACTTCTTGACATTCACTCCCATATTGCGTGGATGGCCGCATAGTTATTCTACAAAACTTACCTTTTATTTGAGTGGGATCTTCTAGTCACATATTACAGTTGCACTCCTCTATTCCAATCATCCTGTTGTGATCCAGTGAACAAACGTCTTGAACATCACCATCCATTTGAACAATAGAAGCCAAGTGACAAAATTCATCACATTTTGGTACATTCATTCCATCCACCTTGGTAGTATTATTCACACACCTGTAGTACTGTACAACTAGAACTCTTGGGTTTTGCCTTTGTATTAGCAACACATAGTTTTATATTCTTGCCTAGGTAAACCATAGAAATTTGAAAAACTTATATGTAACTACGCCATATTTTTTCTTTTCTTTTAAAATAATGAAAGAGAGGGGAACACACTGAAAAAAAAGAAGAAAGTTGTAAACTAGACCATGAAACGATGAATGATTGTGCTATCCAACGAAGTGAGGATCAAATTGTTGAAAGAATATGCCAACGTGTAATAATATGTATGCTCAACATAAGGGTGAAGTTTATATCAAGTCAGTTTGTTTGGCTACTTTATACCGTAGGATATCTTGTGTAGAAAAGAAAAGATATCTTGAATATGGGTGAATGATGCTATAGGTCTACATTAGGTTGGTAGTAAATTTTGCATATGGAAGAGGCTGAACATCTCAGAGATGGCTTCATTATAAAAATGCTATTATGTGAGTTTGTGGGTATAGATTTAATAAACAAGGATTCAGAGGATAGGTTTTCTTTCAGATCCTTGTGATTGTTCTGATTCAACTACACCATATGCTGGTGCTGTAGCAGCCACATCGTGCATAATGTGCATAGAAAGACCATTAATTAAGCAGAAGGATACATTTCTTTAGTGGTAGAAGTTGATATCAGTATTTGGACCTTTTGCACATGCATCCTTCTGAAACTAAATGTTGCAATTTATCCACTGCGTTTTATTTTTGACCTTTGTTAAATGATACCTAGGAAATATGTTTCAACTAATAAATATATTTTGACCTTTATAATTTACTAAACATCAACTATGTTTTGTTTCTGTTTGATTACAGGAGCTAACTACCTCAGCAGGAGAGGATGCTATATTAGCTATGAACACTTTCATAAAGAGACTGTTGGCAGTATCAGATCCTGCACAAATGAAGGTCTTGCTGATGCCCTAATGTTAAATTGTAGCATACTTCATTTGCTTGATCATAGATCTGTTTATATATCTAATTTGGGCATAGTGACAGTATGAGAATTATGATAGAATAGAAAGCAGGAAGAAACTTATCGTCTGTTAAGTCGAGACATATCCACAAACCTGTTTCTTCCTCCTTTGACTGTGATGCAACTTCCTTTTCTTCTGCCGAAGGGGAAGTCAATGGTCTAATCAAATGTGTTGGTGTCGGCAATTTTAGCATTATTCATTGTAGGTATATAGAAGATTCCTTGCTCTTCTAGGAAGAGAGTAACGAGGTTCCAGCTTTCATATAGCTGTCAAGGCCAAACGGAGCTTATGGCCACGACGTCTTAAGGGGTGTTGTCTTACGTGCGCCTTAGGTCTATTTGTTGTTCTTGGGACCTGGGCTCCATTTTTCCAGCCTTCAATGTGTATTCATGTATAGTGTAGATTCTTGCCCATATATGGGGCTTGATAACCTTATTATAGGCTAATGCCTATATCATGAGCCCTACCAACCATGACAGGGACTCTATTTTCTTTGTTAGGGACTTTGTTATCCACTTTAGGGCTTTAGTTGTATTGTGAAAGACCACTTTACATATTATTAAAGCCTCCCTTGCTTGTTATAATTCCCTCGTTGCTTTGATTATATACATCAGGGGAAATTTAGCCTAAAACATAAAATAAGACTGAGGTACACCTAGGCAAGGTTTTAAAGTGCGAAGGCGCATCGAAGCATTATTGTCTCAACAAGGCGAGGAGGTGTAAGCCTTAGATTGTACCGACGCGTACATATAAATACACATATATATGTATATATTTCTTAATATATATATATATATACTTATAATATAATATATATACCTATAATATTTATATATATATACCTATAATATAATATATATACCTATAATATAATATAATATAAAAATATATATATATATATAATATACATATGTGTATATATATACACATATACATACATACATACATATTGGTTTACCACCCTCCCGGACGTTCAACCTCCGTCACAGGCATGGAAGAGGGGGAGAGAATGCCTCTCTTAATCCCATTTACATACAGCCGACGAGGAGTGGCTTAAGTGCTCAAGCATGGCGTCCCCCAAGGTTGTCAGTCTCCAACCGGTCAACGAACCTGTGAGGCCTCTGGTTCTCAGTTCATTGGTTCAACCAGTGGTCTGACCGGTTCAATCGGTGACGTCAACATGACAAAATTAATAGTTTAAAAGTATATAAATGTCTTTGATACTCATAGAGAATATCCCTGCACAAGTTATGAAACATGAATAATAGCACAACTGCTTACAATAACTTGATAAACATACCAAATAACAATTATTATTCTATTCATGGACATTTATATAGTATTGAATACTAATTAACAAAAAATAGCAACACCAATACATTTACTTGCTAAGTGAGAGAACTGGCCGGTTGGGCTAAAACCGGACCGGTTTGCCGATTTACCGGTTCAATCGGTTGGTTCACTGATTTAATGCCGGTCAGACTTCATTTCTGGCTTTGGAAGGGGACCGATCCGGTAGAGTGACCGGTTCTCGGTTCAACCGACCGGTCAGGTTCGATTCTGATAACCATGACGCCCCCTAACAAAGGGACCGAGGTTCGAGTCCCGACAGCCGCTTTGGTTTACCACCCTCTCGGGCGTTCGGCCTTCGCCACGGGCATGAGAGGGGGAGAGAATACCTCTCTTTATCCCATATATATGCATATTTGTACATATCTAGTTATATATACAAATTTACATATATAGAAAAACAAGTATGGTCTTATATATAAAAATAGAAACATATATATACATATATATATATATATATACTATATATATATCTACATGTATATGTCTATATATGTATACTATATATACATATATATACACAACATATACATATATATATGCGTATATATATGTATGTATATGTATGTATATGTATATACAAACATATATATTTGTATGTATGGGATTAAGAGAGATTTCTCCCCTCTCCCACGCCCGTGGCAGAGGCTGAACGCCCGGGAGGGTGGTAAATCAAGGCGGCAACTGGGATTGGAACTCGGGTCCCTTTGTTAGGGGACACAGTGCTCGACCACTTAAGCCACTCCTTGTCGGCTATATATTTGTATGTATATGTATATGTATACGTATGTATGTATGTTTATGTATATGTATACGTATGTATGTATGTTTATGTATATGTATATATATGTATGTATATGTATATATATATGTATATGTATAATATATATACACACACACACTATTACAAATACACATGTATATATAGATACATATATATGCATACAAATATAGTTATAAACATACACATGCATGTACGTACACACACAAGAGTATGTCTATACATACATGCAACATATACATACATAGATATATACATATCTATAGTTGTCAACAGACATAAACATACACAGGTAAATATGCACATCTATTAAGCCATAAATAGGATAATATAGGCTTTTTTAGACACAGCTTGAGGTTTAAGCCTCACAAACGCCTAGATACGCCTCTCACAAACTGAGGCACATGCCTCTCACTGGCAGAGTGAGGATTAAGCCTTGAGGCATACCGGAGAGCGCCTCACCTCTAGGCTTA
The DNA here is from genome assembly GCA_963693085.1 of Alisma plantago-aquatica. Classification (NCBI taxonomy): domain Eukaryota; kingdom Viridiplantae; phylum Streptophyta; class Magnoliopsida; order Alismatales; family Alismataceae; genus Alisma; species Alisma plantago-aquatica. The sequence continues at coordinate 612,299,387 of OY856411.1, forward strand.
CACCTCTAAAGCCCCGAGGTGTACTTTTTAAAACCATGCACCCTGGTGTCCCTGATGGACTTCTTGTCACCTCGGTCCTTTGACAACTAGACAGTTTATCAAAATCTATCGTGGCAAGTTACTTGTTTGGAAAAGCTATTTTCTGTAAAGGTCAATCTTCAAAGGTGAAGTCGTAGGAACAAACAGCGAAGTGCTAAAATTAGAAGGGTTAACACCTTTTCTTTGATGTTTATAATCACTAATGTCATTGTCATTTTTTTTAATCAATTATATCGTGTATAAATCAGATAAGTCAAAAAACCTATCTGATGTTTCTCGTGCCAAGTCTAAGGTAAAAGATGGTCAGTTTGCAACAACTATTCAGATTCTCTCTTCTAGTGGTGGTGATATTACAACTTAGCTAGATCTTGAATCTAAGCATCCTCAACTTCTTCTTCCAATGGTGCTACCAGCCTCAGAACTGTCTTCTTCTCCAATCATTGCTTCTCGTCATATGGTTGAAGATGCTATCTTGTTTTTCATAAAGGCACGGCTTGCGCACGTGATGACCTTCGTGCACAACACCTTCTTGATGCCATGCAGGACATATTCTTGGATGCTGCATCTGCTGTTGTTAATCCTTGGTTGGCGGGACGTTGTCCTATCTCTTTGGCACCTTATGTTACTAGCGCTCCCCTGACACTTCTTCTCAAGCCTGATAATGACATTCGTCCCATTGCCGTTGATACTATTTGGCATCATCTCATCTCTAAGATTGTAGCTAAGGAAGTTATACCAGACATTGTCACTTATCTTTAGGATCACCTATTTAGTGTCAGTGTTTCAGGGGGTGCTGAAGCTCTTTTGCATGCTTTGACACAACTCGTCCAAGATGAGAGACATGTTAATACACACACGTTGGCTCTTGTAGACTTCTCCAACGCCTTCAACATGGTTGATATGTCCAACATTTTTTGTGAAGTTCGTCTGCACTGTTTATTAATTGCTGCTATTCTATTCTTGCTAACCTTTACTCGGACCAGGGTGAGTCTATTTTGTCCTCCGCTGGGGTCCAACAAGGTGATCCACTCGGGCCACTTCTTTTCTCTTTGGCTCTTCACCCCTTGATTTCCAAATTGAAGGATGCATGCCACCTCGACTAATTATCTTTCTATCTAGATGATGACACTCTCATCGGTGACACTGTTGAAGTGTCTTAAGGCCTTCTCTCTCTTACAGGAATTGGGTCCGGATTTCGGACTTCATCTCAATATAAGCAAACAAAAATCTGTTGGCCTTCTGACGATCCTAGAAGAGCTCCAAGTTATGGCTTATTCCCTCCTAACATATCTCGGCCTATACGGGGTGCGAAGCTTCTTGGTGGTCCAAGTTCTGTTGATCCTAGTTTTGCTTTGAATTTATTGAAGAAGCGTGTGGACAAATCTCTGTATATGATGGATCTCCTTGCCCCCCCTTAATGATCTACCGAGTGAACTGCTCCTTAGATCATGCCTTGGGATGCCTAAGTTGTTGTTTTCTCTCCGAACAACACCACCTGGCCTTGTCTCTTCGGCTTTCGAAGACTTTGATTGTGGACTTCGTCGTTGCCTTTCACACATTGTTGTTAGTGAAGGTCAAGGTTTTGTTGATCTACAATGGCGTGTTGCCACACTACCTATGGTTGGGTATTACAACTGCTCAGGATGTGGGAAGCTATGCCTTTGTTGCTTCTCGAGTTCACACCTTAAAGCTTCAAGACCATTTTCTTCGTAAGGTTGGTCCAATTCCTATTGGTGACTCTTTCGACACTGCTTATGCTTCTACGTGTGAGCTTCTATCGTCTTTTTGCTGGTCCAAGTTGTCATATACTACTTCTGCCACCCCCAAGACAGTCTCTTTTGGCAGACACATTACAACATGGTCTTCCAGCGCTTCAAGGCACTAGAGTTGTCTCAAAGTCAAGAAGCTATTCTGGCTTTCCTACAGACTGACCATGCACACAACTTTCTTCTTGCTATTCCTATTAACGATCTTGGATTATCTATGATGCCAATTGGAAACCGTGCTATTCTACGTTACCGACTCATGATCCCACTATATACAAGATTCAAATTCCGTCATGATGTTGTTCGAGATGTCCTCTTTGACATTATTTACCATGATGGGATAAAAGCCTTGAAAGAAGGCCATGTTGCCTTTCTAGGGGCACATCATGATGGTCTACATGCCCAGAAACATGCTGACATATTGTTATTTGATTGGACCTATGGAAAGCATACTTGCATTGATCTTACTGGCGTCTCTCCATTGACTGGAATATTTCCAGTAACTTCAAGGCATGTCAGGCAGCTTTTGATGCGGTGACACAGAAAGTTCGTAAGCATGGGGTTGCGTGTGAATCAAATCATCATCATTTTCTTCTCTTTGCCTTTGATATATTTGGTGTGCTTACTAATGACTCAATTTCCCTCCGATGATGCATACAATGTATCATAAATAGGAATGTGATGATGTCATCATCTACCTCTTCAGATTTTGTCTTTAGATCATTGGACTTTGCCATACAAAAAGGATTGGCAGCCCAGTATGTAGCTCCAGCCTCTGCGAAAGCGTTTCTTTAAATTTCTCATGTTATGTAATAATGATGGAAAAATAAAAATATAGTGAGTTGGATGCAACCTACTCTTTGAATATAGAACTCACATTCAGTCTTTTTCCAGGAAAAAACAACATACCAAGCACTAAGCTTCAATTTATTGATTTGTTGTTGAATTATTAGTGTTAAACTTAAAGCTCATAACAAACGGTCAATTGCTCAAGGTAGTGTTTCAAAAAAGGCCTCTTGGACCGCATATGCGGCCGTATACGCAGTTTAGTCCCTTGACCGAACCGCATATGGAAATTCAATGGCTAAAACAGACCATGGCCGCGTATACGGCCACATAGCCGCATATAAGGCCGATTAGTCCCCGATTTTTGAATGAAAAAACTGCTAAGCTGGCAATTCTTTAACATCACCCCCTATTCTTCATATAACTAAAACCATCACATACATTTAGCCTAGCATCTACTCTCATTTCTTCTTTTTTGCATCGCATTCATCTATGATTGTTATACATTTAGCTCATTATTGCACATGTGTATGTATTTAACAAGTGTTTGATTGCATACTTGCATAATTGCATCTAAAATATGTAGTTGTACAAATTATATTTGTAATTATATGATTACTGTATATTTATAAATATAATAACTAAAAAATAAAAAATCAAAAACCGCATATACTTCCGCATATACTCTTTATTCAGTGACCCCTCCGAACGCACAACGCATACCGCTTTTTAAAACCATGGCTCAAGGAAATAAAAGAACTAGTTATAATTTTCATATTCTCTGATAGATGGGACTAGCAAAAAACTGGACTTATTTAATTTTTTGTTATTGTCTTATTCATTTACATAGATATACTATTTATGTATGATAAAGAGAATTTATTTACAAAGAGGAGTCATTCATGATGTACTTTTCCCTGTACCATATCCTACATTGTTAGATATGAACTCGGGCATGTTTGGTCTAGTATTTCTTCTTGATGTGTTCCAAAAGATGATGGGTAAAAGCCTGTCCTTGGGAAGTGGGTGTTTTTGGGAATAGACAGAAAGGATGAGAAGGATCTGTGTAGGGCAGGCAATTGAGCCCATGGCACTTAGTGACGCCTGAGGGGGGGGGGGGGGTAAAAGAAAACAGAGGGGTATGCTTGATGTTTTTAAAACTCAATTTCGATGTTAGATCTTTGTGTAATGGTACAATTTAGCTCTCTATGATTTTTCACATGTGATAAGCTGGTGACCCGGGCGTTGGGCCCATGGAGGTAATTCACCTGTACGAGCTTGCTGCCTATTTCACTGAGTCAAAACTGTTACATTATCTGTTTCTTATATACATTTGAACCGTGAGAACTGAGAACCCAACTGAGTTTCATGTGACTAAAATTTTCGTTACGTTCTTGTTTCATGTCTGGACTTATGATAACACAACATTAATTGAAAATGTCTTAATACAAAATATTTCACTGAGTCAAAACTGTTACATTATCTGAGGGGGGGGGGGTAAAAGAAAACAGAGGGGTATGCTTGATGTTTTTAAAACTCAATTTCGATGTTAGATCTTTGTGTAATGGTACAATTTAGCTCTCTATGATTTTTCACATGTGATAAGCTGGTGACCCGGGCGTTGGGCCCATGGAGGTAATTCACCTGTACGAGCTTGCTGCCTATTTCACTGAGTCAAAACTGTTACATTATCTGTTTCTTATATACATTTGAACCGTGAGAACTGAGAACCCAACTGAGTTTCATGTGACTAAAATTTTCGTTACGTTCTTGTTTCATGTCTGGACTTATGATAACACAACATTAATTGAAAATGTCTTAATACAAAATATTTGTTGACAATGCAGACTACAGCGACGCAAACAAGTGCTCCAGAGCTCGCAAAGTTGTTGTTCTGGTTGATGGTAGTAGGATACAGCATTCGCAACATAGAGGTAAGGTTCGACATGGAAAGAGTACTTGGTGCTCCAGCGAAGCTTCAAGAGCTGCCTCCAGGGGAAGATATCATAGCATAAATGTAATCTGTACTCTCCTTAATTAGAGAGTGGATAATTGATTGGACAATATATTTTTTGAGCTAGAAGTTGCGAAATAGAGTTGATTCACACGTGCACATATTTTAGTGCGTGCCAACAATTTTTTTTTACCAACTAATGTATGTGATTGGCATCTGCCTTCACCCGAGATGCCTATGGGATTGTACACCAAAAATTAAGTTCAAATTTAAACAGCCCTGAATTATTTTCATAGGGGCAGTTTGGATGCGGCATTTAAACGTGGTATTGTATTTGAAATTGGTACTTTAATTACTGGTTTTTATAAGTTAGTTGTTCGGGTATCTCATGTGGCAATCACTGATTACCAGCATTCTTTTTGTGGTATTTGCCCATGTATAAAAATTGCATTCATAAATTACGCCGATATCGGCATGATTCTGAAGGGACGCGGCGTCTCTCATCTCCCCCTCCCTACCCATTTTGTACTCTCTTTGCAGCCGACACTTAGCTTTTCCTCCGTCCAGCTTCTTTGCTGCCTCATTTTTTTTGCCTCCTACATCCTCCTCCGCCCGTCCTCCCTGGATCCCCACTGCGCCATCCTTTTTTTGGTTTCTAATGTCCCTCCTCAGCCATGAACACTTCGCCCTCTTCCTTCTTCCTCCGCCGCTATCCCATCCCCTCCTCCGTGTTCCTCCTCCCACAGCCCATCTTCACTTCTGGGGTCACTCTTTTTCCTCCACCACAACATTATCCTACCTGCTCGAATGGTCATTTCTTACAGAAATACCTACTTACAGATCTGGCAGGAATTCTGAAAGCCGACAGCACGCTCTGGATGGGCATGTATATAACAATCTCTGATTTGAAAATGGCTCCTGCATTTTTCCATTTTAACAGTAGGGAACGCTACATTGACAAGGAAAATTTGCATAACAGTCGGGGACAACTAAAGAAATAGATTTACTCTTAGCCAGCCGTGATGACTGATGAGTGGCTATTATTGGTACCCAAACTCGTAAGTGTAGAGAGGCAGCACAGTTATGAATCTCGGGACAGCCCGTTGGCCGTATTTTGCTAAACAGCCATGCTACACATAGTCACTTTGTGACCCGCTGACATACCCGGTTTATCGGTAAAACGTAAAAATTAAACCCCAGCCGCTTCCGTATCCCACTTTCTACGACTCTTGAAATATTTTTTCATTTCCCGGTTTCCCCTCCATTCACTTCAACGAAAAGAAGACCCATCTCCCGCTCACGCTCACGCTCCTGCATCCTGCTCCAACTCTGACGCTGATATCTCGGCGAGCGTTCTCTTCTCCGGCGGAGGTCACGGCGTTGGTCCGCTCCCTAGCTCTCACTACCGGGGTTGGTCTGCTCCCTAGCTTTCGCTACTGACGCTGATCCGGGTCCCTTGCTCTCGCTCCCGCCGCTCTCGCAGCTGCTGTGTCCACGACGCCATTTACTTCCGCCGCTATGTTCCTTCCCAAATGTTTTCCCCGACGCTAGGGCATAGAGCACATAATCAAGCGAAAAAATTCAAATACAGTACTAAATGCTTATCACATATAGCTCCCCGCGCTGTACTTGCCGATTCTATATTCCTTCCCACACATTTCTCCCTGAATCTATGGCACATATCACCTAATTAGGTGATTTTTTGCAGGTACAATACTCAGATGTGTACTGAGTTTTGCGTAAACAATGTTGGCATATGCATCCGGAAGTACTGGAATTTTAGGCCATCTTATTGATATGATTTTGCATAATGTTGTACTTTGTTGAACACAATACCTATGGATGATTATCACATGCAAATAGGTTTGGGTACTGTACTTATAAATGGACTATATGAGTCACTACTGTGTCGTTGAGTAGCTTGATTAGGTTTGTTACTGGTATTAGAATAATAAGTGGGTACTGTGCTTATTGTTGAATTGTATAATTGATTAATATTTAGTTAGGTACTGTACTTTTGGGTCATAGTGAAATGAAAATCAAATTAGGGTACTGTACTTAGTAATTCAATGTTCTAGTCACCGAACTTTTGTTGGTACTGACAGGAAAAAATGATTGTGTACTTATGCTTCGTAAGGATTGTACTTGTTAGCTATGATTGTTTATGACATGCAAAAATTTATGGGTACAATACTTGGAAGTGGACAACATGTGTGACTAATAGCTTGTTGAGTAACGTTGTTAGGTTTGTTACTGATATGAGAATAAAAAATTGATACTTTACTTATTGTTGAATTGTATAAGTTGTTAATGGCTTCTTGGGTACTGTACTTTAGCTTCTTACTGGATTGAAAGTCGTAGTGGGGTACTGTACTTAACAAAATGGTTTGGTAGATTCTGTACTGTAACATTGACAAACTGAAATTAAGAGTAATGAAGTGAGTACGATACTTTGTCTGATGTACCAGGTTCTTTTTGAGACTAATACTTGTATAGTTTAAAAATGTTCATTTGGATATAATAGCTAAGCATCAATTTGGTACTGTACTTGCATGTCAATAATCGAATGGTGAGTAAGTACTGTACTTACTCTCAGGTAAGAGATTTGAATTTGTCTTTGAAAATTGTTTTAGCTGATTAATGTGCATATGTATTTAACTACCAACATTAGGATAAAATGACTTATGTACTTCACTTGGTACTGTACTGTACTTATGTCTTTGGGAAAAAAAACCTATGGATCCACTTAGTACTGTGCTTATATCTAAATAGTTAATATATAAACCAAGATGGTGAGCAATGTGGTGATGATTCTAATATACTTAATAGCCGAGATGCCGACAATTTGTTAAGGAACTGTACTGTACTTTTGGATATACAAGTTGCATTATGTTAAGTATTGTACTTAGATGACGAAAAAAAACATGTATGAAATTAGGTGCAATATCATTTTAGTATTATTAAATGTATGTGAGGAACCCTAAATTTAACAAGAGGATCAACAATACTTGTGCATATGTTCTTTTTGAAAGTAATACTTGTATGGTTTAAAAATTTGTATGTACTGTACTTTAGTGTATATAAGTTATACTTTGCTGAGTACTATACTTTTATGATGAATAAAAATATGTTATGTTCATTTTTGGCAATATTTCTTGTATGAATAAGTACTGTACTTACTCTCATGTAAAAGATTTGAATTTGTCTTTGAAAATGGATTTAGCTGATTAATGCCTATACTTATTTAACTACCAACATTAGGGTAAAATGACTTATTTACTTCACTTGGAACTGTACTGTACTTATGTCTTTGGGAAAAAAAATATGGATCCACTTAATAATGTGCTTATATGTAAATAGTTAAGAATTAAACAAAGATGGTGAGCAGTGTGGTGATGATTCTAATGTACTTAATAGCCGAGATGTCGATAATTTGTTAAGGAACTGTACTGTACTTTTGTGTATATAAGTTGTATTATGTTAAGTACTGTACTTGGATGATGATAAAAACATGTATCAAATTAGGTGCAATATCCTTTTACTGTACTTGTGCATATGTTCTTTTTGAAAGTAATACTTGTATGGTTTAAAAATATTCGTATGAGGTAGTGTACTAATTATTTGTCTTTTTTCTGAGTACCGTACTTATTCTCATGTATGATATAATAATACAGTACTTTTGTGAGTACTGTACTTATTCTCATGTCTTTTTTGTCTTATAAGTAATATAATAGTAAAGTACTTTTGTATAAGCTGACTTATGAAATGTATGTTTTTGTTTATAGGATGGAGAACGAACGTGGCTTTCAATCAAGGTGCAGTTTCAGAAAATTCAAGAAGGTTTGTGAAATAGCAGGCACAGACCACAAAAAGAAGTTTAAGAAAACTATTTTTGGTGGTTTTTTAGACATGAAGTGTCCAATGGGATTAGATCTTGGATTAATAGAAGATTTAGTACGGTGTTATGATGTGGAATTAAAGGGATTTGTGTTTGGAAATGTGGTGGTTAAGCTAAAGACTGAGCATGTGTCAGATATCTTTAGCTTAATTTCTGAGGGTAAGTATACTACATAGCAAACAAATGTGAATAAGTACTGTACTTGGTATACTAATGTGTGTGATGACATTTAATAAAATAAATTTATTAATTACTAAACAGGTGAAGAGGTCGTGTTAGACTCAACCGACAAGGTTGCTGGTAAGAACTCTGTGGTCAGAGAGGAGTACTTTGGGGCGGATCCCAAAGTGAAAGATGCAATGGAGGCATTGAAAATGTTAAAGAAGAAAAAGGATTTGAAAAGCGTCAATGATTTTGAAAGGCTGATTTTTTGTTTCCTTATGGGAGTTTTGCGATATGTAGAATATTTTTTGATATAGTAGATGATTTGCAGTCCATGGATAATTATAATTGGCCAGAAGCCATCACACAATACCTACAAAATGGACTTGTTGATGTCATTGCTAACAGCAAGGGGTACCTCAAAGGTTGTGGCGCGGTGTTAATGGTAATATTTGACGTACTGTATGTATTTATATGATTTTTACTGTGATTGTACTTGCAGTTAGTACAATACTTGAGTATAATGTTAGAAATATGTTTTTTCGTTGATGAGTGTGTTAATATTGCTTGGAATTACTTTTCAGGCATGGTTTAGGGAGTGTCAGACTATACTTCCTCCTGAGGACAATGATGCGTTTCCATTTGTGAATAAATGGAATTATGATAGTAAGATGAGTGTGTTCTTGCATAAGAAAGAAATGAGTGTGCTGAATTTCAGCGTGGAGTACATTTGAAAAGATTGGATACAAAAGAAAAGAAACAAGGGTAAGAGAAAAGTCGATGAGGGAAGCATCGGGGGTAAGGTGGGAGAATTGCAAGAGGAGTTGGAAACATTGAAAGCAGATAAGAAGATGTTGAAGAAGGATATGAAGAAATGCATTAAGAAACACAAGAAAGAGGTGAAACTTCTAGGTGTTGAGATAGATGACCTGGGGAAAGAAATTAATGATGTGAAAGTTAATTATGAAAGGTCAAAGAATGCATTAATTTTTCTACGAGAAGAACTACGGGTGCATGGTATTCCTGATCCAACACTTCCGTTGGATGGTGATGCAAATGTGAGAAAGTTGCTGCAATATTATACTTAATATTCTAGTTGTCAATAACATGTAGTAATTAACAATTCTAACTAATTTGAGGATGTTGCGGATGCAAATGTTGTATGTCGTGATAAGCAACCGGCGGTGCAAGCTAGTGAATCATCTTTTGATGATTTTGTGACTGATCCGCGGAAGAAGCAAATCGATAATAAACAGGATGAAGCTTCGTCGGATTTTGTTGCGGATACCGTGCGAGATGTCATATCAAACATAAGATCAGTTGCAATATTACACTTCATTAAAAGTGTCGAGTACAATACTTATCATTTGAATTAGTACAGTACGTAACAAGTTCGTTCGTACAATACTTTACAAGTTCATTAGTACAATATTTGTGTATTAATAAATTATTAGTTATACACGAGGTTGCATTGTATTGCATTACATGTACTAAGTTACTTTTTAATTTTTTTACAGTTGAAGGACAATAACAACGAGAAAGGAGTCAGGGTGAGAATGGCATTTTTGCAAAGGTGTGTGTATTTTTACATGACTAATATATGTTTTTTTGTTGACCAAAAACTAAACAAACTACTGAAGAAAGGAGCATCGCCGGAAAAAAAGAAGCTCAAGATTGTTATTAAGGATAAAGGAAAATGTGTAGTAATAAGTGAGCCAGTCCCGGAAAGTGTAGTCCATAATGTTGTTGAGGAACATATAGTTATCGATGAGGTGATTTAAGTACAGTGCGTGATAATAATTTTGACTACCAAAATTTGTGTCTATATTTGTGGTAAAATCACTAATATTTCGTTCTTGCTATGTTGTTAGGTAACCATTGACAAAACATATGTGGCAATTGAAACTCAAATTCAACAAAAGGAAGTAAGTTCATATAGACTTACATTTATTGTACATTACTTGAAATTATCTGGTACTCTTAGTGTACTGTACGAAACGTTTTATTATTAGGATGAGATTGTTAGTGTGATTGGTGGTGATACTACTGAAGGTGGATATGTACTACAAGTTGATGTGGAACAAGCTTTGGTTGATGAACAAAATATTGTCACAGAGGTAGATGAGGTACAGAACTTAGGACTTTGTATATATACATGTTTAAAATATTTTTAGTACTGTACTTTTGGTTATTTGTCTTATATAGTGTAGTTGATATTTATATTTTTGTTAAATTTTAGGCTCAAGAATTGTCAACATCGTGTGCTGTATCGAATGACAAAGGAGATCAAAAAGAAAATGATGGTGACACAACTGAAGTTGTTGATATGCAAATAGCTGAAAATAAAGATCAGAGTGGTGTTGATGAACAGAATAACAACGATAAAGTACTGTACTTTATATGCTTTTAAGTACTGTATTTTACATACTTTTAAAGTGCATGAATAAAAGATCTAAAAGAATTATCTAACATTTATTTTCTGTAATGTTAGGGTAAAGATGATAAAATTGAAGTTATAGATACAACTCTAGATGTGGCAGATGTTGGCATTTGTAGTGGACATCAAGAAGTAAATTATTGTATATCTACATACAGTACTAATATACAGTTGTTTATTAGATACCTACGTACAATACTAATATATAGTTGTTTATTAGATACTTATGTACAATACTAATATATAGTTGTTTCTTCTTACTTAAAGGAGACTCAAACTGGATTTATCCTTGACAAAGAAATTGGAACTATATATGCATCCCAAAAAATGCCAGAAGCGTCAGCAGAACTTGGAGAAAGTTCAAAAACAAGACTCCAGTACGAATTTGATGATTTAATGAATAAAGATGGACAAGTATTTGTATCTTCATTATAGAAATATAGTTAATTTGAAGAGTTTGTAAAGAGAAATAATTTATAGACATTATTTACTCAAAAAATAGCAATGGATTGATGCTTTGATTGAACACATGGAGAAATTTGAGAAGAAAATGAGCCCAAGTTCACTTGTGAAAAACATTAAGTATAGACCACAGACAAGAAAGGCTAAAATGTTGGAAGAAGTTTCAAAAGGTCCGTTTAAGAAAATGCGGGAGTTTGATAACAAAGCTGTTCAGTTTCTGTCTAAAGAAGAAAAACAAATAGTGATAAAGGTATATACATTGATGTACCGTTTGTTAATATGGTTTCTTTTTAAATCTATATATAGTATGTTTTTAATTAGTTTTTAATTATGAAACCTATTTGCAGCTAACTTGTCAAGGGAGCGATGATGATACAGTTGTATTCAGATCTCCAAGTGCAATGATTATGCGAAAGGATATGAAAGAACTGTTGAAAGTAGGAGGGATGGTCACGAATCAGGTAGAAGTACACATTGACTAATTTTATAATAGTCTACACATCTACATACATATTGTGCTTTATTAAGCACGTACTGTACGTTAATAAATATGGTCCGTTATTTAATATACCATATTCTTCTAGGTGATGGAAGCTGTGATGGACTTAAAAAGATGCATGTATGAGAAGATGAAGTGTGACAATTATTTCATTTTTAATACATCACTGCCACAGGCGATAAGAGATCAAAATCATGGTGGAATGGTTACATATTTGATTTTGAAAATTGAGAGTATTAAAAAGGCTAAGGTTTTGTTGTTGCCTATATTGACTGGCGATCACTGGCATCTTATTACTGCATCTACTGCGAGTAAGGTTTTCATGCACTATAATAGTTTGGAAACAAGAGTTAAGAACAGTGAAGTTGATGAGGATGCAAAGCATGTGGTAAGTACTGTACTTTGTTATGAACAATACTCCAGTATTGACCGTTTTAAATACAACTGTGTAATATTCTTTTTCTGAACTTATACAGGGAAATGCGGTTAAGTACGCTCTGATTAAACATGGTGGGATATCTCACTACTGGGTCATGATCTTTGATAGGTATGCACCACAACAGCCACCATATTCCAATGACTGTGCATTATATGTTATAAGATGGATTGAGGAAATATTAGAAAATGCCTCAGTTCATAGTAACCATGGCGATGATGTCCATCCACTGAGAGGATTTTATGCTATGCAATTGATGAACTCAGAGTTCGCTCTTAAGGAGAATTGAATGGCCAATGATGAATACAATGTTGAACAATCTATAAGTACTGAATGATGAGCAGTTTAGACTCAAATGTATGTTTTTTGATGCGCATCCATTAAACTGATGTTGTATTCAATCTTGTCATAACAAAAACTTTAGTTTTAAAGTGATTTTGTGGTTTTATATTGGTGTGTTCCGTGTGATGAAATATTTTTTATGTGTTTACTGTATGTGACAATTATGTTAACCTGTCGGCTGAGGTACAATATTTGTGTGTGTATGTTATTAAGTTATACTATCGGTTGAGGTACAATACTTAGGTGTAACGGTTGAGGTACAGTATATATAATTGTTTTCTTTTATTTAAGATTTTAGGTTGTGCCGTACAGTACTTATTTGTATGAATGGGTACTATATTTGGTTGTTGAACAACAATTTTAGGTGGGTTTGATTGAAGTATGTGTAAGAGTGTTTGTGGCGTATATCTGTATAGGAAACACCTGTTACGGATAGAAGCTGTAAGATGTCAAGAATTTCTACTATGAAACAGTAAGCTTACATGATTTTGTGCTATGAAGCTGTAATGTATCATGATTTTATTCAATAAGCTGTAACAATTTTTGAAGCAATGTGGTGGGTTTATACTGGTGGATTCTGTGTGATAGGATCTTATGTGGGTACTGCATTCGACTATTGAGCTGAATTGACCTGTGAAGTACAATACTTGTGTGCATGTAAAGGTACTGTATTTAATTGTTGTACGCCACTTTGACAAGATTCAAATTAAAATGGAAGTGTGGGTATATGAGGGACCTAAAGAAAAATTAATAAGTATCCCGCATATTGATTGTCAAAATGTTTTGTGTTTGCATAATACACGTACTTGGTGTAAATATTTAATTTTGTGATGTACAATACTTGATTGTGAGCATGGGTACTGAACTTGGTTGTTGATCAACACTTTGACGTTGGTGTGTTTGAAGTTGCTTTGTATATGTAAGATTGTATGTGGGATATATGTATAGTGAAATAACAAATTATTCGGATTGTATGCATGAAGCTGAGTTACTGTACTCGAAAGTAGTTTGCACATAACCTATGTACTGCCACAATGTATGCTGATGTATTGTACTCAAAAGTAGTTTGCACATAACCTATGCGCATGTCACTAACCATTTTAATTAAAACAATTTGTAATATATGAACAAAAATAAATACATACTCAAAATCTATTGAAGGATAAAATAATTCTTAATACATTTCAGCCTTTGGGCGGACAATTATTGAACCACCCATGATAAAGTATATCGAACAATTGTGTATTAGTTGTCATAGTAGGATTGGATATATTAGGAGGTCAAACTTCTTCCGTAGTCGGTGAAGTGTAAGGAGATTCATTGAGATCTTGAACAAGTGTGTTTGGAAATGTTTCAAAGGGGACTGGCACTTCACTGTTGATTGAATCTTGATCTAAATGCGTAGTGATGATGTCTGTACGTACTGTGCGGGAATATTTATTGATGTCGGTATCTGCCTTTTTTTGTTGTCCTTTTTTTCTTTGTTGTCTCTAGCTCTCTCTTCGATTTCTTTCGCAAACTCGAAGGCCTTCCAACACGAATAGCTACAACAGGGTCTTGTATAGCTAGTGTGTTTTCCTGTTACAAAAACATATACATAAAAAAACTAAATGTAAAAGTACTATACGTGGGAAGTACTGTATGTGGATTGCATATGTTAAAAGTATGTACGTACAATACTTGGCTTACCGTTGTGACTTGACCTTTCTCTTTCAATATAGTATTTACTCTTTGATATGCATCTGCTAGATCTCGTTTGACATGTTCATAATATTCGACATATGATCTTGCTAAATTAACAAATCCCCCACATATACTTAAAATGTGCTCTACACGTTGCTCAGGCTCATCACCAATACTAGCAATAATAGTGTGTGTAGAGTTGTAGTCGCGATGTATATCTTTCCGCCATCTGTCCAAAATATATTTTTGAGGGATCTTTTCTAGTTTCAAATGTCTACTAATGACACACAAAATATGACTACATAAAATGCCCTTTGATTCAAAGCATAAACATGAACATTTGATCTTGGTCTCATGACTAACGTACTGTACGTAAAACTTCTTCATAACTGATTTGCATTCCTCTGCATTTATCATCACATCTTTGTGCTCGATAACATCAAATGATGACTGAATAGAATCCCCATATATGAGTTTGGACTCACAAAACATCATTCCTTCAAGTTCATTCTAGATTTTTCTAAATAAATTAATAGTATATGTTTTGGCGTACTGTGCCTCGATCTTAGAAGCTATTCTAAGGTGGGGTTTTTTGTGGGCAGATTCAAAGTCTGCTAGTTTCTCTTTTCCATATTTATATTTAAGGACAAAATCATATTGAGAAACAAATTGTTTTAGTGATGTGCGTGAATTCACATATCCATAAAAAAGGCATTCATAGATTCACTTCTCTATGTTGTTGACATATCGGCCCAGAAAAAACTATCAACATAGATAGGCACCCAAAGCTGTTTTAGCTCATAAATGCTAGAAAGCCAACTCTCTTCTTTCTTACTAGAAAGCTGAATACCACTCTTCCAATTATTCTCAAACTCAGTTACAGAAGTACTCTCATAAATAGCCTCTTTAACTAGTTTTGAAATAGTTGAGTTCTTTCCCAATTTCTCTGGAAGTTTTTTCATAATATGCCACATACAGAGACAATGACGAGTATTAGGGAAAGAAATTTTAACAACATTCATAATATGTTGTGCCTGATCAGTGACAATCCCCTTAGGTTCGAGATCACCTGAAATTACAACAAATGGAATAGCATATTACATTTTGTGAAGTATTGTACATGAAATATTAGAGTACTGTACGCGATACAATGTATTTGTTTACTTACCCATACATTCCAGCCATGTTTTGAATAACCATACATAATTCTCTGTGGTCTCCTCACACAATAATGCACATCCCAATAAAATAGAATGACCATGATGATTAATGCCAATAAAGGGGGAAAATGGCATTTCGTATCTATTGGTCAAGTAAGTTGTGTCGAATGTGATAACATCGTTAAAATATCTTTACGCATGCCTAGATCTTGAGTCTGCCCAAAAAATATTCTATAAAACGCCAAGATCGTCTATATCAAGTACATAGAAGAAATCACTGTTTTGTTTTTGCATTGCAATGAAATATTTTTAAATTGCTTGAGCATCGCCTTTGCCAAGACGAAGATTTCTAGACGTTGTAGCATAGTTCATTAAATCCTTTTGCGTAAATGGGAGATTGTCAAAAGATCCAACTTCAACAATAAAACTAGACATAGATTTGGCAGAGCGGATACCTGCAAAATCTGAAGAGTTATTGATATACACAAGGTGCAGTAAATGGATTATTTGATAAAGAGTACAATACACATCTGTTATGTAATGTGTGTTGAATACGTATTGTACTTGGATATGTATGAACTACTTGACAAGCAGTACTGTACGTGGATGTACAATACTCGTCTTTGGTGTATTCAACTTACTAAATGTAGTGTACGTGAAGTAGTTATATACAAATAGATGGAAGTATGATACATTGAATTACAAGTAATTGGAAGTACTGATTTATCCGCACTGTCGTTTAATTCTATGTGTCTTTGTATGTCTTGAGGAATCTTCCTTTTGGATGGTAGAAGTCTTACCAATTGAGGGTCTAGAAGCACATGGTTATGATTTTCTATGAAGTCAGAAATATAGTACTTGCCAAGATAATTCCGACGAAGTCTTATACGAGCTGGACAGTTTGTCTTAACGATGGGCTTATATCTGTACACAGAGTCTTTTTGCTCTTTTGGCGGTGGACCTGACTTGGCACAAGCAAATGCCATTCTTTTAACAAAGTTATCACTTGGTTCTTTAGCAGAGTGCGCTATTATAACACCAAAGCCACCTTTTTCCGCATAATTGGTGTAAAATTCTCTAGCTTCAGGTATGGAGTAAAATGATAAACCAATTTCTGGCTTTAACGTAGTCTCTACGTCATGAGATACACAGTTATGATCAACTTCATTTGGGCTTGAGTCAATCTATACCATTTTGTAAACATATCACAAAATAATAATAATAATTAGACTTATGCGTATAAGTACTATACGCAGTGTTCAGTATTGCAACCTGAGGGGCATCAGACACTACAACTTGAAATGGAGTGAGACTTTCAATCGGCCTACAAGAAGAATCATTGCTGTCTTCTAAATCCATCTAAAAAAATAATGTTGGAAATAAATACAAGTTGTAATGAATCTGAAAATTTTGTATGTACAATTTTGTAAACGTATAACAAAATAATAATAATTATAGTTATCTGTAGAAGTACTATACATATTGTTCAATATTGCAACCTGATGGGCATCAGACGTTAGAACTTGAAATGGAGTGGAACCTTCAATTGGCCTACATGAAGAATTATCACTGTCTTCTAAATCCATCTGAAAAAATAATGTTGGAAATTAATTAAAGTTGTAATGAAGCTGGAAATTGTGTACTGTACGTATGGTTATAGATAATACTGGAACACGATACACACCTGAATTGAAGCCCTTTCTGGTTATGCGAATCAACTGAAGAGGCAACAAGATATCAATAAAATGACTGAAATCTAACTATGGTACGTACAGTACTTATACATTTGCAAGTGACAATGAAGATGGACATAGATAATATAGGGGAGTTGTAGGTGTATATGATATTCGAAAAGAGCTGTTACTTTGTTACGTATAGTACTAATGTATTTGCAAGTAAGTATGTTATAGGTGGTGATTGATAATAAAATAACTCACTGCTGGGCAACCATGTAACTTTGTTACGTAGAGTACTTATGCATTTGTAAGTGATGAATGAACTGTAACTCTAACTATTACATACAGTAACTATAACTTTGTGAAGGGACATAGATAAGTACAGTACTTATGCATTTGCAAGTAACTATGTTATAGGTGGTGATTGATAATGAAATAACTCACTGCTGGTACATACAATACTTACTCAGATCTGTGCGGAAAATGAGAAGGCAGGGGAAAGGGACGTAGATAACAGAGGGGAGTTGCATTTGTATATGATATTCAAAATAAAAAGTCATGGAACACATTTCACTGAAATGTGTGCACATTGTTAATATAAATGGCTGCATTCCACTAAATGTGGGTTCATTACTAGTAGAAACGGGCACATTTCTATTAAAATGTACCCACTTGCACTGACAATCCACCCACATTAGAGTAGAATGCGCCCACTTCTGAGTGGAATAAGCCCACTTTTACTAGCAATATATTCACTAAAATGTGGATGGATTGCTAGTTGAAGTGGACACATTTCATTCAATGTGGGTGTATTTCACTCAAATGTGTGTAATGCTAGTAGAAGTGGGCACATTCTACAAAAATATGGAATGCACTCACTTCTACTAGTAATACACCCATATTTGAGTAGAATGCACCTACTTCTACTAGCAATTCGCTCACTTCTGATTGGAACGAGTCAACTTTTACTAGCAATTCATCCATTAGAATGTGAATGTATTGCTAGTAAAAGTGGAACAATTTACTAAAATATGGATGCATTTTACTTAAATGTGGGCACATTACTAGTAGAAGTGGGTACATTCCATTAAATGTAAAATGCTTCCATTTCTACTACTAATGCACTCACATTTGAATTAAATGTGCTCACTTCTACTAGTAATGCACCCACTTATGAGTGGAATGAGCTCACTTCTACTAGAAAACCATGAAAATGTGGATGCATTATTAGTAGAAGTGGGTGCATTCCACTCACATGTAGGCACATTCCATTAAAATGTAAATTGTATCCACTTCTACTAGTAATTTACCCACATTTCAGTGGAATGTACCCACTTCTACTAGCAATGTGCCCAATTCTAAGTTGAATGAGCCCACTTCTACTAGCAATTTATTCACTAAAATGTGAATTTATTACTAGTAGAAGTGGGTACATTTTATTCAAATGTGGGTGCACTGCTAGTAGAAGTGGATACATTCTACTAAAATATGGAATACACCCACTTCTAATAGTAATACACCAACATTTGAGTGAAATGTGTCAACTTTTACTAGCAATACGTCTGTTGAGTGGAATGAGCCCACTTCTACTAGTAATGCATTAATTAAAATGTGGATTCCATTATTAGTAAAAGTGAGCGCATTCTATTAAAATATAGAATGCACCCACTTCTACTAGTGAAGCACTCATATTTGAGTGGAATGCGTCCACTTTTACTAGCAATAAAACCATATTTCAATAGGATAGACCTACTTCCACTCATAATACATTCATTAAATATGAGTGCATTAGTAATAAAAGTGGGTGCATTCTGATCAATTGTGGGCGCATTGCCAGTAGAAGTAGACTAGACACATTCAACTCAAATATAGACTCATTACTAGTAGAAGTGGGCGTATTACTATGGAACACAACCACTTGTACTAGTAATGTGCCCACATTTTAATAGAATGCACCCACTTCTAATAGTAATGCACTCATATTTTAGTGGAATGCACCAACTCTTACTAGTAATATGAAACATTTTAGTGAAATGCGCTCAATTCCACTAGAACACATATTAATTCATTAAAATGTAAGTACACTACTAGTATAAGTTTTTACTTCCCTCATATTAATATATTTTTATATATTTTTGAGTTATATACTCATTTTTTACATTTCATACTATTTTCCCAAAGTTTATCATAATTAGTCTTGTTGGAATGTATTTTTTCTAAGGAATCTAGAATATTTTTATTTTTTCAAAAAATAGATCAAAAGTTATAAGAAAAATAATTTCTTATTTCAATTTGTTATATACTCACTTTTGTGTTCCAAATAATTTTTTGAAAGTATATCCACATTAGTATTGTTGATATATTTTTTCTGTTAGAAATCTAACAGTCTTTATTTCTTAAAAAATTCATAACGGATTAGAAGTTATAAGCAAAATAAATTTCTCTTTCATGTTTTTCTTTTTATTATCTCTTTTCTACAACCCATGCCACGTGAAAGAAAAAATAAATAGGGGATCGATCGAGGGAAACTCACCTAGCTGAGTGGAAACCACCTAGCCGTGTGTGTCAACCCGTGTCAAGGTGGGCTGCACGTCACACTAGCATTTTTGTTTAAATTTTGACCTATCTATTACATGGGAAAATCTCAAGATAAAGAAGAATGAATTGGATGAGATTAGGCTCGATGCTTATGAACACTCTCATATCTATAGGGATACAACTAAAAGGATCCATGATCACAACATTTTGTATATAACTTTCTTACCAGGGCAACATGTTTTGTTGTGCAATTTTAGATTGAAATTGCACCTAGGAAAGTTGATATTCTAATGGAATGGGCCAAATGTAGTGGTTAAAACATAATGGAGAAATTGTAATAATTTATGGTTCTAAGGTCTTTAAAACCAATGGACAATGTCTTAAACATTATTGGGGAGGGAGTGGTCTATGAGCAAGAAGAGTTGAAGCTCATAGAGCTTCCTTGATGAAACTTACTTTGTCAAGCCTACAACATTAAATAAAGGGCACTAATGTGAGGTAACATGCATTATATTCCATCATCTATCTTCGTTTAGTTAGTTCATTTTTGATTTTTTCATATATCATACATGTATTTACATTTTGATGCAAGTAAAAAAGGTGTCTTGATGCATTTGTGTAGTGTGCAGGAGAAAACTATGTACGTTGTTGATCCTATGACATTAAATAAGGACGTTTATGGGAGGCAACCTACATTAGGTTCCATCTATCTTGCTTTAATTAGTTCATTTTTGTTCTTTTGTATATCATACAATAGTTATATTTTGATGCAAGTAAAAAAGGTACCTTGATAAATTTTTGTAGTGTGTAGGACAATGCTGTGTCAGTACTACTGACAACATTTTTATAATTTTAATAAAAAAGGTGATGTCGATAGTACTAACATAATATTTTTCTACACACTACACAAACACATCAAGGCACCTTTGTTTACTTACATCAAAATGTAACTACATGTATTAAATACAAAAAAAATGAACTAACTAAATTAACATCGATGATGGAATCTAATGTGGGTTGCCTTCCGGACACACACTTAATTAATGGCATAGACTTGACCAAGTAAGTTTCATCAAGGAAACTCATCTTTCTCATGGACCACTTCTCTACCAAAATAATTTTAAGATGTTGTCCATTGTTCATAAAGACCTTAGCGCCATCACTTATACCAATTTCTCCACGGGGGAATGCCTTGACCACCATGTATGGTTCACTCCATCAGGTTCTCAACTTTCCCAGGTGCAATTTCAATCTAGAATTGAACAACAAAATCCTTTGCCTCAGTAAGCATTCAAAGTTGTATGCAAAATTTGGCGATCAGGGATATTTTTAGTTATATCCTTGTAGATCCTGGAGTTTTCATAAGGGTCAAGCCTAATCTCTTTGAATTCATTCAACTCTAGATTGCACTTCTCCCATGTAATAGATACTTCAAAATTTAACTTTCTTGAAGCCCATTTGACCCTATACTCCAATTCTATTGGAAAATGACATGTCCATCCATATACCAATATATAAGGGGTTGTGCCAATATGTGTTTTAAAAGATGTCCTATAAAACCAAAGAGCATCATTTAACTCCATTCTCTAGTTTGTTCTACTGCTCAAGATAGTATTTTCTAAGATCATAATGGTTTCCCTATTTGACACCTTTGCCTGGCCTTGAATTTGAGGCTGGCACAGAGTGAATACCACATGCTTAAGTCTATATTTTCTCAATAGTGCTCCAAATTTCCTATTTGTAAAATAGGATCCGCAATTACTGATGACCAGCTAGGCACTTCAAACCTAAAGAATATGTTGTCCTTCACAAATCATCATACCATATGTGCGTCATTGGTGAGGGTAGGAATTTCTTCCATCCACTTCGACACATAATTAACAACAACCATAATATATATATTAAAGTCAAAAGACACAAATGTCCCTATGAAATTGATTCTCCAAAGGTAAAATACCTCAACTTTTTGAAACATACTTAGGGACATTTCATGTCTCCCAAAAATGTTGGCTGTGCGTTGACACACGTCACACCTGTTAACAAAGTTGTATTTGTCCTTAAACAAATATATCCAATAAAATCCACTCTCCAACACTTTGTCCATAGTCATTGAGATAGCATGGTGTCCCCCAGTGGGCGTCGAGTGGAAAGGAGAAAGTATGCTCTCAAAGTCACACTCGAGAACACATTTTCTCAATATCTTGCCTCGACACTACCTAAGCAAGATGGGGTCATCTTAAATATAATACCTCAAGGAATGAAAGAATCTCATATTCTCCTGGTATCTCCAATCCCTTGATAATTATCCTCATTCTAGATAATCAACAACATTCAATACCATCAACCTTCTCTTTAATTACTAAGAGCTTCTAATCATGAAAATCTTCAACAGTAGGTATCTCCAACCCAAACTCATTCACCTTCTCCAGATGTGACGTGATCTGCTACCATATTTATCTCTAACCTCTATGTCAAATTCTTATACCGGAAGAATCCATCAGACTAATCTAAGCTTTGCATCTTTCTTCTACAAGAAGTACCTAATGGCCGCATGATCAATCCAAACTATCACCTTTCTCCTATTAAATATTATCAAAATTTGTCGTAAACAAATATGACAACAAAAAACTCTTTTTCAGTTTTGGTGTAGTTAAGTTGAGAATCATTCAAATTCCATGATGAATATTAGATAACCAAAAGGGCAAGATCCTTATTTTGGCTCAAAACAACTACAACCGCACAAGCCGATGCGTCACACATGAGCTCAAATGGATGGCTCCAGTTTGGAGACTCCACAACAAGTGTGAAGATCATATCCTCCTATAAAACATCAAATACTTCCAAACAACTATCATTAAAATCAAATTCAACGTTCTTTTCTAACAAGTCAGAAGAGGCTTTTCTATTTTAGAAAATTTTTTATGAATCGTTGGTAAAAACCCATGTGACCAAAAAAATTCCTAACTCCCTTCACCGAATATGGAGGGGAATTTTTTTAAATCACCTCGTTCTTTACCAGATCGACTTCCATCCCCTTTTAAAGATGGGACCTATGACGGTCCTAGATCCTCAAAATATTTTATATAAAATCATGAAAATACCTTTAGATAATAAAGCACACTCATCCATGAGATGATAGTGTGTAGTCATCGACAAGATTAATGATACAAGTTTATAAAGGTAACCAAGGATATGAATGAGTGATAGCAAAAGAGGCCACATTTATGATTTTTGTTGGATAAACATCATCCTTTGACTCCTCAAAGTATTTTACAACCTTTGCAATATAGATTTGCTTCGTCTTTTCTGTAATGTCTACCTTCAAGGTACCCTTGTCCACCTGTGTCATGACATGTGCCACGTCCAGAAATGGTTTCCCCAAAAGAAGGGATACATCATTATAGCATGTTTCACCACACAACATTGTGTCTGCTTGTGAGTTTACTACTGCTACTATTGGTCAAGTAACTTTATTTCAAACTGGTCATCTTGGATTTTCAATGTAATATGCCTCTTACCATTGTGTCCTAAAATGGCCTACCTAGAAATAATTCATTTCCATAGTTATCCTACATTTCCGTGACTATAAAATCTTGTTGTAAAGATGAACTTGCTTACCTTTACTAGGACACTCTCACATATGTCTAGTGGCCCTAGAACTGAATTGTTTGCCAGCTGAATTTTCATATTACTTTTATTTGAATCCTTGAGCCCAAGCTTCTTGAATGTTGTCAATGGCATGAGTTTAATGCTTTCTCTTGAATCACATAATGTTTCCCTAAATTTGATACTACCTATGAAACATGATAAATTAAAACACTTGAGATCTTGTCTTTTCTGTGACAATGTTCATTATATCCATGCATTGACTTCCTTCGTAACACCACAAGATATGAATCAGCTATCCACCTCTTCTTGTTGATGATGTCCTTCAAGAACTTGTCATAGAAATGGATCTATTCAATGGCATACAGAAGAGGTAGGTTGATGTGGAGTTTTTTAAAAACATCAAAAACTTTTTGATTTTCTTATCAACCTTTTTAGACTTGAAGTGGTTGGGAGATGGAACTAGAATCACATTATTTTACTGGTGGAGTGAGGATCTTGTGAAGTTTTGATTCTTCTCATGTCCTCTTCTATAAGTTCTTCCTATGACACATAGTCTATTAGCTACATACAAAGAAACTTTTCTGTCAAAACCACAGTTTCAGATGATGATGCACTCAGATATGGAATTGATGTATGTTCTTTCTCCAACACTCTACCATTTTGTAGAATCAATGCCTTGTCTTGTTGGTCACTTGTGGAATGTCCATGTTTCCTAGAAATCTCTACTAAGCATGCTTCTTTGTTGTCATATCTATTTCTATCTATGAAATTTGATTTTCCAAACAATGAATTTGAGATCATTGGTTGTTGGTACCTCTTTGATTGGTCTAAATAAACCTCATTCTTAGTTATATATTGTGAGAACCAGTTACACTAAATGAGATTAATCAAAACATAAAACACAATCAATCACCAATTAACCACATACCCAAAAATATGGGTAAATTAAAGCCAATTTCAATGTCAGCAACCGCTTAGAAACATTTGCATAAGAGCCCAACATCTTTATTATATCCATACTATGCCAAGAATTTGATACCAATTTGTTCTATCACCTTAGCCACAATATATATTCATAGGAGAACAATATTTGTATATGCCACACAACAAACATTAACTTGCTAACAAAATTTCAATTCATTTGAAACACCATATACAAACTTTTCCTTCCCAGACCTGAGAGTACATGAACGACTCTAGGACACACTAGACATCTAATCAACTTTCTCAAGGATTCATTACTATAGCTCTTCTTTGCTATCACATGTTTGTTTGTCACTTTTGATTACCTAGAAAAATGTGGCGAACCACAAGGGTGAGACCCATGTCCCAATAAGAGATATAACCTCCAACAACGCTTATTGATTACAACATTTTAGGTAATGAGACAGTTTAAGTAGTTTAATCATATACAACAAATAGGCTCAGCAACACTGATGATTAACAAAATACATAAAGGAGATGATAACAATTATCATCATCAAGCTCACTATCATCATTTTCATTATTAACCGTATAAGAGATTCAATAGCATATGCATAACTAGCATAAGCAAGTCTAGTAGCATATTATATCTATTAACATGAATAAGTCTAGCATCATAAGCATATCTAATAACATTAGCATGTCTAACAGTTTGAACAGATCAATATCATAAGCAGAGCTATCAACATAAGCACGAGTATTTGCATAAGCATGATTAGCAGTATAGGCATTTCTAATTATAGAGGCATGGATAGCATGTTAAACATAACTAACAACATGATATAGCTAACATCCTAATTATCATCAGCAGTATCAATATATATATCAACATAAGCATGACTATTGTATGTACACATTTACAATCTTATGCATATCCAAAACATAAGTATAATTACTATCTCTTAATTGTACTAAGCAACATCTTTATATAAAGAAAATAAACAAGGGTTATCATCCAATTTGAAGCATCGTGTATAACCCTAAACAGATATGCTATATGGCCGTATTACATCTTTTATTATGCCATGAGGAATATGAGGATACCACTCAAAATCCAGCTGACCACTGCTAAGTCAAAATCAGTGCCATACAAGATCTAGGAAGAGCCGGACTCCTAAGATCTTCTCTGCTCCCGATCAGTACGGGTCCACCATAATGAAACATAAGGTTAAGCTGATAACAACCTAGTCTGTCCTGGGTACATGTCACGACACTAGTGAAAGGAGGTGGGTACGCATACCCTACCATCTGAGGTACAACCATAGTTGTCCTCCAATCTTATCACATATATAATCACCGAGACACGACCACAGTCATTCTCAATCACATCAGATGTATGAGGCATGACCATAGACAACCTCCACAATCTGCATTGTGGATAATAAGGATATATCCTCAACTTGCCACCCCCACATACTCAACAATATGCACTCCAAGTTTTCCTTAGGAATACTCATTTCACCATTTGGTAAATTCTGACACTCAGATGGATCTATAGCACATGACACTACATGATTAGAGTTTCACTTGATTAGTTATGCCAATTGGGTGAATTAATGATCCATCAAACAAGTGGGCATACAAACCCTAATTCACTTCTAACAAGCACATAAATATCACAACTTTAAAAGATATAAAATGTGTGAAATAGAATTTCTCATCTCATCATCACATGATACTATTCACTTGCCATTCATGAGACCACACTAGTCATCATACTATCACAAGATATAAATCCTTTTCACAATATCACAGGGTATCAACCCTTATCAAAACAAGAGGATTACACCTCATTTAGGGCTCAACCATACCTCATTAAGACCATCATACTATTCCCTGCAAGATCATCATTATCTTTCCATGCCTTATAACAAGGCTCAACAACATCACTTACATATAATACACTGAATCAACACAATATTGCATTAATGAGCTAGGAGATATTCATAAACAATCATAGCAGGGTTATATTAACATTAAGAACATTCCTTTATTACATCAACATGCAAGGAATCTAGATATGATTAACACTCATCATATTCATAATGCACATGTTTAGCATAAGAAAGTATCAACCATGTGGCTATGATAACCACCAATTAACACATTAAGGTTATGATCATGTTAAGGAGGTTATACCACCATCATTCCATCATATAAGAATGTTAAACATGAATACTCATCTTCATCTATTTGCATTAGAGTTAGGTTCAACATGATAAATTATATCAATGTTACTAATCATCACTTAAACCCACATCCTAACTCACGACATCGACATTGGATCATGGATGCATAGGTGAAGCATCACCATCACATTCCATACTATTATCAAGTATGAACACACACATAAATCAAGGTGTAACCATCGGGTTATAGCATACTAGGGTTTCAAAAACAGTAACAGAGTATTCCATGATTGTATTAGTCATTCAAGGACTATTCATACCCAATTACCATCATTTAGTTATATTAAAGCTAGGTATAATAAGCTATACCACATTAGGGTTACATATCAACACAATATTATTATCATCCCTTCTATTAATATGAGTGAATAGGTAAGACTACCTTAGGGTAACCCTCCATTTGTTCCATCATCATTCAACCAATATCACCATACCACAATGTCACCCAAAATCATTGGATGTTTAAAAGGTAAGACCATTGGTTGTTTACATAAGTAAACACCTTGGATAAACCACCTATGAAGTCCTTGATTTGTTCTCTAGAAAGATTTACCATATAACCCTAGACATACCTTGATTAACAACATGAAAATTTCCATTGAGAGCAGGGTAAACCCACAATCGACTGTTCAGTTAAAAGAAGCCATCCATTGTCAACAAGTAAGCTCCTTAAGTTGATTATATAAAGGAAACCATCTAAATCGCATTATTAGGACCAAAATATTACATTATCCATCATCCCACTTTATTGGAGGAGTAATAATTAGACCTTGACCATCGGGTCAAGTTCATATGTTAAAACCATCAATTACAGTATAGGTTCGACCATTGCATCAAGTGACCCAAGAAACCATTGATCTAAGGCTTAATTGATGCTACAACTATATGATTGACTCACCATAGATTTTTGGAGATCTGATACACCATAATTAGTGATCATTAAGTCACCATAGGTTGTTATATCAGTACTATATTCATTAATCAACATCAAATATTAAGCTAATGTCATCATTGATTGATAACATCAGTAGGGTACTTAATGGTTGATCATTAAACTTCTAATTGATCCAAAACCTGACCTAAGGGGGTGAACATAGGTTGTCACCATCATATGACACCTTTGATATTGACCATTATTTATCATGAAGACAACACCATAGGGTTGTTACAATGGTACCATCATCGGTTCATGGGTTTATAGAAGAAATCAGCTTTAAACCCTAAAATTGACCATTGGTTGATAGGTGATTAGCACCATAGGTTGGAAAAACAACCTCATACAAGTCATATTATACCTTAGGAATAACATACACATGATCACATGTTCATCTATAAATGAAATAAGTACAGGGAATATTATAAAAATTGAGATCCAAGTCAAGCATAGTTTTTTAGTGCATGAGTCATCATTTTCAAGCAAGAACATGAGCTCGCAAGCTTATGGTAAGCAATAAACGTGGATCAAGTTATAAAAATTGCCTCTAATGATAATATGAAACCACACACAAAAGAAATCTTGAGTAGGCAGGGTAGAAAATCCAAGAATAATCTATGAATTCATCCATCTAGCACCTTTCTTCATCAAATGAGCAAACCCTAAGCATAAGGAGAAAGAAAGGTAGGGTTTTAGAGCTTTAGAGCAATTTCTACCATGGAACAACAAGGTTACGACATGGAGAAAGCTAGGAGGAAGGATAAAAAAAATGGAGGAAATACATGAATTATTACTCTTTTAGGTCAAGATCACTAGAAGGAAGCTTTTTCAACCCTAAAATGAAGTCAATTGCAACCCTAGATCCTTTTTCCAAGAAGATCCCCACTTTCTTCTTCCTTGGACATAAAAATTCATATAAGCACAGAGGGAGTCTAGGTTGGGAGAAGGATGGAAGTGGTGGAGAGAAAATGGATCGTTTTGGTGCTTGGGGATAAGTATATGAAACTTTAACATAAAGAAAAAGAAAAAGTTGAAGTTCTAGTATCTATCCAAGTGTCCATGGCCTTAATTTATTAAGAATATACAAGCACACACAAGAAGCTCCCCCACCACGTGTATATACCTACTTAGATTTCCTTTGTCGAATTTCCCAGCCAATCAAATAATTCATTAGTTGATAGCTACTAAAGGTAGCTCATCCGTGAAGGGGTAAACCCTAAAATACCCTTGGAGAAAACACCTTCAAACCAAGGTTTAAATAGGCTCCCCATGGCTAAAAAAGCTCAATAATGATGAGAGAATATCCAAGGAACATAATGCAAGTGATAATATGCAAAGAAAACCTCTCGATTGGGTAAATTGTTGAAAAGTCCAAAATGTGCATAAAATTGCATAACTTGCTCAAACAGTGTCCAAATTGGACCAAATTTGAAACTTAAGCTTGTATTATGATTTCAAAGCATATCACAAGGTTAGATTAGGGTTATAAAAATTAAATTATTATGATTAAGCTTGTTCAATTCATTAAGCAAGTATAGGGGCCTTACATATATGTTTTTTCTCATGAGTTTGTCTAACATGTCTTTTAACATATCCATCCTGCAAGGGTGCCTTTCCTACTGATTCTGATGTAAAGTGTTGACATGTTGTTATGGGGGTCATTGTACTTGTAAATTGTTTTGTTGAGAAATTTTATAATCCTTCCATGAGAATTTAGGACCTCACCACAATGGATATTCATTATACATACACTCCTCACCTCTAGATGAGGTGTTGCATTTCTAATATAGCTTCTTTGTATGTTGTGCCATTAGAACTCCTCAACTCCAACACCTCCTCCACTAGGAGATTCATTCTCCATGGAAAACATGTATGGGATGTTGCAATCCATTTAGAAGGGGTAAAAACATCAGTCAGCCACCCTGACTCAGGTCTAGAGTATTTAAGAGAAACTACTCCATCAGCAATAGTAAATCTATGACAACAAACATCTTCTTCTGTTCAACCAGGAGAAAATCCACATGCACCACAATGCATCAAGTATTTCACCATCATCCACTCTATGATCATTAGTTAGAGTTAGTAGAACTTTTCCAGCAACCCTCAGCCACCAGACATGCATGGACAACCTCTACAGTTCTCTGGCACCTACTACACACCATATCTATAGAACCTTCTAGGAGCATTCCCTCCACCATCATTCTGATCATCTGGTACACCGTCCCACCTCTTTGTTTTATTCTCAACTATGAGGAAATGGTCGAATTCAATCTTACTGGGTGATGAAATGGGTTTCTCTTGCATCATCTTTTATCTATCTTAGTCAGTTTGCATATTTCTTAGTATTTGTTTTTCATAATGTTAATAGGATTCACATCTATGTAGTGTAATTTTTGAATTTCATTAATCATGTTGCACCTTTACATTAAAAAAGCATGCTCAATGCTTCTAAAATGAAATTACATTAAAAAAACTGAACCTATATTAATGCCCCATCTCTCAAGCTAATGTGCTAAGTCTAAGACAATAATAACTGGAGGAGTTTTTTGGGTTATCCAACTTGAAGACATACTAAATGAATGAAAAAATTGAATAAACCTAAATTCTTGTCTTATGATGATGATGTTTGAGCCTAAACCAACCAAACAATAACATGTCTCTAATGTGAATTTCAAAAATAAACTTTAAGGTTACCCATACACAAGTTGAAGGAGAGGGACATATCATGATATCGAAAGACATTATCTCTTAGTCATGTGATCTCATCCACCTTCCATTAATTTTGATTCACCATTCAAGTTTGAAACAAGTTATTTTCCTCTTTATTGCATTGCAGTGCATGTTAGGAAACATTCAGTGTAGCTCATCTTAGTTTGCATTAGAAAAGAAAATAAAAATGTGCATATCTTCTTATTTGGGCTTTTTTTAGTTGCATAATAAAATTTCAAATAGATTGCATTTTTACACAAGGTGTATCTTTTACTAGTTTTCTCTATATATAAAGAGATGAGAACATGACATCCTTACTCCTTCTCCAAAGAAAAGAATATATAGTGAAAAATCCCAAGCATGAATCATTTATCTTGCTAAAATATGGAGCAAAATGGAAGAAAATCTGAGCATTTTAACATAAATGAAGAAGAAAGAAAAGAAGGAAAAAGATTTCTAACCTCAATTGTCATATTCTCTCTATGCAATAAATAACAAGAAAGAGGAAACATTCTACATGTACACACCTTTTCATTCATACTCATCATTAAGAAGTGACATCTTTTGCATGCATCGTCCACCCTTATAGTAGTCATTAGAAGGCATTCATTTCATTTACATCCATCTTGTAGGTACATCATATTATATTCTTTGCATAGATAATTTGGATTATTCTTGGAATTCATATTTCATACCTTTTTCATCAGTTGATCTACATGGAGTCTACTTATAAGATTATTCTCCTTATCCATGTTTATTCTGGGAACTACTTTCAACATAGTTTAAGCAGGCATATTAGAGCAATCTAGATAGGGAGATCACATGGCACATGAAGTGTGTGTCCTCTAATCATGATACTATTTGCTCCATATTGATAATGTTTTCATTAATATGGTGTGGACTTCTTTAATGAAAATTATCGATTGCTTTAGAGTAGTTACTTGTTCAATGATTGGATCGATCCAATTTGGGACCGACAGGTGGGGTTGATTAAGAAAAGTAATTCATAAGTATCTGTCTTATTTCTAAGTCTTTTAAAAAATAAAATAATAATGTTTCTCAAGAATAAGTAAACATTCAAGCTTAGGGGATTTTGATGTAGTGAATTTGAGTCGCTTTTCACATGCCAATTTCCTAGCTTTTTAAGCACAAATACTCACAATTAGATATGTTTGACTTTTTCTATTTATTATCATATGAATCACTTATGCATAAATTATCTCATATTTATATTAAAATATATGATTTTATAATCATTTTATTGGACTTATGTTGATATTCCTCTTATTTCAAGAAATTCAAGTATTTATCTTACAACTCGGTGCCACTGACACTCATGTTGGTCATACTGCCACCTCACATCCAGCAACAACTTATGGAGGGTAGCATCAATGCCACTAAGAGACAACTCAATGCTACTGAGAGGTGTTGATGTCATTGAGATACATACTCAGTGGTACCCACCGAGGGTCCAAAGATCATCGATGATGGAGATTTATTATCTCGAATCCAGACATCCCAGTCGATGGTACCAAATTCAGCATCCAGACTCCAATGAGAATCAACTCTGTGCTACCAACAACTATTGTTACTACCAACACAGATAAAGGAGGTAAAAAAGATCAACCGTCTCGGTACTGAAAAAGCATGATCAATGTTGATTTGAAATTAATTCAGATCCAACAGGCACAAATAAAATTATAGTTAGGCCTCAATTATGACCTAAGGAGGGTGACCACAACCCAGGTATCACACATGTTTAGGAAGAAGAGCCAAGAGGAAAGGAGACAAAGGAGAGATTCACCAAATAGAAGATCTGGACACTTCTGGAGGACGGATTTGTAGCCAAAAATCTATATATTAGTGTGTTCATTAGAGGGGATCGTTGAGACAACTTCTCCAAGAGTTTTTATACTAGTTTTCTAGTTTTTAGCTTCTCTTTCCTCCTTTCTTCTTGTTGTGATTTTATGAAAATCATGTGAGGCTAAATTCCTTTGTTCCTTAGGGCCCGGGAGTATCCCAACATAGCACTATTTTTGGATTTGATGAGTTTGTAATATATTTCCTTTGTTTTGAATGTAAATCTATGATACCGTTAATGATTTACCTATTCTTGATCAACATAATAAAAGTAATAGACTACTAATTGCTTTGAGAGAGGGATTAGGAGTTGTAATAATCATAGATTTACATAGCTTGTACTATGGGAGAAGAGTTATGTCATTGAAAGAATAACCCATAGGAACTGACTATTCATTTTGACAAAGTTACTACACTGCTATTGGAGTGGGGTTTATCTTAGTATAGGCATTTCATTATATTGGGGGAGTGGGTAATGCTAGCTATAGGTCTGTAGTTTAGAATAAAAGTGAATGATTATAGATAAAAAAGATTTAATTGTAGTGTGTGTTGTGGTGAAACCACAACTTCTAAGGAATTCATTAATTCTTAAATACCACCACCTTACTTTAGCTTCCATGATTTCTATTTGTAGTGAATAACAATCGATCAACTTTTCTTAGGCCTAGATGATTAAGTCTTATTTAATAGTAATTTTTGGTGAACAGTTTGCTAAGTTTGACACTCAGGCCTCATTGACCTTTATTATATGACATGTTCATTTGCGTATTACACTCATGTCTTATGCGTGTCAGTTGTCCATTAAAATTGCATTATTAATTCACCATTATGTTTTTCTGTGAATTACTGTAATGTGAGACTCTACGTGGGTGTTGTCCTCTCCCTACTACTTCTCCTCTACCCATACTATTCGTTGTTGGTTTAGATGGTGAGAATTTTTTGGTGCATAAATATTACCATAAGAGAATTCTAGGTGATCATGTCTTTTAGAGTTAACATAATAAACATTTGCTTCCACTACATCTTCTTGTGTTGGCTCAACATAGATTCAATGTTGATCTAGGTATCCACCATCTCCACATGTGTTATGTTGCATCACCTTTTCTACTAGTGGGAACTTGAGAGTTTGAACGATAGTAATAATCTTTTCAAGTTTTGTGAGAAGTAATTCAATATCCTTAGATTTCTTTACAGTCATTGGAATTATCATTATTGGTGGACCACACTTGTAGTCCCACATAGACTGTATCAGTTCCATATTGTCCATGATCGAAGTACATTCTTCTACATCCTTGGCAAGAAATCCACTTCTGAAAGTGTCATTTGATAGATTTCCTCTCAGCTTGTGTAAGCCCATTATAGAAAGTTGCGACTCAAGAAATTTCATCAGACCTATGGTGTGGGCACTCTCTCTAATAAGCATGAAATATTTCCCATGCTTCATTGAGATTCTCAGTTGGTTTCCGAACAAACTAGTAATCCTATTATGATAAGGAATGGTCCTTTGACCAGGGAAGAATTTTTTGACAAAATCTTGGACAAGATCATTCCACGAGCCAATGCTTTAAGGTTTGGTGCTAAAATACCATTTAGAGCCTTGTCCCTCATAGGCGTCTGAAAAACATTTCATATATCGCTTCTTGTGGGACTCGTTGAATCTTTCGAGTGGCACAAATAAACATCAAAACAACAATATGATGGTACATATTTTCATCTGGTGAAATCCCCTAAACATTCTCTATTGAATAAGAAAGATTACACTCCTCTTGATATTAAAAGTGGAAATGTTAGGAATAGGATTCACTATTGGACAACTGGTCTCATTAGCCTTCGATTATGTATAGAAATGGAGAGATCATCCACATTTCATATCTTCCTTCTAGCAAGTACCTAAAAGTTTCTAAACCAAAAGAATGATTACCTTAGGTGTAATAGAAGCTACAAATGAGAATGCTAGAATTAAGTTTGTGAATTTGAAATCAAAGGAGAAAACAAACATGTGCGACAAAGAGCACGTAGACTTCATGTTCTTAGATAGTTTGCCATTTTGCCTTGTCCCCAACAATGGTTCCAATAGTTGATTGCCCTTAAATGTGGGTCAAAGTGTGAACACATTTTCCTAGTTATATAGTATCAAACTGTCATGGAACCAGAATCTCAGTCCCATGAACCAAACGAATACCAAAGGCAACATGTAGGATCATAAATCTTAGCATACATGAACAAGTAACAATATAAAGGCACCAACATAGTCTCAACATTCAACAAGTATAAATTATAAAAAATGCATTATATTCATGAATTCGATTACATATTTCCATAGTCAAGGTACAGGTCATTCATGTGCACTAAATTTGGATCTTACAACAAGTACACCTATAATAGCTCACCAAGCCCATCAATCTTCTAGCCATCTCTGAACCTAAAAACAAAATACGAGAAACGGGTCAACACATGATGTGTTGAGTATGGGGCAGAAAGATACATATATATGTATAAGCTTTGCATAATTTGAAAAGATTTCAAGACTAAATAAACAAGAATAAACATGTTAATTGTTTAACAAAATGCAAAACCATATTTTATGTCATTTCACTCCATTATACCAACAATATCAAGCATGTTTAAGGCCTTTGACCATCTTCCCGTCGAAAGGGTCCGTAAGGGTGCTCAAGATTAGCTAACCCTTTTATACGAGAGGGACCTCAAGGCCATATCTAAGAGATAACCCTTTATCAACAATATTATAATGAAGTTCTATATATGTGTGTTAAAGTTATAAAACCAACGAGGCAAACATCGAGTAAGATACAACAATACTACATGGTAATATTTGAGCAAGTAAACAAACAAGCATACAATACATGTCTTTTCAAGTAAGAAAGTGATATTCATATAACTAGATAAGGCCCATACCTGATTCAGAGATTCATAACCTAACATATCCTTCATCATCTAGCCACATGCCAAACCTAATTAACAACAAGATCGTATACATACATTTGATTCTCATCATTAACCCTGATTATCTTCATTTTAGGGCTTTGTCCAAGTTGGTTTCAAGGTTGGTTATAGTACATTAGATGGTCTCATATTGATTTAGGGTCCATCATAAGAGTGTGGTTCAAGTTTCATATCATTTTGAGGTTTCATGTGGACATGATAAGATTTAGGACACTTATGCTCAACTTAGGTTACAAGACTCATAACAGAGTAATTAAGGTCAAAGATCATCAACAAATAAGAGCCAAGCATAAGGGATAGTTTAGATAAGCAACATTAGGTCATAAGAAACATAGAACAAGATTAGGTGGGTGTCCATTAGAAGCAAGATTAGCTATCTAGGGCAAAGTTCATCATTGATGTCCAAATGAGTCACATGATAACATTTGAATTACATATAGATCAAAGATGATTATTAGGATGTTCATCGGCTCAAAAGTAACCCTAAGTTACTGTTATGATGATTACTGGGTAAGACAAGCATCAAGGTTTCAATACTGGACATACTCCTAAACTACATGTGATTAATCATGATCAAGTTGATTGTTTTATCAAACTAGAAGAGCTACACTAGGATTTAAGGTCTGAAACCAAACTCATAGTACATGTCTTCTCTTACTGATCGTTTTGATATATAATTTTACCCATTTTGGCCTTAAGATTAGAGAGATATGATTTTTTTTTGAAGTTTCACATTAAAACTATAGGAGATATCATGGGAGGAGTTACCATATATTTCCCTCAAGATCTTGATCGTCCATCTCAGATTTGGTGGCTGCTCATGCCTGTGCCCTCTTCACTAAGCATTCCATGCTATCTGGGAGTTGGGTCTTGCCTGCTGTGTTGCGTCGCTTGCAGATGCTAGCTGCCGTTAGCTGGAAATGTGTAGTTCTGTGCGCACGGCTTACTGCTGCCGCAGTTCGCCTAGCTCACAGTTGGTAGCCATGTATGATCTTCGGGGCTCACCCATCTTCTACCTCTTGGACCTGTCGGTCCTCACTTGTCGGTTCAGCGGCCAAGATCATGTCTTTCCCCTATTTTAGCACCGTGAATAGAGGCCGAATAGGGGTGCCTCCTTACAACCCAGCGCACCTCCATCGTGGATCAAGGCAGGGTAAGAGACCTCTGCATATTTGTTGGCTATGTCGGCACTGCCCCTTGTACGAGCCCAGGAAGGAGGGTCATTCGCCCATCAGGCAACCCCACACATGAACCCCTATTCCGCATGTAGGAACAAGGCATAAACAGGGGACGACACCCCCACCACTTCCAGTGATCGCTGCCTTTGTAGCAGCCTGACATAGGGGTTTGTGGGTGCTCTGGCGGCGACCTTGTTGTTCCATGGACTCGACCTTATGACGGATGGTGAGACGCTGATTGGGCATCATGCTATAGACCCGCCATGGCTTCTAGCTTCTGAAGCAGGAAACGCCAACCCCCAAGGTTGGGAAGAACCCACAAGGAAACATGGTTTCGTGATGCTGTGTTGGCACAACGAACTAGGGAAAAGGAAAAAGGGCAACAAGCGAGGGTATAAAAGGGACAAGAGGTTAGGGTTTCAGGGTCCTAATCACCGTCTCATGGTCACCTTCCCGATTTGGCAAGTCTGAGGAGGAAGATTCTGTGTGTGTGTTTTCCTTACCAAACCAGAAGGGAAAGGAGCTGGAGACAGCCAAGCTGTTGGGCCATGCACTGGTTGGGCCCCTAGATGGGTAGGCCCAACAATTTAAGTCCACTATGAAAGATACATAAAAAATAAGGCAACTTCAACCTAGCATAACTAGCACATCGAAGGTCTGTTTGGGGTGATTTTTCCATTATTGGATCTGAAATCGAGCCCACTACATCATGGTACATGTTACAAAGCCAAAAGATTATGGTGATGAGCTACAAAATATCTAGCAAAGATGGTGATATGAAAAGAAAAAAAAAATGGTATTTATTTAAAAAGTACAAATTGATGTCACATTTAGCAAAATGAACATTGATGTGACTAATATGGAGTCTCCCAACCATCAAACCATGATTTTGACATTGAATTGAATAAGAGGTCAAATGATGAGAGAGAAAGGGTACAAGTTAGGAGAGAGAAAATACAAGTTGTCACACAAACTTTAAAATGTGTGCCCAACTTTAAGAGACGCCCGCAACTCAACAGAGTTTATTATAGTAAAAAGGATCAAACACAGAGATAAGGTTTTTCAACTACATAAGCAAATAAAACACTTGGCTTACCTTATTCAAACAAAACTTTCAATTTGGTGTCTTAGTTAAGGAACAAATTAATCTACTTAAAGAAATAAACCTAGTTTATAAAACTCAAACAAAGATAGCAATAATTAAGAATAAAAGGGAAACTTGGATTGGGTCTAAATAAGAAAATAAAACACTTGGCTTAGCTTAGTCAAACAAAACTTTGAATTTGGTGTCTCAATTAAGGAACGCATTAATCTACTTAAAGAAAAAAACCTAGTTTATAAAACTTAAAACAAAGATAACAAAAATTAAGAATAAAATGGAAACTTAGATTGGGTTTCACTAGTCAAACCAACCTCAACCATGCAATATCTCTCTTATATTTTATATATTCTCAACTTTGTTTTGCAAGAAATAATAAAAGATAGCTAGGACCTTCCTTCTTTCCATATCAAGGTAAATTTCTGTCAAAAGTTGCCTCTCTCTCGAGATGGTAACCAAATGATCAAGAACAAACATATGGATTTCCCTATGGTGACTCCCCACTCTTGTGTCTCCTCACTATTCTAAACTCTATATCTTCCTAAACTTGTTCTTTTGAAATAGTTTAGTTCTATTTTTGCAATAATATAGGAGTACGAAAATAAAACTTGCAAGAATATATGTATTAAATAGAAGAAGAAAGATTACATGGTTGTGAGGGCTTAGTGGCTATTCAAGACACAAGTTAGTAAAGTTTGCGACTCATGGTGCAAGACAGAATAAATTACAAGATGAACAAGTCATTGCTTTCAAAAGATAACAATGAAACAACAAGGGAAAGAAGAAGGTTGATTACAAGAAGAAGGTTGATTACAAGGTTAGATCGAGTTAAGGATGATTGAACTCAACATTGGTTGACTTTGGTCTAGCTTGATCATCTGGTGTAAATATAATTTGACAATTGTGCTTTAATATGAATGTATTTATGAATATTATGTGCAAAACTATACCGATTTCTTAGAAAAGGAAGTATAAAGTGTTCATGGAAGTTGATTCTATCTCCAGTAAATGGTGATTTTGTCATATTATCCAAGAAACAAGATTCTTACATCTATATTGATTCACAATCAATGAGTTTGGGTATTATCTTTATGGAGTTTAGAAATGCACTTCTTATTTACGTGTCTCAAAGGACAATGTCAAATAAAGGTTTTGCTTGATTCATCAAATTTTAAACTCTTGCTATTTATCTTATATATATGCTTGTATCCATATCCAATAAGTAAATACCATAAGACATTGGGGCACTAACAAAAAAGATCACATCTCTTGAAATAAGAAACACAATCATTTTTTACAAGAAATTCTATTTTTTTCTTGTTCATACAAGATACAGAATGATGTTTAATCTAGGGTAGCTAGATAATAGTAGCTTTGTTACTATATTACAAGACCACTAGGAAAATATAAACAATAGGTGCCTATTAATCTGGTAGTGACTATTGATCCATTAGAAACTCATATATCCACATCTCCTTTCATTAATGGTTTACTCTTTATTGATCCTTCATATTAGAGCATATTTGAGATCCACATCTAATATACCATACCCATATGAAGTAGATAACTTTATCTTATAAGATATATACATGAAGTGGAGATATATGCCCCCTCCTTCTTATTCATTACTTCCTCTAGGAAGATAAGGAAATTTCTCATACAATGTATAAGCTAATAATAATGGTTACAATTGCCTTCCTTCCCTACCCCTCTTGCTTTAGGTGCAAAAACCTTAGACTTTTATCTAGCTTTAGAATCTTTGTTAACCTTGCCTATTCTATTGGAATTTCCTCATCCTTTGTTTACCATAAAAATAGATTTGGGTGTGTATTTCTTCACTTGAGCGTTAGTTCTTCTCAACATGCCAAGGAGATCTAACAATAATCAAATGATGTTCACTGTAATTCTTGATAAACTAGTTGTAGAACCCTGACAAAGTTTGCAGGAGTACATTTGTGGCCAACTCTTAGCCTGAGAGAAATCCTAGTCTCTCTAGGAGTTCCACATAACCAATTAACTTGATCACATGGGACCCAACTGGATCACCCTTAGTCAAGTTTTACTTAAATAGTGCCTTGGAGACATCATTTTTGGGTTTTGTGGAGGTGACATGAGCAACAGAAGTAATAAAATTTTATCCACACATACCCTGCCAGAGGATCTCATCAACAAAAATGTATTTAGAAGGAGGGTGTAGGGATATACCTCATCCCAGAGCAAGTTGATGACATCCCTTGGCATGATGATGTGTGTTGTTCCTAGTGTGCACAGATGGTCCTCAACCATCCTCTGAATGTAGGAAACTCAACATCTACATCTCTACTTCATCCATGCTAATGGACTGGAACTCTACGACACACTTCGTAAGCCAGCGGGAAGGAGAAGCCTTCTGCTTATGACATGTTAGCGCTGGTTGCTCTCCTTCTCTCTCACTTGGGGATGATGACTGCTAGGTTTTGTGTACAAGAGCGTAACCTCAGATAACAGCAACCAAAATTTGCCCGCCATGCCCCTATAAGTAGCAGAGGAAAGGATGTAGAGTTTTCTAAAACACTTTGGAAACAAAAAGATATGGATTCATCAAAATGATCTGCTCGTGGACTATTAAAAGAATATTATGGAAACAATTAATTAATCCAATTAATCATACTAATTGATTAACTAATTTCTATTATCCATCTCTAGCTAATTGCTCTAAATCAGCTAGTCGACTTAAAAATAGAATCTAATTATTTGACTTAAACACTTTAACCATTTAACACAAATTACATTCTAGTATTATGGTAGATTACCTAAATGTTTTAGTAATCAATTTGATTCAGAACATTTCCAATCACATCCATAATTTTATTCCTATTCCAATTACATCCTATGCATGTGACCCAGTAGGATCCACATTAGGTTGATAGTGATATTCATAATGATATTATGATTTCACAAGCATTGATTGGTATCTATCAAGTCTTCATTTCTACCCAAGTAATTGGAGAAGTTGGAGAACAACTTAACCTATCATCTATGATTGGTGTTACAATGATTGTATAGTTCCTTTGTCTCTGATATCCAGATTGAACTCAAGGCATGGAATCGTCATCCTCTTCAACATTCAATCCATGTTCCTTGAACTAGAGCATATTGTATGAGATATGTGTAAGCTCAATATCACATATTTACTCACATGAACATGACCATGTATTTCTCAATGTCGCTTATCAAGTGGAAAGGATATCAAACTCCTATAATAGGGACAAATCCCATTTACATCATTCACAGTCATCCCCATGTGTAATAGTGTAATCGAGCATCACCTTTATGGTAACCCTTATTCAGGATCACAGTGGATGGTGTCAAAGCACACCGAACAACATGTGATGAGTGTAGAGATTTCAAATCTAAGAACCACAATCACCACCATCACTATAAGAGATGACTCTAAATACCATTCAAGGTTCCATGTGTCACTCTCAAGGTGGGTCTGTTTGATACTCTATTTTCTAACAAGTATCTATGTGCTTGGTTTAATATCACATATCATGACTAATGGTATTCTATCATCAACCAACATTCACTCCAGTCTTAAGTGTTATTGTTGTCTATTATTCTTCCATAATAACATCTGTCTAGGGACATAACAATAATGCATATACTCTTGAGAACCGTATGATCTCATCATGTAGGTCCTCAACCCGAAGACATGTGTCATTGAGTAATATCATTCTTTAGACATTTATTGTGTTACTTCATTATCTCATAACTAAATAACAAAATAAATTGGAAGATTTCTTTTATTATTAACTAAACTGTTTACAAGATCTTCCATTACAATCATCATGTGATTGGCTCTCTAGGCATACATACCAGCATATCATACCTCTCTTTCCTTTCTAGTTCTTGGAATATATTCATTAAATGTGTTTCCATCATCAGAATTCTAGTGTTCTCAATTTCTTCTAAATATCATTATTCATGGAGTATATCATGAGGCATTTGATGTCTATAGAATCATCATTATGCTTATGATAAGCTTCCCTTTTTTCTCTAAGAGAATTTAGATCTGGTTCTTTGGGTAATGGAGTATCTAGGAAATAAATTTCTCTCATGGATAAGAGCAATTCTTAATGTACCAGTCGAGGAAGTTATTCCCATTCAAAATAGTCTCAAGGATTGGACACAACAAGAAGTGATTATTTTTATTTTTCACTTGATCTAGAAGAGAATATTTGTAGTAATTAGAAGTTTGGATTTGACAAGTTTGCCAATATTGAGTATTTATTTAGATAAATTTTCTCCCATAATTATGATTCAAATTAAAATCCATCATTGTTATTGTAGAAGATTACAATGGACAATCTTTTTAGAGGGCAAGATCTATATTTTCTTAGGTTGTGATTGATCTTTGGCTGATCTCCCATAGCCTAAATATTTTGATAGGCAACTTTTACCAATTACATTCAATGCACCTCTTGGATAGATGGCTTCACAACTCCTAATCATATTTTGTCACATGAAGTACATGCCATATTTGTTCCTCTAGGTTCTTAATCCTAGTAAGATTACTGAGTTAGGTCTAATCCAAAGGGAAACACAATAAACTACACACCCTACTTTGTCAAACACACAAACTTATTATTACACCTCTCCTAAATGGACCATGCTTTGACGTTCTTACATGTAGTCGATCAAGGTTTCAATGTGTGTTTCATAAAGGGAGGCATGCTAAACTTAATATTATATTGATGGGTTTTATAATATGTATATATATATAATGACTATTAAATGTACATTTATATGTTCATGTAATATAAACAATCACCATATGCAATAAAATAGGATATGTAAACTAGAACAACATTTTGAGCCAATAAATGTTGTGAAAGAAACAACCAAATGGATTAAATCATTACACAAACCTAAGTTTCTCCAACAAGCTATGCAATCAACCTATTGGTAAGCCAGTCAACTGGTTGTATTCCCTGTATGAGGTATTGCTTGTTTGATAATGGTGTCATCACTTCATCTTCACTACAAGCACTCAAGGATTCTCCTTTTGTGCTTTCTTTTGATAAAGTCCTCCCCTCCTTCATGGTCCACTATAATGTGATTATATCATCATATTTTATTTGCATAAATATAATTTACATGGACAATGAAGAGAGGGAGGCATGACTTATTGGCCGTATACATGCTACATGTTTTGGATAAATCATCAAAAACCACAATTACATGTTTCATAGCATCATGCATTCATCAAATGGCCTAAATTCCATACCCACATCTACTAAACAAAATGATTTCAAAGGTGTCATCTTGGTTTGTGTAACTTTCATATATCATATAATATATTCCTTTTGATGTTTATTAGTGGTATAAAAGGAATGTTCCATCAAAAAACAAAGAGATTTAAAATCAAGACCCAAATAAACTAAAGGTCATATGACGTTGCTGTGATACCACTAATCAGTTTGCACAACATAATTACATAACCTTTTCCCAATTAAACCCCAACCACAATTATATCATAACCATACACGATCAATATAAATAATGATAATAAGGGATATTGATTATACCTTGGCAAAAACTAGTCATAAAATAATTTGACACAAATTGTCAGTGTCATTTCTGATATTCTAAGTCCCAAACCAAAGTGTGAGGCAACACCGTGATTAATCAACAACACACTATCATGTTGTAGAAATTGGGAGAGAAGTCATCTTTATTTCATGATGAATCAATCTCATCTTCGAGTCCTAGAACATAGTCTACAACCTCTATAGTGTCCATATAGAAGTAGCAAACACCTAGTGTGCCTCCTTGGCATACAAGTAGAAGCAAATATGGAAAATAGATGAGCTAGCATATTCATATCCTCCTATCACAGGATGACCATTAGGGATGTATTTCTCTCTCTCACAAAGGGAGACACAAATTCATTTTCAATTATGTGTCTCATGCCATAGAGAAATCACCTCCATTATATGAGGGAGGCATAGATTAGGCTTTCTTAAAACCCAAATCTTCTTCCTAGTGAAATATTGTTATCACAATATAGGAAAAACTTGGACTATCTTTCATTTGATTGACTGGTCGCCCAGGCGACTGGTTGATTGGATCTGTAATATGTATATTACATCCAGTTGATCAATTGACAACTTAATTGATTATTTGAAGGTGATAGTTAATCGTTTGACAATTCTGTCAAACTTTTGATATTTCTACAACTTCCCTAGCGGTTGGCCTTGATTTGATCTTTTGGTACATTTCTAGTTTGACAATCCATTAATTGATTAGTTGAAATTCAACTGACCAACTAATTTGCTCAACCATCATTTAATTGACTGACATGTCAATTAATTGGATTGGACCAAATATCAACCTTTTAATAATGCATAAGTTATGTTGAACATCTCTTCCCTCGAGCCTCCTATGTGTTTGGCCCTATATGTTCCACATTACATGGTCAATGATTTTGAATACTTCACAAACAATGATAATATCTAGAAAAACATCATTGTTGCCCAAGTAATTAGAATAAGTTGGATAAGAACTTCAATCTATGTGTGACCAGTGTCCCTACTGATACAAAATTACTTTGTCATAGACATCTATATTAAACTTGGGACATGGATTCATCATACTCTTAATATTCAATCTATGCTTCTTGATCTATGATAGACCATTGAGATACAATAAGCTCAATATCCAATATCAACTCACATGAACATGACATGTGTTTCATAGTCTTACTTATCAAGTGGACAAGATATTACTCTGAGAAGAGGAATAAATTCCATTGACATCACTTATAATAATCCATGTGTCATAATATACCGATCACTACATGTGTGTCAACCCTTATTCAAGGTCACATTGAGTATTCTAAAAGTACATCAAATGACACATGATTATTGTATCCACTTCATGTCAAAGGATCACTGTCACTACTATTAGTTTGAGATGTGATTTTGATTATCATT
The DNA here is from genome assembly GCA_963693085.1 of Alisma plantago-aquatica. Classification (NCBI taxonomy): domain Eukaryota; kingdom Viridiplantae; phylum Streptophyta; class Magnoliopsida; order Alismatales; family Alismataceae; genus Alisma; species Alisma plantago-aquatica. The sequence continues at coordinate 612,343,728 of OY856411.1, forward strand.
TCATGGATTCCGAGCATTATACTTGTTCTCTGATAATGAGATATAGCCATTTATCAACACATATACTGGCATTATTTAATATGATTTTCCTTAATTACTTCCACAATAATATACAACTATGGACCATACAAGAATAAATACTCAATATATACATATGATCTCATGTTTAGATTATTAAACCAAAGACATATGCCACCGAGTCAATCTTTCTTGGGACATTATTACATTCAATCATTATCACGTACTAAAAAAAACATAATAAGTGGAAATACCTTTATTCCTTATCAAATCAAGTGCAAAATATCCTAATACAATCATCATACATCTGGCTCTCAAGGCTACGAAAAAATCATATGAGTTCCTCTTAATATCTCTAAAGAAGGTCCCTATTTCAGTATTAAATTCATTTTACTTTCATGCAAGTTGTGTTCTTGTCACCTTCATCTAGATGATTAGTAAAGGAGTTTCTAGTTCAACTATGTGTTCTCAGATATAGTTTAGGACATAGACTAGATTCTTCAACTCATTTAAAACTTTATTGATCATACCTCTATATGTTATCATATCGTGTTGCCTGCCTAACCAAAACTAATTCATATATAAGAAAAGCTTTTTAAGAAGAAATATGTGCCAAATTTGACCCAACCTTTACATTTTATTCTATGCTACAAGCCCAATATTAAGATAGAAAATTTTTGACATCCAAAATCCAATACCCTAATAAAATATTTACTTCTTTCTCAATAAACCCATATTTTTTTTTTGGTCGAGAACAAACCCATATTTTACACCCAAAATACTACTTATCATCCACTTAATCCTTTTATCTCCATTTTTATCACCCAAACCTATACTGGAGATGAGTCTCAATTAATTTGGATACAATTTGGACTTAGTCCTGAAGTAGACATGGGCTTGTTTCTATACCACGACTAACCTAAGTTAGGGAGGAATTATATCCTAATACGACTAAATAAGTTAAACATAATTTAATCAACTAGTTTTCCACCAACTAGTGAGTCCAATCATCCTTTTGTGGAGTTATATGACTCATATTATATTGCTACAACAACATTGTCTATCACTTTACGTGAATCATTGACTCTGATAAAGTAAGTCAAGGAACAACTAACCTAGAAGTATCTTATTTGATAGGATGACAACTATCATGTCAATGGACATCTTTTGTTTCAGTTATGTTATTTCTCATAATTAATGATAAGGTTTATATAATTATGATGTCATGTGCAGCAGTCATCCCATCAATCATCAACTATGTGGTTCTATGCTAGAACTCTTATCTAACAATGTTATCATGCAACTAGCAATAGGGACCCAAAGAGTCTTTAGAAATTCCACCCTATTGACATGATCTTTATTGTAATAGAGATAATTATTATAATTATTTGGTGCCAAAATAAAAAATTTGGTAAACACTAACCATGTCTAGATTGGACACTTTGGGTGTGACTTAGGCCCTCCCTATGAATATTGTGCCCACAACTAGTAGCAGGGCAAGGGACATAAAGGGGAACTATCCTCTTCAATGCATATCTTTTGAATATGTATATATTATGTATGTTCGACATGCCATCATATTCAATATATAGTTTTCTATTTTTTTGCATCATACAAGCTCATATGTCAAATATGATAAATATATAAAAGAATAGAACAAGCCTTCATTGCTCACATAATCTATCATCTGTGTTGCTACATTGTAATGTCATATCTAGTTTAAACCATGTTGATTTTTTAGTAGTGCACAACACATCTTTCATGTTAATCACAAGTGCCCCACTAATGAATATATTTAGTCTTTATCTCATGACTTAACTATATAGACATATCGATTGCTCTTTTTCATGGGTCAAAAGTGTAAACACAATTTCTCAGTAAAAGATATTGGACTTTAAAATATATACCTGACTATAAGAGACATCTGCAACTAAATACGAAGTTCATTATAGTAGAGTGGGGTTGAACACAAAGATATGGAGAATAACAAAATAAAAATGAAATAATCTTAGCTTAGTCTAGTCAAACCAAATAAGTGAATTTGATGGTGTCCTATTCAAGGAACAAATTAATCTAATTTAGCAGTAAGACTAAGTTTAACTAAAGAGAGACATAAAAATAAATTGTGACACAATGATCAAAGGGACCTGGATTGGGTTTCACCAATCAGGACAACCACAATCATGTAGAACCTCCACTCCTAGATTATATATATTCTTAACTCATTTTGCAAACAATCATAAAAGATATATGCTCCTTCCTTCTCTCGAGATTTGGGCATATTTTTATCTAAAGGTATCTCTCTCTCAAGATAATAACCAAAAAGACTAAGAAAACTGTATGAATTTTGTTATCATAACTCATCACTCTTGTGTCTTGTTACTAACCTATAATCTAGATTTTTATTGAAATCATTCTCTCAAACAATACTCATATCAAATGTCAAAAGAGGGTATATAATCATCAAGCGGCGTAGTAAATTAAGAGTATAGGAATAAAACTTGTAAGAACATATGCCATAAAATAGAAGAATGAACAATTATACATGGCTGGGAGGGCCTAACAACTACCATTAATCTAAGTTGTGGAGTTTATCCACTCATGATACAAGAAAGAGACAAATTACAACTTGAATAACTCATGATAAAGAAAAGATGGGATAGAGGCTGATACAAAGGTATATAGAGTGATTGATCTACTAAACTTTTGGCTTAATGAAGAAAGTGGTTGATAGATAGTGGTCGAAAAATTTTCTCCTTCTTCTGATCCTGGCTTCATACAAGTGGGTCTATGGATCCATCAATGGAAGCAGATTGAGCCACCAAGAGACAGATAGACAAATAGCTAGGTTGATAGATCTAGTCTGGCCGATGGCTTTTGTTCTTGGGTTCTGAACTTGGAGACTACGTTTCAAATTGTTGACTTTGAGGATCCAAGATTGTTTGAAGAGACACCTTGGGGGTCTATTTATAGGTTTTGGCTCGTTACTTGTCGATCTTGATTGGTTCACATGGCATTGACCTCTTGTCTTCTTTCTATCTACCTTAGTGGTCGATGAAGTGATTCCTTGAAAAGTGTTTATCAGTCTTTGATGGTGTCAATCTCTATGGGATCGACAACAATCTATCGATTAGTTGATCAACATATAGTGTTTTATGAAGGCATCGAGAGTTGCTTCTATCGATGGGGTCATCAATGGTTTTGAAATGATGGGAATCTTTTGATGCAAAGGTTGATTAGTTGAACTGTTAATGAGAGCTCATTAAGGTACTATCGGTCCTTCCTCAATAAGTTTGTCGACCCTCCTATTCAATGGAGTGGAGCTCTATGAATCTATCCATGAGAGTTCGACAAAACATTGTCGATTCTCTTTTGAACCATCAACCCAATTGGTTGATGGTTTTATGGAGACCCGTTGAGTCTTTTGAATATCAATGATCACCCATCAATCTTGTCATTTTTGCACTGAATTCCTTCAATTATCAAAAAAACTTAACGATAACTTGGTATTTGATAAATTGAGAGTAAAACGAACAAAACTAAACATCTAAACACTAGTTCTAATGATTTTATCTATGAAAAAGACTATTAAAAGTGCATCAAAATTGATGTTATCAACACCCCAAACATAGAATTTAGCTTGTCCTCAAGCTAATGGTATCATTATATAATCAAACCAAGCAAGAAGAATCTATAATTTACTAAAAGATTATTTTATACCAACCTCTTATCAAAATCATTCACTTTGTCATAAGATGACATAACTCACCAAGAACATCGCTAGACAAAAGATTATTTCTTTATTGTTTTTGGTCCGTAATATTATCTTCAACATATATATCACAATTCAAAATAGCTTTTACTCTCTCTAGGATTCTGTAAGTGGAAGAAATGGGTAGGTAAAAGTGGTATGGATCTTCTTTTTGGGTCATTCAAGTGTAGGTCCATTAAATGGACAACTGACCCCTGCGTTCAAACCAGTTGATTTTAGAGCAGTGATTGCATGTCCTAAGTATTATTGACCCGGATTGTAATACCTTTAAATGAACACCAATGTATATTTTGGTCTTAGATTTCAACAAAAGCAACATATCTGCATGAGAACAACAGTACACTAGTTTGATATCTCTTCAACAATATGGTACATCTCTCTGTTTCTGTTCACTCGTTACTCTTTTTGGGATTTTGAAAATAAAAGGAATGAGGAATGAGATAGATCTTTCTTATTTTGCAAGAATATATGCTTTTGATAGAATTTGAGTTTATATTAACTAAATTTTTTGGACAAGAATCTTTTAATAACATCTCGAGCTTAAAACCAGAGTAGAGGAAGATGTGAAATTTTGCTAAGAGAAAAGCACCAAAGCCATATCAATGAGGAAAAGATTCTTCTTGTAATATCATGTGATTTGCAAAAAGGTATAGTTTGAAAGAGTATTGGATTCTTTGTACGTGGAGTTTTCCGTCGTCTGCATCTTCACAACTTTATACAAGAAAATTGTTAAAAATTTTAATTGAAATAAGAAAAAAAATTACGAAAAGAAGAAAAATATTTATTTTGAAAATATGGATACCTATCTCACGGGATTACACCCCAAATTTACAACACACACTATCCTCAGAGTGTGCAAAAGAAAAAAAGAAAAATGTAAACATGTGAGATGTTCAATGGAGGTCGACTGTGGTCCATCGAGAGTCAAGAAGCATCATAGAATAGTTGCCGTAGAGATAATGATAGTTATTGTTGTGAGCTTCTTCTACTTAAGCATGGATCACTCTAATGGTGTACATCCAATTAAAATGTAGAAGAAGCAATTGTTGGATAGTCGACGTTGCTGAGGGCAATGATGATAGAATCATGGAAGCTTCCATTTCTTAGGTTCCTGTGAGGTATAACCAATGCCATGTTGTCTAATCAGTGGAGTGAGTTCTTTGGCACAAACATAAACAATGCGTTTAAGCTCACTATGAACTAGAACAATATAGTTGGGGCCTCCAATGTCAAAAGTAGAATCAAGCTGTTATAAAATACGACTTTCCACTCACTGGTGAAAATAACAAGTAGATCCCAGTGATTATCATGGAGTAAGGGTGAGAAAGTATATCGGGGAATTGTTTATTGTAGATGTTGAATAAGTAATTCCTTTTCTCCAGACTTATATTCTAAACAAAGATCTACTTGAAGATCACGACCAACCATGTAAATATCATCAATATCTCTATTGAGAAGAAACTAATAGGCCACCATGAGGCCTGGAAATAGGTAACCCCTGGGCTGAAGGGTTTCTAGAAGATCATCCCTCATAACAAGAAGGTCATCCTTAGTAAATATAAGAGAATTTCTGCCATCTTGAAAACACTTCATAAGTGTCGGGATCTGAGTATATGAGAGCTTGCAGTAGGAACTTTGATCAAAATTTTTAAAACTAGGGTCTATGGATGTTAAAGGGACATATACTGGAAATGGTTTAGGTTCATCCAAAAAGTTGAGTATGTTAGTAGCCTCTCTAGACTTTGCAGTAGTTGTTACAGTGGCAATAGAAATATTGGCCATAAGGGATGGCATTATTTGAACTTCTTCTACATCTTCTCGCTATAGAACTATGCAGAAAGGTTCCTTGGTAGGTTGGGGAATCAATGGGTAAAGATCCCATAAATTTTCAGGAAGCTCTGGACCCTAAAAGGAGCCTAGCGTGAATGACCTCCATTGTGTAGCATCCATGAAGAGGGGTAAACCCATTGGGATCCAAGCCATCAATAGAAATTTGATGATTGAGAGCCTCCATAACTTGGAGGATGATGAAAGCACTACCATCTTTAGCTTGATTTTGCTGATGGAAAAGAGGCTCAATCACATAACAGGTCCAATTAGGATGGTAATAAGGGACCTTGTATATTACTTTTGAAGCCGAATAGGAATGCAAGGAAGCTTGTTTGCGACACGATCTTTAAATCGCACATCAACATTTTTAAGACCAACCATGTATGGATTGAATAATGATTTAGAGCCTATCCAAATCATCTACACATTATATCTAGAGGCCTCTAAAGTGAAAAGGTAAAAGGATAACTCTTATTTTCTTTAACTTGATGTTATCCAAAATTTTCAAAATAGCAAGAGCGTCTAGATGATTTTTTAACAAGCAATCTACAAGGAAGGGTGTTGCATTGAAGTATGGCCACTCCTTATCACTGGGCATGACATCCTCCAAGATAGTTGATGCTAGAACAAGGAACATACGTTTAGTAACTCTAGTAAGACTGTGAAAAATATCTCAAAAATTTTAGAAAGGAAGAGAGATAGAAACAATATTATAAATAATATGGCTCCCATCATGGTGATCATCTAGAATGTCTTATAAAACAAAAATGTCATGAACTGGTAATCATTTCAAGAAGTCAAAATCAAGTCCACTCATTTTGTAAGGTAACTATGGAGGAAGAGTAGTAGCAGCTCAAGAAAGACTGTGTCTGGTAGGTGTGGAGGTGTTGCTAAAAGAATGGTGGAAATATCACCATCATCTTCATCAAAAGAGGCATGCTCATTGTTAGAATGATTGTCAGTGTCTGATTGTAGATCTAGGTTGGTGGTATATACTCTGACTATGATATTGTTTTCTGAGGTGTGGTGACTTTGAAGAGATCGGATAAGGATAATGTTAATCAAAGACTCGTCAAGTTTCCTCATTAGGTCCTTTTCAAAAAATCTGGAGGTGATCCTTGAGTGAGAGGAAGAATGTTCTCTGGTGGGTGAGCATGGATGTCTTCAGATGGGCTCACATAGGGTTGTGAGAGAAAAAAAGGAATACCACCTGGCTAATGTAATGGAAAATATGTGTGGTTTTTAGATTGCAGAAGTTTAGTCACACCATTCTTAGATAAAAGAGTTTCACAAACATGCAAAATAGACTCCCTAAATGTCCTGGCGACATGCTCTAGAGAGTGGCGGCGAGCATCTTCACTTGTATGATATGGAACATACGAGTTACCATGAGAAGAGTGAAATGATAGGGAAGAGGCTGCTTCAGTAGAATGAGCATTGTACTCAAGATGTCGTTGTTGCCGGGGTGTGCATTGTGCTTCTTTGTGTTGTCTTACTTCTTCTTGAGTCTTGAAATAAAGCAAAATAGATGTTGAACAATCAAGATTTCATCAACCTTGCATTTGAGGGCAACTGTAACATATCGGATCTTGGACCCTACCTTGGAAGTTTGACCTTTTGGTCTTAGCCAAATGAGGGTGAAGGTAGATCTAGAAGATGTTTTGTATAACCCTAATGAGCTAAAGTATGTATAAATCACCTTAATGTAACCTAATGTTCTCACATTAATCTTAGGCCAATAATGGACACACAAAATATGTTATATGATGTAAATGGAGATTTAATAATAACTTGTGCACAATAATGGTGTATAATTCTTTTGGTTGTAATATAAAGATATGGATGGATACTAAAGATGATGGAATAATTATAAAATAAATATAATGAAAACAAGCCAAAAGTGTTATAATTCATAGTAGGAGATTCCAAAAGAAAAATATAATGCGAAATTTGGATTCCTTGGGTCCCAGTTGCCTTGGGAGTCAATTTTAACATTATTTACCTTATAATAATTAATTTAATTCAATTTGGAAAATAAGACATGAGTTTTTCCAAAATATAAAATAAAATATTAAATGACTCCTAAAGAGGAAAATAATCTTGGATTCATAATTACATAATAAATATATCCTTTGGGTGAATTTTCATCCAATTTGAAAAATGTTTGGTTAAAAGATGAAATTAGGAGAGAGAAAGTGAGTAAAACCTTCAAAATATTATTTGAATAATAAGCAACATAAAAATGGAAAAAATAGAAAATTCGTGTTTAATGTGCTTATAATGACTTGTTGGTGAAGTTTCATCAATTTTGGATAATTTTATACGTCTCTAATGCATTAGGAAAGAGAAAAAGTGATATACTTTAAAAGAATTAAATAAAATAGCAAAAGTCTCCAAAAGGGAAAACTAATGCCAAATTGGATTCTACATGTCCTAATTAGGCTAGTTATCAAATTTCATATAATTTGTACCTTGTTTGTACCTTCAATTGGAGAGAGAGAAAAAGGAAAGTAATTTAATCAACACTTTACAAAATTCGGATTAGGAAACACCAGCTCACATAAATAGTAACCGTGGACCAATGTCAGGTATTCTGGGCATAACTCCCTCGTTTCTTAATGAAATTTCATGAAATAACTAGCGTTTGATTGAAAATTTAATTATGCATTTATCCATACCATATTCATAGCCTAAAGTGGAGAATTCAAGAAAAACCTAAAACTTTTTCTTAAGGTCTTTTGAAATAACTCTCACACCCCCACTTATAAATAGCTCTACCCGGTCTTCCTCGGTTGTTTTGTGAACCTCCTCTCATCCCAATTTCATCATTTTTTGAGTTTGTGGCTATTGATGGTCGTGCTTTGATTTGTGTTGCATCATCGTTTCACCAAAAGACGAATGTGGTTCTTGGTTAGTTTGCGATACCACTCCCGGACGTCATATTTATTTTTGAAGCATAATTGGACATCAGGTAAACAACTCTGGAACTTGTTCTTCATGATCGATTAGTTAGTTTCATGAAGGAATGATGAATGAAGTTTTTTTTCCAAACTCTCGAATTAGTTTCTCCTTACCCATCCGACCTCTCTTCCTCTCTCACAAATTCCCTACTGATTTGGCTTTTTCTAATTTTATGATTGGTTCATCTTGCAAACTTTATATCTTTTAATTTTCTTGTCCAAAAATTAAAATAAAATATGTTTTGGAATTGAAAAAATGTGTTCTTTCTAATAAAAATAGTTTCAAAGCCTGATTTCCATGTTTTCAATGATGGATTTTAAGGATCTAATTAATTAATATAAAAGCCCTACAATTGGTAACTAATTCATATAAATTCTAAATTTGGTAAATGAATATGTTTCCTTAATAAGAAAAACCTAATAATTCGATTGGTCCAGGTTTGGAGTCCAATATATGATGTTTTGCAGAAATGTTTAGAATTAGGGTTTCATTACATATATATGAATCTCGACCCTAATACATGTGGACAATTTGTAGTTAGGCAAGGTTGATCTGGGAAACAATTAGTTTGGTGAAGAGAATATCTAGGACCCTGGTTCAAGGTATCTTTGCATCCCCTATTATTCTTTATTAAGCAATCACCTATAATCGTCTTTCTCTTGGTCCTATGGACAATAGCCTACACATATGTTATTTCTTTTGGAAATCTAGGTTCATGCGAACTACTTTGCTTTTTTACTGATTTTGTGATCATGGATATTCTCTTGAATCTTATCTTGTGCCTTTGTGCATGTTGGACTTTTGATGATATGTGTCCACTATGATATGGATGTTTATTTATGGATACATGATATCTTGTTGTCACTTGCATGTGGATGTATGTGATGTCCACTATGTGATGGAAACATTGTATAATATGACTATACTTTTTACTTGCCTCTACATTTTACATGTTATGTGATTCAGTAGTAGTAGAGTAGTGTAATTGCATTGTATTCTGGGCTTGTGCCCCTATTTTTGGGATGGAGGTGGTGGTGCCCCCTACCCAAGTTTCAAGGATGTGAAGCCTTGGCTCAACTTTATATATTGGGAGTTTGGCAATGCGTCATTCTCTATCAGGTTTCAAGGATGTGAAGCCTTGGCCTCCTTTGTCTTTATATTGTTCTAGGGCTATGTTTATCTCACATGCATGCAGGTTGATGATTGTGGGGTGTGTGTCATACTATCTTTGTATGTGCTAGTATGACACAATTTTATTTGTTTGGTTATGGCAAGTATCTCTTTTGTTGTTGTTCTTTTCTTTTATGCCCTCTTTGGGTAGTCCTTGTCTTTTCTATGGGAACCCTTTTATATTTGTTGTCCCTTATTTTCATAATCTTGCTCAATTTTCTATTTAGTATGCACATACCAACCTTTGCTGATGTCTTCTAATTTTCTCTTCTTGCTGGGGTATGCTTCCAACCCTATGTGAAGGATATGGAGGATATGGCATAAAGATATGGACTTAGCTTAAGACGTTAAAGCTTTGAGACAATCTTGATGTTCTACATGGATCCTTATGATGTACCTTTACATGTAAGTATAAGATGTTCTTTTATAACCTTATGGGAACTTGAATATAGCCAATGTTTTTATTCCGCTGCTACACTTTGGTTGTTTTGAATACCATTAATAAGATTTAAAATTTTACACCTAGTCCAAGATACCTTATGGGTGTGTTTGGACTGGATGTTCTATTCTTCAAATTTTTAGTAGGGAGTGGATCCCCTAAGCATGGTATTAGAGCCCATGGTAGTCGCAATATGACTTTTTCAATTTTGTCTCCCTAACTAGAACCCTTACCTTACATAGTTTCCCTCTAGGTGAGATGTTCACCCTAGATTTGATCTACGTTAAATATGTGATGAGGTTTTAGGAGATCTTACCCTATCATATAGATTGATTATGATTTGAATCTTTTGATGCATTAAGGTTTGACTTGAGGATGCAATTAAGTTATAGGGAGATAGTAGGATAAGAAGTCCGAATACATAAATATTGTGACTTGGTTTTTGCATTGAATTTTGGCCAACTTGTTGGTTTTACTTCACAATTTTTCTTATCAAAAAATATATTTTCATTATACTAATATATATACAACTTTTTTTCTTGTTATTTTCTCAATGATTCCTTGAACTAAGTCACAATATAAAGATATGGAAGCATTTATAGAGAAACCTTGGACATAGTTGGAAAAGAATCTTAACCCTAGTATTGAAGTAGTGACTAGGGATATGTGGAATAATATAAAAGGAGTAGTGGACCTACCCTTTGTACCCTATGACTGTTGGATGTTTTTGTAGGGTTGTTAGGCTAGAGACACGAGGACCTAAAACTCAACCCTACATGGTTTTGACTTGTTAGTTGGATTCATGAACAACATAAAACTCTAAAACATTCACAACTAAAAGTAATGTGGGTAACCCTAAATGATATTTAGTTTGACTTGTTAGGTTAAACCTTTTAAGGGATGGAGAGTAGTTAGTTGTTGATGTTTGGATCAATAGATTTCGAGGATGAAATCCTTTTAAGGGGTGGAGTGTTGTAACATACCGGATCTTGGACCCTACCTTAGAAGTTTGACCTTTTAGTCTTAGCCAAATAAGGGTGAGGGTAGATATATAAGATGTTTTGTATAACCCTAATGAGCTAAAGCATGTATAAATCACCTTAATGTAACCTAATCTTCTCACATTAATCTTAGGCCAATAATGGACGCATAAAATATATCACATGATGTAAATGGAGATTTCATAATAACTTGTACACAATAATGGTGTATAATTCTTTTGGTTGTAATATAAAGATATGTATGAATAATAAAGATGATGGAATAATATTAAAATAAATATAATGAAAACAAGCTAAAAGTGATATAATTCATAATTAGAGACTCCAAAAGAAAAATATAATGTGAAATTTGGATTCCTTGGGTCCCAGTTGCCTTGGGAGTCATGTTTCACATTATTTACCTTATAATAATTAATTTAATTCAATTTGGAAAATAAGACATGAGTTTTTCCCAAAAAATAAAGTAAAATACTAAATGACTCCTAAAGAGGAAAATAATCTTGGATTCATAATCTGCATAATAAACATAGCCTTTGAGTGAATTTTCAACCAATTTGGAAGATGTTTGATTAAAGGATGAAATTAGGAGAGAGAAAGTGAGTAGAAACTTCAAAATATTAATTAAAATAATAAAAAAAATAAAAATGAAAATAATACAAAATTTGTGTCTAATGCACTTATAATGACTTGTGGGTGAAGTTTCATCAATTTTGGATAATTTTATACGTCTCTAATGCATTAGGAAAGAGAAAAAGTGATATACTTTAAAAGAATTAAATAAAATAGCAAAAGTCTCCAAAAGAGAAAACTAATGCCAAAATTAGATTCTACATGTCCTAATTAGGTTGGGTATCAAATTTCATTTAATTTGGACCTTATTTGTACCTTCAATTGAAGAGAGAGAAAAAGGAAAATAATTTAATCAACACATTATAAAATTCAGATTAGGAAACACCAACTTGCATAAATAGTAACCGCAGACCAATGTCCGGTATTCTGGGCATAACTCTTTTCTTAACAAAATTTCACGAAATAACTTGCACTGGATTGCAAATTTAATTACACATCTATCTATACCATATTTGTAGCCTAACGTGGAGAATTCAAGAAACGCCTCAAACTTTTTCTTTAAGTCTTCTGAAACAACTTCTCACACACCCTCACTTATAAATACCTCTACCCGGTCTTCCTCAGTTGTTTTGTGAACCTCCTCTCATCCCAATTTCATCCTTTCTTGAGTGTGTGGCTGCTGGTGTTCGTGATTTGATTTCGCCTTGCATCGTCGTTTCACCCAAAATCCAAATGTGGTTCTTGGTTAGTTTGCGACACTGCTCCTCGACATCATATTTATTTTTGGAGCATAATTGGACCTCAGGTAAACAACCCTGTCACTTATTCTTCATGATCAGTTAGTTAGTTTCACGAATGACTGATGAAAAAAGTTTTTCTCCAAACTCTCCGATTAGTTTCTCCTTGCCCATCCGACCTCTCTTCCTGTCTCGCAAATTCCCTACTGATTTGACTTTTTCTAATTTTGTATTGGTTTATCTTGCAAACTTCATATATTTTAATTCGTTTGTCCAAAAATTAAAATAAAATATGTTTTGGAATCAGAAAAATGTGTTCTTACTAATAAAAATAGTTTCAAAGCCTGATTTCCCTATTTTCAATGATGGATTTTTAGGTATCTAATTAATTAGTATAAAACACCTAAAATTGGTAACTAATTCATATAAACTATAAATTTAGTAAATAAATATGTTTTCTCAATCAGAAAAACCTAATAAATCGATTAGTCTAGGTTTGAGTCCAAAATTTTATGTTTTGTAGAATAGTTTAGAATTAGGGTTTCATTACATATATATGAATCTCAAACCCTAATACATATGAACAATTTGTTTTTAGGCAAGGTTGATCTTGGAAACAATTAGTTTGGTGAAGAGAGTTTCTAAGACCCTGGTTTAAGGAATGTTTGCATCCCCTATTATTCTTTATTGAGCAATGACCTATATTGTTCTTTCTCTTGGTCCTATGGACAATAGGCTACATATATGTCTTTTCTTTTGGAAATCTTGGTTCATGTGAATTACTTTTCTTTATTACTGATTTTGTTATCATGGATATTCTTTTGACTCTTATCTTGTGCCTTGGTTCATGTTGTACTTTCGATGATATGTGTCCACTATGATGTGGATGTTTATTTGTGGATATGTGATATCTTGTTCCCACTTGCATGTGGATGTATGTGTTTTCTATTATGTGATGGCAACATTATAGAATATGACTATACTTTTACTTGCCTCTACATTTTATGTGATTCAGTAGCACTAGAGTAGTGTAATTACATTGGTTTTTGGTGTGTGCCCCTATTTTTGGGATGAAGGTGGTGGTGCCCCATACCTGAGTTTTAAGGATGTGAAGCCTTGGCTCAAATTTATATATTGGGAGTTTAGAAGTGTGTCATTCTCTATCAGGTTTCAAGGATGTGAAGCCTTGGTTACCTTTGTCTTTATATTGTTTTAGGGCTATGTTTATCTCACATGCATGCAGGTTGACGATTGTGGGGTGTGTGCCCTGCTATCTTTGTATGTGCTAGTATGGCACAATTTTATTTGTTTGGTTATAGAAAGTATCTTTTGCTATTGTTCTTTTCTTTTATGCCCTATTTGGGTAGTCCTTGTATTTTCTATTGGAAGCCTTTTATATTTGTTGTCCCTTATTTTCATAATCTTGTTCAATTTTCTATTTAGTATGCGCATACCAGCCTTTTTTGATGTCTTCTAATTTTCTCTTCTTGTTGGGGTATGCTATCAACCCTAGGTGAAGGATATGGAGGATATGGCATAAAGACATGGACTTAGATTAAGATATTAAAGCTTGGAGACAATCTTGATGTGGTTTAGATTTCCCTCTACATGGATCCTTATGTTATACCTTTACATGTAAGTATAAAATGTTCTTTTGTAATCTTATGAGAAATGAAATATAGTCAATGTTTTTATTATGTTGCTACACTTTGGTTGTTTTGAATACTATTAATAAGATTTGAAAATTTTACACCCACTCCCAGATACCTTATGGGTGTGTTTGGACTGGAGGTTCTATTCTTCAAATTTTTAGTAGGGAGTGGATCCCCTATCGCTTCCCACTCCTTACATCAACTATTTGTTGAGGCAGGTTGTCAGCTCACCCAATTGCTGGTGGAGGTAATGAACTTGCTTGGATATGTCCTGCACATCCTTTGTGAGTTTTGGAATAGAAGTCATGTTTGTAGAAGTTACCTTACATATTGTGTCAAAATCACGCCCAAAAATGCCACCCAAAGTGTCAGGATATTTTGTGTCTAAAGAGGAGGAAGAATGATGTTCAAATTGAGGGACACGCGAGAATTAGAGGTAGTATGACGAAAATGTTGTGGTGGACTATCTTGCACATCATGCACCTTGTGCTGTGATGGAGAAGGTGGTTTTCTTAAAGAAGTAACATGCACTGATGTTTTTGGGATGGCAGTGGGGATCATTGATGTGGAAGGAGGATCCCTACGTGCGGATAATGATGGTTTATCAGTTTTTGGAACATTTGTTGCACTTACAAGAACAATTGGAGCATGTCTTCGGGATGACTGTAGCACTTCAAAGTCATTATCAAATGTTGCCTCATGTTCCCTTCATTTAGCAATTTTTGGTAGAGGTTTCTTGGAAGTTGTTGTCACGATAGGCTTCGTGCAGACTATGTTGGATGATGCCCCTTGCTATTCTGGTGACAAAGAGGCTGTTTTATCGAAGTTGGTGATGAGATTGATGACTTCATTCTTAGAGAATGACAATTTCTTGTCATCAAAATATGCAAGCTTAGGTAAAGGAATGTTAATATTGGTTCTTGTAAATAGATAATGACTTTTGTTGTTGTGGTGAATGAGGATGTTGGAGGATGTCAGATATCTGACCATGATGAAACTATCTCGTTGTATTTCCTTGAAACCTTTAAGAGTAGCTAGGTGTCCATACAATCGATAGATAATGTTGATTAGACCATCCATACAGTACTCCTTTCGTGAAGAGGAAGAAGATATAGCTAACCACCTATCAATTAATAGGTAGCCAATGTTGATAGGTTGCCCTTCCATTTAAGAAAAAGTATATAGAGCTCTTCCTAATAAATGATGCCTGTATCTGACTTTGTGAAGAGAACATTGGCAATAATTTTTTGCATGATCATCCATAGCCCAGAGAGAACTAAAGATGCCTTGGATGACCCAGATTGGTATGAAATTGACCTGTTAGTTTAGTCCAATACTTGGAAGCATTAAAATAGACTCTTATTTGTTGAGTAGCTAGAGCAAGCTTTGGTGGCCTCTTTGTATGATCCATAGAAAATCTTGTTCAAGATTAATTCAGAGAGGACATGATCATCATTATTGATGTGAACTTTCAACTACCTATGTCCACTTGTGGGGTTGTAAGCTCGTATGACTGATAACTCTTGGATAGAGGACATGAACTCCATAGTCTCCTTTACATAGGCTTTGGATTTTGTGAAGCAGATGCGAGCCAGGTTGGAGTTGGTAAGAAACTCAATAACTTGTGCCTCAATCCCAATTTCTTCAAGAGCGATTGTGGATACAAAGTAGGTGGGTTTGATGGTTCCAATTCTCATCTCCTTGTAAGCCTCAAGATGGTCATTGTTGCAAGGTCAAAACGTCCCAGAATAGGGTACTTCAAACTATTTGTTTAGAAGTGCATCACTTTCAGTTTCATTGATACATGCTCTCTTGTCTCCCTTGGTGGAGGGACATTCAAGATGGGGTCTCTTCTCCCCTCTCTTGGATGCACTTCCAACAACTGAGCTGGTATCATCTTGGTGAACCATCACCACATATAAAATAATATGTAATCAATATTGAATATGGTATAAGAAAAAAATCTATCAACTAGTGTTGTCGGTGGGGCATCAAAAGTTGACAGTCGATATGAAGAGGGTCGATAGGTTGATTCATCAATAGTAGAGAAAAGAACACAACCTCCTCGAGATAATTTCTTAACAGAAAATCACATCGATAAAAATATGAGAAATTGGTTGATAGGTTTGTCGACCAAAGTGATCAATAAAGGCATATACCCGTAAGCTAGGTAAAAGTTAAAAAGGACATCAATAATGAATGAGAAGGCTATCGTCTAAAGGATATCAACTGGATTAGTCGGTGGGAAAAAGCAAGAGCAACAACACTTCGTGTTAATAACGATGTCGTAAGAAATTATTACAACGAATCTAATATTTATAGACAAGGGAAAAAGGGGTGAATTGTAATTGGGTATATGGGTTCATGATCCTAATCCGTCAAGCAGCTTATCGATGAGACAGATGGACAACCCTATAAGGAAGGCTCAATGAGTCTTTCGAGTTAATGGGTTGACATGCTTATCAAATACGGGTGACGTTAATCATAGTATTGACATCTTTTGAATAGCTAAGTTACATTGATGAGCAAGATTGACGTCCAAAGCTGCTTTATTTTTTACAAATCTCAAACAAATCATCCACCTGAAAATGTTCAAGGTCGTAGATGGTTACGTCGACATCATTGTTGACAGGATGTCGATGAGTCAATCAAAATGCTTTAATTACAGGTGATAAAAATGGATCAAAATTAGGTTGATGGATTAGGGTGAAGTAATCATCGACCAATCATCATTTGGAAACTAGGAGTCCATCTTGATTTGATGGAACATGTTTACAAGGATAGATGGTGTGGAAAACAAAATTAGCAAAGAATAAAACATGAAGGAAAAAATGAAAGAAAGATAGATGCTTGGGTTGCCTCCCAAGTAGCGTTTGTTTATAGTCATGTAGCTTGACTCTTGGACGTCTTATTCAACATCGGAGGTGTATGGAAAGTCCATGTCTGCCTTCTTGGTGATAACTTCATCTTCATAGTATTGCTTTAGGCGCTGGGCCTTGACTAAAAAGGTGCCTGACTTCTTGTTTTTTATGTCCATTAATCCAGAAGGATAAATAGTTATTACTATAAATGGGCCAGGCCAACGAGAATGGAGTTATCTTAGAAAAAGGCAGAGCATACATCTCAATAAAAGAACTTTGATGCCTTCAGAAATATCTTTCTATTTGATGTGAGAATCATGCCAAATTTTGGTGCATTCTTTATAGATCTGGTTGTTCTCTTAAGCATGTAGACGGAGTTCTTCCTTCTTATGTAGTTGCATAAAACACTTCTTTTTGGCGATGTCAACATCCATATTAAGAGCCTTGATTGCCCAATAAGCTTTATGTTCCAACTCTATAGGAAGATGGAAAGACTTGACATAAATGAGACAGTAAGGAGTCATTTCGATGGGCATTTTGTAAGCAGTTGGATACGCCCAAAAAGCATCATTGAGTTTTGAGGACCAATATTTCTGATATTTTCACATTTTTTTCATCCAGGATTTGTTTGATCTCTCAATTAGAGACTTCCACTTGGTCTATAGTCTGAGCATGGTATGGGGTAGAGATCTTATGTTTTACTCCATATCGCTTCAAAAGCGCTTCAAAATACTTATCAATAAAATGTGAACCTCCATCACTGATGATGGTTCTAGGAACTCCAAACCTTAGAAATATGCTTTTTTTCAATAGTCGCATTACTATTTTTGAATGACAGTTAGGTGATCGTATAGACTCTACCCATTTGGAAACATAATCAACTACTACCAATATTTGTTTCCAGAAGATGGTGGTGATTGTCCCACAAAGCTGAATCCCAAAACATCAAAGATTTCAACCTTGATCCATTCAGCTAGCAACATCTCATTTCTTTTGATGATGTTCCCGGTGCGTTGGCACACATCACACTATTTAGCATAGGCGTAATAATCCTTAAAGATAGCCTATCAATAGAAATAAGAGTTTAAAATTTTTTAATCCAATCTTCTTGGAACCCAAATATCCTCCATAGGGAGCAGCGTGATAATTTTTCTAGAATAAAGCAGGCTTCGTCATGATCGACACAACAACAATAAACATTATCAACACATTTTCTGAATAGAAGTGGGTCATCTCAATAATAGTTCTTCGGGTCCAAAACGAATTTCTTCTTCTAGTTGTATGTCATCTCCAGTGTCAGTTGTTTGCATGCAAGGTAATTACAAAATCAGCATACCATGGTGTTACCTGGTCGGGAGTGTGGATGACTAGTAAATATTTGTCTCAGTAAGATTCATTGATAGGAAGCCAATCGTCTTCTTCAACCCGTATGCAAGAAAGGTGATCTGCAACTATGTTCTTAGATCCCTATTTGTTGATGATTTTGTGATCAAATTCCTATAGCAAGAGGGCCCACTTGAGGAGGCAAGGCTTACTATCCTTTTTCTACGTGAGATAATTTATTGTTCCATGATCTGTATAGAGTGCCATCTTTCCTCATAACAAATACAATATGAATTTGTTAAAAACATAGATGATTTCATACATTTCCTTCTCTGTTGTAGTGTAGTTGACTTGAGCTTCATCAAGGGTTTTGCTAGCATAGTATATGACATGGTGCTTCTTGTCCTTATTTTCCCCTAGGACATCTCCGACAACGTAGTCTCTAGAATCACACATTAGCTCAAAAGGGAGGTCCCAATTTGGAGATTGCATAATGGGTGTGGAAGTTAGGGAATTCTTGAGAGTGTGAAAGGCCTTGAGACAATCTTTGTTAAATGTAAATGGTGCATCCTTCAAAGAAGTCTAGATAGTAGTTTCATGATTTTTGAAAAGTCTTTAATCAAGTGACAATAGTATCATGCATGTCCCAAGAAACTACACACAGGAGAAACAGACGAAGGAGGTGAGAGCTTAGAAATAGACTCTTTTATGCTCTTGTCTACTTCTATGCCTGCCTCATATACTTTGTGTCCAAGGATGATCCATTCTCATATAATAAAGTGACACTTCTCCCAATTGAGATCCAATTTCTTTTCTTGCACCATTAGAGCATGGGAGATAGATTCTTCAAATATTCTTTGAATGATGACACATAGGCAAAGAAGCCATCCATGAAGACCTCCCTAATATCCTTTATCAAATTAGAAAATATATCTAACATACACATACGAAAGGTGGATGGGGCAGTGATTAGACTAAAGGGAATATGCTGAAATGCATATGGCCCATAAAGACAAGTGAACATGGTCTTTTCCTGATCGTTCGGGTGGATGGGTACCTGATCAAACCTAGAGTATCCATCTAGGTAGTTGAAATATGAATGATGCACAAGTCTTTCAAGAACTTGGTCAATAAATAAGATAGGAAAGTGATCCTTGTGTGTTGCTGCATCCAATAGTCTATAGTCGATGCACATATGCCAACCGATCACTATGTGAGTGGCTAGTTTTTTTCCATCTTTATCTTTTACCATTATCATTCCTCCTTTCTTGGAGACAACATGTACTAGACTTACCCAGTTACTGTCACTAATGGCATAGATGATACCAACATCATGTAGTGGAATGACTTCCTTGCGCACCACCTCGCATATTCTGTCGTTTAACTTTTTTTGACCTTGCACACTTGGTTTCATACCTTTTTCAAGGTTGATTCTGTGCATACAAATGGTAGGGATGAGACATTTTATATCATCTATACAGTATCCAAGGGCCTTTCTTCGAATCTTGAGTTAGGACCGAAGTTGTTATTATTGGTTAGAAGACATTTGTGCATCGATTATCACTGAATTCTTCTTTTCATTGTCAAGAAATTTGTACTTCAAACTCTCAAGAAGTGGTTTGAGCTCTGGTACAAGCCTTGGGGAAAACATGTCTTTCGGTTCTCGCTTAAGCAAAACATACTCGACTATTTCAATGGATCCTTGGAATTTTTCCTCTTTGACAACTTCTAAGTAAGATAAAGTTTCTGCAACTTCAGTATTTGTAATACCTGAACTAGGATTAATTAGGGCCCACATTAAAGGATCTTAAATTGTATTTTGTTCTTGAACTTCTACACACAACTGAGTACAAAACTCAGCAAACTAACTTGTCTCCTTTGGTGAATTGCCCTTCATATGATTGAGCACATTAAATTCAACGGATTTGTTGCCAACTCTTATAGTGATTAGCCCATACACTACATCTATTAATGCACGTGTTGTGGAAAGAAAAGGTTGCCTGAAGATCATTGGACACTTAGGGTCTTCAACCACATTGATTATGATGATATCACAAGGGATGAAAAAATTTCTGATCCATATGGGGACGTCTTCTACTATGCCAACTAGCTTGGAAAGGAATTGTCGACCAATTGAATTTTCATGTTGGAGTTAACAATTTCTTTTAGGCCCAACCTAGTGTCTAGGCTATGTGGAATGAGACTTAAAATGGCTCCTAAATCTGTGAGTCTGTATCTTGATGAAGTATCTTAAATGAGAAAATGGATGGTGAAAGCTTCATGGTCCTTCTATTTTGTTGGGATTGTAGCATATATGGGCGACAGATAAGGCAGCTAAAACAAAATTTTAAAGCTTGATTCCCCTTAACACCAAGATCGTGTCAACAACAATATATCTAGGAAGGAAAGATTTATAAGGTTATACCTGGTCCTGGAGCAAATCCATCGACATTACCCTTGTAGTAGCACAATACTTCTTCTTTAAGAAGTAACTTGCTCCTTCTTTAGCAACATCACTCGAACAGTCGTCTCTCCTGACCTCCTGGTGCAACACCACAAACAACAGTTGATGGTATCCTGCTAGTGGCAGATAATGGCCTCCACCTCTAGAGCAGTCCACACGGACCAGTGAGAACTCCACGTTGCGCTACCAGAGCTAATATTAAGGAGTTGTCTCTTTTGAACGCCAACCTACTAGAGTTGATACACTCTCCCAAAATTGTCTCTCCATTGTTATCCCTCTCTTTATTAGGTAGGACTTGCTCGGTCTCTCTATTGGTTACCACAACCAGAGAGGACAACAATTATAAGAGCAATTGTTGTATTCTGAGTATCCCTCAGTACCCCTCTATTTATAGGAGAGGCCAAGGTCAGGGTTCCCAGTCTGTACGAGAGTCGAAAAGGTCAAATTCACGAATTTCTAGGACATGTGCATGGAAAATTGATCGGTTCGCATACCCAAACTGTTGGTTCATGCATGAATTGTACGATTCATGCAATTTCCGATTTTGAATCACATTGGTATTCAATGTACAATTAATGCACAACATGACATTAACACTAATCCTTGATCCAATCAAATTGACCATCTAATTAGGTGGTTCATCCCATGAACCGGTTGATTGAGACATGTGAACCGATTGTCTCTCATCCTGGTTCATCCATTGGTCAGCCAATGTTGATTCCAATTGCCCTGGCACTCCAACTGATTGATTCAACACTTAAACTGACCGGTTTAGAGTCCAATCAGTCAATTTTGAACCTCATTTGTTTAATTGAATACCTAAACAACTTTAGTAATCAATATAAACATCATTCATGAATAAACTCTTTTCATCCAAGTGTATCCTATCCATGTGACCCTATAGGTCCAGAATTACATTGGCAGTGAATGTCTATAACCAATTACGACATCACAACCAAAGAGAAACGTCTGGCAACACATCATTGCTACCCAAGTCATTAGGAAAGTTGGAGAGCAACTTCAATCTACAATCTGTGATCAATGTTACTGTGATCGTATAGTTCCTTTGTCTCTGATATCTTGATTGAACTTGAAGCATGGAATCCTCATCCTCTCAACATTCAATCCATGTTCCGTGAACTAGAGCAGACTATTTGAGATGCATGTGAATCTCATATCACATATTCAGTCACATGAGTATGGCCATACATTTCTTAGTCTCACTTATCCAGAGACCTTGGATATCAATATCTTGTAGGAGGGACAAATCTCGTCTACACCACTCACACTCTATCCCCATGTGTCAAACTGCACCCAAGCATCACCGTTATGGCAACCCTTATTCAGGATCATGTTGGATGATGTCAAAGTACATGAATGACATGTGCTGAATGTAGTGACTTCAGGTCTAAGAACCACAATCACCACTATCACTATGAGAGATGATTTTGACTACCATTCCATAGTCTCCATGTATCACTCTCATGGTGGGTCTGTCTGATACACTATTCTCTAACATGTACATGTGTGCTTGACTTGATATCACATATCATGACTAATGAGGCTTTATCACCAGTCAATACACTCTAATCTTGTGTATTACTATTGTCTATTTTTCTTCCATAGTAATATCCGAGTAGGGACATAACAAGAATGTATGTACTCTTATCATACATAAGATCTCATTGTTCAAGTGACATACTTGAAGACATACATCATCAAGTAACATCATTCTTTGTAAATCCACTACATACGTGTCATCATATCATGAGTGAGACATACATAATAGACAAAATTACCTTTGTTATTATAAAATCAAGTATTTAATGCCTCATTCCAATCACCATATGGTTGGCTCTCTGGGCATACATACCAAAAGGCATGGTAGATTGATAGAAAGCAGACACCATTCTTGCAAGGCACACTGTCTCTATCTCACTTTTCTTTCTCTTTTTTGTAATGAGATCTTTTAGGAACTTGGCATAAGTATGAATCTCGTCTATGACAACCAAAAGAGGAATGTCTAAGTGGATTTTATTGATTATGTCCAAGAATTTGGTGTATCTTTTCTCGAGCTGCGCTATGATAAAGCATTGTGGAAAAGGTACTTTAGAGGGAATTTCAGGCATTCTGAGGGATGGAATAGGATATGATATCCCTCATTATATCTTTATCACCAAAACTTATCCTTGTTTAGTTTTATCTTCTTCAATAGGCATCACTTCTGGTTGTAGGGTACAAGAGGTGTTTCCATAATGGAGTGTAGCCATCCTAGCAGTTTTGTTCTTTGGATTTTGCTTGATACTTTGAGGAAATTGTCTACTTGGTCACCTGTTTGATGCAACAATGGAGGCTAGTTGTTGATCAATCATCCGGTTGTGCTGTTGTAGATCACTTATATGGGTGTTCACATTACCCAATTACATTTGCATGTTTGTCATCAAATTACTATTTCTCAACATACATTCTCATATGTTTTTAGTCAAGGAATCCAACTCAGTTATTGATCTATAATGTTGTTGTAATAAGCTCCCGTTTTCTATCTAGCAAAGTGTCCTTGTTATTGTTGAGGTCTATTCCATTCAAATTTGGGTGGAGTTCCTCTACCCATAGCTTACCCCCTTACCATGTCTTGCGGTGTTTGATTTAATTGGAAGGAATTTTCTGATGCAGAGGTACTCCCATAGGAAAATCTAGGGTGGTCGAGTCACTTGTAATTTACATAAGATACATTTTCTACTGGAATAATTTGAGTATCTTTTGCTTCATGAGTTTAAATACAATGATCTATTTTGTGACCACCTTCTCCACAAGTGACTCATCTTACTATTGCCTCGGTAAAATAACTTGAATTGGCTTCTTTCAGGTGCTAGACGTCAGTTTCCATCTTGTCAAGTTTGTTATTCAGGCTTTCTAGTAACTTTGAATCAAAGGAACTACTAAGGACAGATGCAGCTGTTGTAGAGCTTCTATCATAATCTCATCCTAGTTGAAGTGTGGACATATTTTTGATGATCTCCTTAGTGGTTTCAACATCATGCTTCATAAAGTCGCTCCCAACTGCTGCACTTAGTGATGTTCTTTCTATGGAGGTGAGACCTTCATAAAAAGTGGTAATGATAAAACCTTCATCATATTTGTGGTGTGGGTAATCTCTCATATATTCCTAATATCTCTCTCATGTGTCATACAAACTCGTAGAGAGTTTTTGCTCGAAGCTTGTAATCTTGTGCTTGCACCTGACGCTCTTCTCAACATAATTTTTTTTGCAAATGCTTCAGATAATTGTCACCAAGATGTGATCCCTTTTTGGAAAAGGTACCACTATAGAGCTTTGTCTTTTAGAGAGAACCCCCCCCTCATATAGATGACTTATTGAGCGACCATGTTCACCTTGAGTGTGTCACAAAGATTTTTGAAAGCATCAATATGATGATATGGATTTTCTTTGATAGAATATCCTCCAACAGTCTGGTGTTGAATGAGGTTGACAAAAGTTGGATGTGTAAAGAAGTTAAACCACCTCTCTACTGAAATGGTAAACAAAATCCAATGAATAGCGGCATATGTTGAAATTTTGACCATATTCAATTTAACAAAGATAAAATAAATTTTCCCAATAAGGGTGTACATGCTTTATACAAATAAAGGATCTAAGGTAGAGGGAAACTAAACTATATCAATATGTCTCCAATAAAATAACTTAACAAATAGTCCATGATGTAAGTATGAACTCCTTCTCCTAGTCTTAGGCTGGTTCACCATGCTCCTGTTGCACACTGTGATCCTAAACCTGGGTGGTTGGGATCACCCAACAAGAGCAGAGAAAAATGTATGTATCAATTAAAGGAATAAAGACAAGTAAAGTATAGAAAAATATAAATATGGATGAATGATTCCATTATGCTAAGGAAATGTCAAAAGTATGATGCACATAAAAGAGAATACTTGCCATAACATCACATATTAATATTGAAGTATGCGTGATAAAGTATGACTATATTATCTAAAGTAGGGCTGAGGCACCTACCAACCTCAACCAAAACAAATAGGTGAGGGAGAGTGGTCACATTCCCAAATACCTACAATATATATATATATATATATATATATATATATATATATATATATATATATATATATATATATATATATATATATATATATATATATATATATAAGTGGGGAGAATTATCACATTCCCCTGGGAAAATTACACATGCCCACTATGGGTGGCTAGTATAGAGGTACACTGCAATAGCTAATAAGTCATCAAGTTATCAGGCTCAATAAATAAAATGGCAATATTAAATAACAAATTAATAGTGACATTATGGGAGGTATAAAACCCAAACAAGTAGTGAAATAAATGTGCCAAAAGAAGACAATAGAAAGAATCAAAGGCTAAGAATATGACTCATTACAAAGATTAGGGTTGGATATCAAAATGCCCAATTGAAGGACAAGTGTTCAAACTCATATATAAATAGGACTACACATACCTCACTTGAGATTCCTAGATATGACTTTTAACCAAATATATGTGTCCAATGTCACTTTTATCCTAGATAAAAGGTTTCATCACATAGATTAGGGTTTTGTAATAAGTTTAACATAAAAGACCCTAATTTTTGGGTCTTCTAGATAAACGATCGATTTTGTACTTGAAAACTAGAACAATCGATTACTAGATTCTCCTAATTAAGAAAACATATTTATTTCTTAAATTTGGAGTTAAAATGAATTAATTACATATTTTAAGGATTTTTATATAATTAAAATGGTTTTATAATAAACATCAAAATAGGGATGCAAATCAATGCTTAAAACATCAAATCAGATTATACAAAAAAATGCTTTCCAACGACTATTTATTTGTATTTTTATGATAATGTATCGATTTATTATGAATTTCCAAAAACTGACCAATGGGAATTCAACAAAACTATAGTGTGACATCAATTAAATCCTAATTAAAACTGATGTAAATGATTGGTGAATGGATATAAAAACCTAGATGTGCGTGACACATTAATCAAGCACACGGGGGTAAAATCGTCATTTCATTTGAAACATGTATCGGTGCTGTTAAATCAAAACCAGTGAGTGAATGGACAGATATACCCATGCTCAATTAATTAGATAATTGGATTCACATGGGTGCTAAGGTCAATACATGACCTGGCTTGTTTCCCCTGTAACCATGGTGAGAGCTAGCCGTCTAAGGGGGAAACTCTAATCAATCTTGAGAGCCAGAAAGCGTGTCTTGGGATAACTGGAGATGCAGATGGATTCCCCTTCATCCAACCAACCTACCAATCCAAGACTGGATTTCCAGTAGATCAGGATCTTAGGAAAGCTTCTCTAAATCTAAAGAATAGGGGAGAAGGTCGAGAGATCAACAAAGCATCGACTAAACATGAAAACACTGAAATGTGATGCAGAATGTGATCACGAAGGTCAGAAGGACTCAAACGATGCCTTGCAAAGGCCGGGAGATCACTGGATCACCATGGAGGTGAGAATCGACATGGTCAAGATGGATGGTTACAAGTCTCATTGACCCGGGAAACACAGGCTAAAACAACAATGTGAAATTTAAGGGATGTGGCTAAGGATGCTTACCATGAGCTAAATTTGTCCAAGGCGGCCGGATTTTCCAGGGCCAGGACTTCCTTATCAGAGAGCAAGGTCGGGCATGATGTGGGGTTTGGGGGAGAAGCAAGTGAAATTGGAAGGGGAGGATGACTGCTTGTGGTCTGAGGGTGCTCGACCCGACCTTATATAGGCAGGAGGGGGATCAGAGTACCCTCTGCAACTCGGGGGTGGCGAGGGGTGTCAGAGCCTAGATTGGGTGTTTCATCCATGGTGTGTTATAGATCACAAGTAATGGCTCATCTTAACTGGTGGAAAAGGCTGGACACAATGGCGAAGGAATTATGTGAAATGGTGGAGGAATGAGGAGGAAAATGCATCCGATTGAAGAGCTGGGAAAACAACTCTGACTAGCGAGGAACCAGAGGAAGAGGACGACACTGTGGCCGTCGAATCAGATCTTACATCTCGTGATGAAACCTTAGTTGTCAAATTGCACACTTAAGAGGAACTCAAAATCAATGTAACGCGTGATAGTGATTCAATTACAGACCATAGGGAAATAAATGATTTGAAAGTAAATCAAATTAAAACCATAGTCATACTATACTCAATTTTTATAAAATCAATTTTGAGAGTCAAACATGGGCCAAATGACCTCAAATTTGGACCATAGGACAATATTAATGCTTACATTAATGATATGCAATTAGATTTTTCATTATGCAAAATCTTTGGCCCTTAATCACCATATTGTCCATTAAGGTGTATTTTAATGCATTTTAAAGGGTGAATTAATAAAAAGACATTTCTTAGCAAATCCTTATGTAGAAATTCAAAATGCATATTATAAAATCATTCAAGAGTCATGTCACACCTCCTATTCTCCTTTTTATGTTTTATTGCCACATAGGAGGAGAGAGAAAAGAAAAGAGTTATTTTTTCATTAACTAACTCAAAACCACATTATTTATCATTTCTTGTCCCAAAAAGCCATAAAACTCTAAATTAATATAATATACTAATTATCTCCCATTAATGGTCATTTTGCATTATTAGACTCTAATTAACACACTAGTTGAGATAATTGTACAAAAACCCATTCACTATAATGAATGTGGGTAAATAGAGTTCAAGCCATTAAGTATTTTTCAATTTCAACATTGAGGCCAAAGATGACAAAATAGATAGGAAAAAGGACAAAAAGGGATATGAAGGAAATAAAATCTTAAAAATGGGTTAAATGGAAAATAAACCCAAGATTCAGTATGTTATAGGATGTAACTCAAAATTCACCATTGGTATGCTAGGAAGGGTGATGGGTTCCATGTTGTTGTTGACACGACCAGTGATCAATGATCAGAGTGAGGGCCTATTTTCAGGATTGCCAACAGGTGGCAGACTAGCGACCATTGGATCGTCGTAGAGAAAATCTACCTCTGGAAATTCAGAAAGGAACACCAATATTGAAAGGCATTGATAGATTTCTACCTAAAAACAAGATAACAAATGGTTCAAAGTTCCAGACTAGAAATGTAAACGATACCTTTGCAAATAGATAATTTAATGTGAAATGGGGATGCTAATAAAATTTCAAAAATTTAAAAGCAATGACTAGTTCTAAGTAGACCACAAGTCCTTATAGGTTATCTATTGCTTTATCCTCGGCAATGACATCAAAAATTTGATCACTCTTTTTTGTGGGTCAAATTTGTAAAAACAATTGCTCAATAAAATATTTAGGACTTTAAATTTATACCTGACTATAAGAGATGTCTGCAACAAAATACAGATTCTATTGTAGTAGTGTGGGGTCAAACACAGGTATAAGGAGAATAATAGAATAAAAATGAAGCGATCTTAGCTTAGTCTAGTCGTAGAAAATAAGTGAATTTGATGACGTCCCAGTCAAGGAACAAATTGATCTAATTGAGCAGTAAATCTAAGTTTATAAAAAAACTATGGAGAGAAATAATGATAAATTGTGAAACAATGATAAAAGGGACTTGGATTGGGTTTCACCAATCAGTCCAACCTCAACAATATAGAACTTTCACTCCTATATTATATACATATTCTTAACTCATTTTGCAAACAGTCATAAAAGATATTTTCTCCTTCCTTCTCTCAAGATCTGGGTAGATTTTTATCTAAAGGTGTATCGCTCTTGAGATAATAACCAAAAGACCAAGAAAAATTGTATGACTTTTTTTATAGTAGATCCTCACTCTCGTGTCTTGTTAATAGCCTATACTCAAGATCTTTATTGAAATTTTTCTCTCAAACAATATTCATATCAAATGTCAAAAGAGGGTAGCTAATAATCAAGTGACACAATATAACAAGAGTATATGACCAAAACTTGTAAAAACATATGTCATAAAATAGAAGAATGAACAATTACATGGTTGGGAGGGCCTCATGGCTACTCTTATCCCAAGTTATGGATTTTAGCCACACATTGTATAAGAAAGAGATAGATTACAACTTGAATAAGTCATGATAAGAAAAGAAGGGAAAGATATCAATGCAAAGGTAGATCGAGTGATCGATCCACCAACCTTTCAACTTGATCAAGCAAGTGGTCGATAGCCAACAGTTGATGAATTTCCTCCTTTTGATCATGTCTTTGTTTCCATTGAGCCACCAAGAGATATCGACAAACAACTAGGTCTATAAATCTAGACCACTCGATGGCTTTTGTCCTTGGGATATGAACTTGGTGGCCACCTTTTGGCTTGTTGACTCCAAGGATCCAAGATCGTCCAAAGTGACACCTTGGGGGTCTATGTATAGGTTTTACTTGTGCCTTGTACATCTTGATTGGTCCATGTGGCATTGACCTCCCATCTTCTTTCTGTTGACCTTAGTGGTTGATGAAGTGATTCCTTGACAAGTCTTTATCGATCTTTGAAGGTGTCAATCTCTGTGGGATTTACAAAAATCTACTGACAAGTTGATCAACATATGGTCTCTTGATGAAGGCATTTAGGGTTGCTTCTATCAATGGGATTATCGATTCTTTTGAAATGATGGGAATCTATCAATGCAAACATCAATGAGTTGAACTGTCAATGAGAGCTCATTAGGGTACTGTCGATTCTTCCTTAATAAGTTTGTCGACCCTCCTATTCGGTGGTGTGGATCTCAATGGATCTGTCGATGAGAGTTTGACAGAACATTATCGATTCTTTTGAATTTTCGACCCAATTGGTCGATGGTTTAACAAAGATCCGTCGAGTCTTTAGAATGTCGATGATCACCCATAAACGTTGTCACTTCTAAATTGAATTCCTTCAAATATCAACAAAACGTTATAAAAACTTGGTATTTGATAAAGCGAGAGTAAAAATGAATCTAAACATCTAAACACTAATACTAATGATTTTATCCACGAAAAAGACTATGAAAAGAGCTTCAAAACTGATGTTATCACATATTTATGCTCTCTTGGTAAGAAAATGTTACCCCTACAAAGTGTAAATACTAGTTTATGTTAACTTTAAAGGTAGGGGCATTGCATTTCATAGTTTCTTGCACAACATAGAAATGACCATATTGATATTTTAGTTAATAATATAATATCATGATAGTTATTTGTAAATTAAGTAACATTCATAGATAAATTTCAACATCTTAATGACTATTTTTACTTCAAATCACAATATTTTTGGTCTCTTACTAGTATATAATAATAAATTTTCATGTGATAGCACTTATATGGTAATCAAATTTATTAACTTCTATTTTATGTTTGATTCCTAGACTTGTCAAAGTTATCATAAAAGGAAAAAGTTACTTGATACTAATGAATGAATGATAATATACACTATAAGTGATGAACATAGAATAAATGTGGTTTAGTCGAGATTAACTACATCTACATGGAATAATTTTAAAGGAGGAGATGGTCCTAGGCAATAAAAGGGATAATTTTGTTATTGGTGGTTGTTGTCTCCAGTACATCTTAAGTATATGTACGATGATATGTGATACATAATACTAACAAATATATCCATTCATATTGAGAAGTATCCTAATTGGATCTAAAAATGAGTAGGTCCACAATGGGAGATACATCCTAATCCTTTCTCCAATTAGATAAAATCCATTTATTTTTCTAGAAAAAACTAAATAAAAGGGTCAATAACATGTCTTCTACACAAATCAACACTCTATTAATCTCATAATAATGATTGATGTTGTATTTAACTTTGATGAAAATAAAAAAAAATACCAGATTGCTTTTATGACCCTCCTTCATAAGGGGACTAGCTTAGCCACTGTCAACAAAATACTTCCCTTAACTTTTAAATCCCATTTTATTCCTCTCATAGGCACTACAGATTCAAATGCAACTCTATGTTCCTTGACTGAAATCATCAAATTGTTCGTGCATGTGGCCATAACCCAATTGTCATTTTTTCATATCCCTCTTCCCACCCTTCATTGAGATTTTTTTCACTTTTGTGCATGAACAAACTCATCAAACTTTGTAATATCAACCAACAAAGATATGTCAACAAATTTCCTCCATTTTATTATTCTTCCAATTGATTGTTTTTACTTTGTCTGAAATGCTTGACCTTACTCTTGTTGACTAGCGTGAGGTAAAATTCGATATCCATTTGTTTATCCTCTTCTTCTATGATTTTATAAGACTCCTTAACCTTTCTTAACTTATATACATATTTTTTGGCTAAATTGGATGTCTAGTTTCAAGTTCTTGATATACAATCTGTGCAATATGTGGAACTTTATGCAAGTTACCTTTTTTTGGGGGGGGGGGTGTATAAATGTTTTAACACTTACTTGAGTTGATTCATGATTTATTAATAATCTTACAAATGTTCTCATTTCTATTATTTTGAACCTTTCTTGGGATTTATACTTGTATAATTTGTTTAGTAGTAATAGTGTAGTGTTTACATCAGACAATAGAAGCTAGCATGATCATCGGGCCAGTGGATCCTTGGTGCCTGATGAGTCTTGTGGTCAATGAAGAGTATGTTAGCTCATCGATCGACAAGTCTTCAGTGTTTATTGGCGGTCACAGGTTAACACACCATATAAATTCCATTGATCAACAAAGCTTTGAGTTATGTGCATATATGACCAACCCGGGCTTTGGTCGACAAGTTTCCCTTATCAAATGATCGAAATGAATCGTATTGAACTCCACCCATCTATAAATACCCTCTTATCTATATCTCTCATCTCATATTTAACACTCCTTTATTGTAGACCAAAGGCTGATAAGTTGGGGTTGACAGTCGTAGGATTTTGTGGATGCATACTTGAGTTTGGGTTCTCCTTGAACTTGTAAGACCCCTGACCTTGATTTGTGGTTGAACATGCTTTCTTATCATAATGGGATTCTTAAACCTTATTTAAACCCTAACATGTGCTTAGATATCATGTCACAAACTTAATTTTCACATTTGGTCCACTTTGGACACTATTTGAGCAAGTTATGAGAATATGTGCTTATTTTGGACTTTTATGCAATTCACCCATACCTAGGGTTTTGCTTTTAATTTTTCACATGGTTGTTGTGCCTAACATGTTTCATGTCATTTTTTATATAGTTGTGACTTGTGGCATCTAGTTACACCTTAGTTTGAGTGGTGATATCTAACTGTGTGTTGGCTTAGGGTTTGCTCTCATAGATGCCCAAATCTATGGTTGACTCTTGAGTGTTGGAACCCGATGTACCACATAGTGTTGGAGGTCTCCAAGGTTTCATGTGGTCCTTAGTGTTGGAATTCGCCAAGGTTTCATGTAGTCTCTAGGATTGGCAGTCGCCAAGGTTTCATGTGGTCTCTAGAGTTGGTGGTCGATGGGTTTTCTGACACCTCTTGGTCACCAACATTCCTAGGGTTGGAGGTCGATTGTTTTTTGATCACCTTGGTCACCAAGTTTTCTTATGTGGTCGTTTGGTTTTCTGAACAACATAGTCAACCCGGTTGCATGGATGAAATGTTTTGACCTTGGACACATGGAATGCATGGCTATCCACCTCTCCTTTCCTTTCCCTCTCACCATAAGCCTTATATACCTTCCTCCTTACATGAAAATGAGTTCTTTACACACCTAGCTCTATCTCTCTTCTTCCTTATTTCTTGGAGCACATCCCCCTTGCTTGGTGGAGAAGAAGGAGCCAAGATGGAAGAAGCTTGTCTAATCTTGCTTGCATGTGCACCTAGGGCTCGAATCTACCCTCTTTTAAAGTTAGTGGAGCTACCTTAGCTTCATCTTGACCTAATTAAGTAAGTTCTTCTTTCTTTCCTTCATTTTCATTTTTGTCCTACCTTCCAATCTCTTCTTCTTGGTTGTATCCATGGTGGATCTTGAGCTAGAGATTGAAGACACCTTCTTTCTTGATTCCTTGACCTAGGGTTTGCTTCCCTTTTGGAGAAGGAGCTAGCTTGGCTGAATGGAGTGCTCAAGATAGGGCTTCCTCTTTCCTTCCTTGAGCTACCTTTCTATTTGGATCTTCATTTTCATCCTAGAGGTGAATTATATAACTTTCTCCATGTTTATTATTTAGTCTTATCTTGCATGTATATAATCTTGCCCTAAAATTTTGTTCCAAGTAGAAATATGTTATCTTTGCCTAGGGTGGAGTTTATGTGGTAGATCTTGAGCACAAAAGTTCTTTATGTACCCCTAAACCTGGTGCATGTTTCTTCCATGAAGATAGAAAACCTAGACCTTGCATATGTGTGTGAACTCCATGTTGGTCTCCAATATTTTGAACTCCATGTTGGTCACCAATATTTTGAACTACATGTTTGTTGCCAATGGTTTGAACTCCATGTTGGTCACCAATATTTTGAACTCCATGTTGGTCGCCAATGTTTTAAATTCCATGTTGGTCGCCAATATTTTGAACTCCATATTGGTCGCCAATGTTTTGACCTCTATGTTGGTCGCCAATGTTTTGAAATCCTTGTTGGTCGTCAATGTTTTCAACTCTGTGTCATTCGCCAATGTTTTGAACTCCATGTTGGTCTTCAAGATTTTGGCTCCATGTTGGCCAATGAGATTTCCAACCCTAGTGGTTGCCAAGATTTCTGACCCTTGTGGTCACCAGGATTCTAAGGTCGCCAAGATATCTGACCCTAGAGGTCACCAAGCTATCTAACCCTAGTGGTTGCCAAGTTTTCTAACCCTAGTGGTCGCCAAGACTCCTAACCCTAGTTTCTCCAAGATATATAACCCTAGCAATCATCAAGATATATAACCCTAGTGGTCACCAAGTTTTCTAACCCTATGGACAATGAGGTTCCTGACTATATGTTTGTTATGTTTCCCTAACTCTAGGGTCAATGGGTTTTCTGATCCTCTGAGTAGGAGTTAAGAGCTTTATGGAAAGTGTATGGAATGAGATGGTTATGTTTGACCTTATGCATTCATGACCTAATGGAAATGCTAGAATCAGGGTTTATCCTTGAGTTTTGTTTTGTAACTTCATTTCAACTTATCTTGTTGAAGCTAACTGTAATACAAGTAGATGATGTTAGTTAATCATACTTAGCTCCTTTTTATGATTGGTTTGATGAGAAATACTCTCCATCTCTCAATGTTGTTATAACACTAATATGTTGCCACATGAACATCATAAGCTCTTCAATGTAATGTTATGTTGAACATATATGTCACACGTATGGTGATGGTTTGATGACCCTTGGTAAGGCATGGAAAGATAATGATGTTCTTACACGAAATAATGTGAAAGTCTTATGACCTTCAGACATGGTTTCATGCCCTAATTTAGGTTTTATCCTCTTCATGATGTGATAATGCTTAGTATCTTGTGATGATGTGATAAGAGTTATATCCCATACATTTTATATCTTTTAGAGTTGTAACATATCATGTTTTTGTAGAACTCTTTTAGGGTTTGTATGTAACTTGATTAATGCATACTTAACTCACCCAATTGGCATTAACTAATCAAGTGAAACCCTAATCATGTAGTGTCATGTTCCATAGATCCATTCTAGAGTCAGGACTTGTTGGATGGTGAAACGAGTATTCCTCTAATGGAAGCTCAGAGTTGTATATTGTTGAGTATATGTGTGTTTTAGGATGGTTGTGGTCATACATCGACAAGAGAATGGCTGGGTTCGTATCTTGAATACTTATATATGTGATGTGCTTAAGGACATTTGTGGTTGTACCTCAATCATTAGGGTTTGTAAACCCTATTTACTAGTGTTGTTACTTATATACCAAGAGCGGACTAGGTTGTTTTGCAGCTTGATTTATATATCGTTGTAGCAGACTCATACTAACCAAGGGCGGATGAGACCTTAGGATTTTAGCTCTCCTAGATCTTGTATGGAACTAATTTTGACTTAGGGAGTGTTCAGTTGGAGTCTGAGTGGTATACCTCAAACTCCCCAGGGCTTAATAAAAAACATAATCCATATGTGTAGCTTATCTTCTTTGGGTTAAACATGATTCAAATTGGTTGATAACCCTTGCCTTATTTCTTATGCGACTTAGTTGTTATATAATGTGGTAAGAGAAATTAAATAGTTTAAATTATGATAGTCTTATGTGTTCCTTTATATACTTGTTAGTCATGCATGTTGTTATGCCTATCTGTTTAACTTGCTCAATCTGTTTAATCTGCTTAACTTGTTTAATTGTATAACATGTTGTAGTCAATAACCATTGTTGGGAGTTATATCTCTCGTTGGGTCATTGGTCCTACTCATGGGTCAGCACATCTTTTTAGGTGGTCGTTAGCGACATCGTCAGGATTGTGGTGGTGAGGAAGAGCATCCTGAAGAGCAGTAGAGGTAGGAGGTTGGCTAGTAGTTAGAATTTGCTAGATTTGTCAATGTACTCTCAGGTCCAGGCAGGGAATGTTTTGTAGATGATATGCATACCAACTCGAGTTTTTGGTAGTAAGTCATTGTTTGTATATAGAATGTATATGTGGAACATATTCTTTTGTATACAGGTTGTGGCCTTGGCCACTAGAAAGATATGTAAATACCTAATATGGTATGGGTTGATATGCAAGTTATTGGACCTTTATGTAAATAATTTTGAATATGATGGTAATGTTTATATCCATTTTAATTTACCCTCTTTTCTAGTTATGTGGTTAAAAAGTAGTTGATTGCATTTTTTGTTTTGAGTAATCTCATTTAGCATGATGGGGTGTCACAATTTGGTTGGTATCAAAGCTTTAGTTTTGTTGAGTCTACTGGGTCATAGGAATTGGGTTTTGTATATGTTCTTACATAATCTAGGATATCTTCTTATAGATTATGCTCATGCCAATATGCCTAGAGAACGTGAATAGCATGTGGAGAGTAGATACGTCACACTAGGAGGTGGTGGTAGGAGGCTCGTACATGATGATAGAGTGCCATTAATGTGGCCAAAACAACCTGTAATTCCTCAGTTCGATCCTAGAACCATGGAAAATCTTACTTTCTAGTCCTTGTTTGGATAGTTCATGGCTATGGTTACACATTTAGAGGATAGAGCGCCCATACCTAAAGCTAGGGCATCTGTCCTTAGTGCAGAATCTCAAGATTCTAGGAATACATTTGAGAGGCTGTGGCATGTTGGAGATATCAAGTGTGTGGGTATAGAAGACCCAACTAACACCGACATGTGGTTGATTGAGATTTAGAAGGCATTCAAGGTCTTGAACATCCCGTAAGAGGACAATGCAAAGCATGTAGCTTACTTGTTGAAAGGCAGTGCTAGCCATCGGTGGGTCATAGAAGAAGAGAAGAGGCCAAAAGTTGTTGTAGGTTGGGAAGTGTTTTAGAAAGAGTTCGTGAGATATTACTTCCCAAAGATGTATCTCAATGAGAAGACAAAGTAGTTTATGAATTTTCACCAGGACTTGATGTCCATCAACGAGTATGAGGTAAATTTTATGGAGCTTTTGAGGTTTTGTCCTCGTATGGCAGTACTAATAAGCAGAGGACTTGGAGGTTTGAGAAGGGTCTAAGCATCGAGTTGTCTACAACAATGTCTACTTTTAATAATAGATAGAGATTCTCTACCTTTGTGAAGTCTATGAGGAGGCTTGAGAGGTCTGCTATCGAGAAGTGACAAGCCAATGCTAGGAAGAGTACAACTTAGTTCCAAGGGAAATCATTTAGTGGTTTCAAGAAGCCAAGGTTCTCATCACCATAGTCACAGGAGAGATCCACTTTTTCTGAGTCAAGACCACATGTACAGTCATAGTGGTCCCCAAGTAAGGGTAAGGGTCACAACTTTTTGCTATCAGGAGCACGCAGTGCAATAGATATGGCCATCTAGGCTGCAGTACGAATCAAGTGTTGGTATGTATGCCCAGAGATCCAATCATATGATGGTTGTTATGGGATATCTTGTAAATATTTGATTAATAATAAAGGAAATCTTCCAACTTATTCTATTTTATTCAGTTATGAGATAATGATGAAATGTAATAAATGTCTAAAGAATGATATTACTTAATGACATATGTCTTCAGGTTGAGGACCTGAATGATAAGATCATATGGATGTTAAGAGTATATACATTCTTGTTATGTCCCAAGTTGGATGTTATTGTGGAAGGCTAATAGACACTAATAATTCTTAAGATTAGAGTGTGTGTTGGTTGATGACAGGATCTCATTAGTCATGATATGTGATATCAAACCAAGCACATAGATACTTTTTAGAGAACAGTGTATCAGATAGACCCACCTTGAGGGTGACACATGGAACCATGATTAGTATTCAAAGTCATCTCTCAAAGTGATGGTAGTAATTGTTGTCTGTAGACCTAAAATCACTACACTTGTCACATGTCATTTGGTGTACTTTGACATCATGCACCATGATATTAAATAAGGGTTGTCATAAAGGTGGTGCTCGGGTGCACTGTGACACATGGGGATAACTGTGAGTGATGTAGATGGGATTTGTACCTCCTATAGGAGTTTGATATTATGGCCACTTGATAAGTGAGACTGAGAAATGCATGGCCATGCTGGTGTGAGTCAATATGGGCTATTGAGCTTACATATATCTCAGACAATCTGCTGTAGTTCAAGAAAATTTGGAATGAACGTTGAAGAGGATGAGGATTCCATGTCTCAAGTTTAATCAGGATATCCGTAACAAAGGAACTATATAGTCATTGTGACACCAATCACAGTTTGTAGGTTGAAATTGTTCACCAACTTCTCCAATTACTTGGGTAGCAATAAAGTCTTGCTAGATACTAATCATTGATTGTGAAATCATAATATTATTTTGAATATCATTGCCAACATAATTTGGAGCCTACCGTGTCACATACATAGGATGTTTTAGAATATAAGTATAACTGTAGACGTGATTGGAAATGTTCTGAATCAAGTTGATTACTAAAATGTTTTGTTAATATACTATATTAATATTGGAATGTAATTTGAGTTGATGGTTAAAATATCTAATCCGACTAATTCGATTTCTTAGTTAGGTCGGTTGGTTGATATAAAGCGATTGACTAGAGTCAGACGATGAAAGTTATTTAATCCATTAATATAATTAATTGGTTATTTAATTGTTTCTAGAATATTGTTATAATGGTCCACAAGTGGATCATTTTAAATGCGGTCGTAGCCTTATGTTTACCCAAGGGTTTTAGGAAATAATGCTTCCATTCATCTCCTATTTATAGTGGCATGATGTCTGGACCATTAAGATAATACTCTTGTATGTGAACCCTTGCTATCATGATTCCTAAGAGAGAGATAGAAGGATATCAATGGGCGCTAGCATGTTATGAAGTACAAGGATACTCCTTCCCTTCAGATTGAGAAGTGCTACGTGGAGTTCTAGTCCATCCACGTGGACGAAGTAGAGACGCATACAATGTTGTGCTTGCATTCAGAGGACAAACTTGGACCATATGTGCAGGCAAGGAGCGACACACAATACCACATGAAGGGAAGTCATTGGAGTTTCCCCGAGATGAGGTATATCATGTGCGCCCTCATTTTGAATGCGCTATTATCAATGGGATCTGCTAGTAGTGTATATGTGGATAAATGTTTTGTTACTTTTGATGGCATGTCACCTCCACAAAACCCAACATCAAGGATTTGCCATAATTGTGGAAAAGTAGGGCATTTGAGGTGGTCTTGCCCTATGAAGGATGAGGAAGTGACACAATAGACAAGGAGAGTCATCAAGGTTCACAGTAGTAGCAGTATAGTAGTGGCAGTGGTAGAGGGCATAGTCAGGCATTACAGGCGAGATCTTTTGGCCCAGTTGGAAGGGATCATGGATGATTATAGGCGACAACTAGATTCTATTCAATGAGTCAATCAGAGGGAGTGGTCAATCTATGGGTCATGATAGGTCAGATGGAGCTTTTTCATTCTCACTTATTTGCTTCTTCTTTTGTATCTATTTTGGTTGACCGAGTGAGATAGAATCTTTTATCACTAGAGAGGTGATAAGTAGTTATTATATGCTTGTTTGTAGTATATATCGGATAGCCTTTTTCTTGACACCCCTCTTGTTGGTTCCATTGAGTTGTGGGAGGTGTGCCCATTTTTTGTTCTTTCTTTCTCTAGACGCATCATTCAAGTGGGTCTTATGCCACTTGACATGCATGAATTTGATTTGATCCTAGGAATGGATACCTTGTAGAATTATAAGGTTGTTTTGGATTGTAGTTCCAAGGTGGAGACATTATATGATGGAGATGTTTTGTAGGTCATTCTAAGGATATAGGAATATTCATCATACATGTTTAGTATCAACTATGACAACGAAGGGCTTGATCAGACAAGGGTGTAGGCTTTCTTGGCACATTTTGTGGATACCAAGAGGAGGAGTCCTAGTATCCAAGAGGTTTCTGTTGTGCGAGAGTTTGAGGATGTCTTTCCTAAAGAGTTTCCCAGTGTTCCCCTCCTAGAGAGATTGATTTTGAGATCAATATTGTTCCTAGAATGCAACCCATAGCCCAGCCGACCTACATGATAGTACGGGAAGAGATTCAAGAGTTGAAGAAATAGTTGTAAGAAAGAGATGATGGAGAAGGATTTCATTATATTGAGCACTTCCCCTTGGGGTGTTCCCGTGTTATTTGTGAGGAATAAGGATGATTCTATGAGGCTTTGTATAGATCACCGATAGTTAAACAAGGTTACAGTGAAGAACAAGTACATGTTATCAAGGATAGGCAGTCTCTTTGATCAGTTGAGAGGTGCTATAGTGTTATCCAAGATAGATCTAAGGTTAGGATATCACCAGTTGGGGATCAAGGTGGATGTCATACCTAAGACTGCTTTTAGTACTAGGTATGGTCACTACCAATTTGTGGTTATGTCTTTTGGGTTAACCAACACGCCAAAAGCTTTCATGCACCTGATGAATAGGGTGTTTAGATCGTATCTCAATCTATTTGTGGTTGTGTTAATAGATGCGATCTTGATATACTAGAGGTACAA
The DNA here is from genome assembly GCA_963693085.1 of Alisma plantago-aquatica. Classification (NCBI taxonomy): domain Eukaryota; kingdom Viridiplantae; phylum Streptophyta; class Magnoliopsida; order Alismatales; family Alismataceae; genus Alisma; species Alisma plantago-aquatica. The sequence goes on from OY856411.1 coordinate 612,383,577, forward strand.
ACATCAACATGAATAACATATTCTCTAGGCATTGATGTTGTTGAGGTAGGACCGATTGTATGTTTAGTTCAATAAGTGTGAGTTCTTGTTGACAGAGGTATCTTTTCTTAGTCACATCATGTAAAGACTCAATCTTTACGGTCAAATATTTACAAAACAATACCATAATTATAAACAATCTTTATTACAATCATGCTTTTACATCAGAGTGCGAAAGCTAAATATAAATATACATAACTCATATCTATTCTTCAATCCACATAGGACATCTCCCGCATGTCTCTTCTATGACTTCTTCAAGCCACCTGCCCATGAATTCCCAAAGGGAATGAAACCACACATGGACCCCATTGAAGGGAAAATATATGTCAGCAAAGCTAGTACTAAATCCAATCATTAAGCTACTAAAACATAGGTACACAACATAATTCAGGTATAAGATGAATTCTAGGAGGGGATTATTTGATGGACTTAGTTTAGCCAAATGAGAATAACAAGTATCAATGGTTTCCACATATAGAATTCAAGATGGTATTGATAAGATTAACAATTATACAAAAATTGTCCAAGTTCAAGAGATTAAAATATTCAAGATGATATTGACAAGATTAACAATTTTACAAAATTTTCCAATTCAAGATATCAAAATAATCAAGATTGTTTGCAGAAAAATGATCAATTTAAATATTAGGATTAAGCACTGTCATATCATTTCTTTATTTATGACTAAAATACCATGTGTTCAATCATCTATGAAAGAATGACACGGTAATCTGCTATTTTAACCAGTATACTGGGGGACAACTAATCCATTACAACCTGTGTGTAGGGTGGCAGGACGTACTCAAACTCTAGGAGACAAAGCTCTAAAGGGGCCAAAGCCCAAAGGGACCAAAGTACAAGGAGTCAAAATTCCAAGATCAATTTCAGTGCTATCATAGTATTTATCAATGACAATAATAAATTTGGTGTGGTGAACTTTCAACATAAGGGAACAACTTATAAAAAAGTATGTGATTCACCACCAAGCAATTGATATAATATTCAAGAGGGAAGCAACATAACTCAATAATTAAATACAGAATCTAGTACCTCAATTTATCTAAGAATCTGAAGATTGCATAATCAAAAAGTGGCTCCAAGAATTTATGAAGAGGTAACTACACAAAATCATAATCTTGTTACCATTTGACTTGTAATCAATGTTTTTCAATTTATTTTATCTAGGACTAGGTTTTTCTATATTAGATTACTGCTCCATATTTTCCCATCATCATCACTCTATATGTTAACTAGGTTATATACAGTCTACGTTACATATTAAAGTGTATCATATTAGCCATAACTTAGTTCCTCAAACACTATCCTATCTAGAATATGATATAATTATATCTAGTAACTATGGTTCAATATTCTTAACTTGGAAGATAACATATATTAAGATGCCCTTACTATAAAATATGTAGGGTTCATATTCAAAATCCTCAACACATAGAAGTCTAGATTTTCAAATATGTTTGTAAGTCTATTAATAGATTTATTACTTGTTAAGACGATTGTGAGGAAGTATATTCATCTATAGATTCAAACATACTTCTTATAGTTCATCTCTCCATTACTCTATATATATTCTTTTCCTCTAGGTTAGAGCATATATATGTAGCTATATGCATCTAGGGTTCAAGTTCCTTATACATCTATATGGGAATGCATAAGTACTCCCTTTTGTACATATCGATAAACTAACATATAAGTATACTACACCTTGTGATCATTGGTAAACCACTGTTCGAATATTCCTATACTTATGGGTTTCTTGTAATCAACATTTATATACTACATACTTACTAATTGACATATACATACATGTTCCCATTTTATAAAACTATTTATGATCAATCTATCTATGCATCGCATCAATACATACTAATTTTTAAGTTTTTCCATTGATATATTATACTATCCCTTCTTTTATATGTTTAGTTTCTCATGTATTAGAAAAACATAAAGGGAATAGGGTTTACCTATATCTCCTTTATTATACTATTAGCTATGATGTGTCTAGTAATTTGATTAGCCTAGGAAATTAAGCTTGAATGTTCAAGTTATTATATGTTTACACATGTATGTTACTGAATAAGTGAAATGTAGGAAGAGATTATAGACTTGTGATATCTATTGGTAAAATCTTGCTTGATTTGTTACTCAAGTCCACATTCTCATGCCTCTTCATCTTCCTCATTTCATTCATCTATGCTAGATATTAACTCTATAGTCTTGTTGCCAAAGTGGTAGAGGGCATCAAGGTCTTTAAAAGGGTTAGGGTGTTCCCTAGGTGGTGAATAAGAGTCTATAGAGTTGGATATGAGGACAAGTCTATTGTGGTTGTCATGATCAAATATGGTTGTTATATACCGGCGAGGTGATCAAATTAGGTATGGTGATTGTGTTGTGTTTGCTGGAGAGTCCTTCTTATAGTGGGGTAGATTAGGGTTTATAGCTTTTAGAGGGGAAGGTGATGCCTAGGATTCTGGGTGGCGTTGAAGGGTTGTGTGATAATATGAAAGAGGAGTAGAAAGTAGTCGGGCGTTGATGAGCTCTGAAGTTTGGTGGGGGACTTTTAACACTAGTGATGTCTGAAGTGCTTGCGATGATTGAAGAAGTAGGGTTGCTGTGGTGGTGCATACCTTTTGAGGTCAGAACTGGTTCATGGTGGTGTTGTCAAGGCTGAGGGGAAAGGAGTTCCTTTGCTTGTTGTTGCCCACCGGAGCCAAAGTCAGTCATTGCTCAAGGTGGCGGTGGTGGACACAGATCAGTGGTCTTGTCTGCAGACCTGAGGTAGCATAGGGCGTTGAGATTGAGATCAGGTTGGCGATGGCCTGCTTACTGCCATGTGCAGGTCGACAGTGAGGTTCAGAGTTGGCATTTAGATTGAAGGTAGGTGCTGACTGGTAGTGGGATCTACTAATCATCCACAGAAGGGGGTAGAGAATGGAGGCGTCGAGGGAACAAATCTATAGATCAGTTGTTGGTGTTGAGTTTGGTGAAGTAGTATGAACTCCATGTTCTGGCATCATCATGGAGGCTATGATGGTTTGTGAGGGCATCGATTGATGTTGTTGTAGGTGGGAGGCACCATGGTGATGGTGGTCGGGTGACGCAAGCGGTTCCTCACATAGCACTATGGAAGATTTTGCTGGATGAAAGGGTGGTGCTAGCGGTGGTAGAGGCTGATGAGGAGGACCATGTCATGGTGTTGCAGATCGTCATCTGTCTTGTCGAGATATGGTAGGATCAACACCATGATCGTCAGGGTTTTTAGGGAGGTTGATGCAAGGTCGCCGATGGTGGTTTTGTTGGTATGTATGCCCTGAGAGCCAATCATGGAATGATTGGTGGGATACATTAAGATTGATTTGATAAACATCAAAGGCAAGCTTCCAATTCATTCTGGTTCAGTCAGTTATAAGATAATGACAGAATAGATTGAATGTCTAGAGAATGACAGTACTCAATGACGTGTGCCTTCAAGTAGGTGACTTGAACAATGAGATCAAAGAGATGTTAAGAGTTTGTACATTCTTGTTATGTCCCTATTCAGATGTCATTGTGAAAGTTTGATATACAACAATGACACACACGACTAGATTGTGTGTTGGTTGATGACAAAATCTCATTAGTCATGATATAGTGATATCAAACCAAGCACATAGGTACTTGTTAGAGAACAAGTGTATCAGACAGACCCACCGTGAGAGTGACACATTGAACCATGACTTGGTAGTCACAGTCATCCGTCACAGTGATGGTGTGAGTGTGATTCTTTGACCTGAAATCACTACACTAAACGCATGTCGTTGGGTACACTTTGACATCATCAAACACAGTCCTGTAATATAGATTGTTATAAAGGTGACGATTGGGTGACTTTAACACATGGGGCTTTTGAGGGGTGAGTGATAGATATGGGATTTGTCCCTCCTGAGGGAGTTTGATGTCCATGGACAGTTGATGAGTAGGACTGAGAAAGGCATGCACAAGCATGTGTGAATCAATATGTGATATTGATGTCACACATATCTCATCCAGTCTGCTCTAAGATCAAGGATGTGAATGAATGTTGAAAGGATGACTTTTCCATGCCTTGAGTTCATTCGGGATATCAGTGACAAAGGAATTATACATTCACTATAACACTAGTCACAGATTGTAGGTTGTTCTCCAACTTTCCTTTTCACTTGGGTAGCACTGATGTGCGACTAGGCACCACTCTTTTCTTGTGAAGTCATAAGTGTTATGGACTTTTACTGCCAACGTGAAATGGGCCTGTAGGGTCACACACATAGGATTTAACCTGGAAGAGGAGTTTATCCACGAATGATGTTTAATATGTTTACTAAATGTGTTTAGTAGTTCAATTAAACATTCAATCAACTGAATTGACTCAGAATCACCAAGTTCAAGTGTTGGACTAACTGATTTGGGTGTTAGATTGATTGAGAACTGCATTGATCGATATCTGCACAACCTAGACTGCCAACTGACCGGTTCAAACTATTGAACCGATCGGCTCAAGTTCAAGTGAGACGACTGGTTCAAGTGTTGAACCGATCAGTTTAGTTGTTCCAAATGAGCCAGTTTGGGAATGTTAGGTTGGTGAGAAAATAATTTTGTTTCACTTGTACAATTCGATTGGGACAAGTACTGATCTTTCGATTAATTGGAAATGGAAAGAGGAAAGTCAATTGGGAACTTCCCTGGGAAGTGAAACGACTGGTTCATGAATAAACCAATCAGTTCATCTCCCCAAATGACCGGTTCATGAGATGAACCGATCGGTTCAGTCCCCAAACGATCGGTTCGTTAGTGAAATGACCAGTTCACCTGCCGTAGTGTATCAATTCATGGAAAATATGGACCCTTCTACTCCCACTTTAATCCCGCATTGCCTGGGGATGAGAACCTTGACCATGACCCCTCCTATATATAGAGGGGTGCTGGGGGCTTCTTAGATAGAAAAACTCAGAACATCAGTTTCTCTGCAAAGTTGTCCTCTCTGGTTGTGGTAACTAAGAGAGCCCAAGCAAGTGCTACCTGACTAGGGAGGCACATCAAGGGAAAGACAACTGGTGGCGGGAGAGCCCGTCGGTGACTAGTACACCAACAAAAGGGGATGACTCCTTCTAGTGTCCTATAGGACAAGACGACTGGAGTTCCCGATGGTATGTGTAGACTGCTACAGAGGCGGGAGATTTCTTCCACTCAGAGGACAGTCGTCAATCCATCAGTCCGGGTTTGACCAAGAGCTGCATAGATGCCGTCCAAGACCGGAGGTGAAGACCGCACTCACCGTAAGGTTAAGTCACCGAGCAAGCCTTGGGACAAGGTACGCCTCTACAAACCATCCTTCCTACCATATAGATGTTGACAAGATCTCTTTGGGTTCTCGGTTTGGGGAGAAAATTTTGTTTCCGCTACCATCTCTGCCTCCCCTAAAACCCAACAATGGTATCAGAGCAAGGTTAATGTTCTATACTTCAGGATAATCGATATGATTGGTTTTTGGTTTGTCACCTTTTATTTATTTCATACGATGTGAATAATTAATTGGCTTTATGCATGTCCAATATAAATCCACAAAATCCCTACATATACATATATGATATGGTATATAAATACATTCGATAAACGAGATTTGTGGTGATTGTGGCCATAAACCCTAAATCTATGTGTGGTTGATTGTTGTTGCTTTCATCTTGGTTTGCGCACCGATTCCCTACCTCCTATTCCTGATGCAACTCGAGATAACTCAAGATTCTTTCCTACCTTTGCTCCCCCCAATGTAACTTGGGGTTTCCCAACACAATTATAAATAGGATTAGTTTATTTCCTATTATGACAAAGAATGGCAAACACCTGGAGGATCGAGACGATCGTCTCAAGTGTGAGACGATCAACTAGAGGACCAAGGTGGTCGGTTCTTGGAGTGATACAAGTGGGTGGTGACCAAAAGAGATGCACGATGACCAGTAAACCAATCGGCTGGAGGCACCAGTCGATCGGCCGGTGGCACCCAACTGACCGGCCTGATGGCAAGCTGATCAATCATGGAGATTAGTTGATCAAACCCAGAACGGCAAAACACAGAGTTCATCTTGTACAGGTTGCATGAGATGTGGACCTAGATGACCGTGATTCCTCTTGGCTTGAGGAATCACATTAGGGTGGCCACAATCATCGCTTTGGATTGTTTCACATGTTTTTTGTGGGATATAGCATGTATATGATACATACTATACATTGTGGTGATTGGATATGTATATGTACCTATAAAACCAAATCCCTCAATAAATATTAAGTTTTATATGCCTTCCAAATGTGACACACATGAAAAGCTTGATCGACCAAGTGTGGGAATGCCCTAGCGTGGTGTACCATCTATCTCGTGGAAGCGTGAAGGATGTGTTATGACCCTGACTCCCGGTAACCCCCAATTAAGGGAGACCGAAAGGTCAGAGCCGTTAACCAATAACCCGGATCAAAGGTTCGCCCATTAACCAAGAACAATTATTAAATTTTAACAGACAACTGAAAATCTGTAAGAAAATAAACCTTTGCTTACCTTTTTAAAATTGGGATTTCTAAACTTCTATCCATGAAGATACTAATCTAACTAATCCTCCTTGCATCTTACTTTATGTATTTCACAATATGACGATTTACTGTTTGTCCATTTGGCTTGTACCTAAAATGTCGACAAACAAAATGTTGGTCAGCCGAAGATGGTATGTGGAGGAGTCAATAATCATGCAAATATAATAACAATGTAATCATGCAATTAATCATTTAACAACCAAGATTATGTTTTAATCCATACTACTCGATCTGTGTTATCCCTGCAGTGGACTTATATGATACCTCTATAAAGGTAGATCTTTACCCCCATGGTCCTACCTTACCAGTATCCAATACATAGGGTAGTAGAGTCACATGGCACTACCCAAAGGTAGCCCAATATCTAACTCAATATGACTTGATGGTCCTACCCTCTAGGTAGCCATATACTAAGTCATTCAATGACCTGATGGACCTACCCTCTAGGTAGCCATATACTAGGTCAACCATTAAGCCACAGAGGGGACCGGGATCTGAGCTAGTAGGCACATATATTATGTGATAGTCATAACCACATTATAGTTTGGATGAATTAAATTTCATCCAACAGTTTATTCCAAGTCATCGATGAAAACTTCGGAAAACTTCAGAAAACTAACTCGATATATATTCATAAGCGTAACCACATACCTGTATTGCAGATTCAGATACATAATTAATCAGAACATAGAAATCCCAATCAAGCAACCAATCATGCACAAAATCTTGAAATCAATATGCCAATTTCCTTTTATTAATATTTATCCAATATCATCATCATCCTTAGGATTTCTATTCCAATTTTAGGGTTTCCTTGGGAATTAGGGTTTCCCTTCATCTTTTACCATATTAAACCCTGATTTTATGCCATTACTCATAAACCCTAATTATCTCATCTATTCTTCAATATTAAGGTTATATTAACAACATATAACCCTATTTCCATTTTTTTGGGTCGGTAACCCTATTTCCATATTAAAGGCACATTAATCATCAATTAATTTCATTAAGCTTCTTTTACATTAAGGCTACTATTTTTATCCTTTTAATCCATGACAAGATCATTATGCACATCTATCAAAATTTAAAGTTCATTAGGGTCTAATTAACATATGAATTCATTTTGCCATCAATTCCACCTTTTATTCATGAAAAGACCCTAATTACTACATTTAGGGTATTTATCCAAAATTAAGGACTTTCATATACAAATAACTTATAACCATCATTTAACAATCATATTTTCACAATTTTCAAATTAAATATGATCTTATCCTCTTTTACCCTAAATTAGGGTTTCTAAATGCTTTATCATGGATACATAGAATAAAACCCTAAAACAAGCAACCTCTCACCTAAAATAGATTTGATTCTTATTTTATCATCTAACAGGTTAATATTGCTTGATTTAACTAGTTAGGCATCATAGAACCGATCTTTAATCACAATTAGGGTTTTAACCTAAGTTTCATGCACTTTATAATCAATTTAATGTACTTTTGCAAATAAGAACGAAATCAGGTTTTTATATCATTTTTATTGGATTCCTCTCGTTCTCCTGATCAATTTTCATATATAATTCGTTTTAATCTGAGTTACCAAACTCTAGTTATGAAAATTGCAAGATAAAACAATTATGGACCAATCATGTGCTGCCACGTCAGCAGAAAAAAAGATTACCTTGAAACAAACTGATCTGGCTTTTGATTAAGTGTGAAAGGACTCCCGTGCCCTTGGTTGTTGAATAGGAAAGCGTGGGTAGATGAGTCTTTTGGCTCTATCTTCTCCTTCCTTCACACGACGCCTGCAACGGCTTGAACCGTGCGCCCGCCCGCCGTCAGCTCCGCAGACAGGCCACCGACTCCACCTCCTGCACAAGCTTCGCCGCCCCTTCCTCATGGTGTCACAGAGGCAATCTTGGCATGTCGAGCCTCCCCAGGGCTAAGGGTGTCGTTCCCCCAGCTTCTCCTGGCCGCCCGCACACTTGGCGTCTGCAACCTGCTCCGCAACGCACAGTCGTGTTTTCAGCGCCCTAGGCGGACGCCACCGTCTCCAAGGCTGGGCACCCTCCTCTCTTGTCTTTCCAGAAAGTCAGATGGTGGCAGGGTGTCCCCGACAGCGGCCTAAAGTCCTCTTCACATCTGCAAGACGGCCCCACCTATCTTGCTACGGTGACGGCTGTACAAGCTTCGTGATGCGGTTGCAAAGATCAACCTGGTTGTTGGTCCGTCCTCGACGCTCCTCCTCACCCTTCTCCCATTGCTCCTCATCTCCCTTTGTCATGGCCGCCAGTGCCTCGACACCGAGAGGTAATGGTGATTAGCTGACTAGATTCCAACAACTTCATGGAAGAACACTGCCTAGACTAGGAGTAGATGATGGGGGAAGGAGAGAAGAGGTTCCCTCTATGTGAAGGGATGGGGTCTATCCCTATATATAGTCTGTAGTACTTAGGGTTCGTGAGTCCACATGGTGCTAGTTTCCTTAGTTGTTTATACATAACTTGATAGTGCCATTGTTAAACAAGGAAAGGATATTAGAGGTTTCCATCCCACTTTCCTTATTGAATAAATTGTCAACTTCTCGATTAAAGTACTTGGTTAACAACCCATCTAGATTGCTCTCTTATTTAATTATCTTGGGTTTCCATACATAATTACATATATAGAAAGATTCCTCCTCGTATCTTACTTCTTAAACCAAAAGTGGCAAGGAGTATTACAACTATCCATAAAAATCAATTTCCAAGATTATATAATCTTAACACTAATGACGAAAGAAAAGAAATACTCCTCTATATAAATCCTTTGCTTTTATCCCAAAGACCACGAGAGGCACCACCACATACTTTCTACATAATTCTTATCCTTTTCTTATTAATTTTGACTTTTCTTCCTTTCTTCTCTTTTATATCCATTAATGGATTAATCTAATAATAGGAATCACGAAATTCCTATCAAAAGGGATATTTGGAAAGTAATCCATTGTTTTAAGAAAAACATACAACCTTTTTAATTAAGTCCAATTCATAAAATCTTTACGTTTAAATTATAAAAACATACGCAAAATTGGGGTTGTAACATCCTTCCCCTCTTATAGGAATTTTGTCCTCAAAATTCTATCAAGCAAACAAACAATTCAAGATAAGACTTTTCCATGTCCATCATTGGCCCCTATGCGGCTTTACCGTACTCTTGGTGCTTCCAAAGAACCTTTATCATCACATATTCCTTTCTCTGAGTTCTTTCATCCTGACGTCTATAAACTGCACAGGTGACTCAGGCCATTTCAACCTCCCTTGGGGCTGACTAGGTTCATTGTTTAGCTCATGGTCTGGGTACCTCACATAGTGCTCTAAATTGGACACTTGGAACTCATCCCACCATTCTTTATCCTGAGGGGTAAGGTTATCCATAACCTTCTCCACCAATCCATCTCAAATGGACCCATGTATCGGGGACTCAGATCTCTTAACTATAACTTAGAGTGGTCGGATTTTCATGTCACATATTCTCCCACAGTGAACTGCATGTCAGTCTACCTTGCATCTTCTCACGACTCTTGTCGTCTCTAGGCTCCTTTCAGCCATTGCACGATCAAAGCGACTTCATCTACACACACGGTGGTCCCCCTTTTTTTTAACCATCACGTGGTCCTTTCACCAACATCACCTTACTGAAGTGGTGACCGACACAACCTTCCTTACAGAGCTTCTTTAAATCCCGATACTGGCTATGGTGGTTAACTTCACATCTTGTATAGGACAAGAACTATCTCTAGCTATCACCCTGAACAAAGCACACATGCTCCCATCAGACCCTCTAGTCTGGATCATACTAACCATTAGTAAGGGGTGATAAACTGTACCAACATCGAGTTTTGTATGTTTCTACTTCCCCCTCATGGAAGTGAACTGCTAGATCATACTCAAGAACTTTTGAACTCATATCATGGTGTAGTTGAACCATCTCTCTTATGTAGTTCAACAGAATCTGTCTCTTGACAATACTCCCTTCTTTCTCATGTTATCTAGGTGAGGCGATCTACCATAACCCATATTGCATCTTGACCTTCTTGGTCAAAGGGAGACTTACCACAACATCCATAGTGATGAGCTCCCATTCCCTCTCAGGGACTCTTTTATCCTCTATATTGATACATTGGGTTAGTGGTGTTCATCCTTCACCTCTTGTTATGCATGGCAACATACCACATGCACTTCACCTTAGACATCCAAAATACTACTGTCACTTACTATCTTTGTGGTACCAAGGTATATCATGATCTCCTGCATTGTTATGATTCCTCAAGCTTGATACCTCGGGAACCCTAAACCATTCTAATTAGGGTTTCATCACATTCCCTTCCAGAGATGTGCATCTGAGGCTCTAAACCATCCTTTCATTACGTCAAGGACTAGACAGGATAACCAAACAATCATTAACTTGTTCAACGTATCTCATTACATCTGAGTGTTAGCCAAAACACATCTTCTTTCCAAACTTAGGGTTAGCCTAACAACCTCCTCTAGCCAAACTAGGCAGCTATATCTCCACCAGAGCATCCATTACCACTTCACATCCTTCGGTATTAGGTAATGTTGAAGACATACTACCTCCATGTATTCCGCTTAAGTCCCATCTCGAACTCTTCATCAAGAAAACTCTAATATCATCCTCTTGGTTATCAAACTCAACCTTGTATCACTTGCAAGTTCCACATAGCTCATGATAAAAACATCCTTATAAGATAACTACCTTATTTCTCTTTAGCATTTGCAAACCATCCATGTATCATTCACTTTACCAGAGTATGTTATCTTATATGTCCTCATACCTCATAGCAACGTTCCAACTCTCATCATCTTTTATCCTTGGTGTATGGCATGCGTATTGTCCTATCTCTCACTCCCATAACAAGAGGAAATAAGCATTTGGCTGCAGTCCAAATACAAAATTCTTCCTATTCCAAGAGTAGATATGGTACATCCCACCTTGCCAGTACACCTTTAAATCTAAATTGAAACGTGCCACATATGTCTCAACACCACATTCATCTTGATATCACAGTTACTTCCATGGAAAACTAGTCTTGAAACTACTTGGTCCAAACACAATCCTTGGTCATCTCCTCTAGGTCTATGGGGTGCCGGCACTTTTGGGGTCATCCCTCTTCCCTCATGCATCAGAGACTGCCCTACTCATCTTCCCTTTGGGTCCCATGAGTTCATGAAGGTGATCAATCTCCTAACCCATGGCCCTCAGACAATGATAACTGTTACCTCCCGACCCTATGGTCATGTGCAACTAGAGAATTAGGCAACTCCTACTTCCATCAGTCTTATCCCTACCTGACCCTAGGATAAACTTTAGGATTCTCTTATAGTACATGTTCAACTTGGAACCTTGCCCAAGCATTCATCATCTCTCTTTCTGCATTCATGGTTTGACTTTCATCCTTTCATAGGGATCATGGCAGCCTGCCTACCTTGGTCAAGCCCCATACCAGTTACCTCCATGGTAACACATCCACATGCACATAGAGATGGTTATTTGTGGGTCTAAAGGTTCATTTTTATGCCATGTACTCTTCACTTAGCTTCTCAAGATCCTATGAGACCTCTTTAGGTTACTTTAAACCAACAAAACTGATATACATCCTACCAAAGGGGCTCCTCTCCCAGGATGGGAGGAAAACTATCTCTCGATAACAAGGTCACAAACACCCTTAGGTCTAGGATTTACATTCACATGAGCATGCTTAATCTTAGCAAGCTACTAAGGCACAAGCAGACCACCTACTATACCATGCTAGGTCCTACTTGTTCTCATCCTCCATATTGGGTCAAGATCGTACCTTCCCTTGTCATCAACTTAGTTATGAGGGGTTCAACAAACCTACCTTTAATCTTAAGGGGTTTCCCTTTTTCCTTTATACATGAGGAGTACCATGCTTGTAACTATAGAAACTTAATTCTCGTCATGAGCATTAGGTACACCACTTCCCCTCTTAGGCCTAGGAACCCTAGGTTCACTTTTAGGTGTCCAACTGCATGCTCTATCTCTTAACCATGAACCAAACATGTATAGGGTATGACATGCACTTCCTGTCATCCTTCTACTCGAGCAACACATCAAGGTTGAGTCCTCCCCAAGGACAACCAACAAGGTACAATGCCTCGCAACCTGTTTACTTAAACCTCCTCAGGGTCTAAAGTACTCTTTATCTCATCCAACATGTAATCACTTATACCATAGGTACTAGAAGCATCTTTTTCTCTCTAGGGTTTGGTTCCTCCAAAGGCAACCAAGATATCATCAGCCTCCAGGGATCAAGCATAAGGCAACTACTATCATCCATGTAGGTCGCATCATCCTCAACTCCCCACTATTCCTCAAGTTTTGGGGTTTTAGGCTTCCAACCTCCTTGTTGGGGTCCTACTTTCTCTCTCTAGAGCTAACTCCACCTCCAGCCATACTACTAGAGGTCCCCTCTCTATGAAGGCTCAAGCTCACAAGCATACCCCTAGGTGGGTGAAGCCTATGCTCAACTCATGTTTGGCTCAACATTATACCTAGACCTTTATGCTCATCCCTTAAGCCATCCCTCATGCATATTGGCCAGGGTTTCAACCTACTGCCATCCATGGACGTACTCTGGGTGCAAGTTATACCCTACCTACATAAGCCCATAGGGTTCTATAGGTTTTTCTCTAACCCCATCAATGAAGGAGCTATCCTTCACTCAAACATGCATGACCCTTCCTAGTGTTGGGTCGCCAGAGGTGCTAGGTCATTAACATCTCGTGGCTCATATGGCATCCAAGGCATATCTATCCAAACACCTGGTCTACCATGACATCTAACTCATCATGTCATCTTTCTCTCTAACCTTCACCGAGGGTTAGGGTTAACATCATCCTCAAAGGATATGCTAGGTCTCTACTTTTAATGGAGGTCTCTACCTCCAAGACTAACTTTCTCTACTCATCCTCCTGCTAAGGAGGTCTATCCTCAGGTCTCTCCTGAGGCAAAGACAACTCATGTCATACGACCTAAGCATGTATCTATTCCTTTACTCGTACTCTATTAAGCTTATGTCCATGACATCTTATTTACATGCTTTTCCTTTAATTTTGTGGAGGGTCCCCTAAACCTTATCAACCTTACCCATACCTCAAGACGGTGAGGATAAGAGAGAAAACCTTAAGCCTTAAGGTCCTTAATAGAATTTGTGATGAGAAGGGATGAATAAGATGAGAAAGTCCTAAAGGTATCTTATTTCGATTCATACCCTAAGACTTTGGCCAGGCAGTCACACGGATCCGGGAGTCCTCGTATTCCGACTAGCGGTGTGGAGGAAAAATATTGCCAGCCCCCGGTCGTGATCCTTTTCTAGACACCTCCGTCTTTTGGATAATCCTCTAATAACTCCCTTGGGTTCTATGGAGTTTGTAAAATTTAATAATTATTGATGGTTAACTGAGGAACCTACGCTCCGATACCAAATGTTACGACCCCGACTCCCGGTGACCCCCAATTAAGGGAGACCGAAAGGTCAGAGCCGTTAACCAATAACCCGGATCAAAGGTTCGACAATTAACCAAGAATAATTATTAAATTTTAACAGACTAAACTGAAACTTTGTAAGAAAATAAACCTTTGCTTACCTTTTTAAAATTGGGATTTCTAAACTTCTATCCATGAAGATACTAATCTAACTAATCCTCCTTGCATCTTACTTTATGTATTTCACAATATGATGATTTACTGTTTGTCCATTTGGCTTGTACCTAAAATGGCGACAAACAAAACGTCAGTTAGCCGAAGCTGGTATGTGGAGGAGTCAATAATCATGCAAATATAATAACAATGTCATCATGCAATTAATCATTTAACAACCAATATTAATTGACAATCATCGCGATGGCAGCGGCGGGACGAGGGGGACGAGGAGGCGGCGGTGGTAGCCGTTCCAGCGAGGGGAGAGGGGGTCAAGCCTATGGGGATTACAGAGATGGAAAAGAGGAAGAGCACTTCCCATATACTGAAGAAGAACCCTGGCAAGATCCAGAGATACAAGACGAACCGGGAGGACAAAAGAAAGGCGGCGTCAGGGTTGCAATCCCAAATACTGGGATCGAGTTTCAGTTCGTCGGCATGAAGGGCGGCACATCGAAGGGGCTAGAAGAGATGTGATATAGAGATGGATAATAATTTTCCACCCCTGAGTGAAGGTTCTACTAGAACAGAGAAGAACGTCAGTAAGCAGACGGTAGGGATCGAAGAAAACTATAAAGCAAGCGTTGATCCTTTGATGAAACTAGATCGGGGTTCGACGAGCAAGAAGCAAACAGAGACTTTATTCCTAGAATCATTGTATGAGACTACCCTATCGCTAGAAGATGTGCAATTGAACATAGGCGACAGTGGTCTGGTGCTGACCATAAATCCTGATGCTGAAGAAAACTTGGCCAGGCCATGGCATTATATTGTGGTAGCGAGATTAGTAGGCTCTGATGTTGGATATATGACGATGAGGGACATGTTGAAATTGCTGTTGAAGCCGATAGGAAGGTTCAACATGTTTGAAGTCAACCTTAGTCACTATGTCATTCAGTTCTCATGCGAGAGGGACTTTGACACGACACTTACAGGGGGCCCTTGGAAGTTGTTCGGTTGTTGCTTGGCTGTATGGAAATGGGAACCATCCTTTAGACCATCATAAGATCTCCCTGAGTATTTGGTGATGGGGGTCAGAATACTCGATCTTCCCTTGCATCTATATGTTGCTACAATGTTTGAGTATATAGGCCTAGCTTTAGGAAGCTTGGCTAAAGTCGATGGTCATACCATGGCACGCACAAGGAGCAAGTTCGCAAGGTTGGCAGTCAAAGTCGATACTACAAAACCCTTAGTCCACACCATTACAATAAACAACAACATCTACCAGGTGGAGTATGAGGCGTTTCTGGAATCTTGTTTTCTATGTGGAAAGCTCGGTCACAGCAGGCTAAAATGCCCTAGAGCAGAAGGGAAAACGGCGAGCAGCAACAAGGAGGAGGGAAACACTGATCATGTTAGAGAGGAGGAGTTAGAAAAAAGAAAATGGCAGACACAACACAGGAAGGTCTCTGCTAACAGACAACGGAATAATCAAAAGTATCACAGTGACATCAAATAAAATGGAGGACAAAGCACGAATAAATTTGCAAAACTTGTTGAACTTGAAGAGGAAGATGCAGGTAAAGAAGGAGAGGAAGTGGAAAGAAATGAAGGAAACCAACCACTGTGAAAGTAGGTATACAACACCGGCGAGAAAGGAGGAAAAGTGTGGAAGAAAAAGAGAGTAGAAAGCACTGATGACAAAAGGGAGGTGCTGAAGGAGATCAATGATGCACATAGAAGACACAGTGATGGTGTTCCTAAGCATACTGCTGTAAATCCTGACCTTGATGAAGTAGTGGAGGAAGTTATAAACGTTGAAGACAAAGAAGACAAAGAAGTTAAAGATAAAAATGATCTAGCCACTAAGGGTGAGAACAAGGAGATGGATATATCTACTGCGGAGCTACGTGAGAAGCATGCATAACCTCTTGATAGAAACGTAGACATGAATGGGGGAATAAGAAGAGCAGAAAACTTTAACCTTAGGAACATCGCTGCAAACAAGAAATCAGGACTGAAAGCTGAAAGAAGGAAAACCAAGGAAGGTGTTCTAAAACCCAAGAATGCTAGATTCAAGCCGCCAAATGACAATAGAAGGAAGAGTTCACGACTGCATCCAGAATAGGAAATTGAAACCGAAGTTGTTGCTGCTGAATATGTTGGGAAGGAGAACTAGGAACCAATTGCGGGGAACCAGTGAACCTGCAACCATCTCCTACTGTTGTTAATGATTAATACAATCTGCTGGAATACAAGGGGCATAGGCAACAAGGATACATGCCGAGTGCTCAAAGACATTATTGTGTAGCATAAAACCAAGCTGGTTGCTATCTTGGAACCAAGAATTAGTGGTGAAGACGCTGAGAAAACTATACACAAGTTAGGTTTCTCCAGATCGCACAGAGTTGAGGCGAGGGGTTTCTCCGGAGGTATTTGGGTCTGTTGGAACGAAGAGGAATGCAATATCAAGATCATTAACAACCACCGTCAATTCATTACGTGTTCTGTGAATGAGGATATGTTTATCACCTTCGTATATGCTAACCCCCATGTCCAGGTTAGAAAGTTGTTATGGAAACATCTTGTCACTATGGGGAAGAGGTTCACAAAGCCTTGGCTCGTGGTAGGGGATTTTAATGAAACCATTAATCCTTGCGAAAGGAGGGGCTGTAAAAGTTTTGACTTTCGTGAGGCTGAGCTGTTTAACAATACACTCATGGAAGCTAATTTGACGGATCTAGGTTTCTCTGGCATGAAGTTTACGTACTTCCATGGTACCATTCAAACCCGCATTGACAGAGGTCTGGGTAATACTGAATTTGTGGTGACTTACCCTCATTTCATAGTCGAGCACTTACCTAGAGTATGGTCGGATCACTACCCTGTTCTTATTCACAATACAACAAGAAACAGAAGCAAAGAGCAAACGAGATTCATGATTAAGAGCTCGTGGTCTAGGAACCAGGAATTCCAAAAGATGATTGAACAACACTGGAACAGTCATCAGGACTTTCATGATGCACTACGAGAAGTGAAGGCCAGTATTTCCAGCTGGTCAAGTAAATTTGAATCGAATCTAGGGAAACAAAAAGCTGGGCTGTTAAGAAGCATCAACATTCTGCAAACGCAACTCACACAGCAGTATGATACTACTACCGACAGGTTTTGTAATGAGCTTATTTAGAAATACAACAGAGATCTTGAGCTTGAGGAGGAAGACTGGAAACAAAAATGTCATCTGCAATGGAATATAGAAGGGGATTTGAACTCAAAGTTTTATAATGCATATGTGAAACAGAGGAGACACAATAATACCATCACTATGTTAAAAAAGAGTAATGGGGACTGGACGACTGGAGAAAATGAGATCCATGAACTCATTGTCAACCATTTCAAAACCATCTTTACATAGAATCATGTGGTGGATGAAGGAAAGATTAATAATTTATATGGTAAGTTTAATAGATTGAACAATCTCGATCAAGACAAGGTTGCAACACCTCCTTTGCTTGATGAGGTTTACAAAGCTTTACAATCTACAAATCCAAATAAAGCTTGTGGTCCAGATGGGGTTGATGGTTCCTTCTTGCTTGCCAATTGGCATTCAGTTAAACATTCTGTTCTGAGAACAATATGGTCTGCAATCGGAGGAGAAGCCTTGGCTGAGGATATGTGTGACACAAATATAGTACTGATCCCTAAAGTGACAAAGCCGGAGTGCTGCGCACAGCTAAGACCAATTTTGTTAAATAATCTTTTGCTTAAGCTGACATCCAAGGTGATAATTGGGAGAATCAAGGACCATCTTGCACAATGGATATCCCCAGCCCAAAGTTCATTTGTTCCTGGAAGAAGGATTTTAGACAACATAGTAGTTGTGCAGGAAATTCTTTTCAACATACAAAGGAAAAATGCACCTCAATCTATGGCAATCAAGATCCACCTATCGAAGGCATATGATAAGATGACATGGTCGTTTGTAGCTGATACGCTTGAGAAGATTGGGATGCCGGTTAGTGTCATAAAGTACATCATGAACTCGATTTCAGGAGGAACTTCCACTATTATTTGGCAAGGTAGGAAAGCAGGAAGTTTTAAGGCTACTAGGGGTCTTCGGCAGGGAGACCCACTCTCGCCTTATCTCTTCATTCTTTCTCTGGAAAGACTTAGCCAGCTTATTGAGGAGAAGGTAGCGAAGAAGGAGTGGACGCCCAGCAAGTTATCTGCTAGGGGTCCTTGGATTTCTCACTTATGTTTCACAGACGACATGATCCTTTTCGCAAAAGCCAACCAAAACCAAATGGATACTATTCTGAAATGTTTCGAGGAATTTGGTGCTGTGTCGGGGCAGGCAATTTCCATAGCAAAATTGAGCACCTTCTTTTCCAGGTCAGTACCCAGAAGAATGAGGAAACGGATATGTCGACGAAGTGGCATCCCGGAAGTCCAGGACTTGGGGAAGTACTTGGGTGTACCGTTGATACATGGCAGAGTGAACTATGGTACGTATGGTGACATCCTCAACTGCATTAGCAACAACATCAATGCTTGGTCTGCATGTTGCTTATCTCTGCCTGGTAGAACAACTATGGCCAAGGCGACTTTAACTGCGATCCCATGTTACATAATGCAGACGTCTGTCTTACCCATGAAGATATGCGATAGAATTGACAGTAGTATCTGATCTTTCATCTGGGGTGGCAACCACAAGGCACACCCGGTGTCCTTAGTGGCTTGGAACAAGATGACATCGGGTAAAAAAGAAGGAGGTCGGGGCATCAAGGCCATGAGAGAGTGGAATCTAGCGCTCATTAGCAAGCATTGTTGGGAAGTCATGTCTGAGAGGAACTCAATATGGTGTAAAAGCATGAAGCACAGAATGTTGAACATAGATAATATAATTATCCCTAACATATCCAGGTTGGGTCGTGCAACTTTCAAATGTAAAGAGTTCATGGAAGAAAATACTTACTGGATCCCTATCACGGGTGAATCCCTCAATGTTTGGCAGGATAGATGGTGGAGCACGAATAATATTTTGAAAGAAAGGACCTGCAAACCAGTTCCCCCAGAGCTTGAAGACCTCACAGTAGCAAGCCTTGTCCATTTGGACAATGATTGGGACGTGGAGTTCCTCAAAGAGTACGTGATGGAGGGGGACCTGAAGGATATTATGAAAGTGAAGGTACCAAATCATACAAATGGGAGGGACATCATTGTCTGGACGCACACAGATAATGGACAGTTCAGTGCCCAATCTACTTATAAAAAGCTGAGGAGTTCAAAGGATATTAAGGTAGAAGGTAAATGGGACCTAGTGTGGAAGACAAAGGCCCCTGAAAGGGTGCGGATGTTTCTATGGTTGGTGGGACATAATTCCCTACTAACTAACAACAAAAGAACTACCTGACACATGTCTAATGACAGCAGCTTCCATCGTTGCGGGGAACAGGAAGAGAGTGTGCTTCATGCCCTGAGAGACTGTGAAAAGGCGGCGGTGGTATGGAAGGAATTGTTAGAAAGACAACTCTGGGATCGTTTCTTCGGGGAGGATAATCTATGGAAGTGGCTGGAATGGAGTTTGACACAAGAAGCTAGAGTAACCAATATGATTGTCATGGGCTGTCACTACATCTGGAGGTACAGAAATAAAGAGGTGATGGAGAAGACAATAACGCCGCTGGGTTGCCAAGTGAACCACATTCAAGCATATGCTTCCTTTAATGGAGAAGTGTGTGCAGAGATTAATAGCCCCAAGATACCTAAAAGCATGGACGTTCGCTGGTGCCCACCTTCACCCAATGAACTGAAATTCAATGTAGATGCAACTTACAAAAATGGGAGAGCTTGTATTGCTGTAGTTTGCAGGAACAATGAAGGTCTTTGGGAAGGTGGATGGAGCAAAAGAATCTTGACCAACAGTTCTCTATTGGCAAAGATCCAAGCTATCGACCTTGCAGCCAGTATAGCCGAGGAACAAAATGTAATTTATGCTACGATTGAAACAGACTTGTCTGAAGCAAGGAAGGTAGTGGGGAAGCAACCTGAAGATAACCCGAAGCTGGCCCCATGGATTACTGATATCAGAAAGAAGATGAAGAGAGAGTGGAAGGTGATTCACACTCGGAGAGGAGGTAATATGGCTGTGGATACCCTGGCTAAATGCCACCAAAAAACCCTGGATGGGCTCTTATTCTACAGAACTGTCCCTAGAGAGCTGGTGACTATTATCAGTTCTGAAATGTGTAATGGTAGTAGTACTACCAGATTTAGTTCCGAGCATTCCAACTTAAATTGTATGCATTCCAGTGTTTTAGCCTGCTTGAGGGAGGTGGGATGAATAAAATAGCTCCCTGACTTCACCGAAAAAAAAAAACAACCAATATTATGTTTTAATCCATACTACTCGATCTGTGATGTCCCTGTAGTGGACTTATATGATACCTCTATAAAGGTAGATATTTACCCCCATGGTCCTACCTTACAGGTAGCCAATACATAGGGTAGTAGAGTCGCATGGCACTACCCAAAGGTAACCCAATATCTAACTCAATATGACTTGATGGTCCTACCCTCTAGGTAGCCATATACTAAGTCATTCAATGACCTGATGGACCTACCCTCTAGGTAGCCATATACTAGGTCAACCATTAAGCCACAGAGGGGACCATGATCTAAGCTAGTAGGCACATATCTTATGTGATAGTCATAGCCACATTATAGTTTGCATGAATTAAATTTCATCCAACAGTTTATTCCAAGTCATCGATGAAAACTTCAGAAAACTTCAGAAAACTAACTCGATATATATATTCATAAGTGTAACCACATACCTGTATTGCAGATTCAGATACAAAATTAATCTAAACATAGAAATCCCAATCAAGCAACCAATCATGCACAAAATCCTGAAATAAATATACCAATTTCCTTTTATTAATATTTATCCAATATCATCATCATCCTTAGGATTTCTATTCCAATTTTAGGGTTTCCTTGGGAATTAGGGTTTCCCTTCATCTTTTACCATATTAAACCCTAATTTTATGCCATTACTCATAAACCCTAATTATCTCATCTATTCTTCAATATTAAGGTTATCTTAACAACATATAACCCTATTTTCATACTAAAGGCACATTAATCATCAATTAATTTCATTATGCTTCTTTTACATTAAGGCTACTATTTTTATCCTTTTAATCCATGACAAGATCATTATGCACATCTATCATTAATTCAAAGTTCATTAGGGTCTAATTAACATATGAACTCATTTTGCCATCAATTCCACCTTTTATTCATGAAAAGACCCTAATTACTACATTTAGGGTATTTATCCAAAATTAAGGACTTTCATATACAAATAATTTAGAACCATCATTTAACAATCATATTTTCACAATTTTCAAATTAAATATGATCTTATCCTCTTTTACCCTAAATTAGGGTTTCTAAATTCTTTATCATGGATACATAGAATAAAATCCTAAAACAAGCAACCTCTCACCTAAAATAGATTCGATTCTTATTTTATCATCTAACATGTTAATAGTGCTCGATTTAACTAGTCAGGCATCATAGAACAGATCTTTAATCACAATTAGGGTTTTAACCTAAATTTCATGCACTTTATAATCAATTTAATGTACTTTTGCATATAAGAACGAAATCAGGGGTTTATATCATTTTTATTGGATTCCTCTCGTTCTCCTAATCAATTTTCATATATAACTTGTTTTAATCTGAGTTACCAAACTCTAGTTATGAAAATTGCAAGATAAAACAATTATGGACCAATCATGTGTTGCCACATCAGCAGAAAAAAGATTACCTTGTAACAAACGGATCTGTCTTTTGATTAGGTGTGAAAGGACTCCCGTGCCCTTGGTTGTTGAACAGGCAAGCGTGGGCAGATGAGTCTTTTGGCTCTATCTTCTCCTTCCTTCACACGACGCCTGCAATGACTTGAAGCTGTGCGCCCGCCGTCAGCTCCGCAGACAGGCCACCGACTCCACCTCCTGCACAAGCTCTACCGCCCCTTCCTCATGGTGTCACAAAGGCAATCTCGGCATGCCAAGCCTCCCCAGGGCTAAGGGCTTTGTTCCCCTAGCTTCTCCTGGCCGCCCGCACACTTGGCGTCTGCAACCTGCTCCGCGACGCACCGTTGCGTTTTCAGCGCCCAGGGCGGACGTCACTGTCTCCAAGGCTGGGCGCCCTCCTCGCTTGTCTTGCCGGAAAGTCAGATGGTGGCAGGGTGTCCCCGACATCGGCCTAAGGTCCTCTTCACATCTGCAAGACGCCCCCACCTATCCTGCTACGGTGACGGCTGTACAAGCTTCGTGACGCGGTTGCAAAGATCAACCTGGTTGTTGGTCCATCCTCGACGCCCCTCCTCACCCTTCTCCCATTTCTGCTCATCTCCCTTTGTCATGGCCGCCAGTGCCTCGACACCGAGAGGTAACAGTGATTGGCTGACCAGATTCTAATAGCTTCATGGAAGAACACTGCCTAGACTAGGAGCAGATGACGGGGGAAGGGAGAGAAGATGTTCCCTCTATGTGAAGGGATGGGGTCTATCCCTATATATAGTCTGTAGTACTTAGGGTTCGTGAGTCCACATGGTGCTAGTTTCCTTAGTTGTTTATACATAACTTGATAGTGCCATTGTTAAACAAGGAAAGGATATTAGAGGTTTCCATCCCACTTTCCTTATTGAATAAATTGTCAACTTCTCGATTAAAGTACTTGGTTAACAACCCATCTAGATTGCTCTCTTATTTAATTATCTTGGGTTTCCATACATAATTACATATATAGAAAGATTCCTCCTCGTATCTTACTTCTTAAACCAAAAGTGGCAAGGAGTATTACAACTATCCATAAAAATCAATTTCCAAGATTATATAATCTTAACACTAATGAGGAAAGAAAAGAAATACTCCTCTATATAAATCCTTTGCTTTTATCCCAAAGGCCATGAGAGGCACCACCACATACTTTCCACATAATTCTTATCCTTTTCTTATTAATTTTGACTTTTCTTCCTTTCTTCTCTTTTATATCCATTAATGGATTAATCTAATAATAGGAATCACGAAATTCCTATCAAAAGGGATATTTGCAAAGTAATCCATTGTTTTAAGAAAAACATACAACCTTTTTAATTAAGTCCAATTCATAAAATCTTTACATTTCAATTATAAAAACATACACAAAATTGGGGTTGTAACAGGATGGATATGTGGGTCTGCCCTAGCAGGGTGCATATTCATCATTTTGGCTTTGGGTCAGACTTAACAAGGTGACCTCGATAGGATCTAGCACCTTGAGGCATGGAGGTGATCATGGCAAGGAGTTGTGCATGACATCTTTCAAGAGTTGCATATGATGCAATTGGCAAGAGTTGCCTACTTGGATGATCTATGTGGTGGGTGACAGCCCTAGCTGGTCCATGAGTGAGAGGATTTTAGGATCTTGACCCACTAGAAGGTTGTACACTGCAATCTTCTAAATTTATGGTGAGGGCTATCAATTTGAACAAAAATAGTGGGAGCGATAATTAATTAAAGTCCTAATTATATCGTAAAACTTTTTCAAATCAATCAAATAAGTCAAAAAATAAGTTTTTGGACTAAATTGCATATTTTTTTTTGTAGTACAAATGGCCACAAACAATAATCACTTTCTTTGCGATCGGTCCTTGAGACAGACAAACTAAATGGGAATAATTCCATGACTGATTAGGACATTGGGAAGTGTTCTCAATCGAAGAGTAAAAGCTCTAAGTTCTAGTTATACCAGAACCAGATGAACTTGCTCCCACCACACCAAAGGCTGAAAGGGATGCTTACTGGAAGCATACCAAGGATGCCATTGATGTGGAGTGCTTGATGTTGTATTCTCTTAACTGTAAGTTGTAGAGACAACATGAGACATATGATGTCTCTAAGACAATGTCCTAGTATGTCATGACAGAAGGAGATCTAGTTGGTTCTCACACACTCAATGTGATTGGGTATGTGGAAAACCTGACTAGACTGGGATTCCCTCTGAGTTAATATTTGGCTACTGGTATGATACTACAAATGTTCCAAGAATCATACAGTTCATGATGACCTACAACATGAACAACTTTGACAAGCCATTGACAAAGTTGTTGGACATGTTGAGGACAGTACATGCATAGATGTAGAAAGACAAACCCTAATCTTTGATGTGATTAATGAAGGGTAAGTCTTAAAGGAAAGGTCAAGGGTAAAGCAAAGAAGTGTTCTGATGCTAGCCAACAACCCAAGCCGTCTTCAGCCTCAAGGCATATGGGAAGGGTGAATGAGGGAGGAGAAATTGCCCTCTATATCTGGAAGAACAAAAGAAGATGAAGGAGGGGATGAAGATCTCCACCTTAGGTATCAAGAAATAAACACTTCTTTATCTGAGGTATGTGATACCAAGATATAGATCTGACATATATGATATGTATGATCTAACAAAGAAGTGATGGCCTTTGTAAAAGGACCAAGAAAGAGCACTCATCATTGGAACAAGTGTTCATGCCATAGATAGGAGTACCTTTAAATTTATTTCAGCCTAAAGGGCATGAAATAGAGTTAAAATATGCTATTTCAATTTGCCAATAGAAACACTTTATTGTTGCATCTTGTAGTGACAAGATGGCTATCAATATAGTTGATGTTTCAATTTCAAAGATATGATCTTTGTGGCAATGCCTTTCTTTATCTTGTGGTACTTGGTATGCATAAGATAAAATGATACCTAAAAGTTATTGATAACTCAAACAACAAATTAGCATCATCATGAGAAATTCATCTCTAGTTTCCATATTGATGGATAAAGCTAGACTCTTTTGGTCGTGAACCATTAAGAGACATGAATATCTTCGACATGATAAATCAATCTTCACTAGTGGTAGTGGGAGAATGATTATCCTATTAGGTATAATACAAATGATGTATTTACATACCTATTGGAGAAAATGCCAATACTTCAAATGGTGTTTAGAGAAATACCAATATGAATATCTTGAAATGTTCAAGAAGATCATGAATGATATAAAAATTTGGTAAAAGTAATAATTCTTGATGTGATCAATGAATGAGATACTTAAACCAAATGTTTGAGAACCTTATGAGTGATTATGATAGTGTATCATAGAGAACTCATGATTAAGGCATAGTGATGACCAAATAAAAAAGGAGTCATACTCTAAGGAGTTAGAGGATGATTAACAAATAACTAAATTCTTCTTAAATAGAGAATACCTTACACTAATAAAGGATATTAAGAATCACAAAGTGTTGTGAGTTCTCAAATTCCTTAATAGATACACCTCAAATATCTATATGATGAGTTGGTCATATGATGAGTCAACAATCTAGATGATATTGAGGAACCAGATTTTGAGTTATGGTTTATGACCATTAGATCCTAAATGACTTCCATGTGAACCATAATGTAACATCCCTGACCTGGGTTATGTTTTAACCCTAGGTGTTTTGTTTAATAAAAGTGATTATATGCTTTCTCTTGTCTTTTGAAAAGTAATTAAGTCTCAAGAGGAACTTACATTGCAATTTTAGTCCTTTTTGAATATTGTTGAAATCAATGTTTTGCTTATTTTGGACTAAAGTGAAAATTACCCAAGTTAAGAGGTTTATTTGCAAATTGTGCATGATAATATGTTCCGCATGTGTTGAAGCATCATGATAATGAAGATGATGTAGAGGTATGGCTTGTGATTGACTGAATACCAAGAAAGAGCTGATAAAGCAATGTTTGTGCATTGAGACCTAGTTTTGGTGTAATGTGCAATTTACCCAAAACCTAGGGTGCAATATGCAAATTACCACTTCAAAATGGTCCCTACTGTTTCTTGGGATCACTTGGAGAAAAGAAAATGAGAGGGGCATCTCATTTGTATCTCTTTGAAGGAGAGAGAATCTTGATAATAAAATAATCAAGATTTAAGCATATTTGAAACCCTGATTCAATTTAATGCAAAAACAAATAAAATAATTGAAGGACCTTCAACCAAAATTGAAATGGTTGAATTCAGATGTGTGTGGACGTCCTTTTGCTTTGCAAGGGCCACGAAATATCTCAAGGAGGTGAAAACTCCACTCACCTTATTATAAGAAAAAGAAATGTCCACTCACTTATGGATATTAATATAAAAAGGGTTAAGGTGCTTAATTTGCTTTTCTTTAAAACATAGATGATTGAGAAGAATAAGAGGCAAAGGTGATAGCCTCTTCCCTAAGTAAAGGAAGGGGGCATGTGGCAAGAATTTGGGAGAGATAATTCCTACTTTCTCTCTCCTAAATGAATTTTCAATAAAATTCACATATAAGCTCATTTATCCATGGAGTAAAAAGGATAATTTTGAATTCACTTCCACCTTTTTCTTGCAAATGATCAAGGAAGATTTGAAGGACCAGGAGGACGACCCCCAACCTGTTGGTAAGCTTCTTGAACTTCTTTCATCTTGATTTCATGGTGGAAATCATAAATCAATGCATAATTTCTTCTTTTCTTCACTCCATCTTCAACCCTAGCCGATCTTTTCACTCCAAAACTTGAGGACAAGCCTTGCGGGAGTTGCAAAAGCTTCTTCCAGCATTTTTGACATGAAGCTCTAAGCTTTGAAGCTCAATTGAAGGCGGGTTATATAACTTGAACCTTAAACTATTGTTATTGAACTCAATTTCTCAATTCGATTGATTCAATTGTTCTTCTTGCAATATCTTTGATTAGTTGATGCAATTACCATGAAGATGGTAGTAGGTTTCATAGGATTGAAATTTGATGGTGATGACATCATCACAAGCACACACCTCAACTAAGAGTAGGGGCAAACGGTTTGCAAAACCGCATGAACTAAGTCGGTAACAAAACTGAATGAGTGGATTCAGTTTCAAAACCAAATGGCCAATTAAGTTCAAGACCGAATGGGTAATTCCATTCAAGACCGAATGGATAATTCTATTCAAGATGGAATGGATAATATACACAAAACCGAATGGGTAATTGTACCCAAGATTGATTGGATAAATCACTTCAAAACCAAATGGGTGATTCGGTTTCAAAACTGAATGATTGGAATTGTTTTCAAGGTCGATTGAAGTGATTCGGTTTCAAAACCGAATGGGTGATTCAGTTTCAAAAACGAATGAGGTCAAGCACCTCAAGACTGCATGAGATCAAGCACCTCAAGACCACATGGATGGTCAAAGGTGGTGATTGAAGGATTGAAGATCCAAGAGCCAATAATTGTTGAACTTTAATAACTCAACTGAATGAAGGTTTTGTTGGTATGTATGCCCATAGAGCAAGTCATATTATGATTGTAATGGGATACTTTGTAAATGATTTGAATAATAATAAAGGAAATTTCCGATCTATATGTTTAATCTATTTCTGAGATGATGGTGTAACATGATAGATGTCTAAAGAATTATTTTACTCAATGACGTATGCTTTTGGGTTGAGGACCTGAACGATGAGATCATACGGATGTTAAGAGTATTCATTCTTGTTTAGTCCCTAGTCGATTGTTATTGTGGAAATAACCATAGACATCAATAACACTAAAGACTAGCTTGTGTTGGTTGATGAAAAAATCTCATTAGTCATGATATAGTGATATCAAACCAAGCACATAGGTACTTGTTAGAGAACAAGGTACCGGACAGACCCACCATGAGAGTGACACATGGAACCATGACTTGGTAGTCACAGTCAGCTCTCACAATGATGGTGGTGAGTGTGATTCTTAGACCTGAAATCACTACACTCAACGCATGTCGTTGGGTACACTTTGACATCATCAAACGCAGTCCTGAAACATGGGTTGTTATAAAGGTGATGATTGGGTGGCTTTGACACATGGGGCTTTTGAGGGGTGAGTGATAGATATGGGATTTGTCCCTCCTGAGGGATTTTGATATCCTTGGCCACTTGATGAGTAGGATTGAGAAAGGCATGCGCATGCACGTGTGAATCAATATGTGATATTGATGTCACACACATCTCACTCGGTCTTCTCTCAGATCAAGGAAATGAATAAACATTGACAGGATGACTGTTCCATGCCTCAAGTTCATTCAGGATATCAGTGACAAAGGAATTATACATTCACTGTAACACCATTCACGGATTGTAGGATTGAAAGTTGTTCTCCAACTTTCTATTTCACTTGGGGAGCACTGATGTGTGACTAGGCACCGCTCTTTGCTTGTGAAGTCATAAGTGTTATGGACTTTCACTACCAACGTGAAATGAACCTGCAGGGTCACACACATAGGATTTAACCTGGAAGAGGAGTTTGTCCACAAACAATGTTTAGATTGATTGCTAAAGGAGTTTAGTAGTTCAATTAAACATTCAATTAATTGATAGCTCAATTCATAGTGTTCAAGGTGTTGGACAACTTGATTAGAGTATCGGATTGATTGAAATCGCAATTGACTATTTCTGCACAATCTGCATTCCCAACCGATCGACTCATGTGATGAACCGATCGGCTTAGGTTGTGAGTCGATCAGCTCATTGACAGGTGAGACGACCAGTTCAAGTATTGAACCGATCAGTTCAACTGGTCGAACCGAGCAAGTTGGGAAAGAAAGATTGATGAGAAAATTCCTTTTGTTTTACTTGTCCAATTCGATTGGAATAAGGATTGGTATTTGATACCAATTAGAAAAAAAAAGAAGGAAAGTCAATCGGGAACTGATCAGGACCACGAACCGACTGGTTCAGAAAGTGAACCGATCGGTTGAGTGTCAACCGACCAGTTCAGGTCCCCAACTGACCGTTTCAGTTGTGAAACGATCGGTTCAAGTTGTGACTTGGTTGTTTTTGTGGAAAATTCTCGAACCCTTCTACTCCTGCTTTAGTCCCATATTGTCGGGGCAAGAAAACCCTGTCCCATGACCCTCCTATATATAGGGGTATTGGGGGCTTCTCAAAGTACAACTCAGTGCAAGCCGGTTGCTCTACAAAGTTGTCGTTCTCTCTGGTTTTGGTAACCGAGAGAGCCCAAGCAAGTGCTACCCGAAAAGGGAGGCATAGCATAGGAAAGACAACTGCAGTTGCAACTGGCAGTAGGAGAGTGTGTTGGCAACTAGTACGTTGACAGGAGGGTGTGAATCCTTCCAATTCCTTGTGGGACAAGGAGATTGGAGTTCCAGGTGGTCCGTGTGGACTACTTCAGAGGAGGGAGGTTTCTGCCGCTTGGAGGACAACTGTCAATCCCGATAGTCCCGGTGAGACCAGGAGTCGTCAGTCCCGGTGCGACCAGGAGATGCACAGACACCGTCCAAGACCGGAGGTGAAGACTGTGCGAAGAGCGAGGTACTGTCGCCGAGCAAGCCTCGGGACAAGGTATGCATCCACAAACCATCTTTCCTATTGTATAGATGTTGACGTGATTCCTTTTGTTCTGGGTTTTGGGGAGAAAATTTTTTGTTTCCGTTGCTTCTCTGCCTCCTCTAAAACCCAACAGTGGTATCAGAGCCATGTCAACTGCTCTATATTTTAGGATTATCGATATGATCAATTTTGGTTTGTCGCCTTTATTTATTGCATACGATGCGAATAAAATTGGCTTTATGCATGTCCAATCCACAAATCCCAAATATACATATATGATATGTAATATTAATGCACTCGATACACGTCGCCCTTAAACGAGTTTTGTGGTGGATGTGTAGCATGGTTATGGCCTATAAACCCTATATCTGTGTGTGGTTGTATGTGGTTTCTTGTATCTTGGTCGGCACACTGATTCCCTTTCTCCTATTCCTGATGTAACTCGAAATAATTCGAGATTTCTTTACCTACCTTTGCTCCCCCCGAATGTAACTCGGGGTTTCATAATTAAATTGTAAATAGGATAGATTTTATTTCCTGTTATGTCAAAGAACAGCAAACGACCTGAGACGATCAGTTCAAGGAGTGAACCGATCGGTTGGTGATCCATACGGCCGGTTCGAGGAGCCAGATGAGCGGGTGGTGACCTGAGGAGATGCACGAAGACCGGTGAACCGATCGGCTAGAGGTGCCAGTCGATCGGCTGGTGGCACCCGAACAACCAACCTGATGGCCAGCCGATCGGTCATGGAGATGATCTGATCAAACCCAGAAAGGCAGGCACATATTTCTTCTTGTACAAGTTGCATGTGATGTAGACCTAGATGACCGTGATTCCTCTTGGCTTGAGGAATCACAATAGGATGGCCATAATCATTGTTTTTTATTGTTTTGCATGTGTTCTGTGGGATATAGCATGTATATGATACTTACTATATATTGTGGTGATTGGATATGTATATGTATATAAAAACCAAATCCCTCATTAAATATTAAGTTTTAGATGCCTTCCAAATGCGACACACGTGAAAAACTTGATCGACCAAGTGTGGGCACGCCCTAGCGTGGTGCACCGTTTATCTTGTGGAAGCGTAAAGGATGAATGTGTGGGTCTGCCCTAACAGGGTGCATATTCATTGTGTTGGCTTTGGGTCGGACTTAACAAGGTGATCAAAATGGGATCTAGTACCTTGAGGCATGGAGATGATCATGGCAAAGAGTTGCATATGACATCTTTCAAGAGTTTCATATGATGCAATTGGCAAGAGTTGCCTACCTGAGAGATCTGAGTTGTGGGTGATAGCCCTAGCTGGTCCATGGCTCAGAGGATTTCAGGATCTTAACCCACTAGAAGATTGTACGCTGTAATCTTCTGAATTGATGGTGAGGGCTATCAATTTGAGTCAAAATAGTGGGAGCGGTAATTAATTAAAGGCCTAATTAACTATCATCAAATTTATTCAAATCAAATCAAAAGGAGTTTTGACAATTGCAAATTTTCTCTTGTAGAATGGCAAAAGAATCATCTTTTAAAATGGGCAAAATAATTGAGAATAAATTCCATAACTAGTTGAGGACTGTGAGAAGTGTTCTGCACAATCCAGATATACTAGGAGCCTTAGAATCCACTCTATGTATGCTTAATGCGTTGGTGAAGAAGAAAGAAAGTTCATTGATAGAGATCAATGGAACGAAAGGTAAGGGAGAGAAGGGTTCTCTCGCCAAACCAATTTCTTCTACATGGAGATGATGGAAGGAACAATGGAAGAAGAAGTCAGAGATAGCAATCTCTACTTCTGGTGTATACGTGATAGAGATTAACTTTACTACTTCTTTGTCATGGGTACTTGATACTGGATGCGGATCTCACATTTGTTCAAATGTGAAGGATCTTAAGAGAAGTAGGCCTTTGGGGAAAGGTGAGGTTGAACTACGTGTTGCCAATGGGGCAAGAGTTGCCGCCAGTGTCGTAGGAACCTATGAGTTAACTCTACCAAGTGGTCTAATAATAGAGTTGAAGAACTACTATTATGTACCTGCCATAAATAGGAATATCATTTCTGTCTCTTGTTTGGACAAAGATGGATTTGAATTTCTTATTAAGAATGGAAAATGTTCCATTTCTAAAGATGGGATCTTTTATGGCAGTGCCCCAATGTCTTATGGTCTATACTTGATAGACTTGGAGACAAGTGTATACAACGTAAACACTAAAAAGCAAAAACTCAATGACTAAAAAAAAACATATCTTTGGCATTTTCGTCTAGGGCACATAAATGAGAAGCGCATTTCTAGACTCCATAAAGATGGTTATCTAGACTCTTTTGATTATGAATCAATAGAGACATGCAAATCTTGTTTGTTGGGCAAGATGACCAAGACTCCCTTTTCGGGTAAAGGTGAGAGAGCTAGTGATCTATTAGGACTCATACATACTGATGCATGTGGGCCTTTTAGAACTAATGCCAGAGGTGGGTATCAGTACTTCATTACCTTTACTGATGACTTCAGTAGGTATGGCTATGTGTACCTGATGAAACATAAGTCAGAAACCCTTGAAAGGTTCAAGGATTTCATGAATGAAGTACAGAACCAACTTGGTAAAAGTATTAAGGCACTTCGATCCGATCGAGGTGGAGAATACTTAAGCTAGGAGTTTGAGGACCTTCTGCGAGTCTGTGGTATTGTATCATAGTGGACTCTGCCTGGAACACCATAGCATAATGGTGTGTCTGAAAGAAGGAATCACACATTGTTGGATATGGTGCGATCAATGATGAGTTTTGTTGATCTTTCGATTTCTTTCTGGGGTTATGCTCTTGAAACTGCCGCGTTTACACTTAACCGTGTGCCATCTAAAACTGTTCAAAAGACACCATATGAGATATGGTATGGGAAGTGTCCCATTTTGTCTTTTATGAAGATTTGGGGTTGTGAAGCTTACATCAAGAAAATGTTTCCTGATAAGCTTGGACCCAAATCCGATAAATGTCATTTTGTTGGATATCCCAAGGAAACGAGGGGATATTACTTATACCACCCTACTGACAACAAAGTGTTTGTTGCCAGGGATGTTGTATTCCTAGAGAGGGAATTTATTTCCAAAGGAAGTAGTGGGAGGAATATAGAGCTTGAAGAGGTTCAAGCCCAATAAGAAAACATTGAACCGGTAGATGTACCAGAGGAAAATGCAGATTCACAAGGTGTTGTGGAATCTCAATCTCCTCAGGTAACACAAGGACCTCATAGATCTAGTAGGACCCGCCTTGAACCTGAGAGGTTTGGATACCTTGTAACTCAGGAAGGTGGTGAGTTGATCATAGATGATGATCCAACTACCTACGTAGAGGCTATGGAGGGACCAGATTCTGAGAAATGGCTTGAAGCCATGAGATCCGAGATGGAATCCATGTACTCCAACAAGGTATGGACTTTGGTGGAACCACCCGAAGGGGTAAAACCCATAGGGTGTAAGTGGGTCTTTAAGAAGAAGACCGACATGGATGGCAATGTGCAAACTTATAAAGGCAGATTGGTTGTGAAGGGATTTCGACAAGTTCAATGTGTTGACTATGACGAAACCTTTTCTCCAGTTGCCATGATTAAGTCCATCAGGATCATGCTTGCTATTGCAGCTTATTATGACTATGAGATTTGGCAGATGGATGTTAAAACCACATTCCTTAACAGGAATATAAATGAGGATGTATACATGACATAGCCTGAAGGTTTTGTAGATCCAAAGAATGCCAATAAAGTCTGTAAGCTGCAAAGGTTAATATATGGATTGAAGCAAGCATCTCGGAGTTGGAATCTTCGATTTGATGAGGAAGTCAAAGTTTTTGGCTTTATTCAAAATGAAGATGAACCTTGTGTGTACAAGAAGGTTAGTGGGAGCTCGACCACATTCCTCATATTGTATGTGGATGACATACTTTTGATGGGGAATGATGTCTTAGCCTTAGAGAAGGTAAAGACTTGGCTTGGGAATACTTTCTCAATGAAGGACTTAGGAGAAGCATCCTATATACTAGGAATTAAGATCTATAGAGATAGATCTAGAAGGCTTCTCAGACTAAGTTAGAGAACGTACATCGACAAAGTGCTGAAGTGGTTCAGCATGGAGAACTCAAAGAGAAGCAACATCCCCATGCTACATGGAGTCACCGTCTCTAGAGCTCAATGTCTCCAATCTTGTGAAGAGAGGGAGCGTATGAATGGGATCCCATATGCATCAGCCATCAGATCCATCATGTACGCTATGTTGGGCACACACCCAGATGTCTCGTATGCTCTCATCATGACGAGCAGGTACCAGTCAGATCCCGGGGATGCTCACTGGACAGCCGTAAAGAACATCCTCAAGTACTTGCGAAGGACTAAGGATCAGTTTCTTGTTTACGGCGGCGAGGAAGAGCTGGTTGTAAAGGGTTACACCGATGCAAGCTTCCAAACCGATAAAGATGATTACAGATCGCAGTCAGGATTTGTGTTTTTCCTTAATAATGGAGCTGTGAGCTGGAAGAGTTCCAAGCAAGAAATAGTTGCCGATTCTACTACAGAGGCCGAGTATATTGCTGCTTCACATGCAACAAAGGAGGCTGTGTGGATCAGGAAGTTCATCTCTGAACTTGGTGTAGTTCCTAGTAGTTGTGATGCAATTGAGATTTATTGTGACAATAATGGAGCTATTGCACAAGCTAAGG
The DNA here is from genome assembly GCA_963693085.1 of Alisma plantago-aquatica. NCBI lineage: Eukaryota > Viridiplantae > Streptophyta > Magnoliopsida > Alismatales > Alismataceae > Alisma > Alisma plantago-aquatica. The sequence continues at coordinate 612,417,994 of OY856411.1, forward strand.
AACCCAGATCACATCAGCAGTCCAAGCACATACTGCGGCGCTTCCATCTCATACGAGAGATCGTACAACGAGGAGATGTGAAGATTTGCAAAGTACCAACTGAAGACAACATAGCTGATCCACTGACTAAGTCCCTTTCTCAGAAGAAGCATGATGGTCATGCTAGGTCACAAGGACTGAGGTTCCTTGGTGACTGGCTCTAAGTGCAAGTGGGAGTCTGCTGGTAGGTATGCCCATAGAGCAAGTCATATTATGATTGTAATGGGATACTTTGCAAATGATTTGAATAATAATAAAGGCAATTTCCGATCTATATGTTTAATCTATTTCTGAGATGATGGTGTAACATGATAGATGTCTAAAGAATTGTTTTACTCAATGACGTATGCTTTTGGGTTGAGGACCTGAACGATGAGATCATACGGATGTTAAGAGTATTCATTCTTGTTTAGTCCCTAGTCGGTTGTTATTGTGGAAATAACCATAGACATCAATAACACTGAAGACTAGCTTGTGTGTTGGTTGATGACAAAATCTCATTAGTCATGATATAGTGATATCAAACCAAGCACATATGTACTTGTTAGAGAACAAGGTACCAGACAGACCCACCGTCAGAGTGACACATGGAACCATGACTTGGTAGTCACAGTCAGCTCTCACAGTGATGGTGGTGAGTGTGATTCTTAGACCTGAAATCACTACACTCAACACATGTCGTGGGGTACACTTTAACATCATCAAACGTAGTCCTGAAACATGGGTTGTTATAAAGGTGATGATTGGGTGGCTTTGATACATGGGGCTTTTGAGGGGTGAGTGATAGATATGGGATTTGTCCCTCCTGAGGGAGTTTGATATCCTTGGCCACTTGATGAGTAGGATTGAGAAAGGCATACGCATGCACGTGTGAATCAATATGTGATATTGATGTCACACACATCTCACTCGGTCTTCTCTGAGATCAAGGAAATGAATGAACGTTGACAGGATGACTGATCCATGCCTCGAGTTCATTCAGGATATCAGTGACAAAAAAATTATACATTCACTGTAACACCATTCACGGATTGTAGGATTGAAAGTTGTTCTCCAACTTTCTATTTCACTTGGGTAGCACTGATGTGTGACTAGGCACTGCTCTTTGCTTGTGAAGTCATAAGTGTTATGGACTTTCACTGCCAACGTGAAATGGACCTAAAGGATCACACACATAGGATTTAACCTGGAAGAGGAGTTTTTCCACAAACAATGTTTAGATTGATTGCTAAAGGAGTTTAGTAGTTCAATTAAACATTCAATTAATTGATAGCTCAAAATCATAGTGTTCAAGGTGTTGGACAGCTTGATTAGAGTATCAGATTGATTGAAATCGCAATTGACTGTTTCTACACAATCTGCATTCCCAACCGATCGGATCATGTGATGAACCGATCGGATGAGCTTGGTGAACCAATCGGCTCAGGTTGTGAGTTGATCAGCTCATTGACAGGTGAGACGACCAGTTCAAGTGTTGAACCGATCGGTTCAACTGGTCGAACCGAGCAAGTTGGGAAAGAAAGATTGGTGAGAAAATTCCTTTTGTTTTACTTGTCCAATTCGATTGGAATAAGGATTGGTATTTGATACCAATTAGAAACAAAAGAAGGAAAGTCAATCGGGAACTGATCAGGACCACGAACCGACCGGTTCAGAAAGTGAACCGATCGGTTGAGGTGTCCCAACCGATTGGTTGAGTGTCAACCGACCGGTTCAAGTCCCCAACCGACTGTTTTAGTTGTGAAACGATCGGTTCAGGTTGCGACTTGGTTGTTTTTGTGGAAAATTCTCGAATCCTTCTACTCCTACTTTAGTCCCATATTGCCAGGGCAAGAGAACCCTGTCCCATGACCCTCCTATATATATAGTGGTATCGGGGGCTTCTCAAAGTACAACTCAGTGCAAGCCGGTTGCTCTGCAAAGTTGTTGTTCTCTCTAGTTTTGGTAACTGAGAGAGCTCGAGCAAGTGCTACCCGAAAAGGGAGGCATAGCAAGGGAAAGACAACTACAGTTGCAACTGGCAATAGGAGAGTGTGTTGGTGACTAGTACGGTGACAGGAGGGTGTGAATCCTTCCAATTCCTTGTGGGACAAGGAGATTGGAGTTCCAGGTGGTCCGTGTGGACTACTTCAGAGGCGGGAGGTTTCTGTCGCTCGGAGGACAGCTGTCAATCAGTCTGGGACAAGGAGATTGGAGTTCCAGGTGGTCCGGTGAGACCAGGAATCGTCAGTCCCGGTGCGACCAGGAGCTGCACAGACACCGTCCAAGACCGGAGGTGAAGACCGCGCAAAGAGCGAGGTACTGTCGCCGAGCAAGCCTCGGGACAAGGTATGCATCCACAAACCATCTTTCATATTGTATATACGTTGACGTGATTCCTTTTGTTCTGGGTTTTGGGGAGAAAAAAATTTGTTTCCACTGCTTCTCTGCCTCCTCTAAAACCCAACAGGTTTCAATGTAGCAAATCATGTTCAACCAATTGATGAATGTACCTAATGAACTCTTGCGGTTTGGAGACTGATTTGGCCCAAACGGTCTTGAAACCATTTGGGGTCAAACGGTTTCAACACCGTTTGGGATCAAACGGTTTCAAAACTGTTTGGTGATGAAACTTCAAAACCGAATGAAGGTCGATTGTGATTCAATCATTTGGAAATCGAAGGTAATGATTGTTCCAATGATCCAATGATTGATAGTAATGACAATCAATGATAGGTACAAAGGTGGAATCCCTAAAGTACCTAATTGGTTAATACCTTTAAAGGGATAAACCCTAATTGCTCATAAAAACAATATCCTAGTACACTATGTCAATCATAGATGTATGTACTTGATTGAAGGGTTGATATAACCTAATCAAGTTGAGAGGATGATAGAATGAAATTCCTACATGAGTATGATTCATGTGGTGATTAAGGGTATGATCCTTAGCAAAGGGATCGTGAAACCCTAATCATGAGCATCAACCCTAATTGACAAGATTATTGAACCCTAACCCTAATTCAGGGCAATTCTAAGTGAAACCCTAATACAGGGTAAGGATGTAACCCTAATCCAGGGTGATGACATGTGTAAACCTAAATTAGGGTAATGTGATGCAAAAGTCCAAATTGGGATGAATAGTAAAGCCTAATTTTGGGTAATCGCACATGAAACCCTAATTAGAATGAATAGTAAACCCTAATTGTGGGTTATTGAATGTAGACCCTATTCTGGGGTGAATTTATGTGAAACCCTAACTTAGGGTGATTTTATGAGAAACCCTGATATTTGATGTGATGTGGAGCATCTTGGGTGATGCTAAGTAATGTTCTATGAAACCCTAATCTTGGGCAATATGGTGATAAACCATAACCTTGATCTGGGTAATGGGATGAATGTTCCCAAATGACAGGAAATGGGACTAGTAAGGAAATAATGGTGTTACCCTTGAATAGTGAATCCATATTTGTTTTACATGGTACTGATATTCAATTGATATTACTGTTATGATCTGCACTAACCATGCAGGTATTCTGAAATGGTGATCATGGCTAGGTATGAGCTATGATGTTTAATTCACTATTGTGATTGGGCCTTGTGTGCCATAATATACCTTGTTGCCTGATAAGAGGTAACAAGAGAGTTAATGGGCCTCAAGTACCATGAGTGATGCTTGTAATAACAAGTATCATGTTTACCTTGGTCAGATGACCTGAAGGTGATAGTTACCAGAGAAAGTGGTAACAATGCTCAGTGATGAGTTAAGGGTTTGAATACCCAAAACCATATCATTATAGTAATGAGATTGTAAAGGGATGAGAATTCCCAGTATTGAAATAAGGGACTGAGAACTCAATCTCTTGTGAGAACTGTAAAGTAATTGATGAAATAAGTACATGTTTCTTTATAGCATTGTTATAATAAGTTATGTTTGAGAACGTGGCTGGTGCTAAAAGAATATGATAATGTACTTAATTAATCAAGTGAAATATGTTCATGTAGTGCTCTGACCATAGATCCATCATCGTCAGTAGTTGGTGATGGTGAAATAGGTTTTCCTATGGAATTTCCTGGAGTTCGCATATTTTGAATATGCAGGGGTAAATGGGCAAAAATATCCTTACGTCCTGGTGAAGAGATTGATGGAAGGTAAACATTAAACCTCTCAATCCTTCATGTGTCAGGATGGATATATCACAAATCTCCTGATGGTTGGGATGGATGTATCACTAATCTCCCAATGATATCCAATGTTAGGTAGATGGAGATAAACATTAAATCTCTCGATTGCCGATGAGAGTGCAGTTGACGTTGTAACTCTATAGAGAAGTTTCCAGTATACCCTGGAAAGCTACTTGAGCAGTTGACATAGTCCTGGTTGTGGTCCCGTACTGACCAGGATGTGGGAGGTCATGGGAATTCGGCTCTTCCATTGACCTATGTATGGTACCGATTTCAATTTAGCAATGATCGGTTGTAGTATGAGTGGTATACCTCATCTCCTCAGAGCTTAAGTATGTTTGAAAAAATGTAATCAGTCGTGTAGCGTATTTGTATAAGACTGAAATACGAGAATCACTGGTTGATGTTTATCTTGCTTAACATATCCTAGATGGATAAATGTTATACATGTCCTATAATTCTTTATTGAATATTAGACATGCTGCTTATCAAGTTATAGCTAATAACCTCAAGTGGGAATGTTGCTCTAATCTGCTTTAAATAAGTGATTTATCTGTTGTTGATTATTTTGATTCCACTGCTCAATTTATTTCTATTAAACTGAAATAATAATGTTTTCAACGGAGAGTTATATCTCCCGTTGGGGCAATTTTTATAATTGTCTCACCCCCGTAGGATTCAATGTTTTTAGGTAGATGCAAACAAAAAGGCAGAAACCCTATCGAAGGGGAAGAGCAGTAGTAGAAATAGGGACAACAGTGAGTTATCAGGTGGAGATATCAGCTGTCTAGTTGTGTATAGTTAGTCCTATGATTCATCTCTGTACTCTCAGGTCCTAGGAGTTAATAGTTAGTGTTTTAACGAATCGATCTAAGATTTTGGCTTGATGCCTTGAGGTTTCATACTACCTGTGTACAGTTAAGATAGAGTAGTTGATGTTTGTAATGCCTCGAGAAGCAATGATACATGATATATATATGAACCAGGATGTAATGTTTTACTTTGGTTCTGAATGAACTAGTTTTCCTGTGAATGGATCTATTGATAAATGGTTTTAATTTTTAGTGATTTTCAGTAATCTGTTGCAAACGATAGCTTCTGCATTAGTTAATCTTATTTTTATAAGTTGGACGCCACAGTTTAGTGGTATCAGAGATCTAGGTTCACTGAGTCTACAGAGACATAGGATTAAGGTTGTTGAGTCTGTTCTAGTGTCTTCCAGTCTGTCTGATAGTGACTTCTTCTCATATAGGAGGAGAAGAAGAACTAAAGATGTCTGGATCACACAATGAACATGCTGCTGAAAGTAGCGTTGCTGCACCAGGAGGAGGTGCAGGCCACTGGTGGACCATTAAGGAAGGCAAAAGACCTGGTGTTGTGATCGGATGGGATGAATTCCAGCGTGAATTCATCGCTAGATACTTTCCCAAGACGTATCTAGATGAGAAAATCTCTCAATTTGAGAGGTTGAGGCAAGGACAAATGAACTTTAGCAAATACGAAGCTAGGTTCATGGAACTTTTGTAGTTTTGTCCGCATATGGCATCTACAGACGAGGAGAGGATTCAACGATTCGAGAAGGGATTGAACACTGAATTGACCAATCCAGTGTCTACTCTGGAGAACCGGGAGAGGTTTGCCACTTTTGTGGAGTCTGTAAGATGAATAGAAAGGTCTGTGATTGAGAAGTGACAGACCAAGGGTAAGAAAGAGTACCCACAGTTCCAAGGACAGAGTTCTGGAAGTTTTAAGAAACCAAGGTATTATGTGCCTACACCACCACCAAGGTTCAATACCCAGACGCAATGGACGTCAAGTAAGGGTAGAGGCCATAATTACCACCAAAGGGAGTCCACAGCTCAGCTTCAATGTCAGTAACAAGACCACCCAGACCACAGAGGGGAAATGTAACCTGTTATAGATGTGGGAGAGAAGGTCATGTGGTGAGGGACTGTCCTGAAAAAGTCAGGAATGTGACCCAGCAACCGAGACAGAGTCAGCAAGGCTCTCAGAGGCAACAGTCTGGAAGTGGTGCTAGAGGACGTGGACAAGCGTCCCAAGCCAGTTCATCAACATCCAATAACCATGCACAGGATCAACCGCATGCAACGGCTAGATTCTATGCTATGAATCAGCCTGAAGCAGTAGTCAACCCTCAGGTTGTGATAGGTCAGATGGAATTATTTTATTCTGATACGTCTTTATCCTGCTTCGTATCTGTTTTAATTGATCCGGGTGCTACGCACTCTTTTATCACTCGAGAAGTGATGCATGACTACAACACGATTGTCAGTCATAGAGCAGATAGCCTGTTGTTAGAAACACCTTTGTTGGGATTTGCAGTGCTACGAGAAGTGTGTTCTCCCTACAATCTTTCTTTTTCTGATCACCGTATTCAGGTGGATCTTTTACCACTTGAAATGCATGGGTTTGATATAATCCTAGGAATGGATACCTTAGAGAAGTATAAGGTTGTCTTGGATTGTAGTTCCAAGCAGGTTGTGTTCACAGACAATGGTGACACATGGACTTTTCAGGGAGACAGAAAGATTCTTCCAACCTGTCTTGTGTCAGCTATGGTAGATGAGAAGTTGATGAGACAAGGATGCTTTGCATTCTTAGCCCATGTGGTAGATACCACAATGGAGAACCCTCATCATTTTGAAGTTCCAATAGTGAGGGAATTTGAAGATGTATTTCCTGAAGAACTTCCAGGTGTTCCACCGCCCCGAGAGATTGATTTTGAAATTAATCTAATTCTGGGAACGCAACCAATAGCACAAACACCATATAGAATGGCACCTGCTGAAATGGCAGAGCTCAAGAAACAACTGCAAGAGTTGCTTGAGAAGGGTTGTATCCAATCGAGTACTTCACCATGGGGTGCTCCAGTCCTCTTTGTTAAGAAGAAGGATGGGTTTATGCGTTTATGCATCGACTATAGATAGTTGAATAAAGTAACAATAAAGAACAAGTATCCTCTACCAAGGATTGATGACTTGTTTTATCAGTTGCGTGGTGCAACTATCTTTTCTAAGATAGATCTAAGGTCGGGATACCACCAGTTGTGTATTAAGGAGAGTAACATACCTAAGTCTGCCTTTAGGACAAGGTATGGTCACTATGAGTTCATAGCTATGTCGTTTGGACTAACTAATGCACCAACTGCATTTATGGAACTCATGAATAGAATCTTTCGACCTTTTCTTGATCAGTGTGTAGTTGTCTTTATAGATGACATCCTGATATATAGTAGAGATGCTCAACAACATGAGCAGCATCTTCGTCAAGCTTTGACTTTGCTAAGAAAGCATAAATTGTATGCTAAGTTTAGCAAATGTGAGTTCTGGCTACCAGAAGTTTCTTTTCTTGGACACGTGATATCTGCTTCAGGTATTCATGTTGATCCTAAGAAAGTAGAATCCATCCTACAATGGGAACATCCTAAGACACCGACGGAGATACACAGTTTCCTAGGACTGGCAGACTATTACATGAGGTTCACTAAAAACTTCAGTTCAATCACTTTACCCCTAACCAAGTTGACGAGGAAGGAGATTCCTTTTATCTGGAATGACAAGTGTCAACAATCTTTCCAGTTGCTGAAGGAAAGGTTAACAAGTGCACCCATGTTAGTGCTACCTGAGCAAGGGAAGGGGTATATAGTCTTTTGTGATGCATCTAAGAATGGCTTAGGATGTGTGTTGATGCAGGATAAGCAAGTGATTTCTTTTGCTTCTCGACAGCTTAAGAAACATGAGGAGAATTATCTGACACACGATCTAGAGCTAGCTGTTGTGGCCCATGCCTTGAAAATCTGGAGGCATTATCTCTATGGAGAAACATTCCAGATTTTCACAGACCATAAGAACCTAAAGTATATCTTCTCACAGAATGAGCTGAACATGAGGCAACACCGCTGGATGGAGTTAATCAAGAACTACGATTGTACAATTGATTATCATCCAGGGAAAGCCAATGTGGTTGCCGATGTATTAAGTAGAAAATTAGCAACACCAGCCTTAAACAAAGCATAACTAAACTCCTTAATGTGCTCTAAGAGAGATATGCTTATCTCCTTGAGGCAAAACAATGTTCATCTTGAAGTATCATTGTTGGCCGGGTTGTTAGCTGAGATGCAAGTAAAACCTACTCTGAGACAGCAGATTAAAGACGCACAACAAGCTGATGATGTAGTTCAACAGATTAGATCATAGTATGGTAGTGAGAAATGAGATAGTTTCCATGATTTAGATGATCAAGTAGTCTATTACCATGATAGGATGGTAGTACCTGATGTTAATAACTTAAGGAAGTTAGTTCTGGAAGAGGCTCACTCTTCAATGTATGCTATGCATCCAGGAAGCACCGAGATGTATCATAACTTAAAAGATATGTATTGGTGGCCTGGATTGAAGAAAGATGTTGTTGAGTTTGTTATGCGATGTCCAGTGTGTCAGCAGGTTAAAGCTGAACATCAAAAGCCCGCAGGAACAATGCAACCTCTACCTATACCGCAGTGGAAATGGGATCATGTAACCATGGACTTTGTGGTTGGTTTGCCTAGAATAGCCAAAAGTCATGATTCCATTTGGGTGATAGTTGATAGGTTGACTAAGACAACACATTTCATTCCTGTCAAAACAACCTACACAGTTGAGAATCTTGCACAGATATACATAGATGAGATAGTGCATTTGCACGGGGTTCCAGCTACTATCATTTCCGATAGAGGTCCCCAGTTCACGAGTCATTTTTGGGAGCGACTCCATAAAGCTTTGGGTACATAGTTAAGGTTTAGTACAACCTTTCACCCTCAAACAGATGGACAATCTGAGAGGACTATACAAACCTTAGAGGACTTGCTTAGAGCATGTGTCCTTTAGTTTGTAGGAAGTTGGGATCTACATCTGAGCCTGATAGAGTTTGCTTATAATAATAGCTATCAGCATAGTATTGATATGGCACCATATGAGGCTTTATATGGTAGACATTGTAGATCTCCCTTATGTTGGTATGAAACAGGAGAGTACCAGCTCTTGGGTCCTGAGCTTGTACAGCAGATGACTGAGAAGATTAAAGTTATACACCAACAGTTGAAAGCTACCCAGGATAGGCAGAAATCATATGCTGACAAGCATCGTATACCTTTAGAATTTCAAGTTGGAGATAGAGTGTATCTCAAGATCTCACCTTGGAAAGGTATCCTAAGATTTGGAAAGAAGGGAAAGTTATCTCCTAGATTTATAAGGCCTTATCCAATCATTGAGAGGATGGGAAAGTTAGCCTATAAGCTGGAGTTACCACCTGAGTTGCATAGATTGCATTTGGTGTTCCATATTTCCATGTTGAGGAAGTGTCATCCTGACACTAAGTTAGTTCTACAACCTGTGGAGGTAGAACTAAATGATGATATATCTTATGTTGAAGGACCTGTGTTGATTCTTGACAGAAGAATAAAGAAGTTGAAAAAGAAAGACATTTGTCTTGTGAAAGTTCTCTAGCATCACCGTTGCATTGAAGAAGCTACATGGGAGCTAGAGGAAGAGATGAAGAGGAAGTACCCTTCTCTTTTCTCTTGATGTTTTCATTGATGATTTCAGGGACGAAATCCTTGTAAGGGGTGGATAAACTTGTAACATCCCTGACCTGGGTTATGTTTTAACCCTAGGTGTTTTGTTTAATAAAAGTGATTATATGCTTGCTCTTGTCTTTTTAAAAGTAATTAAGGGTCAAGAGGAACTTACATTGCAATTTTAGTCCTTTTAAATATTGTTGAAATCAATGTTTTGCTTGTTTTGGACTAAAGTGCAAATTACCCAAGTTAAGGGGTTTATTTGCAAATTGTGCATGATAATATGTTCCTCATGTGTTGAAGCATCATGAGAATGAATATGATTCAAATGTATGGCTTGTGATAGCCTGAATACCAAGAAAGAGTTGATAAAGCAATGTTTGTGCATTAAGACCTAGTTTGGGTGTAATGTGCAATTTACCCAAAACCTAGGGTTCAATATGCAAATTACCACTTCAAAATGGTCCCTATTGTTTCTTGGGATCATGTGGATCAAATAAAATGAGAGGGGCATCTCATTTGTATCTCTTTGAAGGTGAGAGAATCTTGATATTAAAATAATCAAGATTTAAGCATAATTGAAACCCTAATTCAATTTAATGCAAAACAAATAAAATAATTGAAGGACCTTCAACCAAAATTGAAATGGTTGAATTCATATGTGCGTGGACGTCCTTGTGCTTTGCAAGGGTCACGAAATATCTCAAGGAGGCGAAAACTCCACTCACCTTATTATAAGAAAAAGAAATATCCACTCACTTATGGATATTAATATAAAAAGGGTTAAGGTGCTTAATTTGCTTTTCTTTAAAACATGGATAATTGAGAAGAATAAGAGGAAAAGAGGATAGCCTCGTCCCTAAGGAAAGGAAGGGGGCATGTGGCAAGAATTTGGGAGAGATAATTCCTACTTTCTCTCTCCTAATTGAATGTTCAATAAAATTCACATATAAGCTCATTTATCCATGGAGTAAAAAGGATACTTTCGAATTCACTTCCACCCTTTTCTTGCAAACGATCAAGGAAGCTTTGAAGGACCAGGAGGACGACCCCCAACCTGTTGGTAAGCTTCTTGAACTTCTTTCATCTTGATTTCATGGTGGAAATCATAAATCAATGCATAATTTCTTCTTTTCTTCACTCCATCTTCAACCCTAGTCGATCTTTTCACTCCAAAACTTGAGGACAAGCCTTGGGGAGTTGCAAAAGCTTCTTCCAGCATTGTTGACATGAATCTCCAAGATTTCAACCTCAATTGAAGGCGGGTTATATAACTTGAACCCTAAACTATTGTTATTGAACTCAATTTCTCAATTCGATTGATTCAATTGTTCTTCTTGCAATACCTTTGATTAGTTGATGCAATTACCATGAAGATGGCAGTAGGTTTTGTGAGATTGAAGGTTGATGGTGATGACATCATCACAATCACACACCTCAACTAAGAATAGGGGCAAACGGTTTGCAAAACCGCATGAACTAAGTCGGTTTCAAAATCGAATGAGTGGATTCGGTTTCAAAACTGAATGGCCAAATAAGTTCAAGACCGAATGGGTAATTCCATTCAAGACCGAATGGATAATATACATAAAACCGAATGGGTAATTGTACCCAATATTTATTGGATAAATCACTTCAAAACCGAATGGGTGATTTGGTTTCAAAACCGAATGATTGGAATTGTTTTCAAGGTCAATTGAAGTGATTCGGTTTCAAACCCGAATGGGTGATTCATTTTCAAAACCAAATGAGGTCAAGCACCTCAAGACCGCATGAGATCAAGCACCTCAAGACCGCATGGATGGTCAAAGGTGGTGATTGAAGGATTGAAGATCCAAGAGCCAATAATAGTTGAACTTCAATAACTCAATTGAATGAAGGTTTCAATGTAGCAAATCATGTTCAACCAATTGATGAATGTACCTAATGAACCCTTGCAGTTTTGAGACTGATTTGGCCCAAACGGTCTTGAGACCGTTTGAGTCCAAACGGTCTTGAAACCGTTTGGGGTCAAACAGTTTCAAAACCGTTTGGTGATGAAACTTCAAAACCGAATGAAGGTCGATTGTGATTCAGTCATTTCGAAATCGAAGGTAATGATTGTTCCAATGATCCAATAATTGATAGTAATGTCAATCAATGATAGGTACAAAGGTGGAATCCCTAAAGTACCTAATTGGTTAATACCTTTAAAGTGATAAACCTTAATTGCTTATAAAAACAATATCCTAGTACACTATGTCAATCATAGTTGTATGTACTTGATTGAAGGGTTGATATAACCTAATCAAGTTGAGAGGATGATAGAATGAAATTCCTACATGAGTATGATTCATGTGGTGATTAAGGTTATGATCCCTAATCATGATCATAAACCCTAATTGACAAGATTATTGAATCCTAACCCTAATTCAGGGCAATTCTAAGTGAAACCCTAATCCAGGGTAAGGATGTAACCCTAATCCAGGGTGATGACATGTGTAAACCTAAATTAGGGTAATGTGATGTAAAAGTCCTAATTGGGATGAATAGTAAACCCTAATTTTGGGTAATCGCACATGAAACCCTAATTGGAATGAATAGTAAACCCTAATTGTGGGTTATTGAATGTAGACCCTATTCTGGGGTGAATTTATGTGAAACCCTAACTTAGGGTGATTTTATGAGAAACCCTGATGTTTGATGTGATGTGGAGCTCAAATCCAGGGTGATGCTATGTAATGTTCTATGAAACCCTAATCTTGGGCAATATGGTGATAAACCATAACCTTGATCTAGGTAATGGGATGAATGTTCCCAAATGACATGAAAAGGGAAACCCTAATCCTAGTAAGGAAATAATGGTGTTACCCTTGAATAGTGAATCCATATTTGTTTTACATGGTACTGATATGCAATTGATATTACTATTATGATCTGCACTAACCATGCAGGTATTCTGAAATGGTGATCATGGCCAGGTATGAGCTATGATGTTTAATTCACTATTGTGATTGGGCCTTGTGTGCCATAATATACCTTGTTGCTTGATAAGAGGTAACAAGAGAGTTAATGGGCCTCAAGTACCATGATTGATGCTTGTAATAGCAAGTATCATGTTTACCTTGGTCAGATGACCTGAAGGTGATAGTTACAGGAGAAAGTGGTAACAATGCAAAGTGATGAGCTAAGGGTTTGAATACCCAGAACCATATGATTATAGTAATGAGATTGTGAAGGGATGAGAATTCCCAGTATTGAAATAAGGGACTGAGATCTCAATATCTTGCGAGAACTGTAAAGTAATTGATGAAATAAGTACATGTTTCTTTATAGCATTGTTATAATAAGTTATGTTTGAGAACGTGGCTGATGCTAAAAGAATATGATAATGTACTTAATTAATCAAGTGAAATCTGTTCATGTAGTGCTCTGACCATAGATCCATCATCGTCAGTAGTTGGTGATGGTGAAATAGGTTTTCCTATGGAATTTCTTGGAGTTCGCATATTTTAAATATGCAGGGGTAAATGGGCGAAAATATCCTTACGTCCTGGTGAAGAGATTGATGGAAGGTAAACATTAAACCTCTCAATCCTTCATGTGCCGGGATGGATGTATCACTAATCTCCCAATGATATCCAATGTCGGGTCGATGGAGATAAACATTAAATATCTCGATTGTCAATGAGAGTGCAGTTGATGTTGTAACTCTATAGCGAAATTGCCAGTATACCCTGGAAAGCTATTTGAGCAATTGACATAGTCCTACTTGTGGTCCCGTACTGACCGGGATGTGGGAGGTCATGGGAATCTGGCTCTTCCATTGACCTATGTATGGTACCAATTTCAATTTAGCAATGGTCGGTTGGAGTATGAGCGGTATACCTCATCTCCTCAGAGATTAAGTATGTTTGAAAAAATGTAATCAGCCGTGTAGCGTATTTGAATAAGATTGAAATACGAGAATCACTAGTTGATGTTTATCTTTCTTAACATATCCTAGATGGATAAATGGTATACATGTCCTATAATTCTTTATTGAATATTAGGCATGCTTCTTATCAAGTTACAACTAATAAGCTCAAGTGGGAATGTTGCTCTAATCTTCTTTAAATAAGTGAATTATCTACTGTTGATTATTTTGATTCCACTACTCAGTTTATTTCTTTTAAACTGCAATAATAATGTTTTCAGCGGAGAGTTATATCTCCCACTGGGGCAATTTTTATAATTGTCTCACCCCCATGGGATTCAACATTTTTAGGTAGACGCAGACAAAAAGGCAGAAACCCTACCGAATGGGAATAGCAGCAGCAACAACAGGGACAACAGTGAGTTATCAGGTGGAGATATCGACTGTCTAGTTGTGTATAGTTAGTCCTATGAGTCGTCTCTGTACTCTCAGGTCCTATGAGTTAATAGTTAGTGCTTTAACGAATCGATCTGATATTTTGGCTTGATGCCTCAAGGTTTCATACTACCTGTTTATAGTTAAGACAGAATAATTGATGTTTGTGATGCCTCGAGAAGCAATGATACATGATATGTATATATGAACCAGGATGTAATGTTTTACTTTGGTTCTGAATGAAAGAGTTTTCTTGTGAATGGATCTCTTGATAAATGGTTTTTATTTTTAGTGATTTTCAGTAATCCGTTGTAAACGATAGCTTCCGCATTAGTTAATCTTATTTTTATAAGTTGGATGCCACACATAAGGTATGACCTTGATGGTAACACCCATTGGGATGAAACCCATAAGTACATATAAGTCTTAAGTGTTTTTTTTTTGTTGGTATATAAGTCTTAAGTGTTAAGACACATGGATGACATTTTGAGAAGGATCATGCTTGTTGATTGCAACTTGATGACTAAAATATTTGTCATATGGATATTAAAACTACATTCCTATGAGGAATAAGACAAGGATGTGTACATGACACAACCTATAAGGTTTATGAATCCATTAATGTAAATGAAGTCTATAAGTTACAATGGACTAATCAATGTGATTGATTGAGTACAAGCAACTCAGAGTTGGGATCTTTACTTTGATAATATAGTCAAAGGGTTTGACTGATATGACAAAGATAAAGAAGGGATATGTTATTTAGTGGGAGCGTATTTACATTCCACATGTTGATGAGGAATGATATGTTCTAAAATGGAATCCTTTGTGGAAATTATCTTTAGGGAAGATAGAGACATTTCCTATGTGATAGGAATAGAGACATATACATATAGTTCTCAAAAACCTCTTGACCTGGAAAAGAGAGCATACATTGGCAATCTGTACTAAAGGGTTCAGTGTGCACAAATTCAATGGGAGAAAACTTGTCCATGTTACATGGAGTTAGTATCCCAAGGCCAAGGGTCCAATTCTCATGAAGAATGGGAAAACTAAGTATATAAATGGATCTATCATGTATGTAATCATCCAGTTATCTTGCATGTATGGACATAGCGAGAATAAAATTCATTTATCATCATGTATGTAGGACATGACAATATGATATGCTCATCCTGATAACTCGTATGTGTGACATGATGAGTGGATGTATGTCTAGTTCCTGTAAGGGTTATTGGAATACCAGGAGAACTTGATAAGTACTAGTTTTATGGAAATAAGGAAGGGTTCATTGTAAAGAGTTACACTGATGCGAACTTCTGAAAAGGACAAAATATTTATCACAAAAATATATATGGGATATATAAAAGTGAATGTGTGTTGAAAAATGGAAACATTCCAATAAAGCCATTTTAAAAGGAAATGTCAAGTATCCGTGTGTTGGAGAACAACATTGGATACTATATGGATCTGGGAGTTCATAAAGATGAACTTATAGAAATTCCGATCATTGATGACAAGTAAGGAATGCTGGTCATGTAATGAGGCTAAAGGTTAGCAAAGGAATATTGGATTGCATATTACGACAACTCCATCTCATACGTAAGACATACAACGAAGAGATGTGAGACATGCTTGGAAATCACTAAGAATATGATTCAAGGGTGATTGGCTCGTAGTGGAAGTGGGAGTCTGTTGGTATGTATGCCCTAAGAGCCAATCATGGGATGATTGGTGGGATACATTAAGATTGATTTGATAAACATCAAAGGCAAGCTTCCAATTCATTCGGCTTCAGTCAGTTATGATATAACGACAGAACAGATTGAATGTCTAAAGAATGACAATACTCAATGATGCGTGCCTTCAAGTACGTGACTTGAATAATGAGATCATACAGATATTAAGAGTTTGTACATTCTTGTTATGTCCCTAGTCAGATGTCATTGTGGAAGGTTGATAGACAACAATGACACACAAGACTAGATTATGTGTTGGTTGATGAAAAAATCTCATTAGTCATGATATAGTGATATCAAACTAAGCACATAGGTACTTGTTAGAGAACAAGTGTATCGGACAGACCCACCATGAGAATGACACATGAAACCACGACTTGGTAGTCACAGTCATCCCTCACAGTGATGGTGGTGAGTGTGATTCTTTGACCTAAAATCACTACATTCAACACATGTCGTTGGGTACACTTTAACATCATCAAATGTAGTCCTGAAATATAGATTGTTATAAAGGTGATGATTGGGTGATTTTGACACATGGGGCTTTTAAGGGGTGAGTGATAGATATGGGATTTGTCCCTCTTGAGGGGGTTTGATGTCCATGACCACTTGATGAGTAGGACTAAGAAAGGCATGTACATGCATGTGTGAATCAATATGTGATATTGATGTCACACATATCTCATCCAATCTGCTCTAAGATCAAGGAAGTGAATGAACGTTGAAAAGATGATTGTTCCATGCCTTGAGTTCAATCAGGATATCAGTGACAAAGGAATTATACATTCACTATAACACTAGTCATGGATTGTAGGTTGTTCTCCAACTTTCCTTTTCACTTGGGTAGCACTGATGTGCGACTAGGCACCACTCTTTGCTTGTGAAGTCATAAGTGTTATGGACTTTCACTGCCAATGTGAAATGGGCCTACAGGGTCACACACATAGGATTTAACCTGGAAGAGGAGTTTATCCATGAATGATGTTTATATTGTTTACTAAATGTGTTTAGTAGTTCAATTAAACATTCAATCAATTGACTTGACTCAGAATCACCAAGTTCAAGTGTTGGACTAACTGATTTGGGTGTCATATTGATTGAGAACTGCATTGACCAATTTCTGCACAACCTAGACTGCCAACCGACCGGTTCAAACTGTTGAACCGATTGGCTCAGGGTCAAGTGAGACGACTGGTTCAAGTGTTGAACCGAGCAGTTCAGATGGACCAAACGAGCCAGTTTGGGAAAGTTAGGTTGGTGAGAAAATAATTTCGTTTCACTTGTAAAATTCAATTGGGACAAGTATTGATCTTTGGATTAATTGGAAACGGAAAGAAGACAGTCAACTGCCCTGGGAAGTGGAATGACCGGTTCATGAATGAACCAATAAGTTCATCTCCCCAAATGGTCGGTTCACGAGATGAACCAATTGGTTCAGTCCCCAAACGATCGGTTCATTAGTGAAATGATCGGTTCACTTGTCGCAGTGTATCAATTCGTGGAAATTCTAGACCCTTCTACTCCCACTTTAATCTTGCATTTCCTGGGGAAGAGAACCTTGACCCTAACCCCGCCTATATATAGAGGGGTATTGGGGGCTTCTCAGATAGAACAACTCAGAACATTAGTTGCTCTGCAAAGTTGTCCTCTCTGGTTGTGGCAACCGAGAGAGCCCAAGCAAGTGCTACCCGACTAGGGAGGCACAATGAGGGAAACACAACTACAGGACAACAACTGGTGGTGGGAGAGCATGTCAGTGACTAGTACTGTGGCGAACAACTCACAAAAACATGATTAGCTTAAGAAGAAGCGATCATTTGTATTGGATTACTGAATATCACTAAAAATTAAAACCTTTTTCAAAGATATCCAATCATAGGATAACTCTTTCAACAAGAACCAATGTATTACATTTACATCTTGGTTCATAAGTACATATCTTGTACCATCTCTTCTCGAGATTTACAACATCAACTACCCAGTTAAAAGCTAAACACAGACAACATAAGAACCTTGAGGCATCAAGCCAAAATCTCGATATGATTCATTAAAAGCACTAACTAATAACTCCAAGGACCTGAGAGTACAAAGACGACACATAGGACTTCTATCTACAAGACACGACAAACAGTACACTCCACATGAGTTGTCACTGTTGTCCCTGTTGTTGCTGATGTACTTCCTCTGCAAGATGTTCTCAGTCTCCTCCGTGCTTGTCCACCTAAAAATGTTGGTTCCCATGGTGGTCAGACAATTGTAATTGCCCCAGCGGGAGATATAACTCTCCGCCAAAAACATTATTATGTAGTTTAATGATATAAAACTGGGTAGAGGATAATCACTTTAAATCATTCTCTTCTTTTAAAGTATTGCAACTATTTATGATAAAACAATAGATCATCTATTCTCTTAATGAGGAATAGAAAGAACATGTATATCATTTATCCATCATATTATACTATCATGTCAAACTTCTCTTGTGACATTCATTATCTTGATATGTCACCCATGATACATTTTTATTTCAATATGTTGGCCTTAGCCAATCTACTCAACATATATGGGATTATATCTACCATGTACTCATATATCACTAATACAGGCATTGGGTTATTACCAATCATGTGTCATCAACACAGGCGTTGAGCCTCTGCCAGGTATTTGACTCTTCCAAACCTGATTACACTGCCAGGCATTGGACACTTCCAATCCTAATTTCAAAGCTAGGCATTGGACTTTAACCAACCCTAATTACAGGCTTCATGCCTCTGCCATGTATTGGACTTTAACCAAACCTGATTACACAGCCATGCATTAGACTTTAACCAACCCTGATTACACAGCCAAGCATTGGACTTTAACCAACCCTGATTACACCGCCAGGCATTGGACTTTAACCAATCCTGATTACATAGCCAGGCATTGGACTTTAACCAACCCTAATTCCACTGCCAGACATTAGACTTTAACCAATCCTGATTACACAGCCAGACATTGGACTTTAACCAACCCTGATTACACCGCCAGGCATTGTTGGACTTTAACCAATCCTGATTACATAGCCAGGCATTGGACTTTAACCAATCCTGATTACACAGCCAGGCATTGGACTTTAACCAACCCTGATTACACCGCCAGGCATTGGACTCTACCAATCCTGATTACAAGCTTCATGCCTCTTCCAGGTATTGGACCTTAACCAAACCTGATTACACAGCCAGACAATGGACTCTAACCACTCCTGATTACAGACTTCATGGAATGTAAATTCCTTTAACTCATCATTGATCATCACATCCTTCTCTAGGCTCTACACCCTGAGGTTAGCCTTCATAGCTTTTCACATTCTTTAATGAAGACAATTGTTCCTTTTATTAAGTTTATTAAAACATTATCACTTCTTACAATAAACTTTTAAATTCATCTTGGTACCTCTCTCTATGTCACAATTGTTTTCATGGCTCTTGAAGCCCATAAAGAATCTCATCTTGTCACCTCTCACTAGGCAACATCTAAACATATGGCTCACAGGGCCATTAAACATCTTGTCACCTATCACTAGGCAACATCTAGACATATGGCTCACAAGGCCATTATTCATCTTGTCACCTCGCACTAGGAAACAATAACATATTACCTCATGTAATACAATAGTAACACCACTATTCCCTCAATAGGGTTAGGGTTTACTATTCACGTCACATTAGGGTTTCTCATGTCTCATTACCCAATTTAGGGTTAGGGTTTCCCATCTCACATTAATTGGGATTTCATATTTATCAAATCAACCTTATTATACTGCTCCAAACTTCTAGGAGCATCCATTAACATCTCGAGTATTCAGTCATGTTTATCACTCTTAACATTTATCATTAAATGATTATCAATACAAGGTATGAGTTCATTTCTCATCCTTATCATGGTATGAATATATCATACTCATTAGTTTGGCTTAACTCCATTCTCAAGTTATATTAGCCTATACTTATCAAAGTATATCAAATCCATTACATTTCATTGTAACAATTTACATAACACTCTTCATGTGTTTCTTGTCCAAGAATATTGTATTTGAGGTGCATCAAGGTATATCAACCCTGGAATGCTAAAAGTGATATATATCATAACTTGATGTATCACTTCACTCATCCCATTTGACCTTTGTAAGTTCATCAACTTATCTTGTATTAAGGCATTTCCCATCTTAATACTTTCATCCACTAACCTATCACTTTTACCATGAAGTGCATAGGTCACACACAAGAATGGTCCAGCTATCTTCGATGATATGGACACATTTCATGTTAAGGCATTGCTTATTATAAAGTTGCCTATAATCAACCATTTGAAATATTTCACCTTTATAAGGCATTACCCACTATTTTATCATTAGGGTTCTCTCATACCCTTACACAGTAATTAGGGTTATGGTTTATCATCATATTGCCCAAGATTAGGGCTTCATGTATTATAACTCAAAATTAGAGTTTCACATACCTTCACCCTGTATTAGGGCTCCTCATCATACCATTGCATAGGGTTTCACATGGCATCACCCTTAATTAGGGTTTCACATGGCATCACCCTCAATTAGAGTTTCAAATGGCATCACCCTCAATTAGGATTTCACATGGTATCACCCTCAATTAGGGTTTCACATACCATCTCCCTGGACTTAAGTTCTGCCTCATAATAATACATCAAGATTTTACATCACACTACCCTAGTTTAGGGTTTCATGCACATTACCCTAGAATTAAGGTTTCTTATTCAACTGTCCATAATTAGGATTTACTATTCATCCCAAATAGGGTTTCATATCCCATTACCCATAATTAGGGTTTACAATATGTTACCCTGAATTAGGGTTAGGGTTCATTAACCTTCTTGATTAGGGTTTCATGATCTCTTTACCAAGGATCATACCCTAATCACCACATGATTAATACTCATGTATGAATTCCTTTCTATCATCCTTTCAGTTTGATTAGATTACATCAACCCTCCAATCAAGTACATACAACTATGATTGACATAGTGTACATGGTTACTACTTACTTAAGCTTCAAGGATTAACTCATCTAGGGTTACCAATTTCTTAGTACCTTAAAGGTACAACCCTAGTCATTATCTTTAATATAAATTAGTAACAACCATGGGGTCCTTTTATCTTTCATTCCCTTAGGTTTCCAATTAACTTAATTCCATTGAAACATCTAAACATTCTTGACCATTGATGCTCCAAACGGTTTGAAACCATTTAAGCAAAACAATGATGAAACTGTATGGACAATTCACACTTGAAACCACTTGGGTCTCCAAACGGTTTGAGACCGTTTGATCCCAAACGATCTTAAGACCGTTTGGTCCAAACTCTCTCAAAATCGAATGGGCCAAAAAGGTCTTCCATCACTTTATCAAATCGGGATTTCAATCATTAAACCATCTATCAATTGGACCATTGATTTATTCTTCAATTGGACCATTGAATCACCCTTCAATTAGACCTTCAATTATGGTTTTGAACCCAATTGAGCTAGGGTTTATAATCAACAGACCATCAATTAGGGTTTTAAAATCGAGGAACCATCAATGGTCGACATTATGGAACTAGTCCAATTGAAATCATTAGATCATCATCAAACCATGACATGACCTGACCTCAAACGGTCTTGAGGTCATTTGGATAACCTCCAAATGGTCTTGAGACCGTTTGCCCCATCCATCCTTGAAACTTTGTGAGATTCAATTAGGGTTTAGATCATTATTGATCACCAATTGAACAATTGATTGCATTTGAATTTACCATATATGGTCCTTCAATTACTCAACCATACTCAACCCTAATCCTTCAAAGGGTCTTGGTTGACCTCCAAACAGTCTTGAGACTGTTTGGGTGACCTCCAAATGGTCTTGAGACCGTTTGGGTTAATCAACCCAAAAATTTAAGTCAATCAATTAAAATTGCAGCACTTAACCCGATTAGGGTTTCTAATTGGAGGATTGTCCATATATTGAATTAATCAATTGGATCCATTGGATCATCATCCAACATGTACTAGGGTCCTAACCTCATATGGTCAACCCATCCAAACGGTCAACCCCTCCAAATGGTTTGGGGTTCAAACCTCCAAACGGTTTGCAAACCGTTTGGTCACCAAACAGTTTGATGAAACCGGTGGACCATTTTGTTAAAACCATTTGCAATAGATATTTGTGGAGGTGTGTGCTTATGATGATGTCATCATAATCAAGCTCTAAACCCACAAAACTTGCTATGATTTTCGTGGTGATTGCATCAATCAACCATATGAAATTTCGAGAATGAAGAAAGGATCAATAATTGATAAGGAATTGAATCCAATAATAATATTAAGGGTTCAAGTTATAAAACCCGCCTCCAATTGAGCTTCAAAGCTCCAAGATCCACATATTTAATGGTGGAAGAATCTTTCTCAACTATACCAAGTTCGTCCTCAAGCTTTTGAGTGAAAAGGAATGGCAAGGATAGAATATTGCATGGAGAAAAGAAGAAATCCATCATTTATTTTCGATTTCCACCATGAAATCATGGTGAAAGAAGGTAAAGAAGCTTACCAACAGGTTGTGGGTCGTCCTCCTATTTCTCCAAGCTCCCTTGGTCATTTTTGCAAGCAATAAGTGAAAGGGGTTTCGAAATTACCCATCCAAGCTATGGATAAAGGAGCATATATGCATTTTATTAAAAATTCATTTTAGGAGAGAGAAAGTAGGGATTATCTCCTCCATTTCCTTTCCACTTTCCCCCTTCCCTTCCTTGGTTACGAGGCTATCTTCTTTTCCTCTTATTCCTCTCAATTATCCATGATTTAAAGAAAAGCAAATTAAGCACCTTAAATCATATTATACTAATATCCATAAGTGAGTGGATATTTCTTTTTCTTATAATAATGTGAGTGAGTTATCCACTTCCTTTGGATATTTTCGTGCCTTTTCAAGGAACATGGTCGTCAATTCTCTTGCAAACTCATCCCTCACCTTTTGGTTAAAGGGGTCTTTAATTAATATATTTATTTTTGCATTAAATTGAAGTAAAGCTCCAATTATGCTTAAATCTTGATTATTTTAATATCAAGATTCCCTCTCCTCCAAAGAGATACAAATGAGACGCCCCTCTCATTTTCTTTGCTCCACATGATGCCAAGAAACATTAGGGACTATTTTGAAGTGGTAATTTGCATATTGAACCCTGAGTTTTGGGTAAATTGCACATTACACCAAAACTAGGTTTTAATGCACAAACATTGTTCAACAAGCTTTTTCATGTTATTCAGGCTTGTGGAAGCCATACCACTGCATAATTTTCATCCTTATGATGCTTCAACACTTGAGGAACATCTTATCATGCAGCATTTGCAATTTAACCCCTCAACTTTGGTAATTTGCACTTTAGTCCAAAATAGACAAAACATTATTTCAGCATTGTTCGAAAAGGAATAAAATTGAAACATAAGTTCCTCTTGAGCCTTAATTACTTTTCAAAAATTAATAGCAAGCATATAATTAATTTTATTAAGCAAGACACCTAGGGTTAAGGCATAACCCAGGTCAGGGATGTTACAAATTATAAACCCCTAATAAGGATTTCGTCCCCGAAATCCCAGATAAAGGGAGACAGATATTATTTATTCGTTATATCATCAATCCTCCACATAACATCTCATTGTTATGGAGACACCATAGAACTTTGATCAATATAAAGTTCTTCCATACAAAATTC
The DNA here is from genome assembly GCA_963693085.1 of Alisma plantago-aquatica. Lineage (NCBI taxonomy): Eukaryota > Viridiplantae > Streptophyta > Magnoliopsida > Alismatales > Alismataceae > Alisma > Alisma plantago-aquatica. Next base: position 612,441,600 of record OY856411.1, read on the forward strand.
TCATAGAATCAAACATACAGGACACATACTCCACTGTCCTTTCATTATTAACTGTGGAGTTAATTCTGTGTCAGGTAACACTTTTCTTATTTAGATAGAGGTTATTTGTGAATTTAATTTGATAAACTCTTCTTGCAATAATTTTACAATTATTCCTTCAAATAGTTCCTTCTCATCAATGTTATGTTTATGCAAAGCATAAACCCATAACATATGATGTCCATACTACATTATATAACCGATCTGACTTCACAGTTAACCACTCCAGGTGGTCAACATACTTTATCTGATACCAGAATCACTTAACTTGGTATACATTACATGTGCTGGAAACACATCACAAATTCATCTTTGTTTTACCCTGGGACATTACTTGTTACACACATCTTTTTCTTGTAACCCAAGATCAAGACAAACTGATACTTTTTCTAAGTATCCATCAATAAACATTTTTAATTGTGCAAATCAAATGTCCTAAGACCCACTTGATTTCCATGTCCCTAAAAGGAAAGAAAACAAAGAATCACATTCTTCTTTTGTTTAGAAGTTGATTTATAATTAAATCAAATTCCTTCGTATATCAATTAGAATGTGGTAGAAATATCCATGCCACATCTCCTTCTTGATTAGGCTTCTTTGGATTGTTTCAGAATGATTACTTGATCAGAGTAATAAAAAAGATAACAATCTAGGTATGTCATACTTACCTTGCCTTCAGTAAATGAATACATGGCCAGGGTATTCAAGAACTGAATTTAGGTAGTATGCTTTTATTTTATTTTATGTTTTTCATTTCTTTAAATTTGATATACTTAATATCTCAGATTTTCTCTAAGTTCCTCTTTCATTTCTTCCCTTTCTTAAAACATATAAAAGAATATTAAACTAAACATAAGTTTTCATTCTACTTATCTCTTCCTCATATTCTCAAAGGATTATACAGATGAACTAAGCAACAACTACCCTTCTCATAGTAGGGAGTACAAGATAATTCAAAATAGGAAGTTCTATCTTGATATGTGTACTAATTATAAGTTATCTAGTTTCTTGTCTGTTGAGTCACCTCATCACTTTTTATTTGGACATTGCCACCTCAGATGTCCTCTCTGTCCACATCTATAGCAAGCTTGAAGCCCTTTAGGTGATTGCTGTTTAGGTGCACTATATTGTACTTGAGTCGGTACTACTAAAATCTTTAATTGTTTAGTACCACCCATTCCTTGTTCCGGTGACTGTTTAGACTTCCTTTTAAGGTCTATCTCATGTTTCTTTGTCATAGACCCTTCTATCCTTCGAATTGACTCCACAAATGTGGAAAACCTCTCTCTACTTTCTAAGGCAAATGCCGGAATAGACATCTCAGCATTCAATCCCTTATCAAAATGTCGAATCTTTTCCTCCTCAGTAGATTCCATTTGAGGACAAAATTGTAAAAGTTCCATAAATTTAACCTCATATTCACTTATCGACATGACTCCATGTCGAATCTTCTCAAATTGTGAGATCTTTTCATCTAAGTATGTCTTTGGAAAATACTTATTGATGAATTCTCGACGAAACTCCTCCCAATTAACCTCTTCATCATTCCTTTTTATTTCTTCAATAGCCCACCAATGTCCAGCACTACCCTTCAAAAGGTACACCACATGTTTAACTTTGTCAGCCTCTGGGATACTAAGGATCTTAAAATCTTTCTCTAACTCAGTGAGTCATAAATTAGCATCTGCTGGGTCAGATGTCCCAGCATAATCTATGGCTCCAACATGACGTAGTCATTCAAAAGTCTTACCAGACCCATATCCCTCATTGGGATCTGGTGCCCTGGGTGCCGGTGTTGGCATCTGGTCTGCCATATACCTCAGTGTGGTCATGAGTTGCCCAAAAAGATTATGAACATTTGGGTTTCCTCTCATGACTTCATCAACATGGGGATTCTCAGGCACTGGTTCCTCCCTTGCCTGATCCCTTGCACCTTCCACTGGTGCAGCAACATTGCTCTCAGCAACGTGTTCTTCATGTTCTCCAGACATCTTTGAGTTATATACCTTCTTCTGCATAAGCAGAAGACATTATAAGATATACTGGGTACACTTAGAATAGACTCGATACCTTAGTCTTATGTCTCTGTAGACTCAACGAACCTAGAGCTCTGATACCAGTAAATTGTGGCGAACAACTCACAAAAACATGGTTAGCTTAAGAGGAAGCGATCATTTGTAGCACATTACTGAAAATCACTAAAAATTAAAAACCTTTTTCATAGAGATCCAATCATAGGATAACTCTTTCAACAAGAACCAATGTATTACATTTAAATCTTGGTTCATAAGTACATATCTTGTACCATCTCTTCTCGAGATTTACAACATCAACTGCCATGTTAAAAGCTAAACACGGACAGCATAAGAACCTCGAGGCATCAAGCCAAAATCTTGATACAATTCATTAAAATCACTAACTAATAACTCTGAGGACCTGAGAGTACAGAGATGACACATAGGACTTCTATCTACAAGACACGACAGACAATACACTCCACCTCAGTTGTCACCGTTGTCCCTACTGTTGCTGATGTACTTCCTCTGCAAGATGTTCTCAGTCTCCTCCGTGCTTGTCTACCTAAAAATGTTAGATCCCACGGGGGTGAGACAATTGTAATTGCCCCAGAGGGAGATATAACTCTCCGCTAAAAACATTATTATGTAGTTTAATGATATAAAACTAGGATGAGGATAAGCAGTTTAAAGTATTCTCTTCTTTTAAAGCATTGCAACTATTTATGATAAAACAATAGATCATCTATTCTCTTAATGAGGAATAGAAAGAACATGTATATCATTTATCCATCATATTATACCATCATGTCAAACTTCTCTTGTGACATTCATTATCTTGATATGTCACCCATGAGACATTCTTATTTCAATCTGTTGGCATTAGCCAATCTACTAAATAGATATGGGATTATATCTACCATGTACTCATATATCACTAATACATGCATTGGGTTATTACCAATCATGTGTCATCAACACAGGCGTTGAGCCTTTGCCATGTATTGGACTCTTCCAAACCTGATTACACCGCCAGGCATTGGACACTACCAATCCTGATTTCACAGCCAGGCATTGGACTTTAACCAACCCTAATTACAGGCTTCATGCCTCTTCCATGTATTGGACTTTAACCAAATCTGATTACACAGCCATGCATTAGACTTTAACCAACCCTGATTACACAGCCAAGCATTGGACTTTAACCAACCCTGATTACACCGCCAGGCATTGGACTTTAACCAATCCTGATTACACAGCCAGGCATTGGACTTTAACCAACCCTAATTACACTACCAGGCATTGGACTTTAACCAATCCTGATTACACATCCAGACATTGGACTTTAACCAACCCTGATTACACCGCCAGACATTGGACTTTAACCAATCCTGATTACATAGCCAGGCATTGGACTTTAACCAATCCTGATTAAACATCCAGGCATTGGACTTTAACCAACCCTTGTTACACCGCCAAGCATTGGACTCTACCAATCCTTATTACAAGCTTCATGCCTCTTCCAGGTATTGGACCTTAACCAAACCTGATTACACATCCAGGCAGTGGACTCTAACCACTCCTGATTACAGACTTCATGGAATGTAAATTCCTTTAACTCATCATTGATCATCACATCCTTCTCTAGGCTCTACACCCTGAGGTTAGCCTTCATAGCTTTTCACATTCTTTAATGAAGACAGTTGTTCCTTTTATTAAGTTTATTAAAACATTATCATTTCTTACAATAAACTTGTATATTCATCTTGGTACCTCTCTCTATGTCACAATTGTTTTCATAGCTCCTAAAGCCCATAAAGAATCTCATCTTGTCACCTCTCACTAGGCAACATCTAAACATATGGCTCACAGGGCCATTAAACATCTTGTCACCTATCACTAGGCAACATCTAGACATATGGCTCACAAGGCCATTATTCATCTTATCACCTCGCACTAGGCAACAATAACATATTACCTCATGTAATACAATAGTAACACCACTATTCCCTCAATAGGGTTAGGGTTTACTATTCACATCACATTAGGGTTTCTCATGTCTCATTACCCAATTTAGAGTTAGGGTTTCCCATCTCACATTAATTGGGATTTCATATTTATCAAATCAACCTTATTACACTTCTCCACACTTCTAGGAGCATCCATTAACATCTTGAGTATTCAGTCATGTTTATAACTCTTAACATTTATCATTAAATGATTATCAATACAAGGTATGAGTTCATTTCTCATCCTTATCATGTCATGAATATATCATACTCATTAGTTTGGCTTAAACCCATTCTCAAGTTATATTAGCTTATACTTATCAAAGTATATCAAATCCATTACATTTCATTGTCACAATTTACATAACACTCTTCATGTGTTTCTTGTCCAAGAATATTGTATTTGAGGTGCATCAAGGTATATCAACCGTGGAATACTAAAAGTGATATCTATCATATCTTGATGTATCACTTCCCTCATCTCATTTGACCTTTGTAAGTTCATCAACTTATCTGGTATTAAGGCATTTCCCATCTTGATACTTTCATCCACTAACCTATCACTTTTACCATGAAGTGCATAGGTCACACACAAGAATGGTCCAGCTATCTTCAATGATATGGACCCATTTCAGGTTAAGGCATTGCTTATTATAAAGTTGCCTATAATCAACCATTTGAGATATTTCACCTTTATAAGGCATTACCCACTATTTTATCATTAGGGTTCTCTCATACCCTTACACAGTAATTAGGGTTATGGTTTATCATCATATTGCCCAAGATTAAGGCTTCATGTATTATAACTCAAAATTAGAGTTTCACATACCTTCACCCTATATTAGGGCTCCACATCATACCATTGCATAGGGTTTCACATGGCATCACCCTTAATTAGGGTTTCACATGGCATCACCCTCAATTAGAGTTTCACATGGCATCACCCTCAATTAGGGTTTCACATGGTATCACCCTCAATTAGGGTTTCACATACCATCTCCCTAGACTTAAGTTCTGCCTCATAATAATACATCAGGATTTTACATCACATTACCCTGGTTTAGGGTTTCATGCACTTTAGCCTAGAATTAAGGTTTCTTATTCAACTGTCCATAATTAGGATTTACTATTCATCCCAAATAGGGTTTCATATCCCATTACCCATAATTAGGGTTTACATTATGTTACCCTAAATTAGGATTAGGGTTCATTAACCTTCTTGATTAGGGTTTCATGATCTCTTTACTAAGGATCATACCCTAATCACCACATGATTAATACTCATGTATGAATTCCTTTCTATCATCCTTTCAGTTTGATTAGATTACATCAACCCTCCAATCAAGTACATATAACTATGATTGACATAGTGTACAGGGTAGCTACTTACTTAAGCTTCAAGGATTAACTCATCTAGGGTTACCAATTTCTTAGTACCTTAAAGGTACAACCCTAGTGATTATCTTTAATATAAATTAGTAACAACCATGGGGTCCTTTTATCTTTCATTCCCTTAGGTTTCCAATTAACTTAATTCCATTGAAACATCTAAACATTCTTGACCATTGATGCTCCAAACGGTTTGAAACCGTTTAAGCAAAACAATGATGAAACCGTATGGACAATCCACACTTGAAACCACTTGGGTCTCCAAACGGTTTGAGACCATTTGGTCTCAAACAGTCTTGAGACCGTTTGATCCCAAACAATCTTAAGACCGTTTGGTCCAAACTCTCTCAAAACCGAATGGACCAAAAAGGTCTTCCATCACTTTATCAAATCGGGATTTCAATCATTAAACCATCTATCAATTGGACCATTGATTTATTCTTCAATTGGACCATTTAATCACCCTTCAATTAGACCTTCAATTATGGTTTTGAACCCAATTGAACTAGGGTTTATAATCAACAGACCATCAATTAGGGTTTTAAAATCGAGGAACCATCAATGGTCAACATTATGGAACTAGTCCAATTGAAATCATTAGTTCATCATCAAACCATGACATGACCTGACCTCAAACGGTCTTGAGGTCATTTGGATAACCTCCAAATGTTCTTGAGACCGTTTTCCCCATCCATCCTTGAAACTTTGTGAGATTCAATTAGGTTTTAGATCATTAGATTGATCACCAATTGAACAATTGATTGCATTTCAATTTACCATCTATGGTCCTTCAATTACTCAACCATACTCAACCCTAATCCTTCAAAGAGTCTTGGTTGACCTCCAAACAGTCTTGAGACCATTTGGGTGACCTCCAAATGGTCTTGAGACCGTTTGGGTTAATCAGCCCAAAAATTTAAGTCAATCAATTAAAATTTCAGCACTTAACCTGATTAGGGTTTCTAATTGGAGGAGTATCCATATATTGAATTAATCAATTGGATCCATTGGATCATCATCCAACATGTACTAGGGTCCTGACCTCAAATGGTCAACCCCTCCAAATGGTTTGGGGTTCAAACCTCCAAACGGTTTGCAAACGGTTTGGTCACCAAACGGTTTGATGAAATCGGTTGGACCATTTTGTTAAAACCGTTTGCAATAGATATTTTTGGAGGTGTGTGCTTATGATTATGTCATCGTCATCAAGCTCTAAACCCACAAAACTTGCTGTGATTTTCATGGTGATTGCATCAATCAACCATATGAAATTTCGAGAATGAAGAAAGGATCAACAATTGATAAGGAATTGAATGCAATAACAATATTAAGGGTTCATATTATAAAACCCGCCTCCAATTGAGATTCAAAGCTCCAAGATCCAAGCTCCACGTCTTTAATGGTGGAAGAAGCTTTGTCAACTATCCCAAGTTCGTTGTCAAGCTTTTGAGTGAAAAGGAATGGCTAGGATAGAAGATTGCATGGAGAAAAGAAGAAATCCATCATTTATTTTCGATTTCCACCATGAAATCATGGTGAAAGAAGGTCAAGAAGCTTACCAACAGGTTGGAGGTCGTCCTCCTATTTCTCCAAGCTCCCTTGGTCATTTTTTCAAGCAAGAAGCGAAAGGGGTTTCGAAATTACCCATCCAAGCTATGGATAAGGGAGCATATATGCATTATATTAAAAATTCATTTTAGGAGAGAGAAAGTAGGGATTGTCTCCTCCATTTCCTTGCCACTTCCCCCCTTCCCTTACTTGGTTACGAGGATATCTTCTTTGCCTCTTATTCCTCTCAATTATCCATGATTTAAAGAAAAGCAAATTAAGCACCTTAAATCATATTATAGTAATATCCATAAGTGAGTGGATATTTCTTTTTCTTATAATAATGTGAGTGAGTTATCCACTTCCTTTGGATATTTTCATGCCTTTGCAAGTCACATGGTCTTCAATTCTATTGCAAACTCATCCCTCACCTTTTGGTTAAAGGGGTATTTAATTAATATATTTATTTTTGCATTAAATTGAAGTAAAGCTCCAATTATGCTTAAATCTTGATTATTTTAATATCAAGATTCTCTCTCCTCCAAAGAGATACAAATGAGACACCCCTCTCATTTTATTTGCTCCACATGATGCCAAGAAACATTAGGGACTATTTTGAAGTGGTAATTTGCATATTGAACCCTGAGTTTTGGGTAAATTGCACATTACACCAAAACTAGGTTTTAATACACAAACATTATTCAACAAGCTCTTTCTTGTTATTCAGGCTTGTGGAAGCCATACCACTGCATCATTTTCATCCTTATGATGCTTCAACACTTGAGGAACATCTTATCATGCATCATTTGCAATTTAACCCCTCAACTTGGGTAATTTGCACTTTAGTCCAAAATAGACAAAACATTATTTCAACATTGTTCGAAAAGGACTAAAATTGAAACATAAGTTCCTCTTGAGCCTTAATTACTTTTCAAAAATTAAGAGCAAGCATATAATTAACTTTATTAAGAAAAACACCTAGGGTTAAGGAATAACCCAGGTCAGGGATGTTACAAATTATAAACCCCTAACAAGGATTTCGTCCCCAAAATCCCAGATAAAGGGAGACAGATATTATTTATTCATTATATCATCAATCCTCCACATAACAACTCATTGTTATGGAGACACCATAGAATTTTGATCAATATAAAGTTCTTCCATACAAAATTCTCATAGAATCAAACATACAGGATACATACTCCACTGTCCTTTCATTACTGTGGAGTTAATTCTGTGTCAGGTAACACTTTTCTTATTTAGATAGAGGTTATTTGTGAATTTAATTTGATAAACTCTTCTTGCAATAATTTTACAATTATTCCTTCAAATAGTTCCTTCTCATCAATGTTATGTTTATGCAAAGCATAAACCCCTAACATATGATGTCCATACTACATTATATAACCGATCTGACTTCATAGTTAACCACTCCAGGTGGTCAACATACTTTATCTGATACCAGAATCACTTACCTTGGTATACATTACATGTGCTGGAAACACATCACAAATTCATCTTTGTTTTACCCTGGGACATTACTTGTTACACACATCTTTTTCTTGTAACCCAAGATCAAAACAAACTGATACTTTTTCTAAGTATCCATCAATAAACATTTTTAATTGTGCACATCAAGTGTCCTAAGACCCACTTGATTGCCACGTCCCTGAAAGGAAAGAAAATAAAGAATCATATTCTTCTTTTATTTAGAAGTTGATTTATAATTAAATCAAATTCCTTCGTATATCAATTAGAATGTGGTAGAAATATCCATGCCACATCTCCTTCTTGATTAGGCTTCTTTGGATTGTTTTAGAATGATTACTTGATCAGAGTAATAAAAAAGATAACAATCTAGGTATGTCATACTTACCTTGCCTTCAGTAAATGAATACATGGCCAGGGTATTCAAGAACTGAATTTAGGAAGTATGCTTTTATTTTATTTTATGTTTTTCATTTCTTTAAATTTGATATACTTAATATCTCAGATTTTCTCTAAGTTCCTCTTTCATTTCTTCCCTTTTTTAAAACATATAAAAGAATATTAAACTAAACATAAGTTTTCATTCTACTTATCTCTTCCTCATATTCTCAAAGGATTATACAGATGAACTAAGCAACAACTACCCTTCTCATAGTAGGGAGTACAAGATAATTCAAAATAGAAAGTTCTATCTTGATATGTGTACTAATTATAAGTTATCTAGTGTCTTGTCTGTTGAGTCACCTCATCACTTTTTATTTGGACATTGCCACCTCAGATGTCCTCTTTGTCCACATCTATAGCAAGCTCGAAGCCCTTTAGGTGACTGCTTTTTAGGTGCACTATATTTTACTTGAGTCGGTACTACTGAAATCTTTGATTGTTTAGTACCACCCATTCCTTGTTCCTGTGACTGTTTAGACTTCCTTTTAAGGTCTATCTCATGTTTCTTTGTCATAGACCCTTCTATCCTTCGAATTGACTCCACAAATGTGGCAAACCTCTCTCTACTTTCTAGTGCAAATGCCGGAATAGACATCTCAGCATTCAATCCCTTCTCAAAATGTCGAATATTTTCCTCCTCAGTAGCATCCATTTGAGGACAAAATCGTAAAAGTTCCATAAATTTAACCTCATATTCACTTATCGACATGACTCTGTGTAGAATCTTCTCAAATTGTGAGATCTTTTCATCTAAGTATGTCTTTGGAAAATACTTATTGATGAATTCTCGACGAAATTCCTCCCAATTAACCTCTTCATCATTCCTTTTTATTTCTTCAATAGCCCACCAATGTCTACCACTACCCTTCAAAAGGTACACCACATGTTTAACTTTGTCAGCCTCTGGGATACTAAGGATCTTAAAATCTTTCTCTAACTCAGTGAGCCATTAATCAGCATCTGCTGGGTCAGATGTCCCAGCATAATCTATGGCTCCAACATGACGTAGTCATTCAAAAGTCTTACCAGACCCATATCCCTCATTGGGAGCTGGTGCCCTGGGTGCCGGTGCTGGCATCTGGTCTGCCATATACCTCAGTGTGGTCATGAGTTGCCCAAAAAGATTATGAACATTTGGGTTTCCTCTCATGACTTCATCAACATGGGGATTCTCAGGCACTGGTTCCTCCCTTGCCTGATCCCTTGCACCTTCCACTGGTGCAGCAACATTGCTCTCAGCAACGTGTTCTTCATGTTCTCCAGACATCTTTGAGTTATATACCTTCTTCTGCATAAGCAGAAGACATTATAAGATATACTGGGTACACTTAGAATAGACTCGATACCTTAGTCCTATGTCTCTATAGACTCAACGAACCTAGAGCTCTGATACCACTAAATTGTGGCGAACAACTCACAAAAACATGATTAGCTTAAGAGGAAGCGATCATTTGTAGCAGATTACTGAAAATCACTAAAAATTAAAAACCTTTTTCAAAGAGATCCAATCATAGGATAACTCTTTCAACAAGAACCAATGTATTACATTTAAATCTTGGTTCATAAGTACATATCTTGTACCAACTCTTCTCGAGATTTACAACATCAACTGCCATGTTAAAAGCTAAACACGGACAGCATAAGAACCTCGAGGCATCAAGCCAAAATCTCGATATGATTCATTAAAAGCACTAACTAATAACTCCAAGGACCTGGGAGTATAGAGACGACACATAGGACTTCTATCTACAAGACACGACAGACAGTACACTCCACCTCAGCTGTCACTGTTGTCTCTACTGTTGCTGATGTACTTCCTCTACAAGATGTTCTCAGTCTTCTCTGTGCTTGTCCACCTAAAAATGTTGGATCCCACGGGGGTGAGACAATTGTAATTGCCCCAGCGGGAGATATAAATCTCCGCCAAAAACATTATTATGCATTTTAATGATATAAAACTAGGCAGAGGATAAGCAGTTTAAAGCATTCTCTTCTTTTAAAGCATTGCAACTATTTATGATAAAACAATAGATCATCTATTCTTTTAATGAGGAATAGAAAGAACATGTATATCATTTATCCATCATATTATACCATCATGTCAAACTTCTCTTGTGACATTCATTATCTTGATATGTCACCCATGAGACATTCTTATTTCAATATGTTGGCCTTAGCCAATCTACTAAACAGATATGGGATTATATCTACCATGTACTCATATATCACTAATACATGCATTCGGTTATTACCAATCATGTGTCATCAACACAGGCGTTGAGCCTCTGCCAAGTATTGGACTCTTCCAAACCTGATTACGCCGCCAGGCATTGGACACTACCAATCCTAATTTCACAGCCAGGCATTGGACTTTAACCAACCCTGATTACAGGCTTCATGCCTCTGCCATGTATTGGACTTTAACCAAATCTGATTACACAGCCATGCATTAGAATTTAACCAACCCTGATTACACAGCCAAGCATTGGACTTTAACCAACCTTGATTACACCGCCAGGCATTGGACTTTAACCAATCCTGATTACACAGCTAGGCATTGGACTTTAACCAACCCTAATTACACTACCAGGCATTGGACTTTAACCAATCTTGATTACACATCCAGACATTGGACTTGAACCAACCCTAATTACACCGCCAGGCATTGGACTTTAACCAATCCTGATTACATAGCCAGGCATTGGACTTTAACCAATCCTGATTACACAGCCAGGCATTGGACTTTAACCAACCCTGATTACACCGCCAGACATTGGACTCTACCAATCCTGATTACAAGCTTCATGCCTCTTCCAGGTATTGGACCTTAACCAAACCTGATTACACAGCCAGACAGTGGACTCTAACCACTCCTAATTAAAGACTTCATGGAATGTAAATTCCTTTAACTCATCATTGATCATCACATCCTTCTCTAGGCTCTACACCCTGAGGTTAGCCTTCATAGCTTTTCACATTCTTTAATGAAGACAATTGTTCCTTTTATTAAGTTTATTAAAACATTATCATTTCTTACAATAAACTTTTATATTCATCTTGGTACCTCTCTCTATGTCACAATTGTTTTCATGGCTCCTGAAGCCCATAAAGAATCTCATCTTGTCACCTCTCACTAGGAAACATCTAAACATATGGCTCACAGGGCCATTAAACATCTTGTCACCTATCACTAGGAAACATCTAGACATATGGCTCACAAGGCCATTATTCATCTTGTCACCTCGCACTAGGCAACAATAACATATTACCTCATGTAATACAATAGTAACACCACTATTCCCTCAATAGGGTTAGGGTTTACTATTCACGTCACATTAGGGTTTCTCATGTCTCATTACCCAATTTAGGGTTAGGGTTTCCCATCTCACATTAATTGGGATTTCATATTTATCAAATCAACCTTATTATACTTCTCCACACTTCTAGGAGCATCCATTAACATCTCGAGTATTCAGTCATGTTTATCACTCTTAACATTTATCATTAAATGATTATCAATACAAGGTATGAGTTCATTTCTCATCCTTATCATGGTATGAATATATCATACTCATTAGTCTGGCTTAACCCCATTCTCAAGTTATATTAGCCTATACTTATCAAAGTATATCAAATCCATTACATTTCATTGTAACAATTTACATAACACTCTTCATGTGTTTCTTGTCCAAGAATATTGTATTTGAGGTGCATCAAGGTATATCAACCATGGAATGCTAAAAGTGATATCTATCATATCTTGATGTATCACTTCCCTCATCTCATTTAACCTTTGTAAGTTCATCAACTTATCTTGTATTAAGGCATTTCCCATCTTAATACTTTCATCCACTAACCTATCACTTTTACCATGAAGTACATAGGTCACACACAAGAATGGTCCAGCTATCTTCAATGATATGGACACATTTCAGGTTAAGGCATTGCTTATTATAAAGTTTCTTATAATCAACCATTTGAGATATTTCACCTTTATAAGGCATTACCCAATATTTTATCATTAGGGTTCTCTCATACCCTTACACAGTAATTAGGGTTATGGATTATCATCATATTGCCCAAAATTAGGGCTTCATGTATTATAACTCAAAATTAGAGTTTCACATACCTTCACCCTGTATTAGGGCTCCTCATCATACCATTGCATAGGGTTTCACATGGCATCACCCTTAATTAGGGTTTCACATTCGCATGCCTCTTCAGCTTCCTCATTTCATTCAGCTATGCTAGAGAATAGCTCTGCGATCTTGTTGCCAAAGTGGTAGAGGGCATCGAGGTCTTCAAAAGGGTTAGGATGTTCCCTAGGTGGTGAATAAGGGTCTGCGGAGTTGGATACGCGCGAGGAGCAGTCTACTATGGTCATTAGGATCAAATCTGGTTGTTATATGATGGCGAGATGATTAAATCAGGTATGGTGATTGTGTTGTGTTTGCTGGAGAGTCCTTCCTGCAGTGGGGCAGGTTAGGGTTTATAACTTGTGGAGGGAAAGGCGATGCCTGGGATTCAGGGTGGCGTTGAAGGGTTGCATGACAATATGAAAGAGGAGTAGAAAGTAGTCAGGCGGTGACGAGCTCTGAAGCTTGGCGGTGGACCTTAAACACTGGTGATGTCTGAAGTGCTCGCGAGGATTGAAGAAGCAGGGTTGCTGTGGTGGTGCAGAGTTTTTGAGGTCGGAACTGATTCATGGTGGTGTTGTCAAGGCTGGGGGGAAAGAAGTTACTTTGCTTGTTGTTGCCCATCGGAGCCGCGACATCGGCCGTTGCTCAAGGTGGCGGTGGTGGTGTCGTCGCAGATCAGTGGTCTTGTCTGCAGGCCTGAGGTAGCATAGGGCGTTGAGATGAGGATCAGGTCGGCGATCGCCTGCTTGCTGCCATCTGCAGGTCGGCGGTGAGGTTCAGAGCTGGCGTTCAGATTGAAGGTAGGTTCTGACTGGTAGCGGGAGCTACTAATCATCCACGGAAGGGGGTAGAGAACGGAGGCGTCGAGGGAACAAATCTACAGATCTGTTGTTGGTATTGAGTTTGGTGAAGTAGTCTGGACTCCAGGTTCTGGCATCATCGTGGAGGGTACGATGGTTTGCGAGGACATCGATTTATGCTGTTGTAGGTGGGTGGCGCCATGGTGATGGTGGTGGGGTGAGGCAGGCGGTTCCTCACATAGTGCTGCGGTGGATTTGGCTGGATGAATGGGTGGCGCTAGCGGTGGTAGAGATTGATGAGGAGGACCATGTCGTGGTGTTGCAGTTCGTCATCTACCTTGTCGAGATTTGGTAGGATCTGCACCATGATCGTCAGGGTTTTTAGGGAGGTTGATGCAAGGTCGCCGATGGTGGTTTTGTGGCGGCGATGGAGCTGCAGACAACCATGACTTTGTTGGCGAGGGAGGAGGTAGAGAGGTTGAAGAATAGCTTGCCGGATTTCTATGGGACTAGTGCTGCCAGTTAATGGCGTCGTTCCAATTTGAGTTGTGGGTATGCGGCCGTTAACAAGTTTCCCCTGGCTGTAGATCCCTATAGCAGCCACGAGGCCCGCGAACAGCAGGTGGAAGGGGTTTTGACCTTCCTCAGATCTCTGAGTTTCCTGGTAGGGTTGGAGAAGTCACCACTGGTGTTCGATGGGTCGATGAGGTTGGTGGTGATCATTCCAAAGGTGGTGGCTGCGTCTGGGAGTACCAGACCGTTACTGATGTTGCAGGTTGAACAGACACTGACGACGGCGGTGTGCTATGGCATCAGGGAGTCGGGCTTCTTCTGTATGTCTTGTTGCCTCTGGATCACGGCCGGTGGGATCTTATGTATGTGAGAGGGCTGTTAGGGTTTTGGGTTACGAGAGGGCCAGGGGGCGTCAAGAGAGGAAGAGATACCACGGTCTCATGTAACACGCCTCCAGATCTGCTGTTTCGTATTGCTGTGACACTTGCTGTTGCATTCCATCGGAACCTTCCATTCACCCCAAAGACCAACCCCTAAAAGAAATAAATAGGTGTTTAAACGGTAGAGATTAGATGCAACTGCCCCGCAACTAATGTAACACAGCGTTACCATACCAATTCAGGCAATTAAGTTGGTAATTAATCTTCTTTTGTTGAACGGAAATTCTTGGCGTAACCAGTCCCAAACCCCCGCGTAGAACCTAATCCAAACCCCAATCTGTGTCCATGAACGTGGATCAAGCATGGAGTAGCCTACTCCCGTCTGAGTTAGGTGCAGCAAATCCACACTCGGTTAAAATCGGACGTCGCTATCCCAGAAGGCGCGGACTCTGGCATCCGCCCCTGACTTCTCCCCCGCCTCCCAAATCTCCCTCGCCGCCTCGCTCTCTCAGTTTCACGACCTTGTCCTCCCACTAACACGTTACGGCTCCCCGTCACTTCTCGCCAAGGAGGACAACATGGAGTGATGGAGCAGAGGTTTTCTACCAGGTCGTCGCCGTGAAGGAGGTTTCTCTCCACGACTTATGCCTCCGTCGTAGAGTCACCGTCTCCTCTCTGCTTCATCGCTGCCTTCCTGTACCACGTCAAATAGTCCTCTGCTAAGGCACATCGAGATCCTCATCACCGTACTTTCCGCACGAGGTTGCAGCTCCGACTCTGGATCCGGCTCAAACCGTATCCGCCGCCACCACATCAAACGTGAGTACCAGGATTGTGACTCTTGCAGCTTTTTTGAAGGTAGGCACGGGAGCCAGCATTGCGAGGAGACCCGGTATCAGGGTCGTCTACCGCCCAAACCATGCCGCTTGAGTTTCTCAGTGGCGCTAGCGCCATTAGCAACCTCGGTAGCTGCTTCTGTAAAACATCCACCCCGCTTGAGCCTCCCTGCGGGTTCGCCGTCAGCGACGACCGCAGTGGCACCTCTGCGATGTCTCAGTTTCTCTCTCTCCCGTGCCTACATTGTAATTATTTCATCCATTGTTAGTCAGGTCTCACTCGGGGATGGCAAAAAGTAGAAAACCGCATCCATGGTCCCGAACCAACCCGGTCCATTAATTTAGAAAATCAAATGGGAATCCGATCCATTTGCTTTGGGTGGATGGTGATTTGGCTTCGGGTGCTGCGGGGATCCGCTTTACCATTTGTTCTCCTGCAACCATGCACACGAAAGAAAAGTCACGCTGGAGCCTTCCACCTTACTTAGTTGGCCGCCGATGTCTGGCTGTTTTGCCTCCGCCCATTCTGCTAGATGGCCGCCACCGCCTTCACTGCATAAGTGCTACTACCTCCACCGCATAGCCACCGCCGCTGTGCATTCATCATCGCCGCCACCACCGCCTCCGTATCTGTCTTCTTCTCTTCTAGATGCCCGCCGATTCCACCACATAGCCACGCCCCGCCGCAACTGCCTCTGGCCCTGTCTTTTGGATGCCCTGCTCCCATCGATACCACCATCACCGGCACCTCTCCGCTAGCCACAACCTCCTTTCCTGCCTGCTAGACATCAGTTGCACACATCGCCGCCAGGAAGGCAGTGTGGGGCTGCCACTATAGGCCTCTCCCGCAACCGCCTCTCCGACGAGCTGGAACCTGTTGAAGCCTGCAAACTGGTAAAGCTGATAATCACAATGGTTAAGAGGTGGAAGACGATCAAGTTGGGTGGAAGGTTTTCTGCTTAATCTTTATTTCGCATATTGCGCCGGCTTTTATAACAGACCAACAGAGATAAGATAATTCCGTTGCATGTTTATCCTTAATTAAATTCTGTTTTGCTTAGCTGGATAAGCAGTCATGCAGCGTGCATATGTCCACGCCTTGACTGATTCTGTTTCTTATTTCAGTTAGCTAAATAGCTAGGCTCACCCTGATTGCGTCGTGGGATTACACGAAGGCTATCATGGCAGCATAGATATCGCGCTCGTGGAGCGGACGTGGGCTGGCATGGCCAGCAAGCACGGCGAGCATGAGACCAGTTCTTTTCAGACTTTAGACTGTAATCGTGTAGCTCTGATGAGACTACAAATAAGAAACAAAACCAGAAAAGCTGCAACGCTTCACCCAGCACCAAAATCTGTTGTGTTTACCGTGTTCTTGTGTTCTTCGTTCACAGCGTCTGAGTGTGTGTCCAGGTGATAGCGTTGAGTCTGAGATCCGGCAACGACAAGACTCAGAACTCTTAAGGAATTAGATCCTACTTGTGCTACCACTACTGGGTTGAACAACACGTTCACCCGAACCGGACTCCTACTACTTCCACCCTTTTCTAACGATTACTTGACCCCTACTCAATGCCGTTAGCACCTGACTTATCCAGCTGTCACGCCGAGCTTATCTCCAACAGTCTCCTCCCTAATCTGGGCGCGCTTCGTCGAGATCTTCTACTCCCAATAGCTCGAGCATATCTGCAAACTTCACCCTCCCAAGGGGCTTCGTGAAGAGGTCTGCCTTCTGTCTGTCGGTGCTGATGTAGTCGACTAAAATCAGTTCCTTCTCCACACTTTCTCGAATAAAGTGGAATCTTGCGTCGATGTGCTTGCTTCTCCCATGGAAGACCGGATTCCTCATCAACGCAATGGCCGACTTGTTATCTACCAGTAGTTGTATTGGTTTTAGGCTTCCATTCAGGATCTCCCCCAGCAGGTTTCTGAACCAAATAGCATGGCATGCCGCGGCGGTGGCAGCCATGAACTCCGCCTCGCACGAGGAGAGTGTGACACTCTTCTGCTTCTGCGAGTTCCAAGTGATCAAGCTTCGATTCAGGTAGAACACCATGCCACTAGTGCTCCTTCGATCATTGACGTCTCCTGCTAGGTCACTGTCAGAATACCCGAGCACCCTCTCTTCTTCGTCAGTGCGTCTGTATACAAGACCATGATGAAGAGTCCCCTTAATGTACCTGAGGACTTACTTTACTGTTGGGATTAAGCTGGTCTTGCCAGCTGGTTAAGTTGGCCCGTGCCAACTAGATAATGTAGGCATTAAAAAGAAAAAGAAAAAAAAGAGTGGAAGAGGTGTAGCAGATAGCGGAGTCTGTTATGGGGAACGTGAGTTCGACCCGTAGGTGGGAGCGTGTAGATAGGATCGCACGTCTCCTTTGTTATCAGGTCTTTTAGTCTGTTATAAATAGAGTCTTGTAATCAGTTGATTAATAATAGCGACAACTCTTCCACCATTGATCGTCTTCTACCCATCTACTTGCTGAAAACCCTGCGCGACGAGGTAGCTTAACTTCCACAGGTGGTATCAGAGCACTACCTGGACGTCCTCAGTCGCAATGGCGCCCGATGCAGAAACAAGCTCAGATGGGAGTCGGGAAAGCTCGGTGACCTTGAAGTACCCGATGCTCACGAAGTCCAACTACCCAGTCTGGGTGATGAAGATGAAGGCGAACATGAGAGCGCAAGGGGTCTGGGTGGCGATCGAACCGCTAGTCGGAGCTCCTGTCGTCGACGAGAAAGTTGATCAAATGGCCCTGGCGGTCATTTACCAGGCCATACCAGAGGAGACGATGCTCCAGCTGTCCGGGAAGGAGGCAGCACGAGCAGCCTGGGAGGTGCTCAAGACTGTTCACGTCGGCGTGGAGCGCGTCAAAGAAGTAAAGCTGCAGGCTTTACGCTGGGAGTTTGAAAACCTCTGGATGGGAGACTCGCAGTCGGTGAATGAGTACACCGGGAAGCTATCTGGCATCGTCAATCAGATCAGGTCTCTTGGCGAGACAATGGAGGAGAGCTATGTGGTGAAGAAGCTACTCCGCAGCGTGCCACCTAGATACCTTCAGATTGCTGCCACCATGGAGCAGTTTGGCGACCTGAAGAAGATGCAGACGGACGAAGTCATTGGAGCTCTCAAGGCGCACGAGGAGCGCTACTGTGATTACGATAGCAGACACAAGCAGGTGATGCTTGTAAAGAAGGAACTAAAGCCAGACCCCAAGACCATCCACGGTGAAGAAAATCATAGTGGTGGATCTCGTGGGTGTGGGCGAGGAAGCCCACGAGGACGAGGAAGAGGAAGAGGTAGGGGTCGAGGTGGGCGCGGTGAGGCGCGCATGGCCAAACAGGGAGACGCAACACGGGAAGACACGCGAGACAAGAGTCGAGTCCGTTGTTTTCGGGGAGACGTGAGAAATTCAAAGTCCTGGATCAACAGGTACATGGGCGAGTAAGGTTTGGAGACGGTTCAACAGTGCAGATCCGAGGGAGAGGCACGATCATGCTCGAGTTTGAAGATGGGGAACAGAAGCTTCTCACCGACGTCTACTACATTCCCAGCTTGGAGAGCAACATCATAAGCCTTGGACAGCTAACCGAGCAAGGCAGCCAAATCATCTTGCGAGGAGCTTATCTGTGGCTGCACGACATGTCAGGAAAACTACTCCTCAAGGTAAAGCGATCTGAAAATCATTTATACAAGGTAACCATTCACTGATGTGGTCCAGTATGTCTAGCAGCCAGCATTGGTACCTCAGCTTGGCTGTGGCATGCTCGAATGGGACATATAAACTTTCACTCACTAAAGACCATGGCGAGCAAAGAGATGGTGATAGGAATGCCCAAGATAGACCATCCAAATCAGGTCTGTGAAGCCTGTCTTGAAGCGAAGCAAGCACGACTACCGTTTCCCTCAAAGGCAAAGGGTCGAGTACCTAATGCTCTGGAGTTAATCCACGCAGATTTGTGCGGACCAATATCTCCCATGACCCCAGCACACAACAGGTATTTTCTACTCCTCGTTGACGACTGTACCAGGTACATGTGGCTCCAGGTATTGAAATCGAAAGACGAAGCACTCGAAAGATTCAAGTCTTTCAAAATTGAAGTAGAAAGGGAGAAGAACTTGAAGATCAAAGTGTTGAGAATAGATCACGGAGGAGAGTTCCTGTCCCACCGCTTTATAAAGTTTTGTGAAGAGGAAGGGATCCGTCGACAGACAACAGCCCCGTACACGCCACAACAGAATGACGTAGTAGAGCGGAGGAACCGCACCGTGATGGAGATGGCCCGAAGCCTGATAAAGAGCATGACACTTCCCGATGAATTTTGGGGAGAAGCTGCGTGTCACGCAGTATATCTCTTGAATAGGTCAGCGACAAAGGCCCTAGAAGGCGTGACTCCGTACGAGGCATGGACGGGAAGGAGGTCGCATCTCGAGCACCTAAGGGTGTTTGGGTGCATAGCGCACGTGAATACGACGGGCACTCACCTGAAGAAGCTCGACAGCCGCAATATGAAGACGGTGTACCTGGGAGTCAAGCCGGGCAGCAAGGCCCATCGCCTCTATGATCCGGTCAAGAAACGCATCTATGTAAGCCGAGATGTGATATTTGAGGAGGACAAACCATGGTCATGGAGCGATCACTTGAAGGGTACTACCGTACCTGATACCTTCGGCGTGGGCATTCCCTTGAATGTCCCTAACGAAGCTCGTGAAGACACTCAAGACCATCTCCCTGGAGATGAGTTCTCAAATGTGATGTCACCTCAAACACCGGGTACCGCTCATTCCTCCTCAAGTTCTTCACAATGTGGCCAAGGTCCAAGCCTGAGTGTTTCACCAGGAAGCACAAGCAACACCTCCAGTGAGTCTGGACCAGTCAGGTTCTGTTCATTGGAAGACATCTATCAAGAGACTGAAGAAGGTGAGGAAGGAGGAGAACTGATGTTGACGGATGATCAAGACCCAACCAGCTATGCACAAGCAGCAAGCGAGGAGGAGTGGCGGCAAGCGATGGCAGCAGAAATTGAAGCTATTAATCGGAACAATGCCTCCGGGTCATAGACCAATTGGTCTCAAGTGGGTGTTCAAAACAAAAAAGGACTCGCAAGGACATGTTCTGAAATACAAAGCTCGGTTGGTAGCGAGGGGATATGTGCAGCAGCTCGGAGTCGACTTTGATGAAGTCTTCTGTAACACCCCTCCCTAGGGTTACATACATAACCAGCGGAAGCACATCCTAATCCCCAACATTATCCATAATGTGGGGTACTTGGCATTTTGGGGAGGGTTATCACAAAAAGAGTAATCATTGCAAGTAAACAAATAATTCACCATTTAGATTCATACATTATTATATGAATAGGGAATTACAACAACAAGTATAGAATTCTAATCATTCCTCAACATGGGAAACTAAACATAATAATAAACAACTCTATTTGATTGGATCGCCTAGAATGGATGGCACCCCACCAGAAAGCTCTTTGATGTCTCCTAATCTTGACTTGCTCTTCTTGAGTCCTTACTTGCTCCAAATCCTGGGGACATCACGTCCCCAGCCATGCAAAAGGGAAAAATAACACATCAGTAAACGGTACTGGCACTTTATAAGATAAACAAAGTAAATATACTTGACATGTAAGGAAAATTGACATGAATTAACTTTAAGCATTCTTGAATTATCATTATTAACATAAAGAATTGAAAAGAAATCTTATGCATCCCTCTGTGACGCCCCCTTAGGAGCACATGATTGCTAGGAAAGCCCTTGATGCTAGGAAAGCCCTTAATGACCCTTTTGAGGTCCATAATCGGGAGCATAATAAGACTATTTCAATTCCAATTACTTGACCATTAACATGATGTTGACATTAACATAAATCATGATTCTTTAAATCATAACATGAAGGGATTACTCCCCACTGATTACTAACATGATTTTCATGATTTCTTTCATGGTAACAATGAGCATTATAACATAAGACATAGTATGTGACAAACAACAAGCAATGATATACTGAACATGATTATAACATTAGACTTGAAACAATAATGTCTATTTTATATCTAACATGCAAGCAATCATAAATATTTGTGCTCAGCAGCATGGCTCGTTTACCTTGGAGCAAGGATGATCCTTGAGTCAGATCTAGGTCTAACCTTCCCTTGACTTAGCTCTACAAACCTGTCCATAATCATTAAACATAATTAATCAATACATAGTATTGATCTTAGGTGACTTAGGGCTTGAGTGTATTCGGATCAGTCTCATAAATCATCATTATTATATTTAAGAAAATCTAGGTTGACCAAGGTCACATAAATCAAATTGATGCAGGATTAGGGTTTCAAGAGTCCAAACATGTTTTCTAACAAAACATCAGAACAGGAGATCAAAACATGGTCTGAAAATATTAAAATCGTATTCTTACTCGAAAAACCAAATCCAATGACTATTTATTCGAAATTTTCCGACAAACGGTTGAATTACTATGAATTTTCGAAATTCTAACCAATGAGAAAATAGGAAAAAGCCAAGTGGATAAAACTCGACCCAAGCCAGTGGGCCGGGTCTGAGCTAGACCAACCGGGCTCAGCCAACTCAGCTACAAAGATCGCCTTCTGAGGTTCGCGGCTAAACCAGGGGAAAAAGGCGAAATCCCTAAAACACCCTCGACGGTGAAATGCATCAAAATAGGCGGGTAGGGATACCAAGGTCATTTCCTGACCTGGTTTGTTCCTGCCCAAACCATGGCGAGAAAACGACTGACAGGAGCTTGGCAAGCTCCGATCTTGGGCCAACTTCAGTGCTCAACTGAGTGAGTCACCCTGCCCATTGCGTTCCTGAAGGGAAACCGCACCCAACGAGCCAAGGCTCAGGTGCTGGGGGGTAGTGGAGCTCAGGAACCTGCTCTAGCCATGGCGGGCATAGGCCGGGATCGAGCAGCAGGGGAGGAAACACTGCGGCGACAGAAATATGGCGAGGCAAAAACAACTCGCAAGCCTAAACCGAAGACGAGGAACCATTGATGCCAGAAAAGAGCCAATCGTTCATCAGTTGTTGAAGAGCAAAGGAAAACAGAGAAAGAAGAGTCAGAGATCGAACAACCCGAAGAATCAGCAATAATGAACCATCGAGATCGGATTCGGAGTCGCGGAGGTTGGGCGATTCTAAAGCTAAGTTCTCCGGGGTCGTAGAGCCATGGAGATGGCTTGGTGACTAGCACCTACAAGTGCCGCTTCAGCGGTCTATAGGACCCGTTGCTCGGGGAAGACTCAGGGCGAACCAGTAAGTCGGAAACAAAGCAGAAGAGCCAAGGATGCTCACCACGACCGCAATTGAACCACGGTGGTCGGAGATGTCGGGGCGAGGCCGGGTTTGCTGGAGATCTATCTCGAGTAGGTCGGGGAGGCTCGGGGTCCTACGATTCCAATTGATGGTGGAGGAACGATCGATGGGGGACGACGGTGCTATAGGAGTAGTTATATAGGCATGAGGGTGGCTACCTCAGCCTCTGCACATCTCGGGGTCACGAGGGGATAAAGCCCTAATTGGGCGTTTCGTCAACAGAGAGAAATGGAGAGCGAGTAATGGCTCGCTGGATTCGGGATCGTCTCACGGACATAAAGGAGAAGGAATTTCGGGAAACGGTGTAGTAATGAGGGAGAGAGAGATCGATGGAGGTAGCTCTGTGAAACAGTCCTGACCCGCGGGGAAGACGGGGGTAGGTGACGATCTGAGGATCGTTGGATCGTGATCGGACGGTGTTAATGGCATGCGAAAAATTTAAATGCAACAGTAACGCGTTACAGGCATTAAATCATAGACCTTATGTTTAATTGCTTGTATTAAACGAAATTATATTCAAGCCTATATACAAGTCTTTTAAATTCAATTTGGATGGTCAAACAAGGGTCAAATGAGATCAAATTTGAACCATAGGCCAATAAGAAGCTCTAGAATATTCTTGTGAGGTTAGGTTTCGTTTTTGTACATATTATAGTCCATAACTCCCATATCTCAATTAAAATTTATTTAAAGGTAATATAATTTGAAAAGACTCCTATTGTTGAATTCTTGAGTCATAACTCTAAGATTAATATTAACTAGTCACCTTATAGCCTTTCTCTAAGATTTATGGCTATTTTGTAGGAGAGAGAAAAGGTGAAAAGGAAAACATATATTCAACATTTGTGTTAATTGAAATTCATTTATAGCATGCATATGAGAGAAAATATATATATATAGTCTTTATTTCTCTAAAAGGATATTTTCATGCCCTTTTTGTATCAAACACCTCAACTAATTATTATTTGGGAAAAGTCCCATTATATCTTTTAAATTATATATGAAAGTTTGGGATGTGACAATTCTACCCACCTTAAAATAAATTTCGTCCTCGAAATTTCCTAGGGTACTACCCACATTAGAAATCTTGTTACTTCTTCATATAATTAACACATGAATAAAATTCGCATCAAAAGTGAATTCATTTCATAAAAAGGTTCAAATGAACGTAAGCTAATTATTACATCACTCTTCATCTTCCTTCTCTACTTCCATAGAGAAGACCCTAGCTTGTCTTTTGGTAGGTGGAGGGTGGCCCTTGTTCTGGTCATGGTCCTTCTTTGTGAGCTTAGGGCAGTTTGACTTGAGGTGCCCGATTTCTCCACAATAGTAGCATGCACCCGTACCATACCTGCATGGGCCTGCATGGTTCTTCTTGCATGTAGGACATTGGGGCTTTTCAGCTTCAACTGTAGGTTCAGGTACCTTTCTTTTAGGGTTGTTGGGAGGCTGGTATTGGTTGTTCTTTTGGGGAACTTCTTTCTTGTAGGATCGTCCAGGGTGATCTTCAAGCTCTAGGGCTGCATCTAGGGCTGCTTGAAGGGTTCTATGGCCTCTTCCTAACAAAGCAAAACTCAAGTCGGGTTTGAGTCCTCGGATGAATTTCTTTGTTCTATGTGTCTCATCATGATCATGGCCATACTTTTGGAGGACCCTGAACTTCATGGCGTATTGGGTAACAGTCATGTCACCCACTTGAGCTAGATTGGCAAACTCTAGCTCCTTCTTCTCAATCATTGCTTCTGATACATAATGCTCTTGGAAGGCTTCAACGAATCCTTCCCATGTGAGTGGAGGTGCATCACCTGCCCTTGAGTTGAGGAGGTTTTCCCACCATGTGCGGGCTGCCCCTTTGAGCATGTGGGTTGCAAAACGAACCCTAGAGTGTTGAGGGAAGTCCATGTCTCGAAAGCAATGCTCCATGCCTCTTATCCAGTCCTCAGCTTTGGTGACTACATCAATTTCTCCTTCACCCGAGAAAGAGTCGGGCCTTATCTTTAAGAAGTCTACTAGAGTGGGCTCATGATGCCTAGGCTGAGGTTGGCCTTGTGCTAGGACATTGGTGAGTGCTTGGACAAGATCTTCTATAGTTGGCCTATTGTTCTCTCTTAGTCCACTTTCGTCACTAGCAGAGCTAGCACCATCATCATTACCCTTTCCCTTGTCTGCTCTCTTAGGGGCCATCTGGAAAAAGGGTCACATAAACCTAGGGTTAGAACATATGAATCAAATTGTAGCTTTGGTGGCCATCCATTAACCTGGCTCTGATACCATTAATGTAACACCCCTCCCTAGGGTTACATACATAACCAGCGGAAGCACAGCCTAATCCCCAACATTATCCATAATGTGGGGTACTTGGCATTTTGGGGAGGGTTATCACAAAAAGAGTAATCATTGCAAGTAAACAAATAATTCACCATTTAGATTCTTAGATTATTATATGAATAGGGAATTACAACAACAAGTATAGAATTCTAATCATTCCTCAACATGGGAAACTAAACATAATAATAAACAACTCTATTTGATTGGATCGCCTAGAATGGATGGCACCCCACCAGAAAGCTCTTTGATGTCTCCTAATCTTGACTTGCTCTTCTTGAGTCCTTACTTGCTCCAAATCCTGGGGACATCACGTCCCTAGCCATGCAAAAGGGAAAAATAACACATCAGTAAATGGTACTGGCACTTTATAAGATAAACAAAGTAAATATACTTGACATGTAAGGAAAATTGACATGAATTAACTTTAAGCATTCTTGAATTATCATTATTAACATAAAGAATTGAAAAGAAATCTTATGCATCCCTCTGTGACCCCCCCTTAGGAGCACATGATTGCTAGGAAAGCCCTTGATGCTAGGAAAGCCCTTAATGACCCTTTTGAGGTCCATAATCGGGAGCATAATAAGACTATTTCAATTCCAATTACTTGACCATTAACATGATGTTGACATTAACATAAATCATGATTCTTTAAATCATAACATGAAGGGATTACTCCCCACTGATTACTAACATGATTTTCATGATTTCTTTCATGGTAACAATGAGCATTATAACATAAGACATAGTATGTGACAAACAACAAGCAATGATATACTGAACATGATTATAACATTAGACTTGAAACAATAATGTCTATTTTATATCTAACATGCAAGCAATCATAAATATTTGTGCTCAGCAGCATGGCCCGTTTACCTTGGAGCAAGGATGATCCTTGAGTCAGATCTAGGTCTAACCTTCCCTTGACTTAGCTCTACAAACATGTCCATAATCATTAAACATAATTAATCAATACATAGTATTGATCTTAGGTGACTTAGGGCTTGAGTGTATTCGGATCAGTCTCATAAATCATCATTATTATATTTAAGAAAATCTAGGTTGACCAAGGTCACATAAATCAAATTGATGCAGGATTAGGGTTTCAAGAGTCCAAACATGTTTTCTAACAAAACATCAGAACAAGAGATCAAAACATGGTCTGAAAATATTAAAATCGTATTCTTACTCGAAAAACCAAATCCAATGACTATTTATTCGAAATTTTCCGACAAACGGTTGAATTACTATGAATTTTCGAAATTCTAACCAATGAGAAAATAGGAAAAAGCCAAGTGGATAAAACTCGACCCAAGCCAGTGGGCCGGGTCTGAGCTGGACCAATCGGGCTCAGCCAACTCAGCTACGAAGATCGCCTTCTGAGGTTCGCGGCTAAACCAGGGGAAAAAGGCAAAATCCCTAAAACACCCTCGACGGTGAAATGCATCAAAATAGGCGGGTAGGGATACCAAGGTCATTTCCTGACCTGGTTTGTTCCTGCCCAAACCATGGCGAGAAAACGACTGACAGGAGCTTGGCAAGCTCCGATCTTGGGCCAACTTCAGTGCTCAACTGAGTGAGTCACCCTGCCCATTGCGTTCCTGAAGGGAAACCGCACCCAACGAGCCAAGGCTCAGGTGCTGGGGGGTAGTGGAGCTCAGGAACCTGCTCTAGCCATGGCGGGCATAGGCCGGGATCGAGCAGCAGGGGAGGAAACACTGCGGCGACAGAAATATGGCGAGGCAAAAACAACTCGCAAGCCTAAACCGAAGACGAGGAACCATTGATGCCAGAAAAGAGCCAATCGTTCATCAGTTGTTGAAGAGCAAAGGAAAACAGAGAAAGAAGAGTCAGAGATCGAACAACCCGAAGAATCAGCAATAATGAACCATCGAGATCGGATTCGGAGTCGCGGAGGTTGGGCGATTCTAAAGCTAAGTTCTCCAGGGTCGTAGAGCCATGGAGATGGCTTGGTGACTAGCACCTGCAAGTGCCGCTTCAGCGGTCTATAGGACCCGTTGCTCGGGGAAGACTCAGGGCGAACCAGTAAGTCGGAAACAAAGCAGAAGAGCCAAGGATGCTCACCACGACCGCAATTGAACCACGGTGGTCGGAGATGTCGGGGCGAGGCCGGGTTTGCTGGAGATCTATCTCGAGTAGGTCGGGGAGGCTCGGGGTCCTACGATTCCAATTGATGGTGGAGGAACGATCGATGGGGGACGACGGTGCTATAGGAGTAGTTATATAGGCATGAGGGTGGCTACCTCAGCCTCTGCACATCTCGGGGTCGCGAGGGGATAAAGCCCTAATTGGGCATTTCGTCAACATAGAGAAATGGAGAGCGAGTAATGGCTCGCTGGATTCGGGATCGTCTCACGGACATTAAGGAGAAGGAATTTCGGGAAACGGTGTAGTAATGAGGGAGAGAGAGATCGATGGAGGTAGCTCTGTGAAACAGTCCTGACCCGCGGGGAAGACGGGGGTAGGTGATGATCTGAGGATCGTTGGATTGTGATCGGACGGTGTTAATGGCATGCGAAAAATTTAAATGCAACAGTAACGCGTTACAGGCATTAAATCATAGACCTTATGTTTAATTGCTTGTATTAAACGAAATTATATTCAAGCCTATATACAAGTCTTTTAAATTCAATTTGGATGGTCAAACAAGGGTCAAATGAGCTCAAATTTGAACCATAGGCCAATAAGAAGCTCTAGAATATTCTTGTGAGGTTAGGTTTCGTTTTTGTACATATTATAGTCCATAACTCCCATATCTCAATTAAAATTTATTTAAAGGTAATATAATTTGAAAAGACTCCTATTGTTGAATTCTTGAGTCATAACTCCAAGATTAATATTAACTAGTCACCTTATAGCCTTTCTCTAAGATTTATGGCTATTTTGTAGGAGAGAGAAAAGGTGAAAAGGAAAACATATATTCAACATTTGTGTTAATTGAAATTCATTTATAGCATGCATATGAGAGAAAATATATATATATATAGTCTTTATTTCTCTAAAAGGATATTTTCATGCCCTTTTTGTATCAAACCCCTCAACTAATTATTATTTGGGAAAAGTCCCATTATATCTTTTAAATTATATATGAAAGTTTGGGATGTGACATCTTCACACCAGTAGCTCGTATGGAGACGATCAGACTTGTATTGGCACTCGCGGCCCATCACAAGTGTCCGGTTCATCACATCGATGTTAAGTCTGCCTTTCTCAATGGAGACCTGAAGGAGGAGGTCTACGTCGCACAACCAGAGGGCTTTCTCGTTCAAGGATAAGAAATGAAGGTACTCAGGCTGAATAAAGCATTGTATGGCCTCCGCCAAGCTCCACGAGCTTGGAACACTAAGCTGGACTCCACCTTGAGAAAGCTGAATTTCTCTAAATGTTCATACGAACATCCAGTGTACATTCGACGGAAGGAAGAGGATCTCCTTCTCATTGGAACTTACATTGATGACCTCATTGTAGCAGGATCACAACCTCAGGAGATTGAGAAATTCAAGGCTCAGATGAAGACAGAGTTTGAGATGAGTGACTTGGGGCTATTGTCACATTACTTGGGTATTGAGGTAACTCAAGAAGATGGATGCATCACTTTGAAGAAAACATGCTATGCTCGACGAATTTTGGATGCAGTTGGGTTAATAGAATGCAATCCCACCAAAATTCCCATGGAACCCAAAACAAAGCTCAGCAAGGATCTGGATGGAACTGCAGTGGACATCACGCAGTTCAGAATCTTGGTTGGGAGTTTACGCTACCTGCTTCACACAAGGCCGGATTTGTCTTACTTAGTAGGAATTCTCAATAGACACGTCGAGAGGCCTATGTCAATTCACCAGCAAGCTGCGAAATAAGTCTTGCGATACATCAGAGGAACTCTACACTATGGGATAGTGTATCGTGGAAACAAGGAAGAAGAAAGGGTCACTGGCTATTCTGACAGTGACTTAGCCAGAGATATTGATGATCAAAGAAGCACAAGCGGGATGGCATTCTATTTGAATCGTAACCTGATCACATGGGGATCCCAAAAGTAGAAAAGTGTGGCGCTGTCATCTTGTGAAGCAGAATTCATGGCAGCCATAGCTGCCACATGCCAAGCTATTTGGTTGTGAAATCTACTGAATGAGATCCTAAATCTGAAGTTGAAACCAGTCAGACTTCATGTGGACAACAAGTCGGCCATCGCACTTATAAAGAATCCGGTGTTTCACAGAAGAAGCAAGCATATTGATGTGAAATTTCACTTCATACGCGAGTGTGTAGAGGGTGAACAGATAATCGTGGAATATGTAAGCACTGACGAGCAGAAGGCTGATATATTTACAAAGCCGCTTGGGAGGACGAAGTTCTTGGAGATGCGCGAGCTGCTGGGGATGGAGGACCTGGAGCCTGCAAGCCCAACTTAAGGAGGAGAATGTTGGGATTAAGCTGGTCTTGCCAGCTGGTTAAGTTGGCCCGTGCCAACTAGATAATGTAGGCATTAAAAAGAAAAAGAAAAAAAGAGTGGAAGAGGTGTAGCAGATAGCGGAGTCTGTTCCGGGGAACGTGAGTTCGACCCGTAGGTGGGAGCGTGTAGACAGGATCGCACATCTCCTTTGTTATCAGGTATTTTAGTCTGTTATAAATAGAGTCCTGTAATCAGTTGATTAATAATAGCGACAACTCTTCCACCATTGATCGTCTTCTACCCATCTACTTGCTGAAAACCCTGCGCGACGAGGTAGCTTAACTTCCACATTTACCACTTGTTGATGAAGTGTGGTTGGCCGCTCAACATGATGACTTATGACCCCAACGGAGAAAGATATGTCTACTCTTGTATGCAGCAGATATCGAAGACTCCCTATAACTCTCTGAAACTTGGTATTATCTACTGACACCCCATCAGGATCCTTGCTTAGTTTCAGCTTTGGTTCCATGGGAATCTTCGTTGGATTGCAGTCGAGCAATCCCTCTGACTCAAGAATTCGTTTGGCGTAGGTTGTCTGCTTCAATGTGATTCACCCCTCTTATTGTGATACTTCAATTCCCAAATAATGAGATAACAACCCCAGATTGCTCATTTCGAATTCCATCTGCATTTGAGTCTTAAACGAGGATATCTCATCTAGGCTGGATCTTGTGACGATCAAATCATCTACATATACACCAACGATCAGTATGTCCTCCTCCCTTCGACGAATGTATACTGCTTGTCTGTGGGTGCATTTGTTGAACTGAAGTTGTCGTAGACTTGAATCGAGCTTGGTGTTCCATGCTCTTGGAGCCTGTCAGAGTCCATACAGTGCCTTATGCAGCTTGAACACCTGTCTTTCTTGTCCTTGCTTGACGAATCCTTCTGGCTGGGTGACATACACCTCCTCCTGCAAATCACCATTGAGGAAAGCTGATTTAACATCCAGGTGGTGAACCTTCCACCCGCGATGTGCTGCTAGTGCGAGAACTAGTTGAATCGTCTCCATTCGAGCTACGGGGGCGAAGACTTCATCAAAGTCGATGCCATGCTGGTGCACATATCCTTTTGCCACTAGTCTGGCTTTGTGTTTCAGAATATGTCCCTGTGAATCTCTCTTTGTTTTGAACACCCATTTCAAGCTGATGGGTTTGTGACCTGCAGGGAGGTCAATTAGGAGCCATGTGCCATTCTTCTCTATCGCCTCAATTTCCTTGGTCATGGCTTGCTGCCATGCTTCCTCTCTCACAGCTTGTGAGTAATGGGTGGGATCTTGATCATCCAGGAGAAGCAATTGTCCTCCTTCCTCCATGGTTTCCGTGTCTTGGTAGATCTCGTCTAGTGACAGAAATTTGAGTGGTCCTGGCTCACTTGACAAGCTGCTGACACTAGCTGGTGATCTACGGTCATCCACCTGATGACCATGGTGCGACGACCCTGAAGAGGATGCCCTTGTGGATGAGGCATGTGATGGTTGTGGTGTCAATGCTCCCAGTTTAGGACCTGTATCTTCATCAAGATGGTTATCGTTGATGACCAGCGGTGCATCTACTCAAAGGTAGTCGAGTGTGGATGGCTCCTGCAGCTGCTCGCTGCATGCCCACCTGCTGCTTTCGTCGAAGACGACGTCTCTGCTCATGCATACCTTCTAATTGGCAGGATCAAATAGGCGATGAGCTTTGCTACCTGGTTCTACACCAAGGTAGACTGTCTTCATGCTCCGATCGGCGAGTTCCTTCAGGTGGATCCCAGGTGTTTTCATGTACGCCGTACACCCAAACACCCTGAGGTGCGCAAGGTACGACTTTCTTCCCGTCCAGGCCTCGTAGGGTGTAACTCCCTGTAGCGCTTTGGTCATTGATCGATTCAAGAGATACACCGCATGTTAGACCGCTTCTCCCCACAAGTATGACGGGACGAGCATGCTCTTCATTAGACTCTGAGCGGTGCCCATGATGGTGCGATTCTGGCGTTCTACAACCCCGTTCTGCTGAGGAGTGTAAGGGGCTGTGGTTTGTCATTGAATCCCCTCGTCTTCACAGTACCTGGAGAAGTGATGCGAGAGAAATTCTCCGCCTCGGTCAGTTCGCAAGGTCTGGACCTTGAGACCCGTCTCCTTCTCAATCTCAACCTTGAATAGCTTGAAACCTTCGAGCGCTTCATCCTTGGTCTTGAGCATCCGACTCCACATAAAACGGGTGCAGTCATCAACAAGTAAGAGGAAATACCTGTTGTGGGACGGCGTATCCAGCGATATAGGTCTGCAGAGGTCCATGTGGATCAGCTCAAGGCGTGCAGATGCTTTGTGGAGTGCCTCAACGGGGAACGACATCTGTGCTTGTTTAGCTACGAGGCAGACCTCACACACTTGATTCGGATGATTGATCCTTGGAAGCCTGATCACCATCTCCTTGTCTACCATTGTCTTCAGAGATTGAAAATTGATGTGCCCCATTCGAGCGTGCCACAACCACGTTGGATCGGTGATGCTTATCGCCAGGCACACCGGTTCTCCTGATTCAATCTCGACCTTGTACAGCTGATTCGGTGATCGATGTACCTTCATCAGCAACTTTCCAGATATGTCATATAACCAGAGGTACACTCCTTGCAGCATGATTGCGTTCCTTTGCTCTATCAGCTGGCCTATGCTTATGATATTGCTCTCCAGGCTCGGGATGTAGTACACATCTGTGAGTAATCTATGTTCTCCATTGTCGAATTGGAACATGATTGTTCCTTTCCCTTTTATCTCCACGGTGGATCCGTCACCGAACCTGACCCTTCCGCAGACAGTCTGGTTGAGCTCCCTGAACTTCTCCTTTCTTCCCGACATGTGGTTACTGGCCCCATTGACTAGGTACCACACGTTTGGCCGAGAGTCCCCTTCTCTTCTAGCATATGTATTTGGGAGAAGATTGTCTTCATTTAGTAAAATCTCTTCGCTAATTTCTTTGGCCATGAGAAAGGTTGGTTCATCGTCATGTGTCCTCAGGAGGTTTGCTTCCTCCTCCTTCTTCTTTCCCCGACACTCAGAGGCGTAATGTCCAAGAGTGTTGCAATGGAAGCAACATACCTGACTTTTGTCCCTCATAGGTTCGTGTGACGATTCTCCTTACTTGGAGTTGTTGGAGTCGCCTTGCCCGCCTCGGCCCCTTCCCCTGCCTCTTCCTCGGCCCCGTGGGTTCCCACGGCCTCATCCGTGAGTGTTTGAGAAGGATTGCTCCTCCCCACGCACAATCTTCTGTTTGGTCTTGGAGTTCCTCTTCGCGAGCAAGAGCTGCTCATGGAGACCATCGTAGTCGTGGTACCTTTCTTCATGGGCCTTGAGTGCTCCGATGACTTCATCGGTCTGCATCTTCTTCAAGTCCCCGAATTGCTCCATAGTTGCGGCGATTTGAAGATATTTTGGAGGTACGCTCCTCAAGAGCTTCTTAACGATGTAGCTCTCTACCATGGACTCCCC
The DNA here is from genome assembly GCA_963693085.1 of Alisma plantago-aquatica. Lineage (NCBI taxonomy): Eukaryota > Viridiplantae > Streptophyta > Magnoliopsida > Alismatales > Alismataceae > Alisma > Alisma plantago-aquatica. The sequence continues at coordinate 612,474,826 of OY856411.1, forward strand.
AAGCGAACAAATCTGATTCACGATCCCCGACAGCCTGCCGACGTATTCGTCAACTGGTTGGGCGTCTCCCATGCGCCTTGAGCACTTCCCAAGCTTCTCGTGTCGTCTCCTTTCCCGATAGTTGAAGCATGGTCTCTTCTGGTATCGCTTGGTAGATCACGGAAAGTGCCATCTGATCGATCTTCTCCTCGATGGGGGTTGCTCCAGCTGCCGTCTCGATTGCCGCCCAGACCCCCTGGGCGCGCATGTTCACCTTCATTTTCATCACCCACACTGGGTAATTGGACTTGGTGAGCATAGGATACTTGAGGGTAACCGAGCTCTCACGATTCCCGTCGGAGCTGCTCTCACCGGAAGGAGACATTGTGATTCAAGACTCCCAAGTAGTGCTCTGATACCACCTAAAGCCTACAAACTGGTAAAGCTGATAATCACAATGGTTAAGAGGTGGAAAACGATCAAGTTGGGTGGAAGGTTTTCTGCTTAATCTTTATTTCGCATATTGCGCCGACTTTTATAATAGACCAACAGACTCAGAACTCTTAAGGAATTAGATCCTACTTGTGCGCTACCACTACTGGGTTGAACAACACGTTCACCCGAACTGGACTCCTACTACTTCCACCCTTTTCTAACGATTACTTGACCCTACTCAATGTCGTTAGCACCTGACTTATCCAGCTGTCACGCCGAGCTTATCTCCAATACCTCTTTTAGGATTACAGAATCTGCTGACGCTGGACACCTCCGACAACTCCTTCTCTGACAGACGCACACCACTTTTCCGTGGGCTTCCAGTCAACAATGGGTAAAAAACCAAAATAGCACACTTTAATAAAAATATGTACCCAAATAGAACCAAAGCCTTCTTATTTCCCAAAATAGCCCACTTTCTGGGGAAGCGCCAACAATTTTGGCATTTTACCGAACCCGAGAGCTCAACTGAAAGCGCCAAAAGTTTTGGCGTTTTCAACTGAAGGCGCCACAGTTTTGGCATTTTCAACTTAAAGCTTCAGAAAGTTGGCGTTTTCCCTCTAAAAGCGCCAGAAAGTCTGTACCCTCCCCAAATTCTCCGTTGCCATTGCCATCAAGGGCCAGACACTTCTTATCCTCTCCGATTCCAAGCACACCTGGCAACTCTGATGCTACGGGACACCCGGAGTATGGCTCAATAGGGCGGCGCTGGTGGGCTACGCCGACGATTTCTGCATCCCCTTCGTGGGCGTCGAAGTCGCAGTTATGACACAGTAGGCTTCGGTGAGTAGAGCAGAGGATGGAGGACGGGGCAGCGAGGCAGACGTCACAGAGAAGAGAGTGTGGGTGTCGGGATGAAACAACGTTGGCAGCGTGAACTTGGAGGTCGCATGAGAGGCACAGCCTGGCGTCGTCGACGCGGCAGTAGACTAACGCCTTCCGCTCGTCACAGAAATCACAGAGCGGCTCTCTCGTCTCAGTTCCAGGCGGCGCTGACATGACTTTCTGCTCAGGTAGAAGAAAGGCAGGTACTCGCTTGGGGCTGATATGTGGAACGCGGTGGTTGGAAAGAAGAGATAATGCTACTTGGAGTGTCTTCTCCCTACTTGGAAAGGAAGTCGTTGTTCTGGTAGCATGGCGCTTGGGAAAATGGTGCAGGAAGTGTCACTGTTACCGTGGAGGCTCATCGTGAAAGGCAGAACCGTGGAGGCTCAGTTGAAAACGCCAAAACCTTGGCGCTTTTTCTTCACTTCCTTTTGACGCCTTCAGTTGAGAACGCCAAAATTGTGGCGCCTTCAGTTGAAAACGCCAAAACTTTTGGCGCTTTCAGTTGAAAACGCCAGATCTGTTGGTGCTTTTGCTCCCGGATTGTGCTTTTGCTCCCGGATTCGGTAAAACGCCAAAACTGTTGGCGCTTTCCCCAGAAAGTTGGCTATTTCGGGAAATAAGAAGGCTTTGGTGCTATTTGGGTACATATTTTTATTAAAGTGTGCTATTTTGGTTTTTTACCCGTCAACAATTTTGCCACGAAGTTCACCGTCAGCATGACTGTTTTATTGGTAATCGCAGCAGTGTACCTCTCTACACGTTCACACCGGTGCCGCAGCTGAGAATGGCTAAGGGCATGTTTGGATTAAAGGATTCAACTGGATGACGATCCATCCTGCATTCTCCTTATCCATATCTACAGAAACGGCGACTTTTAGAAATTCGGGATGATAGCCGTTTATGTTTGGTCGAGACGGACTAAAGTGACGGACAGCGAGTTCTAATTGGCGATGGCGGACGGCAACCGGTTGGCGGCGCCCGACACTTGTGAACTAGGCGGCACAATACAGTTCCTTGTTAGCGACTGGAGATGCAGGATTTGTTGATTTGCCTGGCTCCAGCAAATCAAACATAAACTTTTCACCGACGGGTCTAAGAATGTAATCTTTTACGGCTGTTTACCGCAAAACAAACGTGCCCCAAGTACGTGACGAGGTGTGGGAGTCTGGAAGACGATACTGCACGAGAAATCCGCCTGTCCGTGGAAGGAATCCTACGGGCTGAGACTGTAAAAAAATATATTCAAATATTATTAGGCGACAGACACGGTGGTTTTATTTACCATCTGACATCCCCGACATCCCCCGTGCCTCTTATGGCTTTTATTTACCATCCGAACCATATACTACCAGACTATTATATGGATGTACCAGAAAATGGGTTGGATGAGAATGGTCCGGATCGGGTTCTGGATGTTCGGTTTATATTGCCATGCCTTGACTGCACTGTAGTGTATGCTCTGCGATGTGAAGTAGACAACCGGCATTGGCATCTGAATTTACAGCCGACAATTATAAAAACTGCCAAGACAATTGCTTACAGTTGTAGATAATATGACGCCACGTACATTGGTGACACCCACCCATTGCCATCCCTAAATGAGGAGGAGTAGATGGGGAGAGATGATACAACCGACTCCACCGAGCGCTATAGGTGGGCAAGAGTACACATGGTAGCACACAAGTGTACAAATCAATACAAAACTATACACACGACCGTACACGTATAAAAATATTACTTAATGGTACAGATGGATCTACACATGTGTCCTAAATTGTACACATGGATTTAAACATGTGTACACATGATTACACATGGAAGCACAATTGTGTACATGACTGTACACTTGTGTAAAAATATTACTTAACGATACACATGGATCTACACACGCGTACATGTGCACACAGGAATACACATGGCAGCATAAATGTGTGCATGACCATACACATGTGTAAAAATATTACTTAACGGTACACATGGATCTACACATGTGTATGAAATTGTACACATGGATCTAAACATGCGTACATAGGAATACAATGGCAGCACAAATGTGTACATGATCATACACAACACTACACATTTGTGTACAAGATTGTATGTGTACAAGACTGTACACATGGTCTGACAAAACTGTACACATGGTCTGACAAGACTGCACGCATGGTCCTACAAGACTGTACATATGGTCCTACAAGACTGTACACATAGTCCTACAAGACTATACACATGGACCTACAAGACTATACCTTAGTTTCCAGTGGGTGCATCCGGCAAGTGAATGAATACCGATGGTTTTCAACTACGAACCACCTCCGCACCAAAGGGAGTCGTCCACTATCACTAGGGTATGTTCTTAATTTTTATTGACTCCCTTCTGGACCAGGGTGTCCTCAAGTAGCTAGTCTATCTCTGGACGCAAAAGGTTGGAGCTACAAGATTGTACACATGTGTACAAGACTGTACACATGGTCCTACAGGAATGTACACATGATCCTACAAGACTGTACACATGATCCTACAAGATTGTACATATGTTCTTACAAGACTGTACACATGTGTACAAGACTGTACACATGGTCCTACTAGACTGTACACATGTGTACAAGTCTGTACATATGTGTATAATAATGTACATACGGTTCTACAAGATTGTACACATGTGTAAAAGATTGTACACATGGTCCTACAAGACTGTACATATGGTCCAACAAGACTGTACACATGTGTACAAGACCGTAAATATGTGTATAAGAATGTACACATTGTCCTACAAGATTGAACACTTGGTCCTACTGTATACATGTGTACAAGATTGTACACATGGTCCTACAAGACTGTACACATGTGTACAAGACTGTACATATGGTCCTACAAGACTGTAAACATGTGTACAAGACTGTACACATGGTTCTACAAGACTGTACACGTGTACAAGATTGTATACATGTGTACAAGACTGTACACATGGTCCTACAAGACTGTACACATGGTCTTACAAGAATGTACACATGTGTACAAGACTGTAGACATGGTCCTACAAGACTATACACATGGTCCTACCAGACTGTACACATGTGTACAATACTGGACACATATGTACAAGATTGTACACATGTGTACAAGATTGTACACATGTGTACAAGACTGTATACATATGTACAAGATTGTACACATGGCCCTACAAGACTGTACACATGGTCTTACAAAACTATACACATGTGTACAAGACCGTACACATGGTCCTACAATACTGTACACACAATCTTACAAGATTGTACATATATGTACAAGACTGTACACATGGTCCTAAAAGACTGTACACATGTGTACAAGACTGTACATATGTGTACAAGAAATGTACACATGGTCTTACAAGACTAGACACATGGTCTTACAAGACTGTCTGCATGTGTACAAGACTGTACACATAATCCTACAAGACTGTAACACATGGTCCTAGAAGAATGTACACATGTGTAAAAAATTGTACACATGGTCCTATAAGACCTTACACATGGTCCTACACAACTATACGATGTGTACAAGACTATACACATGGTCCTACACAACTGTACAATGTGTACAAGACTGTACACATGGTCCTACAAGACAATACACATGGTCCTACAAGACTGTACACATGTGTATAAGACTACACATATGTGTACAAGAATGTACACACGGTCCTACAAGATTGTACACATGGTCCTAAAAGACTGTACACATGTGTACAATACTATACATATGTGTACAAGATTGTATACATGGTCCTACAAGACTGTACACATGGTCTTACAAGACTGTACACATGTGTATAAGACTGTGCACATGTATACAAGACTGTACCCATGGTCCTACAAGACTGTACACATGTGTACAAGACTATACATATATGTACAAGACTGTACACATTGTCCTACAAGACTGTACACATGTGTACAAGAATGTACAGATGGTCCTACAAGACTGTACACGTGGTCCTACAAGAGCATACATGTAACACCCCTAACCTGGGTTAAGACCTAACCCTAGATGTTTTGCTTAAATAGGCTGCTTACAACTTGTTCTTATCTTTTGGGAGCAGTAATTAAGGCCTTTGTGAAGTTCATTCTCAAAATTGAGCTCATATGCAAACTATGTGTGCATTATATGATAATCTAAGTGAAAAGTACAATTTACCCAAGATAAGGGTTATGTTGCAAATGTTACATGTTGAATATATTCTAAGTGTTCTATATGTCATGAAAGAGAATATGATACTAAGTGGTGGCTCGTGCAAAGCCTAAACCCTATGTGAGAACTTGTGTAAATAATGCTAAGTGCTTGGTGCATCAATTGTAGCACAATGTGCAATATGTACAAAATGTAGGGTTAATGTATAATTTATCACCTCTAGAATGTTTTTACTCTTACCTAGTGTTATCTAGAGGAAAGAGAAAGAAGGAGACAATATGTTTGAGGCATCTTGAAGTGTTAGTAATCTTAATAATGAAGAAAACAAGAAAATGCATAAGTTGAAGTCATACACATGAGCCATATCGATTGTGGGCTTAGGAAAGGAGCCCCTGTCGGCCATAGAGCCATAAGGAGAGCATCCTATTAGTTTGTGGAGCTTTGGTTTTGCCCATGATGGGAAAGGCACTTCAAGGAAATATTGAAGCATCGATTTACCTTGGAAATGATGGAGTGAAATATAATAATAAGATAGTGGAATAAAGTTTACCCTAGGAGACAACTCAAGGGCTGCCCCTTATATTTTCTTTATCTTTTTTGCATGGCAAGATAATAGTGGCATGCATGTAAGAGTATGTATCAACCTTGCATGGCTAGGTGGCATGAATTACCTTAAGTTAGTGACACCTATGACATTCTTTTCTATAAACCTCAAGTATAAATACCTTGACCTTCATTTGTTGGCAAGATTTTCAGATCTAGCAAGTTCCCTTTTCTCTTATATCGTGCAACTCCCCTTCTTGTGTCACCCATGGTGAAGAGGTTTGAGTGGTATCGACCAAAGAGGAGAGATATCAGCCAAGGAAGGTTGAAGCAACCAATTAAGGTGATATCACCCAAATGATGAAGGATATCGTGCAAGAGCTTGGAGAAGGTCCATCCTCAACCTTGGAACGTGAGGAAGTGAAGCTTGAAGCTTGGAAGCTCTTTGAAAGGCAGTTTATATAAATTAAACCCTTCGATATTATTATCCTTTCTTCAATATTATTCAATTTGTTGATTATTTACAAATTAGGGTTTCCTATGATCAATTGATGTAATCATGAGTTCCCAAATGCGATTAGGATTGTTATCCATAGTTTTGAAATAGATTAATGATCTTGAGGTTGATGATGATGACATCATCATTGATACCCGACATGGGTTGATTACTCTTGGACAACCTGATATGGGTTGAACATCTTACAACCCGATACGTGTTGAGAACTTAGGAAAACTGATATGGGCCCAACATGGAGACTTTCCCGATATGTAGGTAAGTCCTAGTAGGTTTTATGGATGATATGATGGGTCCTTATCTATCACTTGTACTTAGTAAAAAGGAGAAACGATACCTTGTGCCTAATATGAGTAAAACCCTAGAATGAGGATGGAGAACCCAATATGCTCTTTGACATTTGAAAACTCGATATACCTCCTTGTGTTAAAGGATCAATTTGGTATCCATCTTGTCATAATTTTAGTGTAAGGGTTCTTATCAATAGTGGGCACACGATATGGTCATGAGGTATCACTTAACATGGGTACCTGATATGGTGCCCAACATCTTGCCTGATATGGTGCCCAACATCTTGTCTGATATGGTGCCCAATACACCTACCCGATATGATGTCCAACATGAGATCATAATGGGATATCCAATATATGACAAGTCTAAGGTGGGTGCACGGCATGGTAATCCAAGATGGTGTATGACATGATAACCTAAGATGGTGTACAATATGGTAACCTAGGATGTTTCATGATATGATAACTAAGTTGGAACCCGATACGATACCTAGAGGTGAAACCCAATATGGTATCTAGGGTAGGTAAACCAATATGATAGTTGCATGATATAATGATAGGGGAATATGCCCTATACCTGATATGAGGATGTAGTTATACCGCATGATCAAATCGAATACTTGACGAGATGATATATGCACGACATTATTAATCATGCTACTTGATATGGTAGGCATGTCCTCAATTATTAAGATTGACTAAGTGATGAATATGATTAATGTAATATTGAGACACAATGAGCTTAACTCATTTTGAAATTGATAAGGTTGTAGACCTTAAAGATGTGAACTAAGTAATTTACATCCTAGTGAGGATGAGAGAGAAACCAAGATTTAAAATATAAGTATGTAATTAGCATACACTAATACTCCTGAGGTGAGTGGGGTACGGGTTAGGGCATAATAATTTCTAATGAAATTTGGAAACCCTAATTAGTTAATTATAATCCAAATTCATTAGGGAGGATGTGTTCCTTAGTACTTCATGGTTAAAGACATATGTTGAGATGGTTGGTAACATGATGTGATACTCATGCAAGTATCTTAAAGTAATAAGCATGGCTAAGTAAGAGCTATGTTGTTATGTTGTTACGACCCCACCTCCCGATAACCCCTAATTAAGGGACACCGAGAGGTCGAAGCCGCACCCATAACTTCTGGATCAAAAGTTTGGCAATTAACCAAGAATAATTATCAAATTTTAACATACTAAATGGGAAAACTGTAAGAAAATAAACTTTTGCATACCTTTTTGAAAACTTGGATCTCTAAACTTCTATCCACTTATGGATTCTATTATAACTAATCCTCCTTGTATTTTACTTCATGTATTTCACAATATGACGATATACTGTTTGTCCTTTTGGCTTGTACCTAAAACGCCGAAAAACAAAAACATCGGTCAGCCGAAGCTGGTATGTGGGGGAAACAATAAACGTGCAACTATGATAACAATGTAATCATTTAACAACCAAGATTACATTTTAAATATAACTCTAATATCCATGAGTACCCTATCCTCTATACTATCCCTATAGTGGACCCAGATACTACCTTCCTCATGGTAGATCCCCATTAAACCCCTCATGGTCCCACATATAGGTGAACTAGTTTCTAGGGTTGAGTCACATGGAACTACTCGTAAGTAGCCCACTCCTTAACTCATGTCATGCTAATGGGTCTCATGGCACTACACTTGGTAGCCCAATTTCTAACCCACGATAACCTAGACCTTACTCTAGGTTACCCCTTTTTAGCCTTTACAAGTCACAGAGGTGGACCCAGATCTAGCCATTTATACATGTATATTCATAGTGATAGTCATAGTCACTCTATAGTTGCATGAAATAAAAGCATCCAATAGTTATTTTCAAGCAACCGATAAAATCATTCGGAAATCGCCGTGAAACTAAAGCAATTATTCATAAATGTAACCACATACCTGATTTGATGATTTCACAAGCATTAAGCAAATCCAAGCAAGTAATTCAACAATCACATAATTCCTGAAAAGAATATGTACTCTATTTATTACACACTTTATCAAGAATCTACTTTATTGACTTGGTTTCACTTTCTAGGGTTTCTAATCCGCATTAAGGTTTCATTAATATTCATTAGGGTTTCTTAGACCAATTTCTCAAACTTTATCCCTTTTAGGTCAACAAACCCTAAAATACTCTTTTCCACTTATATGAACCTTAATTGTTCAACTATCCATTTTAATAGTCTTTTATACCCAAATTGACTTAGGATCATCATATCCCTATTTATTTGTGGATTTGAACAATTAAAACAATTAAAAGTCATATTCACCTAAATTAGGGTTTTCAAGCGCATTAATGCATGTTCATGCACGAAACCCTAAATTAAACCAATTATATAAAAAGATCATCTTTTTAGATTCTATCTTCACATTTATCAACAACAGGTTAATATTGTCTTGAATTATCCATTGAACAACATTAAATCCATCTATAATCAAATCTAAGGGTTTTTTTATTAATTAAATCATTACAGATGATAGCTTTATGTACTTTTCAAATTTCAAGCATATTTATGCACATAATCTCTAAATTAAACTAATTACATGGAAAGATCATCCTTTTTTATCTTAAAGTACCTTTTTACAATTAACAGGTTATTATCAACTTTAATGACCCATTAAACCCTATTAAACACTTTATTCATTTCAAAATAAGGTTTCTTAATCTTTAATTCATTAAAGATGATAATTTACACTTATTTTCGAATAGAAAGAGGAATTAGCTTGTAACTATATTTTTATTGGATTCCTTGCATTCTCCTGATCAATATTCATATATTACTTGTCCTAATCGGAGTTACCAATCATTAGATATGATTTTTGCAAAATAAGAATACCTTTGGCCAATCGGAGAGTGCCACGTCGCTCCTTGCATGCAAAGCGGCTTGTTTTGAAAACATTTCAAAATAACTCTTATGCCCCTACGTAAGTCATCGCTTCTTCACACCCCGGAGGGGAAAATGGTCTAAAGGGACCTCTGCCTCCTTCAACCTCGCGCAACAGCAGCGGTGTCGCCCTAGTCACGATTTGTAGCCTTGCGCATGCTGTTCCTCACCTCCCTAGACCACGAACGCCGCTGGAACCCAGTGCCCTCTCTCTGCCTTGCTCTGGCGCACATAGGGCGCCCCCTGTTTGCGGCCATGGCGGCTGCTTCAAGTGCCCTCAGCCTACACATTGTGGCTGGCCGTGCAGCCTATTGCAGGTGGTCCGCACGAGATCCAGGCTCAGAGAAGGTAACCAAACGGTCCAGGGTCATTGCGGAAGATCCCCTCCTCCATCAAGATGGCTCCACAGTTCTCTGTTGATCCAGGGATGGAACTACTCCCAAGGTTAGGGCTTCAAATGAAAACTTGGAAGAAGAAGAAGGTAGAGAAACGTGGGGTTCTCTCTTCCCTTCGAACCAGGGCTCTACCCCTTATATAGGGGTGAGAAATGAAGCCCTAGGTCAGCTATTCACGAATCTAAGAGTCCTTTTCCAAGTAGGAAGTCAATTCCTTCAAAGAGAAGTAATATTCTCTCTCTTCTTTATCCTTGTTTATTCTCTATGGATATTAGGAATTCGAAATTCCTCTTTCATTTTCTTTGTACTTGCCCTTTTTATTCATTGGCCACGGATTTCTATTCTCTTTTAATAGAAATTACTTCTTTTTTATCAATATCACAAAATTCATTAATAATGCATTACATTATCCTCTTGTTTTGTAATTTTGGTGTTTTCTCTTTCTTTCCTCTTTATTAGGACTCCTTGGATCCCAAGAAACTCTATTATTTCAAAATCCTTTTTATGGGATATTCATTATCCTTCTAGACGCATCTATATGCATTATTTCTTCATTATCATGTTTATTTCTTATTAAAATAACTCTTTTTGAGGTTTTCTATTTATTTCTCTTTTATTTTCCTCATTGGCATTCCTTTTAATATTAGCAACCTCATGGATATGAAAATTCACCAAGAAATCTCCTTAATGCCTTTTTCCACTCATTTTCCACATTTTATCATTATTTTCAATTTCTTTCTTAATAAAGAAATACTTAATTGATCTTCTTTTCTTATTGCATTCTCTATGCAACTTTGGACTCCTTGGAACCCAAGGAACCCAAGAGGCACGAAATCCCTCTTTGGATTTTCCTTCTAGAGGTTTCCACATTTTTCTTTTCTCAAAAACTCAATTATTCATTTACTCATTTAATAATTGATTTTCCTTTCTCCATTTCCTTGTTATTGGGCCCAATAGCCAATAAAGCCCACAACACAAACATCAAGGCTATTGTAAATGAAATCCATTTATTCAAACCAAATTATATTATTATTTGTTCAAATATCTTTAATATGAGAAATTACATTTCTCACCAAATAAACCCAAAAATTGGGGTTGTAACATCCTTCCCCTCTTATAGGAATTTTTTCCTCAAAATTCTATCAAGCAAACAAACAATTCAGGATAAGACTTTTCCATGTGTCCAATTTATAGCACTATGTGAGGTTCCCCGACCATTTCCTGAGCAATGAACCTAGTGAGCCCCAAGGGAGGCTGAAATGGCCTGAGTCACCTGTGCAGTTTATAGACGCCAGGATGAAAGAACTCAGAGAACTGACCCGACAAGCAGAACTCAGCCCACAATGTCCCACCACTTTTAGTAGTCCGGTCCCAATGAACCGCCATTTTTATGCCCCTGCTTGGGTAACAAGCCCGCACAACCAGGCTCGGTTGACCGACATTTTTGTTTGTCGGCGTTTTAGGTACAAGCCAAAAGGACAAACAGTAAATCATCATATTGTGAAATACATGAAGTAAAATACAAGGAGGATTAGTTAGAATAGAATCCATAAGTGGATAGAAGTTTAGAGATCCAAGTTTTCAAAAAGGTATGCAAAAGTTTATTTTCTTACAGTTTTCCCATTTAGTCTGTTAAAATTTGATAATTATTCTTGGTTAATTGTCGAACCTTTGATCCATAAGTTATTGGTGTGGCTTCGACCTCTCGGTCTCTCTTAATTGGGGGTTATCGGGAGGTGGGGTCGTAACATATGTGCTACAGACTAAATGAACTATGTGGACTATGTGAACAAATATCTGGGTCTGATGATCTAGAGGTAATGATCATCAGCTAAGTGGTTATAATACTCAATGATGAATTAGGGGTTTGAATACCCAAGTATGATGGTGACGTAAGATTGACATTCTAAGTGATTTATATGTCTCGGTGAATACGAAATTTTTTGATAAATGCAATTATGCTTTTTTTGTAGCAATTGATATAATGTTTGTTAGAAACATTGGTTGATGAATTAATATTTTCATACATCTTGATAAGATAGATGTTATACATATTATTTATATTTCTTTTCAAGTAAATAGATGTTTTATAATTCTGTTTAGTTTTATATTATTTCCTTTGATAATAATATTGTTGGCAGAGAGTTATATCTCTCACTGGGATAATAGTCTCACCCCGTGGGATCCACAATTTTTAGGTAAGACGTAGATGAGGGATTAAGAACCAGACTATAGAAGAAGGAGCGTATCAGCAAAGATCATAGTTGTATCTCAAGATGAGTACGATATTTGTCATGTCTTGTAGATATAATTCCTATGTGTCGTCTTTGTACTCTTAGGTCCTTGGGAGATAATCTTAGTGGTTTTCACAAACGACTTGAGATTTTTGGTTTGCTTATCTCGAGAATTTTATGTTGTTACTGTGTGTATTAAAGAAAAGTAGCTAGTACTTGTTATTCTCAAGAAGAGACAGAACACTGAATGTATAATGTGAACCATGCGTATATGAGGCTTTGATCCTTTATGTAAGAATTTTCTAGAAGATGGGCCTATGTGCAAAATGGTTTTAAATTTCAGTGATTTTTTTATCTGTTGTTTATGGTTATTCCGCTTAATTAGTAATGATTTGGCTGTCGGTTTGATAATGGTCATTACAATACACATGTGTACAAGACTTTACACATGGTCCTATAAAACTGTACACATGTGTACAAGACTGTACACGTGTATAAGACTGCACATGTGACATGGAGTTGACTCTACAATCAATAATGGAAAGGACAACTGAGTATGTGTCATGTGTGACAGATCTTATGATGATCTTTAATGAAAGGACTTTGTTCTGGTCCAAGTATTATGGAATCTCAATGACATCAAGATATTATTTGGATACTTGATGATATGATGTATGAATGACAATTGTCTTTCTTCATTTGGGATTTCGGGGACAAAATCCTTGTTAGGGGTTTATAACTTGTAATGACCTTGACCTGGGTTATGAGTTAACCCTATTTGTTTTAGCTAATAAAATTGCTTATAACTTTAATATAATCCTCTAAGGAGTTTTTTTATGATGTGACACACTTATGTTCCAAGTTTGGTCCTGATTGAATGATGTTTGAGCAATGTTCCTTTGTTTTGGACCAAAGTGTAATTTACCCAAGATAAGGGGTTATATTGCAAAATGTCACATTTTGAACATGCCTTAAGTGTTTTTAGCATAATAATATAGAGAATGATGGTAAGTAGTGTCTTTTGGAAAGCCTAAATGCCAAGTTTGAACTTATTTGAATAATGCTAGTACCTTGTGCACCAATTTTGGTACAAAATGTAATTTACCCAATATGTAGGGTTGATATGCAAATTACCACCTCTAGAGTGTTCCTACTTCCTCTATGTATCATTTATAGGATAGAAAATGAATGAGACACCTTGTTTGAATCATTTATGAGTGGTAGTATTCTTGGTGATGAAAAGACCAAGAAAGGGGTTGAATGGAAACCCTAATTTGAGCTTATATTGAGTGTATCGGGTTGTAGTGTTAAACGGGAGTACCTATCGGACAAGGAGCCAAAGAGGAGACCCCCATACCGTGTTGTTAACTATTTGCCTTTGCAAAAACGATCTAAGCACCTCAATAAAGAAAGGATATCGGCTTGTAACTTTCCTTGGGAAAGGTTGCATTGAATTGTGAATATTATAATATGAGTGGAAGTGGCTTGTCCTAGAAGATAACCAAAGGGGGGCGACCCTTATGCCTTGCATTATCCTCAAGTTTTTATTTTGCATGGAAATATAAAGATGGAATGCATGCAAGTACATTTTCCAATCCATGCATGGCCATGTGGAACCTACTAGTAGTAAGGTGATGACACCTCTTACACTCTCTCCCATGAACCTCAAGTATATATACCCTTCCTTTCACCCCTTAGTGAATTTTTTCAAATCCTACCACCTCCTTGTTTTTATATATCATGCATATACTCTTGTTATCGTGCATAGGTGAAGTGGTATCGTGCATAGGCCTTGGGTATCGGCATAGCAAGTGATATTGGCCATAGCATGTTGATGTCGACCATAGCAAGTTGATATCGGCCAAATGAAGTGATATTGGCCACAAGTGAAGAGGATGTCGGAAAAAAGTGAGGCAATATTGTGCATGAGTACTGAGGTATCGTGCAAGGTGATAAGGAGCAAGAAGGATCTCAAGTCTAAACCCTAAGGTGAGGCCATGATCATCTTCAACCTTGGATTGAAGCATAGATCTAGGGATATGATCTTCCATTCTTTTCTTCTTCACCAAGTTCTTAACTATGGTGATTCCTTGTATATGAAGGAGTTGTGAACAAGCCTTGGACTTTTGATAAGTCATCTTCAACCTTAGGAACGTGAAGCTTTGGAGCTTGGAGCTTTGAAGTTGTTCTTGAGGTGGGTTATATAACTTCAACCCAAAAATGTTATTATTCACCATCTTTCTTGCTATACATGATGATCTACTTTAAATTACAAATTTTCTTGAATAATTGATATATTAATGAGTTCTAGTAGTTGCTTAGACCTGTTATCCTTGTACTAGAACAAGTAGAATGAAGGTTTGAAGCTTGAAGATGATGGTATCACCTTACAAAGTGATACCGGGTTCAAGCACACAAGCAAGCACCTCTAACCCGATATGGTGATGTACATACACCACTAAAATGATATGGATATGAGTTTATACTTCCTTTCACGATATGGTAATGTAGTATACACATTTTGCACGATATAAGGTCAAGCATACACTTCTTTTCCCAATATGGTGTGAAGCACACATACACCTCTTTGTCCGATATGGTGTGAAGTACACACACACCTCTTTGCCCGATATGGTGTAAAGCACACATACACCTCTAAAGTTATATGGTAAGCACACATACACCTATAAAGTGATATGGTAAGCAAGCATACACCTCTTTCCCGATATGGTAAGCACACATACACCTCTAAAGTCATATGGTAAGCAAGCATACACCTCTTTCCCAATATGGTGAGCACACATACACCTCTAAAGTGATATGGGTAGCAAGCATAAACCTCTAAATCGATATTCAGTTAAGTATAAATCTCTTTGCTCGATATGGTGTGAAGCACACACACACCTCTTTGCCCGATATGGTGTGAAGCACAAACACACCTCTTTGCCCGATATGGTGTGAAGTACACACATACCTCTAAAATGATATGGGAAGCACACATACACATCTAAAGTGATATGGTAAGTAAGCATACACCTCTTGCTCGATATGGTAAGCACACATACACCTCTAAAATGATATGGTAAGAAATAATACACCTCTTTCCCGATATGGTGAGCACACACACACCTCTAAAGTGATATGGGTGGCAAGCATACACCTGTAAACTGATATTTGGTTAAGCATACACCTCTTGGACGATATGGTGTTGAGCACACATCTCTAAAACAATATGGTGAGTAACCCAATACACTATAAGACAAAAGTGTTAAGGTGACTAATATCCTAGAACATGTGATGGCCAATACACTAAAGTATGGTGTGGCTAAAATCTTCAAGTGAGATGAAGATGTTACACCCATGTATGGTGAAGGTGATACACCATATGATTGGTAAGGTTGAAACCTTGATGGGTAAGGGTATAAGGGATATGATGATGTCTAGCCCCAATATACACCTAACCCAATACATGTGTTCAACTTGACATACATGATTCAACCTAATACACCTTGTAAAGGTGAGGGTAAGACACTCTTAGGAGTGATGATTGTAACACCAAGTAATGGTATGATTACTACCTTGATAGGTGAAATACCTAAAGTGGTTGATAATGGTCAACCCCATATCAACAATGCCTTAACCCAAGATGAGTCCATATCACTTGATGATAGTTGGGTAATTCTAGTGTGTGACTTATGTCCAATACACTACAGGATAAATGTGATGAGTTAGTGCATAAAGTATTAGGATGGGAAATACCCTAATACAAGATAAGTTGATAAACTTAAGTAAGTTAAAAGTGATGAGGGAAGTGATATACCAAGGCATGATAAATATCACATCCAGCACCTCAAGGTTGATACACCTTGATGCACCTCAAATCCAATATACTTGAATGAGTAACACATGAAGTGTGTCACATCAATTGTTACATTAAGATGTAATGAGTTTAACGCACTTTGATAAGTGTAGGCTAACATACCTTGAGAAAAGGTTAAGCCAAGTTAATAAAGTATGATGTAACCAATATCCTAGTGAGGATGAGAGAGAAACTCATACTTTGTGATTATAATCATTTAATGATAAATGATGAGAATAAATAAGTATGATTGAATACTTATGATATCAATGTATGATCCTAGATGTGTGGAGCAATGATTTAGGGTTTGTAATGATAATATGAACTTGAAACCCTATTCGTCAATAAAGGGAAACTCTAACCCTAATAGTTGTTGCCTAGTGAGAGGTGACCAGATGTTTAATGGCCTTGTGAGCCATGTGAATAGTTGTTGCCTAGTGAGAGGTGACAAGATGTTTAATGGCCTTGTGATCCATGTGAATAGTTGTTGCCTAGTGAGAGGTGATAAGATGTTTAATGGCCTGGTGAGCCATGTGAATAGTTGTTTCCTAGTGAGAGGTGACAAGATGTTTAATGGCCTTGTGAGCCATGTGAATAGTTGTTGCCTAGTGAGAGGCGACAAGATGTTGATCCAGAGATTGATGTAAATGTTCAAAATAAACTAGGTAAATAGGAATCCTGTAACATAATAATAATAATCGGTTACAAAGATAATATTGAAATCTTGGTCATACATACATTATGGTCATAGCCAAATAAGGGCTATAGTGTTTTGAATAAGTTAAAATGAGACATGAGGAATACTTGTATCGCATAAAGGATGTGAATGTGTATTATGGTTTGACTTAGGTATAATGCCTAGTAAAAGTGATGTGGTATTCAGTGATGAGTTGAGGATTGATCTTCCATCATGAAAGTGAAAGGGAAACACAAAGGTATTCCAACTATTATGGAATCCTTAGCAAAATGGCTATGATCTCACACAATTGGTATAGTCCAATACCTAGATGTACTCTCAAAGTGATCTCACAGGATTGGAGCAGTCTAATACCTGGTTGTACTCTCAAAGTGATCTCACAAGATTGGAGCAGTCCTATACCTGGCTGTGCTATTCGGGAAATCGGTCTGCACAGTTGTATATAGTCCTGCATATACTTATTCAGTCAACCTACCACACTGCATATTACTAATCGTTCCACTAAGCGGTCATGGGCCACATATACTCCCGCTTGGACGATTAAGCGGCCGATTAAACTCCGCTTTTCAAAAAGCCCTCAACTAATGTTCATGCATTTCGTACATACATGCATATATATATATATATATACACATTTCATTATATATAAATTGAGATATATATAGTCATTGAATTATATGCATACATTGTAATACATATAAAAATTTTCCACACACATTTGTACATTTATTTGAATACCTTTTGATATATTAACATGTATAGATACATATATGATATACCTAAATATACAATCACATATTTGTGCATGTATATATACATTTTGATTTATTCACATTTATACACACTTACATATATTTTTACATTGATTTACCTACATTTTACTATTTGTACATATATTACAAACACATTCTATATATAGACATATATACATATATAAGCATATCATACATCATACATGCATATTAATATGTTTATAAGTAAATAGATGTATGTGCCTACTCTATATATTTTAATTTATGATCTTGCTATATTATTTTATATATAATTAGTTTATTGAAATAAAAAAGTCCAAAACTGCATATACTCCCACATACCCACATATACTCTATGCAGTACCCTCTCTGCCCGTACACCGCATACCGCTTTCCTGAACCATGCCTGGCTGTACTCTCAAAGTGATCTCACAAGATTGGAGCAATCCAATACCTATCTATACTCTCAAAGTGATCTCACAGGATTGGAGCAATCCAATACTTGGCTGTAATCTCACAGGAATTACGTAGACCATTACCTGGCTGTGATCTCATAGGATTGGTACAACCCAATACCTGGCTGAACTCTCACAGGATTGGTACAACCCAATACCTAGCTGAACTCTCACAGGATTGGTACAACCCAATACCTGGCTGAACTCTCATAGGATTGGTACAACCCAATACCTAGTTGAACTCCCACAGGATTGGGATAACCCAATACCTGGCTATGATCTCACAAGATTGGTACAATCCAATACCTAGTTGTTATCACGAGATTGGTACAATCCAATACCTAGTTGTTATCACAGGATTGGTGCAGTCCAATACCTAGTTGTTATAACAGGATTGGTGCAATGCAATACCTGGCTGTTATCACAGGATTGGTGCAATCCAGTACCTGGCTGTTATCCCAGGATTGGTACAATCCAATACATGGTTGTACTCTTACAAGATTGGTATAAAGCTGGAATGTGATGATATTGTCACATGATCAGTTTGAGATGTTGGTATAATATGATGGGTAAATGATACATATATTCTTCATATTCCTTATAAAGTGAATAGATGATTTACTTCTCCATCATATACAGTTGTAATGCTTTAAAAGATGAGAATGTTCTAATCTTCTTATTATAGTGATTAACGTTGCTTATTAATATAAAAGAACCTCTACTCAGTTTTATGTTGTTTACCTATGATAATAACATTGTTGGCGGAGAGTTATATCTCTCTCTGGGACAATTGTCTCACCCTGTGGGTTCCACATTTTTTTAGGTGGACGTACATGAGGGGGTAGAGACTGTACTATAAAGGAAGGACAACAACAGCAGGGACAATAGTAACAACTCAGGATTGAGTGTACTGTCTGTCATGTCTTGTAGATAGAATTCCTATGTGTCGTATTTGTACCCTTAGGTCCTCAAATTTAGTATGTGATGGTTTTATGAACAATATGAGGTTTTGGCTAGTATGCCTTGAGGTTTTATGTTTCTTCAGTATATGTTTTGACAAAGCAACTATTATATGTTATCCTTGAGAAGAGATGGCACAGTTTATGTACAATGTGAACAATGATGTATATAAGGTTTTGGTTCTTCCTTAAAGAGTTTTCCTAGAAATGGATCTCTTTGTAAAATAGTTTTAATTTTTAGTGATTTGTGTTAATCCACTACTTATGATTATTCCACACAATTAGTAATGATTTAGAAGTTGGTTTGATGGTGGTCGTTACAAGTTTGGTATCAGATCTTAAGGTTTTCTGAGTCTACAGAGACATACAACTAAGGTGTTGACTCTATTCTAGTGTCCTCCAGTATATCCTATAGTGACCTCTGCTTATGCAGAAGAAAGGGTAAAGCTTTAAAATGACTAGAGAACATGAGAAACACATTGTTGAGAGCAATGTTGTTGCACCAAGAGAGGGTGTAAGGGATTAGGAAAGAGAAGAACGAGTGCCTAAGAATTCCCATCTTGACCCAATCAGGATAGAGAATCCTACTTTTTGTGCTCCTATTAGGTAGGTTAGGACAACATTGATGAATATTGTAACATCCTCAATTTCAAAGCTAAAGTAAGCCTTTAATGTGGGGTTTTCTAGTAAAGGCATGTCAAGGGATGCAATGAACGTAACTGTCGCGACTGACAATCAAATCGTCATTAATTAAGCGGAATGAAACATAAACAGTGAATTAATATAAATCACTAAAATTTAAAACCCTTTTTACAAGGAGATCCTTGTATGGAAAACTTTTATTGAAAGAATCAAAACTTATACATATCATGATTGACACTATACAACATTGTTTCTTTTTTATCTTCGAGAACAACATATAACAATTTCTCTATCAAAAACACATACTGGAGCAACATAAAACCTCGAGGCATTCAAGCCCAAATCTCATATTTTTCATAAAACCAGTACGAACCAATTCCAAGGACCTGAGAGTACAGAGACGACACATAGGACTACTATCTACAAGACACGACAGGCAGTACACTCAACCTGAGCTGTCACTGCTATCCCTGCTGCTGATGATGTACCTCTGTGAAAAGATCTTCACCTCCTCGTGCACGTCCACCTAAAAATTTGGATCCCACGGGGGTGAGACAATTGTAATTTTCCCAGCGGGAGATATAACTCCTCGCCGACCATATTATTAACTCAGATCAAGAAGTAATAACTGAGCAGTGGTTCATTCTATATTTACATGCAGGATAAATCACTGTATGAATAAAATAAAGTAATCTTCTTTCTTAAGGAGAACATTGCATCACCCATGGTAGAGTTATCAATCACCTATCTACTTTGCAAGGAATTTAAAGAAACATAAATAACATCTATCCACTAAGATGTATAACTGAATTGCGCATCAATCAATATTCCTCGTATTCGATCCTTAAGCAGATATACTACACGGCTGAATATATTTTAACAATCACACTTATGCCCTGATCATATGCAGTGTACTCTACATATGAGATTCGCACTGCACTACGACCACACCGTACAAGACTTAGCGACATACCCAGGAAATGCTAAGTCCGATGCCAGCCCTGCTCTGCCACAGGACCCCAGGCTCTCCGGCCTGACTCATAGGCTCTACGGCCTCAAGGCACTGCTCTGAGTGCTCTAGACTCCTCCTCTAACCTGAGTACACATGCGGAGAGTCTCATTGGGTTACCTCCGTGACACAAGCACGGATGATGTTAGATAACCCCCATTTTTCCTCCAGTGCCATCGTGACACAAGCATGATTGTTGTTGGACACTGCCTCTCTTTCCTCGTGTGTCCATGACACAAGCACGGATGATGTTGCAACACGAGTTTCACCCCTAAGAAGCAGATCTGTCAAAGGGGTTCTACGGTGTTCAGGGCACCTAAGTCTAACATTAACATTATAGATACATGTAAAACAGAAATCATAACTCATTTATCATTTCTCACAAGTCTCACACGACCTGCCATATCATAACAATTGGCATGACACACTTCATACACTAAAATCATGCAATTGAACTGTTAAGCATCACCATATTTCACATTGAGAACTTTGATATCACAATTACTTAATTCATCACATGGATCACACGGCCATTACTCATCTTGTCACCTCTCACTAGGCAACAACTTATTCAAACACATGGCTCACAAGGCCATTACACATCTTGTCACCTCTCACTAGGCAACAACTTAATTCAAACACATTTGAATTGTCCAACCATCATCAATTAATATGGACCCATCTCTGGTTGAAGCATTATTGATATAGGATTAACCATTACCAACCACTTTAGGTGTTTCACCTATCAATGTATTAGCCACACCATTATTTGGTGTTACACTCATTACTCTTAAGAGTGTCTTACCCTCACCTTTACAAGGCATCTCAATATACATATGTTCACCATATCGGGTTGTATGTATATGAGCACTCCCCATGTCGGGCTAGAAGTATATACACACCATTCATATCGGGCTAGAGGTATGTATATATATATTACCCATGTCATGCATTAGGTATTAAGCCATCACCATGTCGGGCTATACATCATCTAGGGTTTTATATCGGGCTTCCATATCGTGCATTAGCATTAGCCTAAATTAGGGTTTCATGTCAACTTACAAGTATTCATTCAATCTTGCATCATGTATGGAGTCTATACTTGACTCCCTATCGTACAAGGGGTGTATACTACACCCACATATCGTGCAACAAGGTATACAATCATATCCATTTCATTTTAGTGAAACAGGTGCATCATCATATCGGGTAAGGGTTGCTTGCTTATGTGCTTGCACCCGATATTACTTTTATAAAGTGATACCATCATATTCAAGATATAAACCTTGGTTATAACTGTTATGGTTCATGGAAACAGGTCTAAGAAATTACTATAACTCATAATTTCATCAACTATTTCAGGAAACTTTGGAATTGAAAGTACTTCACTAATTATAGCAATTTAGGTGAAGAATAATAACATGGTTGAGTTCAAGTTATATAACCCGCCTTAAGAACCACTTCAAAGCTCCAATCTCCAAAGCTCCATGTTCCTAAGGTTTAAGATGACTTATGAAGGTCCAAGTCTCGTTCATAACCCCTTCATAAACAAAGACTCACCATGGATAAGCAATTGGTGAAGAAGAAAAGAAAGGAAGATCAAAACCCTAAATTCATGCTTCAATCCAAGGTTGAAGATGATCTTTTCCTCACCTTAGGGTCACGTTTTGAGTTCCTTAGCTCCTTGGCCAACACCCTACCACTCTTGGGCGATATGGGCTTCCTCTTGGCCGACACAACTTTGCTTGTGGCCGATACCCTCTCACTTGTGGCCCAAACCACTTCAACTGGCCGATATCAACTTGCTATGAGCAATATCTACATGGTATGGCCGATATGCCTGTTATGGCCGATACCCAAGGCCTATGCACGATACCCTTGTGCTCTTGCACGATATGCCACCCCTCTTGCACGATATGACACTCACTTGGACGATATGGTACTCACTTGGGATCAAAACACTTCACTCCATGGCCGATATCACCCAATATGACCAAAATCACCTACTTGGGCGATATGATCATGCCATGGGCGATATCCCATGACCCATGCACGATACCATAGCCTCCCTTCACGATATGGGAGCTATGTGCACGATACCACAAGGTAGGAGGGTGGTAAGGGTCGTAAAATTCCATTAAGGGGTCAAACTAGGGGTATATATACTTGCTGATCATGAAGGAGAACAAAATGAGGTGTCAACATTTTGAGCTAGTAGGTGCCACGTGTCATGCATGGGTGACACGTGTCCAAGAATGCATCAACATTTATTTTGACGTGCAAAAAGGTTGAGGATCATCTAGAGATGCAAATTCATCCATCACTTACCTATTTGGATAAGATATATCAATTAAATCATCATTTTAAGTCAAGCCGATACACTTTTCCTAAGGAAACTTGTTGGCCGTCACACCTCACCTCCTTGAGGTTCTTTGCACGATATGAACCTTTCCAAGAGTTCACAAAACGATATGGGACACATCCTTGGGCTCCCTGGCCGATAGGCACTCATATATAAGCTTTTCAAGTTGATACAACTCAAGTTAAACCTTCAAATTCAACCCTCTTTCTTGGTCATTTCATCACCAACATTACCATCACTCTTAAGTGATTCAAACATGGTGTCTCATTCATTCTCTCTCCTCTAAATAATATATATAGGAAGTAGGAACACTCTAGATGTGGTAATTTGCATATCAACCCCACATTTTGGGTAAATTACAATTTGTACCAAAATTGGTGCACAATGCTCCAGCATTGTTCAAACAAGTTCAAACTTGGTATTTAGGCTTTCCACCAGCCACCATTTAGCATCATTCTCTCTCTTATGATGCTAAAACATACTAGGCACATTCAACATGTGACATTTTGCATTATAGCCCCTCAATTTGGGTAAATTGCACTTTGGTCCAAAATAAAGGAAAATTGCTCAAACAGCATTCAATCGAGACCAAACTTGAAACATAAGTGTGTCACATGATAACAAATCACATTATAGGATTTCATTAAAGTTCTAAGCAACTTTATTAGCCAAAACAAATAGGGTTACCTCATAACCCAGGTCAGGGTTGTTACAAATTATAAACCCCTAACAAAGATTTCGTCCCCGAAATCCCAGGTAAAAGAAGGGGAACAGATATTATTCATTCATCATATCATCAAATCTTCATATAACATCTTAATGTCATGGA
Organism: Alisma plantago-aquatica; assembly: GCA_963693085.1. Taxonomy (NCBI): domain Eukaryota; kingdom Viridiplantae; phylum Streptophyta; class Magnoliopsida; order Alismatales; family Alismataceae; genus Alisma; species Alisma plantago-aquatica. Next base: position 612,498,774 of record OY856411.1, read on the forward strand.
GACACCATATAACTTGATCAACACAAAGTTCTTTCATATATTCTCATTGATTTGTCACCTTTCTTAACTTATAACTTTATGTGACAAGATTCTTGATTTTGGGAAGTTTCCCATATATCTCATTCAGTTTAGCATTTCATTTACAAGGAAAGACCAGAGTTACATTTTTGTTACCCGTTTGTGACTACAAGTCTTATCATATATCAACTTGTGCCATCCAATCTGTTGTCACTACACTAAACTTCCTTACTACATGTACCAACTATCTTATTAATTGTACATTCTCTTTTACAGATCTAGTTAGGGGTATTCTAAGAAATTATTTTTAGTTTGGTAAGCATTTTCCACAATGATTTTACAATTGTTCCTTCAATTAATCATATTTATTGATGTTTTGTTTATGCAAGGAATAAACCCCTAACAAAATATGTCCATACTAAACTGATTTCACAGTTTAGCCATTTCACCATAAATCATCTTGATTAGGAGTTATGTTTTTACTTTCTCACAACATCTGACACTTCTTGGATACCAAAATTCCTTGCCTTGGTAACCGTCACATGTGTCAAAAACACATCACACCTTCATCTTTCTTTCATCTTGAAACATTACTTGTTACGCGTATCTTTATCTTGGAACCAAAGTCCAAGATGAACTGACACTTTTTCTAAGTATTCATTAATTGAGCATTTTTATCTCATGCACATCAAGCGTCATAAGACTCACTTGATTGCCATGTGCTTGAAACAAAATAACACAAGGAAACATATTTCTTTCATCGTCCCATTACTACCCAAGGTTGTTTATTAAGAGAAAATATTATCATCTCCTCTATTTGTAGCATGAACTTTCAACTATTCATGAGTCATTTACTCTTGTCTCATCCTAAGTTCCTTACCATCATCTTAGGAATTATAAGGATGATTATAAGTCATTACTCCTTTCTTCATTATTATCTAACATGTTCATGAACATTTGTGATTTCATCACATTTCCCATTTCCACATTATGGGAAAAGATCTTTATTATTCTCACAGACAGAGATCATTTCCCATGTTCTCATTCTCATCTTATAAGGATTATACTCTTTACTTCCTCATACACACATACTGATCTAAGATCATCTTAGATTCCTATTTTTTGTATTTAGGATGTGATACAATTATCCATACCATATTTTTAGTTTCATTATACTCACTAGATTGTCTCAAAATGACTACTTGATCAGAGTAATAAAAAAGATAACAATCTAAGAGTTCCATACTCACCTTATCTCCAATAATTATATACCTGGCTAGGGTATACAAGTATTGAGATTAGATAGTATGCACTTTATGTAATTTCTTATTCCTTACTTTTTATATCATCACAAGCATAGGATTTAGCATCCCTAGATTTTCTCCTGGCATTACCTCTACACTTCATCCTTTTTCACACAGATAAGAGTAGTTATAAAGCATTTAAAAGAATACTGAACAAAATATAAATTTTAGTTCTCATCATTTCTTCCCTATATCCCCATAGGGCAAACAATAGAGAAAGTCCATAACAGCAATCCTTTTTATGATTATCAAATAGCATGAAGATAAGGCATATCAAAATGGAAAAGCTCTATCTAACTGTTACCCCTCATCTTCCGCTTCAGGTTGACTCAACACATAGAGTCGAGCTGTTTCACATGATTACTTATTGCTTTTACTTAGTGTCTACTCCCCTAGTACACTAGGCACTTATTGCACTGGTGGCACCAAAAACTTTGTCCTTTTAGGACAACTAGGCACATATCTCTCGAATTGTAGAAACCTTTCCTTAAATTCTCAGCTTATTTCTCCTCCTTGGGCACTTCCATAATAGATATACTATATGTCTAAACTTATGGCAGAGTCTACTTTCTTACCATATGTTAATCTTTCCCACATTTTCCACTGTTTCAACATGACTCTGTCATTCAGGAACCCTTTCAAAGTCCAAAGTTTCCATATCAAGGACTAATAAACTAGGTTATAATACTAATATCCAGTCTACTATATGCATAAGTGTTGTCTTAACCTTTCCAACAAGAGCATAACCATAGGATTTTCTATCCTAGTTGGGTCATGATGGGAATTCTTAGGCTCTCATCCTTTCCTTACCTGATCCCTTGCACCCTCTCCTGGTGCCATAACGTTGTCCTCAGTAATGTGTTCCTCGTGTTCTCCAGTCATTTATAAACTTCACCCTTTCTTCTGCCCAAGAAGATGTCACTATAGGATATATTGGAGGACACTAACACAGACTCAACACCTTAGTCCTATGTCTCTGTAGACTCAGTGAACCTTAAGCTCTGATACCAAAACTGTCGCGACCGACAATCAAATCGTCATTAATTAAGCGTAATGAAACATAAACAGTGAATTAATATAAATCACTAAAATTTAAAACCCTTTTTACAAGGAGATCCTTGTATGGAAAACTTTTATTGAAAGAATCAAAACTTATACATATCATGATTGACACTATACAACATTGTTTCTTTTTATCTTCGAGAACAACATAGAACAATTGCTCTATCAAAAACACATACTGGAGCAACATAAAACCTCGAGGCATTCAAGCCCAAATCTCATATTTTTCATAAAACCAGTACGAACCAATTCCAAGGACCTGAGAGTACATAGACGACACATAGGACTACTATCTACAAGACACGACAGGTAGTACACTCAACCTGAGCTGTCACTGCTATCCCTGTTGCTGATGATGTACCTCTGTGAAAAGATCTTCACCTCCTCGTGCACGTCCACCTAAAAATTTGGATCCCACGGGGGTGAGACAATTGTAATTGTCCCAGTGGGAGATATAACTCCTCGCCGACCATATTATTAACTCAGATCAAGAAGTAATAACTGAGCAGTGGTTCATTCTATATTTACATGCAGGATAAATCACTGTATGAATAAAATAAAGTAATCTTCTTTCTTAAGGAGAACATCGCATCACCCATGGTAGAGTTATCAATCACCTATCTACTTTGCAAGGAATTTAAAGAAACATAAATAACATCTATCCACTAAGATGTATAACTGAATTGCGCATCAATCAATGTTCCTCGTATTCGATCCTTAAGCAGATATACTACACGGCTGAATATATTTTAACAATCACACTTATGCCCTGATCATATGCAGTGTACTCTACATATGAGATTCGCACTGCACTACGACCACACCGTACAAGACTTAGCGACATACCCGGGAAATGCTAAGTCTGATGCCAGCCCTGCTCTGCCACAGGACCCCAGGCTCTCCGGCCTGACTCATAGGCTCTACGGCCTCAAGGCACTTCTTTGAGTGCTCTAGACTCCTCCTCTAACCTGAGTACACAGGCGGAGAGTCTCACCGGGTTACCTCCGTGACACAAGCACGGATGATGTTGGATAACCCCCATTTTTCCTCCAGTGCCATCGTGACACAAGCACGATTGTTGTTGGACACTGCCTCTCTTTCCTCGTGTGTCCATGACACAAGCATGGATGATGTTGCAACACGAGTTTCACCCCTAAGAAGTAGATATGTCAAAGGGGTTCTACGGTGTTCAGGGCACCTAAGTCTAACATTAACATTATAGATACATGTAAAACAGAAATCATAACTCATTTATCATTTCTCACAAGGCTCACACGGCCTTCCATATCATAACAATTGGCATGACACACTTCATACACTAAAATCATGCAATTGAACTGTTAAGCATCACCATATTTCACACTGAGAACTTTGATATCACAATTACTTAATTCATCACATGGATCACAAGGCCATTACTCATCTTGTCACCTCTCACTAGGCAACAACTTATTCAAACACGTGGCTCACAAGGCCATTACACATCTTGTCACCTCTCACTAGGCAACAACTTAATTCAAACACATTTGAATTGTCCAACCATCATCAATTAATATGGACCCATCTCTGGTTGAAGCATTATTGATATAAGATTAACCATTACCAACCACTTTAGGTGTTTCACCTATCAATGTATTAGCCACACCATTATTTGGTGTTACACTCATTACTCTTAAGAGTGTCTTACCCTCACCTTTACAAGGCATCTCAATATACATATGTTCACCATACCGGGTTGTATGTATATGAGCACTCCCCATGTCGGGCTAGAAGTATATACACACCATTCATATCGGGCTAGAGGTATGTATATATATATATTACCCATGTCATGCATTAGGTATTAAGCCATCACCATGTCGGGCTATACATCATCTAGGGTTTTATATCGGGCTTCCATATCGTGCATTAGCATTAGCCTAAATTAGGGTTTCATGTCAACTTACAAGTATTCATTCAATCTTGCATCATGTATGGAGTCTATACTTGACTCCCTATCGTACAAGGGGTGTATACTACACCCACATATCGTGCAACAAGGTATACAATCATATCCATTTCATTTTAGTGAAACAGGTGCATCATCATATCGGGTAAGGGTTGCTTGCTTATGTGCTTGCACCCGATATTACTTTTATAAAGTGATACCATCATATTCAAGCTATAAACCTTGGTTATAACTGTTATGGTTCATGGAAACAGGTCTAAGCAATTACTAGAACTCATAATTTCATCAACTATTTCAGGAAACTTTGGAATTAAAAGTACTTCACTAATTATAGCAATTTAGGTGAAGAATAATAACATGGTTGAGTTCAAGTTATATAACCCGCCTTAAGAACCACTTCAAAGCTCCAAGCTCCAAAGCTCCATGTTCCTAAGGTTGAATATGACTTATGAAGGTCCAAGGCTCGTTCATAACCCCTTCATAAACAAAGAATCACCATGGATAAGCAATTGGTGAAGAAGAAAAGAAAGGAAGATCAAAACCCTAAATTCATGCTTCAATCCAAGGTTGAAGATGATCTTTTCCTCACCTTAGGGTCAAGTTTTGAGTTCCTTAGCTCCTTGGCCGACACCCTACCACTCTTGGGCGATATGGGCTTCCTCTTGGCCTACACAACTTTGCTTGTGGCCGATACCCTCTCACTTGTGGCCCAAACCACTTCAACTGGCCGATATCAACTTGCTATGAGCAATATCTACATGGTATGGCCGATATGCCTGTTATGGCCGATACCCAAGTCCTATGCACGATACCCTTGTGCTCTTGCACGATATGCCACCCCTCTTTCATGATATGACACTCACTTGGACGATATGGTACTCACTTGGGATCAAAACACTTCACTCCATGGCCGATATCACCCAATATGACCAAAATCACCTACTTGGGCGATATGATCATGCCATGGGCGATATCCCATGACCCATGCACGATACCATAGCCTCCATTCACGATATGGGAGCTATGTGCACGATACCACAAGGTAGGAGGGTGGTAAGGGTCGTAAAATTCCATTAAGGGGTCAAACTAGGGGTATATATACTTGCTGATCATGAAGGAGAACAAAATGAGGTGTCAACATTTTGAGCTAGTAGGTGCCACGTGTCATGCATGGGTGACACGTGTCCAAGCATGCATCAACATTTATTTTGACGTGCAAAAAGGTTGAGGATCATCTAGAGATGCAAATTCATCCATCACTTACCTATTTGGATAAGATATATCAATTAAATCATCATTTTAAGTCAAGTCGATACACTTTTCCTAAGGAAACTTGTTGGCCGTCACACCTCACCTCCTTGAGGTGCTTTGCACGATATGAACCTTGCCAAGAGTTCACAAAACGATATGGGACACCTCCTTGGGCTCCCTGGCCGATAGGCACTCATATATAAGCTTTTCAAGTTGATACAACTCAAGTTAAGCCTTCAAATTCAACCCTCTTTCTTGGTCATTTCATCACCAACATTACCATCACTCTTAAGTGATTCAAACATGGTGTATCATTCATTATCTCTCCTATAAATAATATATAGAGGAAGTAGGAACACTCTAGAGGTGGAAATTTGCATATCAACCCCACATTTTGGGTAAATTACAATTTGTACCAAAATTGGTGCACAATGCTCCAGCATTGTTCAAACAAGTTCAAACTTGGAATTTAGGCTTTCCACAAGCCACCATTTATCATCATTCTCTCTCTTATGATGCTAAAACATACTAGGCACATTCAACATGTGACATTTTGCATTATAGCCCCTCAATTTGGGTAAATTGCACTTTGGTCCAAAATAAAGGAAAATTGCTCAAACAACATTCAATCGGGACCAAAGTTGAAACATAAGTGTGTCACATGATAACAAATCACATTATAGGATTTCATTAAAGTTATAAGCAACTTTATTAGCCAAAACAAATAGGGTTACCTCATAACCCAGGTCAGGGTTGTTACAGTAACCATGGCTAGGTATGTAATTAAGTTCACAAAATGTATAATACAAGCAATCTGATCAACCTATACACACATAATGACTTAAATGTGTATGATTGTAGTCAGTTGTATATGAATATAAATGAATTATTCCTATGAAAAATAATGTGATGAATATATAATATGATGAGTCCAGTCCATGGCTTGAGCCTTAGACCTAGCTTAGGTCTTCATGTTATGTAATTAAAGAAATATTAATCACATGTGTCATACATGAGCTTCAATTGAGGAATTATATTGACTGAAGACTTATTTTCATGATTTGGAATACAATTAAGCTTATGGACCCTTTGAAATACTAAGGGACGGGCCATGTGCCCTAGAGCCCATTCCAGCCCTATTGGACTAATTAAGTTCTACAAATAGGTCCTTCGAGTATAAATTTAGAATTATGTATTTTGTGGTCATAATGAAGGCTCAAAATATTTTTAGTAGACTAATAATTAGAATATAAGATGGTGGGAAAAAAATTAGATGATTGTGATGTATATAGTAGCCTAGGTAATTAAATTAGTAATTATAATGTTTTTTATTTAAATGACATGTTTGGAGTGGTATTATAGCTAGTTTTTACTTAAAATCTTGCTCATTTGAAGTTGATGATAATATATCAGTTATCCCAAAACTTGAGTTCAAATGGGGTCATGTAGTGGTCTGTAGAAATATTTCTAGAAATTGGATTTTTATGCAAAAGAAATAAAAATAAAAAAGGGGAGCGACCCCCGTCCTCACAGACAGGAGAGCCGTGCCCTATGTTTTATGAACTTGAACAGAGTCCGATGAAGAAGGGGGCTCCGCCCGAGATTCTTTAGCCAAGATTCTATAAAAGCTCTATGGATTCGGCGCATAAGCTGTCACGCACCTAGATCTAGGGTTTTCGTGAAGCATGAGAAGAAGAGAGGAAGATCCGTGATGGAGAAGAAGAAGGGGGCGGCACTATTGCTAGTGGCTGCAATGTTGTGCCATGAGGGATCCTTGATCCCATCCACCCAAACCAAGGAGATAGTGTCACCCTGATGGTTCAGGCCAGGCCGGAGATGGAGGCACTGCATCTCTCGCGATCACGTGGCCACAGAGGCGAGATCGACCTCCGGAGGTGATGGACCAGCGGCGCTCTATTTTTTTGCTTACGCACGCAAAAATGCAAAGGGAGCGGGAGGTAGGCGCCGACCCTAAATCCTGAGATGCATCTGAGATGAGGGCCGTCGGATCAGATCTTGACGACAGATATTGGCCAATGTTAGGTAAGCTTCTAAAATTCATATCTTGAGCTACAGATATCAGTTTGGGACAAACAAGATACCTATGGAAATATATTCAATTGTACTATATTATAAAAATAGTTCCAGAGTATGATTTTTATATCTTCTATTTATTATATTCTGGGTACACAAAACTATATGATTTTGATGTTTTGCCAATTACAAATAGTAAACGCCTTTAGAAATTCATTAAAATTTTACTTAATGTGTATTTTGATATGTTTAACATTAATTCAGATCCTGATCTTTCATATATGAAGTTTTAATGAGGTTTTTAATGTAAACCCTAATAAGGGTATTTTGGGTATTTCACCAATGATATGATTTTTAAATGACCTCATATTTTAATACATGATCATTCCTACATTATATGAATACTTTTCTAGAGATTTGATGAAGTTACTTGTGCTATTATATTAGTATTTAGTTTTAGATGAGTAGCCATTATGAAAGCATAATAAATGATTATCCTGCCACTATAATTGATATATGTATGGCCAATTAGGCATGATGTTAGTAATGTGATGGTTTTCTACTTTGATTTCCTAATTGAGTTAGTAAATTTGGAATATGTGACTATGTTTGAGAATTATTCTCATTATATAAAATATATGTTCATATTAGTGCATAAGATGATTTATGTCTTATTTGAGTATAAAGATAATACTAATTATATAGTATGAGTTTTATTTTATTTCAAGGCTAAGATTTTATGGTGATTTTAGATTAAAGTTATGTTTAGTCTAAATAAAAACCCTAAGTTAGTATATGCAGTTAGGAAGATGGGGTTTCGAGATTTAGAAATAGAAAGAGAGAATATAGGCTAAGACTGATAAACCTATGATGATATCCAGGTTATTAAAGTTATGGAACTTAGAATCGAAACTTCCTTATCGATTCCATCTGTACAAGAGGTAAGTGGTCCATGCCCATGAGTACTCATGTTTTAAGTTTAGTATGTTTACATGTCTCCTGATAAGACTTTTATAATTTATATGGTTCAATGTTCTAAGATTTTAATGCAAACAAGAATATTCTCATATCTCTATCATTATGCAAGTCCAGATATCCAAAATCTCAATTAGAGACATGTTGCTCAAAATAGTTGTGACCCTTGGACCAAGTCCATGAGAAAATTTAAATAATCATGTTCCTACAAGATTTCTTAGAAATGTTCGAAATTAATGAATAAGATGGTAAGATAAGATATGCAAGTAATGTAGCCATACTTAGTAGGTGATTTGTGATAGTTTTGTATTGAGAATTTAAGTACACATATGTTTCCAAGATTTATCATATTTATAGGCATAACTATGTATTACGATTTCAAGTAGAAACATGCCATTAAGATTTCATGCATATGTATAGATATAACAACTAGATTCCTTAGAATGAATAATATCTAGAATTTAATTACAATATAAGAATATGAATTTCAAAATATTATGACTTGGTCTACTTTTAAAAATAGAGGTACTTTTAGGATCACAATGTATTATAAAAATGAGTCCATGATGGCATTATAAGATAATGACAAATTAAGTATGATTAGTTTGCAAGACAATATTTTATGAGATTCCTATTCTGATATTTAAGGTTTAATATGTAAGTTTTATGCAAATATTAAGGTTCAGGGTAACATCATATTTAATAAGAAGGATTGAACCACCTTGTCAGAATTCATATTTTAAGATATGTTGTACTTAAAATACGTTTATGAACCCGACTTAAGATACTTTGTGTAAGGACCCTGACCTGCGTTTAGGGTTTACCCTGTTTGTTTTGCTTGATCTTGGTGCTTTGGTGCTTGCTAATCACCTTTGAGTGGTGATTAGGGTTTTGTTGTGCTTTGTTGAGAGTTCGAGGGGCTACTTGCAAATAACCCAAGTTTAGGGTTTTGTCGGCAAGTTTGCCATCTTGTGAGATGTTTTCCCTCTTTGCTTCCTCTAGGGTTGAGAGGAAGGCTTGGGCTTGTTGTTTGAGTCCTTTGGGCCTGAGTTGAGCTTGTTTGGGCCTTGGAGTTCCTTGTTTGGGCTTGCTTGAGCCTTGTGTCGCCCAGGGCAGGTGGTGTGTCGCCCAGGGTAGGTGGTGTGTCGCCCAAGGCAGGTGGTATGTCGCTCAGATGCTTGGTGTGTCGCCCAGTAGCTCTTGTTGTGTCGCCCAGATGGCTTGGCTTGGTTGATGGACACATGGTGCACATCTTGGACAAGTGCCTTATGGCTTGCATGAGAGGTGGCTTGAGTTGGTGGACATGTGTCCCTTGGGTGGACGACACATAGCATGGTTGTACCTTGGTTTCTCCTCCCCTTCTTCCTATATAGGTAGCTCTTCTCCTTGCCTTAATCTCCTTTGCTCCTTTGGTCTCCCCTCCACCCTTGGTGCACGATACCCCTCTCCATCTTGCTTGTGTTGGCCGATACACTTCCTTGGAGCTGAAGTGGTGGCCGATACACCTTCCTGGAGCAGCTTGGTGGACAATAGCTTTGGACCTTGGAGTGCTTTGGAGCTTTGGTGGTCGACAACCTTGGAGCTCAAAGTGCATCTTCTTCCTTGGAGCTTAAGGCGGGTTGCATAGTTTCTAACCCTAACTCTCTTACCTCTAGCTTTAACCTTGTTACATGTGAGTAGACTAGCTTAGTTCCTTTCTTGTGCACCTTGCCTATATACCTTAGTGGCCGATATCCCTCTCTTGGGTTTAGGGTTCCTTGTATACCTTGCTTTTTAGGGTTTGTGCTCCCTTGTGTTGGAGGTTGAAGGTGACCTAGGGTTGGGCGATATCCCTTCCTTGTGGGTGTGTTGGGCGACACCCTTGTCCTTGAGTTGAACGATATCAGTGTTCTTGGTGTTGGGCAACACCCTTCCTCTTGGGTTGGACGATAGGTTGACCTAGTATGGATGTTGGCCGACATGGTGACCATGTTGGGCGATATGGTTCCTTGGGTTGAGCAACACCTTTGTTTTTGAGTTGGACGGCATGGTGTTCCCCTTAGTGGACGATATGGTAGCTGGTGTTGGGCGACATGATGAGTCCTTTAGGTTGGCCGATACCCTTGCCCTTGAGTTGGGCGATAGGGTGAGCTAGGGTTTGTTGGCTGATATGGTGAGTACCCTTGGAGATGGGCGATACTCTCTCTCCCTCTCTCTCTCTTGTTGGGAGATATGGTCTGATGGTGTTGGGCGACATGGATGCCCTTGAGTTGGACGATAGAATGGGTGCTCTTGTGTTGAGTTATCTCCTTGTCCATGTGGTGGACGATAGGGCCAAGTAGTTCCATGTTGGACGATAGGCTATGTGCCCTGATGGCCGATACCATGTTGGGCGACATGCCTTGGGCCATGATGGCCGATAGGGTTAGTGTGGTGGCCGATACCCATGTTGGATGATAGGTTTTAGATGAGGGTTGTGAGGCTATAGTGAGGGTATGAGTTTCTTTGGTGACGGTCCCTTATGTGATAGAAGTGGATGTTTATACATTAACCCATAAAACGATGGTGGTGTTTGTGATATCATCAATATGTAATATGTTGCCTTGCAAATAATAAGGATGCTAATGGGAGTAATGTATATGATGATAGCCCTCATGTAATAGATGCATGATGTGACCCGTTATGCTTAATTGTTAATGATAATGAAGATGTTGATAACTACTCTAGTAGTTTGTTTAATGATAATAATGTTGGTAATAATGATGCTAAGTGACAGTTACATTAAAGGTTGCTTCATGATAAAGATGACAATAGTTGATGACATAGTAATGACCTTGTTTATAATAGTGTTGGTTCTGTAAATACAACATGATCTCTATATACCCTGATTGTTCGTACAATCTCGGTATAAGGGTAAGTATCAGTATGGTTGTTTAATGATGTACTTAACATACTTGATTACCAAATAACTGTCATATTGATAAGTAGATTATCTTGAATGATATTTCATGATAGTGAGCATATTCCTTATGTTGAATCTACAATTATTGCATACCTTAACCTTGCAGGTGATGACTTAGCCATGAAAGGGCTATGTGACATATGTAATGAGTAACATTACTTTGATAATTGCTCTATAAGATTTTGTATGTGATGTGTTGGTCCCATGATGATGATGTGAGCCTTAAGAGGCAGTGACAGTACATGATGAGGGGTTGAGACCCTGCGGTATGTGGTGATCCTTGAGATGGATCTGGATGGTTAGCAAGAGGCCAAGTGATAACATGTGATATTGGATCCTTAAGATGGATCAGGTTGATATGAATAGATCATAATATAATGTTCTTTACTTTCTGTTATACCTTGCATGTCATACAACTTGGTTGAATCTTGCAATCCATCTAAAAGATACTAATTAAGCACAGTGAAATGCATCATGTAGTTTTCCCTGGCCATAGATCCATCATCGTCAGGACTTGGTGATGGTGAAACAGGTTTTCCTACGGGTTAACCTGGAAGCGCATATTGTTGAATATGTGTAGGTTGCTCCTAGCCTGAAAATGAGGAGGTAAGAGTGTAACTTCGGTTGCAGACTCAGATATGTGTGTAGAGCATGGTGAACAGGCCCATGGCTCAGGATATGTGATGTATGGAGCATGAATGCGTTCATGGCTCAGAGCACGGTGATCAGGCCCGTGGCTCAGTTTTACTAGTGCCGTGACCTGTACCAAGGCGGGCTAGAGAATGGGTAGCCTATGGAGCTAACCCTGTGGCTTAGACCACTTCAGTATGTGACTGCGGACCTGCTTGTGTTGTACTCATGTACTGACCATGAGGTGGGAGGTCGTGGAGTCCGGCTCTTCCATTGACCTTGTATGGCACCGGCTTGGGTTTCATAACCGAAGGTTGGATTTGAACGGTACGGTTCAAATCCTCAGGGCATAATAAAATGTAATACAACCATTTAGTATTTACTAGTCATATCAAATACGAAACATTGGTTGAGGCCTTGTTTGTGTAATATTCCGTTATACCTTGCAGGTCATGTGGTAATCTACCTTATCTTGATAATCAGGTTATATGGCATTATATTCTGTTCTAATAATCCTGTTACATGTTGATATACCTTATCTTGATAATCATACTCTTTTGAAAGACATCTGGTTATAATTTTTAGTACAGCTGGTATGCTTGCCGGTAAGAATGATCTTGCTATATATATATATAACTGCTTCTGATATATCTGCTCATGTTATATTTGCTGTTATGGTTTATTTTTGCTGAGGTTCTATGGTTGCGGTGGGGAGCTATGTTTCCCGCTGGGACAATTGTTCAATTGTCTCACTCCGCTGGTTTACACCCTTTTTAGGTGGTCGAGGTAGACGTGGTCGTGGTTGTGGTGTTGCGGACGAGCAGCTTGAGGAGCAGTAGAAGGCAAGCGATGGACATGCTGCTATTTTGGATGTTTTGTAGTAGAGTCTATAGTCATCCCTGTATTCTCAGGTCCTTGGCAGTGTTTTGACGATGTTTCACGAAGATCGTTCAATGATATCTGTATATCCTGTTGTTGGCCGGATGTGGGCCTTTATGTATATATGAACAGGTGGTGAACTCATGAGATGGATGGACAGCTGTTCCTGAGCTGTGGACACGTGTCAGATCTTGTGTATGTACATATTTATATGACATGTTTCTGTGCAGGATGAGGACTGGAAAGTAATAGTTTCACAGTTCCTCAGTTTTCCGCAATCGGTTTTAATTAACCTGTGTTTTGATAATCTGTGGTTATGGTGTTTTCCGCACGTTTTCGCGTAACACCTCGTTATCTGTGTGATAATGGGATGTGTTGCCACACTTTGTATACCTAGTAATTCTATGATCATTTCATGTCCTTTTTCCTAAGCTATTTATCATATAATTGGTATAAGTGAAGTAATTTGACCAAATAAGAGTTTTAAAACAAAGTTTACCCAGATAATGAGATACATGTTCAAATCCAGCAATGAATTCAGTTTAGAACTTAAGAATAAAAAGATTTAGATTCAGACTTAGACTACTCACTGTATGAGTAGCCAGATTTTGAATAAAGGTACACGATATGGGTTATAGACCCAATCCCAATTATGTAGTAATTGAGATACATGTTTACATTCAGATATAGATTCAGATTCAGATTCAGATATAGATTTAGATTCAGATTTAGATTTCAGATTTAGAATTCAGTACATGTTAGTACTCAGTTTCAGATAAGTTCAGATTCAAAATTTAGTAAATATAGACTTAAGATAATTAATTTGAAACATTCACATAATGCATTATATAATAAGTCCTCACCAGAGAGTCCCGAGACGATTCAGAGGGCGTGTTGCGCTAGACACTGCGGGTGTCACAGAGAGCATGTTGTGCCAACAGAGGGTGCGTTGCACCATAGAGGATACTTCGGTGTCAATAGAGGGCATGTTGTGCCAACAGAGGGTGCGTTGCACCATAGAGGACAATTCGGTGTCAACAGAGGAGGACTTATTGTATAATGGTGGCCACAAACAGATAAAAATCGTAAGTAAAAGATACTTAAGATTAGAGCATGTCTGTAATCTCATCCACGAGTGTGATGAGAGGAATTTAGATAAGATATTTACGATCCAAAGACTTTGGTTTAGGCAATGAGACCTAGAGTATAGGTCTCCAGAAAAGATAGAGTAGATAATAAGAGATTAAAAAATGAGAGATAATATGTTTCTAGATTTAATCAGAGTTTAATGTTTATTTTATATTTATGATGTCAAGAATCTTTTGTAATATTTCAATTCCTTAGCAATGTAAATTTTAGAATACTCATTCCACTTACTTTAACGACTATTTTTCCCAATGCATGGTTGGGGACGTGATGTCCGTAGGTTCTAGATCAGTTGAAGAACAAAGGGACCAGGAAAGGCCTAAAAGACTTTCAAGCTTGCCTAGTGGGGTGCCATCTACCTAGTTGATCCTGAGTATTAACATCTTTTTATTATGAACTTATGTGTAAGCTTGATGTAGTTTTTCCGTTGACAAAAACTATGTATGAATCCGTTTTATAGTTATGCAAAGTGTTTCATTTACTTTCATTGCAATGATAATCATGTTTGTGACACTCCCAGATGAAGAAAAAAAATGCTTCCGCTCATGTGATATGAAAATTGGGGTGTTACAATATGGTATCAGAGCAATTTGGTAAATGGACACTAGGTAGAATATGATTCTCATAGTCACCCTGGAGTGAAGAGGTAATATTAGGGTTTAGGGATAGATTCCATAAGAAGAATACCATAACCTAGAGTGATTATGGGTCTTAACCTTAGAATAGATAGATATCTTAGAGGTATAAGTCATCCTTGTTTAGATCTAAAGTAGCAACCTAAACCTAGCTAATGAGGTTTCTTCTCCATTCTCAGTGGTTATGGCCAACCAATTGAGAATTGAAAAGAAATTTCATAAGCGCTAGACTTTTAATGCATCTCTCCTTTCTTATTGGCCCATGTGGGATGGGACACACGTGTTAGTAGGTTAGTGAGAGATAGCATGTCAAAATCCCACATCTCTGGGTATGTGCCTGATCACCACATATCTAGGAATGTAGGATTTACCTAAAGAACCTAAGATTAGACAACCATGTGCAACTAATGTTAGGAAGTCATGATAAGGTTGAGGTAGATTCCCTAAGTATAGAGACAAGTTTAGTTTCATAGACCCTAAGTATGAGTTGAGAAGTAGACCAAGGTAATAGATAATATTCATATAAATCTTTATGAAAATACATTACATATCTCTTTTCATGCAAAAGTTTGAACATAGGTGTGTCTTACCATAAATGAAGAGGTAAGTAGAACCCTAAGGTGGGTAGTAGCCTAGATAAATTTTGAGGACGAAATTTATTTTAAGGTGGGTAGAATTGTAACATCCTCAATTTCATAGCCAAAGTAAGCCTTTAATGTGGGGTTTTCTAGTAAAGGCATGTCAAGGGATGCAATGAACGTAACCATGGCTAGGTATGTAATTAAGTTCACAAAATGTATAATACAAGTAATCTGATCAACCTATACACACATAATGACTTAAATGTGTATGATTGTAGTCAGTTGTATATGAATATAAATGAATTATTCCTATGAATAATAATGTGATGAATATATAATATGATGAGTCCAGTCCATGGCTTGAGCCTTAGACCTAGCTTAGGTCTTCATGTTATGTAATTAAAGAAATATTAATCACATGTGTCATACATGAGCTTCAAATGAGGAATTATATTGACTGAAGACTTATTTTCATGATTTGGAATACAATTAAGCTTATGGACCCTTTGAAATACTAAGGGACGGGCCATGTGTCCTAGAGCCCATTCCATCCCTATTGGACTAATTAAGTTCTACAAATAGGTCCGAGTATAAATTTAGAATTATGTATTTCGTGGTCATAATGAAGGCTCAAAATATTTTTAGTAGACTAATAATTAGAATATAAGATGGTGGGAAAAAAATTAGATGATTGTGATGTATATAGTGGCCTAGGTAATTAAATTAGTAATTATAATGTTTTTATTTAAATGACATGTTTGGAGTGGTGTTATAGCTAGTTTTTACTTAAAATCTTGCTCATGTGAAGTTGATGATAATATATCAGTTATCCCAAAATTTGAGTTCAAATGGGGTCATGTAGTGGTCTGTAGAAATATTTCTAGAAACTGGAGTTTTATGCAAAAGAAATAAAAATAAAAAAAGGGGAGCGACCCCCGTCCTCACAGACAGGAGAGCCGTATCCTCTGTTTTATGGACTTGAACAGAGTCCGATGAAGAAGGGGGCTCCGCCTGAGATTCTTTAGCCAAGATTCTATAAAAGCTCTATGGATTCGGCGCATAAGCCGTCACGCACCTAGATCTAGGGTTTTCGTGAAGCATGAGAAGAAGAGAGGAAGATCTGTGACAGAGAAGAAGAAGGGGGTGGCACCCTTGTTGGTGGCTGCAATGGTGTGCCATGAGGGATCCTTGATCCCGTTCACCCAAACCAAGGAGATAGTGCAGCCCTGATGGTTCATGCCAGGCTGGAGATGGAGGCACTGCATCTCTCGCGATCACGTGGCCACAGAGGCGAGATCGACCTCAAGAGGTGATGGACCAGCGGTGCTCTATTTTTCTGCTTACGCACGTGAAAACGCAAAGGGAGCGGGAGGTAGGCGCCGGCCCTAAGGCCTGAGATGCATCTGAGATGAGGGTCGTCGGATCAGATCTTGACGACAGATATTGGCCAATGTTAGGTAAGCTTCTAAAATTCATATCTTGAGCTAAAGATATCGGTTTGGGACGAACAAGATACCTATGGAAATCTATTCGAGTGTACTATCTAATAAAAATAGTTCTAGAGTATGATTTTGATATCTTCTATTTATTATATTCTGTGTACACAAAACTATACGATTTTGATATTTTTCCAATTAAAAATAGTAAACGCTTTTAGAAATTCGTACAAATTTTACTGAATGTGTATTTTGATATGTTTAACATTAATTCAGATCCTAATCTTTCATATATGAAGTTTTAATGAGGTTTTTAATGTAAACCCTAATAAGGGTATTTTGGGTATTTCACCAATGATATGATTTTTAAATGACCTCATATTTTAATACATGATCATTCCTACGTTATATGAATACTTTTCTAGAGATTTGATGAAGTTACTTGTGCTATTATATTAGTATTTAGTTTTAGATGAGTAGCCATTATGAAAGCATAATAAATGATTATCCCGACACTATAAGTGATATATGTATGGTCAATTAGGCATGATGTTAGTAATGTGATGGTATTCTACTTTGATTTCCTAATTGAGTCAGTAAATTTGGAATATGTGACTATGTTTGAGAATTATTCTCATTATATAAAATATATGTTCATATTAGTGCATAAGACGATTTATGTCTTATTTGAGTATAAAGATAATACTAATTATATCGTATGAGTTTTATTTTATTTCAACGCTAAGATTTTATGGTGATTTTAGATTAAAGTTATGTTTAGTCTAAATAAGAATCCTAAGTTAGTATATGCAGTTAGGAAGATGGGGTTTTGAGATTTAGAAATAGAAAGAGAGAATATAGGCTAAGACTGATAAACCTATGATGATATCCATGTTATTAAAGTTATGGAACTTAGAATTGAGACTTCCTTATCGATGTCATCTGTACAAGAGGTAAGTGGTCCATGCCCATGAGTACTCATGTTTTAAGTTCAGCATGTTTACATGTCTCCTGATAAGACTTTTATAATTTATATGGTTCAATGTTCTAAGATTTTAATGCAAACAAGAATATTCTCATATATCTATCATTATGCAATTCCAGATATCCAAATTTTCAATTAGAGACATGTTGCTCAAAATAGTTGTGACCCGTGGACCAAGTCCATGAGAAAATTTAAATAATCATGTTCCTACAAGATTTCTTAGAAATGTTCGAAATTAATGAATAAGATTGTAAGATAATATATGCAAGTAATGTAGCCATACTTAGTAGGTGATTTGTGATAGTTTTGTATTGAGAATTTAAGTACACATATGTTTCCAAGATTTCTCATATTTATAGGCATAACTATGTATTACAATTTCAAGTAGAAACATGCCATCAAGATTTCATGCATATGTATAGATATAACAACTAGATTCCTTAGAATGAATAATATCTAGAATTTAATTACAATATAAGAATATGAATTTCATAATATTAAGACCTGGTCTACTTTTAAAAATAGAGGTACTTTTAGGATCACAATGTATTATAAAAATGAGTTCATGATGGCATTATAAGATAATGACAAATTAAGTATGATTAGGTTGCAAGACAATATTTTATGAGATTCCTATTCTGATATTTAAGGTTTAATATGTAAGTTTTATGCAAATATTAAGGTTCAGGGTAACATCATATTTAATAAGAAGGATTGAACCACCTTGTCAGAATTCATATTTTAAGATATGTTGTACTTAAAATACGTTTGTGAACTCGACTTAAGATACTTTGTATACCTAGTAATTCTATGATCATTTCAGGTCCTTTTTCCTAAGCTATTTATCATATAATTGGTATAAGTGAAGTAATTTGACCAAATAAGAGTTTTAAAACAAAGTTTACCCCGATAATGAGATACATGTTCAAATCCAGCAATGAATTCAGTTTAGAACTTAAGAATAAAAATATTTAGATTCAGACTTAGACTAATCACTATATGAGTAGCCAAATTTTGAATAAAGGTACATGATATGGGTTATAGACCCAATCCCAATTATGTAGTAATTGAGATACATGTTTACATTCAGGTATAGATTCAGATTCAGATATAGATTTAGATTCAGATTCAGATTCAGATTCAGATTTCAAATTCAGAATTCAGTACATGTTAGTACTCAGTTTCAGATAAGTTTAGATTCAAAGTTTAGTAAATATAGACTTAAGATAATTAATTTGAAACATTCACATAATGTATTATATAATAAGTCCTCACCAGAGAGTCCCGGGATGATTCAGAGGGTGTGTTGCGCTAGACACTGCGGGTGTCACAGAGGGCATGTTGTGCCAACAGAGGGTGCGTTGCACCATAGAGGACACTTCGGTGTCAACAGAGGGCACGTTGTGCCAACAGAGGGTGTGTTGCACCATAGAGGACAGTTTGGTGTTAACAGAGGAGGACTTATTGTATAATGGTGGCCACAAACAAATAAAAATTGTAAGTAAAAGATACTTAATATTAGAGCATGTCTGTAATCTCATCCACGAGTGTGATGAGAGGAATTTAGATAAGATATTTACGATCCAGAGACTTTGGTGTAGGCCATGAGACCTAGAGTATAGGTCTCCAGAAAAGATAGAGTAGAAAATAAGAGATTAAGAAATGAGAGATAATATGTTTCTAGATTTAATCAGAGTTTAATGTTTATTTTATATTTATGATGTCAAGAATCTTTTGTAATATTTCAATTCCTTAGCAATGTAAATTTTAGAATACTCATTCCACTTACTTTAACGACTATTTTTCCCAATGCATGGTTGGGGACGTGATGTCCGTAGGTTCTAGATCAGTTGAAGAACAAAGGGACCAGGAAAGGCCTAAAAGACTTTCAAGCTTGCCTAGTGGGGTGCCATCTACCTAGTTGATCCTGAGTATTAACATCTTTTTATTATGAACTTATGTGTAAGCTTGATGTAGTTTTTCCGTTGACAAAAACTATGTATGAATCAGTTTTATAGTTATGCAAAGTGTTTCATTTACTTTCATTGCAATGATAATCATGTTTGTGACACTCCCAGATGAAGAAAAAAAATGCTTCCGCTCATGTGATATGAAAATTGGGGTGTTACAATATTGTATCAGAGCAATTTGGTAAATGGACACTAGGTAGAATATGATTCTCATAGTCACCCTGGAGTGAAGAGGTAATATTAGGGTTTAGGGATAGATTCCATAAGAAGAATACCATAACCTAGAGTGATTATGGGTCTTAACCTTAGAATAGATAGATATCTTAGAGGTATAAGTCATCCTTGTTTAGATCTAAAGTAGCAACCTAAACCTAGCTAATGAGGTTTCTTCTCCATTCTCAGTGGTTATGGCCAACCAATTGAGAATTGAAAAGAAATTTCATAAGCGCTAGACTTTTAATGCATCTCTCCTTTCTTATTGGCCCATGTGGGATGGGACACACGTGTTAGTAGGTTAGTGAGAGATAGCATGTCAAAATCCCACATCTCTGGGTATGTGCCTGATCACCACATATCTAGGAATGTAGGATTTACCTAAAGAACCTAAGATTAGACAACCATGTGCAACTAATGTTAGGAAGTCATGATAAGGTTGAGGTAGATTCCCTAAGTATAGAGACAAGTTTAGTTTCATAGACCCTAAGTATGAGTTGAGAAGTAGACCAAGGTAATAGATAATATTCATATAAATCTTTATGAAAATACATTACATATCTCTTTTCATGCAAAAGTTTGAACATAGGTGTGTCTTACCATAAATGAAGAGGTAAGTAGAACCCTAAGGTGGGTAGTAGCCTAGATAAATTTTGAGGACGAAATTTATTTTAAGGTGGGTAGAATTGTAACATCCTCAATTTCATAGCCAAAGTAAGCCTTTAATGTGGGGTTTTCTAGTAAAGGCATGTCAAGGGATGCAATGAACGTAACCATGGCTAGGTATGTAATTAAGTTCACAAAATGTATAATACAAGTAATCTGATCAACCTATACACACATAATGACTTAAATGTGTATGATTGTAGTCAGTTGTATATGAATATAAATGAATTATTCCTATGAATAATAATGTGATGAATATATAATATGATGAGTCCAGTCCATGGCTTGAGCCTTAGACCTAGCTTAGGTCTTCATGTTATGTAATTAAAGAAATATTAATCACATGTGTCATACATGAGCTTCAAATGAGGAATTATATTGACTGAAGACTTATTTTCATGATTTGGAATACAATTAAGCTTATGGACCCTTTGAAATACTAAGGGACGGGCCATGTGTCCTAGAGCCCATTCCATCCCTATTGGACTAATTAAGTTCTACAAATAGGTCCTTCGAGTATAAATTTAGAATTATGTATTTCGTGGTCATAATGAAGGCTCAAAATATTTTTAGTAGACTAATAATTAGAATATAAGATGGTGGGAAAAAAATTAGATGATTGTGATGTATATAGTGGCCTAGGTAATTAAATTAGTAATTATAATGTTTTTATTTAAATGACATGTTTGGAGTGGTGTTATAGCTAGTTTTTACTTAAAATCTTGCTCATGTGAAGTTGATGATAATATATCAGTTATCCCAAAATTTGAGTTCAAATGGGGTCATGTAGTGGTCTGTAGAAATATTTCTAGAAACTGGAGTTTTATGCAAAAGAAATAAAAATAAAAAAAGGGGAGCGACCCCCGTCCTCACAGACAGGAGAGCCGTATCCTCTGTTTTATGGACTTGAACAGAGTCCGATGAAGAAGGGGGCTCCGCCTGAGATTCTTTAGCCAAGATTCTATAAAATCTCTATGGATTCGGCGCATAAGCCGTCACGCACCTAGATCTAGGGTTTTCGTGAAGCATGAGAAGAAGAGAGGAAGATCTGTGACAGAGAAGAAGAAGGGGGCGGCACCCTTGTTGGTGGCTGCAATGGTGTGCCATGAGGGATCCTTGATCCCGTTCACCCAAACTAAGGAGATAGTGCAGCCCTGATGGTTCAGGCCAGGCTGGAGATGGAGGCACTGCATCTCTCGCGATCACGTGGCCACAGAGGCGAGATCGACCTCCAGAGGTGATGGACCAGCGGTGCTCTATTTTTCTGCTTACGCACGTGAAAACGCAAAGGGAGCGGGAGGTAGGCGCCGGCCCTAAGGCCTGAGATGCATCTGAGATGAGGGTCGTCGGATCAGATCTTGACGACAGATATTGGCCAATGTTAGGTAAGCTTCTAAAATTCATATCTTGAGCTAAAGATATCGGTTTGGGACGAACAAGATACCTATGGAAATCTATTCGAGTGTACTATCTAATAAAAATAGTTCTAGAGTATGATTTTGATATCTTCTATTTATTATATTCTGTGTACACAAAACTATACGATTTTGATATTTTTCCAATTAAAAATAGTAAACGCTTTTAGAAATTCGTACAAATTTTACTGAATGTGTATTTTGATATGTTTAACATTAATTCAGATCCTAATCTTTCATATATGAAGTTTTAATGAGGTTTTTAATGTAAACCCTAATAAGGGTATTTTGGGTATTTCACCAATGATATGATTTTTAAATGACCTCATATTTTAATACATGATCATTCCTACGTTATATGAATACTTTTCTAGAGATTTGATGAAGTTACTTGTGCTATTATATTAGTATTTAGTTTTAGATGAGTAGCCATTATGAAAGCATAATAAATGATTATCCCGACACTATAAGTGATATATGTATGGTCAATTAGGCATGATGTTAGTAATGTGATGGTATTCTACTTTGATTTCCTAATTGAGTCAGTAAATTTGGAATATGTGACTATGTTTGAGAATTATTCTCATTATATAAAATATATGTTCATATTAGTGCATAAGACGATTTATGTCTTATTTGAGTATAAAGATAATACTAATTATATCGTATGAGTTTTATTTTATTTCAACGCTAAGATTTTATGGTGATTTTAGATTAAAGTTATGTTTAGTCTAAATAAGAATCCTAAGTTAGTATATGCAGTTAGGAAGATGGGGTTTTGAGATTTAGAAATAGAAAGAGAGAATATAGGCTAAGACTGATAAACCTATGATGATATCCATGTTATTAAAGTTATGGAACTTAGAATTGAGACTTCCTTATCGATGTCATCTGTACAAGAGGTAAGTGGTCCATGCCCATGAGTACTCATGTTTTAAGTTCAGTATGTTTACATGTCTCCTGATAAGACTTTTATAATTTATATGGTTCAATGTTCTAAGATTTTAATGCAAACAAGAATATTCTCATATATCTATCATTATGCAATTCCCGATATCCAAATTTTCAATTAGAGACATGTTGCTCAAAATAGTTGTGACCCGTGGACCAAGTCCATGAGAAAATTTAAATAATCATGTTCCTACAAGATTTCTTAGAAATGTTCGAAATTAATGAATAAGATTGTAAGATAATATATGCAAGTAATGTAGCCATACTTAGTAGGTGATTTGTGATAGTTTTGTATTGAGAATTTAAGTACACATATGTTTCCAAGATTTCTCATATTTATAGGCATAACTATGTATTACAATTTCAAGTAGAAACATGCCATCAAGATTTCATGCATATGTATAGATATAACAACTAGATTCCTTAGAATGAATAATATCTAGAATTTAATTACAATATAAGAATATGAATTTCATAATATTAAGACCTGGTCTACTTTTAAAAATAGAGGTACTTTTAGGATCACAATGTATTATAAAAATGAGTTCATGATGGCATTATAAGATAATGACAAATTAAGTATGATTAGGTTGCAAGACAATATTTTATGAGATTCCTATTCTGATATTTAAGGTTTAATATGTAAGTTTTATGCAAATATTAAGGTTCAGGGTAACATCATATTTAATAAGAAGGATTGAACCACCTTGTCAGAATTCATATTTTAAGATATGTTGTACTTAAAATACGTTTGTGAACTCGACTTAAGATACTTTGTATACCTAGTAATTCTATGATCATTTCAGGTCCTTTTTCCTAAGCTATTTATCATATAATTGGTATAAGTGAAGTAATTTGACCAAATAAGAGTTTTAAAACAAAGTTTACCCCGATAATGAGATACATGTTCAAATCCAGCAATGAATTCAGTTTAGAACTTAAGAATAAAAATATTTAGATTCAGACTT
This sequence comes from Alisma plantago-aquatica, assembly GCA_963693085.1. Lineage (NCBI taxonomy): Eukaryota > Viridiplantae > Streptophyta > Magnoliopsida > Alismatales > Alismataceae > Alisma > Alisma plantago-aquatica. The sequence goes on from OY856411.1 coordinate 612,522,782, forward strand.
AGACTACTCACTATATGAGTAGCCAGATTTTGAATAAAGGTACATGATATGGGTTATAGACCCAATCCCAATTATGTAGTAATTGAGATACATGTTTACATTCAGGTATAGATTCAGATTCAGATATAGATTTAGATTCAGATTCAGATTTAGATTCAGATTTCAAATTCAGAATTCAGTACATGTTAGTACTCAGTTTCAGATAAGTTCAGATTCAAAGTTTAGTAAATATAGACTTAAGATAATTAATTTGAAACATTCACATAATGTATTATATAATAAGTCCTCACCAGAGAGTCCCGGGATGATTCAGAGGGTGTGTTGCGCTAGACACTGCGGGTGTCACAGAGGGCATGTTGTGCCAACAGAGGGTGCGTTGCACCATAGAGGACACTTCGGTGTCAACAGAGGGCACGTTGTGCCAACAGAGGGTGTGTTGCACCATAGAGGACAGTTTGGTGTTAACAGAGGAGGACTTATTGTATAATGGTGGCCACAAACAAATAAAAATTGTAAGTAAAAGATACTTAATATTAGAGCATGTCTGTAATCTCATCCACGAGTGTGATGAGAGGAATTTAGATAAGATATTTACGATCCAGAGACTTTGGTGTAGGCCATGAGACCTAGAGTATAGGTCTCCAGAAAAGATAGAGTAGAAAATAAGAGATTAAGAAATGAGAGATAATATGTTTCTAGATTTAATCAGATTTTAATGTTTATTTTATATTTATGTTTTCAAGAATCTTTTGTAATATTTCAATTCTTTAGCAATGTACATTTTAGAATACTCATGCCACTTACTCTAACGACTGTTTTTCCCAATGCATGGCTGGGGACGTGATGTCCGCAGGTTCTAGAGCAGTTGAAGAACAAAGGGACTAGGAAAGGCCTAAAAGACTTTCAAGCTTTCCTAGTGGGGTGCCATCTACCTAGTTGATCCTGAGTATTAACATCTTTTTATTATGAACTTATGCGTAAGCTTGATGTAGTTTTTCCGTTGACAAAAACTATGTATGAATCTGTTTTATAGTTATGCAAAGTGTTTCATTTACTTTCATTGCAATGATAATCATGTTTGTGACACTCCCAGATGAAAAAAAATGATTCCGCTCATGTGATATGAAAATTGGGGTGTTACAAATATAGTGGATTGGATACTAGCAATACAACGTAGGTCACCAGCCCTCAATGCAGAAACTTTGGGTTATGGAAGGGGTTTCTGAATGACATAGTCATGTTGGAACAGTGGAAAATGTGAGAAGGATTAACATATGGCAAGAAAATAGACTCTGCCATAAATATAGACCGATAGTACATTTGTGATGACAATGCCCAAGGAGGGGAAACAAGCTGAGAATTAAGGAAAGGTTTCTATAATTCTAGAGACATTTGCCTAGTTGTCTAAAAAGCCAACGTTTTTGGTACCATCAGTGCAATAAATGCCTAGTACACCAGGGAAGTAGTCACTCAGTAAAGGCAAAAGCCCTAACTTTCCACTTGTAAGAACTCCTGATTTAGCTTCTACATCGGTATTGAGACCGATAAGACTATGGTACAAGGACAAGACATGTTATATATATGGACATTTTGAGCATACTAAACCCTTTTGTTCAAAAAGAAGGGAGGAAATGACCCAACAACCAAAGCAGACTCGGCAGGGCTTACGAAATTTATAGCCCAATAGTGTAAAAAGGCAAAAGCAACAACATGAAACAACTTGACCTTATGTTTGAGTCAACATGAAGTGGTAGATGACTGTGAGGGGTGACTGTCAGATAGAGATTTTTCATTCTGATATGTCTTCTTTTGACTTTATCTAGTAATCATAAGAAGGTAGTTATTGTTGAGGTTCCTTTATTTAGTCTTGTGAGGACATGAGGAAGAGATAAGAAGGATGAGAACTTATATTCAGTCCAATATTCTCTTATATGTTTTAAAATTTCTCTCTTCATGTAGAAAGGGAAGAGATGTAAAAGAAACACCTAGAGAAAATTGGAGATACTAAGTATTAGAATTTAAAGAAATAAACATAATATAAAACAAATGCATACTACCTAATTTCAGTTCTTGAATACCCTGGCCAGGTATTCATCTATTGAAGGCAAGGTAAGTATGGAACACTTAGATTGCTATATTTCTGATTACTCTAATCAAGTAGTCATTTTGAGACAATCTGAAGAGCATAATGAAGTAGGAGATGTGGCACGGATATTTCTACTACAACCTAAATGTTATACGAAGGAATATGAGTCAATAACAGATCAACTTATAAACAAAAGAAGATGTTTAGTATAATGTATACATTGGTCTAAGGACCTTGAGGTAACAGTCACCTGATGAGATGTGACAATGTTCAATGATGAACTAAGGGTTTGAATACCTAGATCTAGTCATCATAATGATGATAATCCTAAGGAATGATGACATGTAATCATCCTTATAACTCATGTATTGAAGGCAAGGAACCTAAGAGGAAACAAGATTGAATGACACATGAACAATTGAAAGTTCATGTAATACTTAAAGAAGGTGAAAAATCAGTGAGGTTTGACACCTGAGTCAAATAAGGTATGTATAATGATTATCCAACTAAGAAAAGTGTTACCCGACACAAAGTTGACTCTACAGTCAATAATGGAAAGGACATATGAGTATGTGTCATGTGATATGGGTAGCAAGCATACACCTCTAAACCGATATTTGGTTAAGCATACACCTCTAAATTGATATTTGGTTAACCATACACCTCTTTGCCCGATATGGTGTGAAGCACACACACACCTCTTTTCCTGATATGGTGTGAAGCACACACATACCTCTTTTCCCGATATGGTGTAAAGTACACATACACCTATAAAGTGATATGGGAAGCACACATACACCTCTAAAGTGATATGGTAAGCAAGAATACACCTCTTGCCCGATATGGTAAGAACACATACACCTCTAAAGTGATATAATAAGCAAGCATACACCTCTTTCCCGATATGGTGAGCACACATACACCTCTAAAGTGATATGGGTGGCAAGCATACACCTCTAAACTGATATTTGGTTAAGCATACACCTCTTGGATGATATGGTGTTGAGAACAAATCTCTAAAACAATATGGTGGGTAACCCAATACACTAGATGGAAAAAGTGTTAAGGTGACTAATACCCTAGAACATGTGATGGACAATACACTAAAGTATGGTGTGGCCAATATATTCAAGTGAGGTGAGGATGTTACACCCATGTATGGTGAAGGCGATACACCATATGATTGGTAAGGTTGATACCTTGATGGGTAAGGGTATGAGGGATATGATGATGTCTAGCCCCAATATACACCTAACCCAATACATGTGTTCAACTTGACATGCATGATTCAACCTAATACACCTTGTAAAGGTGAGGGAAAGACACTCTTATGAGTGATGATTGTAACACCAAGTAATGGTATAATTAATACCTTGATAGGTGAAATACATAAAGTGGTTGATAATGGTCAACTCCATATCAACAATGCCTTAACCCAAGATGAGTCCTTATCACTTGATGATAGTTGGGTAATTCAAGTGTGTTACTTATGACCAATACACTACAGGATAAATGTGATGAGTTAGTGCATAAAGTATTAGGATGGGAAATACCCTAATATAAGATAAGTTGATAAACTTAAGTAAGTTAAAAGTGATGAGGGAAGTGATATACCAAGGCATGATAAATATCACATCCAGTACCTCAAGATGGATACACCTTGATGCACCTCAAATCCAATATACTTGAATGAGTAACACATGAAGTGTGTCAAGTCAATTATTACATTAACATGTAATGAGTTTAATGCACTTTGATAAGTGTAGGCTAACATACCTTGAGAAAAGGTTAAGCCAAGTTAATAAAGTATGATGTAATCAATATCCTAGTGAGGATGAGAGAGAAACTCATACTTTGTGATGATAATCATTTAATAATAAATGATGAGAATAAATAAGTATGATTGAATACTTATGATATCAATGTATGCTCCTAGATGTGTGGAGTAATGATTTAGGGTTTGGATTGATAATATGAACTTGAAACCCTATTTGGCTATAAAGGGAAACCCTAACCTTAATAGTTGTTGCCTAGAGAGAGGTGACAAGATGTTTAATGGCCTTCTGAGTGATGGGAATAGTTGTTTCCTAGTGAGAGGTGACAAGATATTTAATGGCCTTGTGAGCTATGTGAATAGTTGTTGCCAAGTGAGAGGTGACAAGATGTTTAATGGCCTTGTGATCCATGTGAATAGTTGTTGCCTAGGTGACAAGATGTTTAATGGCCTTATGAGCCATGTGAATAGTTGTTGCCTAGTGAGAGGTGACAAGATGTTGATCTAGAGATTGATGTAAATGTTCAAAATAAACCAAGTAAGTAGGAACCCCTTAACATAATAACAATAATAATAATCGATTACAAAGATAATATTGAAATCTTAGTCATACATACATTATGGTCATAGCCAAATAAGGTCTATAGTGTTTTGAATATGTTAAAATGAGACATGAGGAATACTTATATCACATAAAGGATGTAAATGTGTATTATGGTTCGAATGAGGTATAATGCCTAGTAAAAGTGATGTGGTATTCCGTGATGAGTTGAAGGGATTGATGTTCCATCATGAAAGTGAAAGGGAAATATAAAGGTATTCCAAATACTATGGAATCCTTAGCAATATGGCCATGATCTCACACGATTGGTATAGTCCAATACCTAGATGTACTCTCAAAGTGATCTCATAGGATTGGAGCAGTCCAATACCTATTGTACTCTCAAAGTGATCTCATAAGATTGGAGCAGTCCAATACCTAGTTGTACTCTCAAAGTGATCTCAAAGGATTGGAGCAGTCCAATACCTAGATGTACTCTCAAAGTGATCTCACAGGATTGGAACAGTCCAATACTTGCTGTAATCTCACAGGATTGGCATAGGCCAATACCTGGCTGTGATCTCACAGGATTGGTACAACCCAATACCTGGCTAAACTCTCACAGGATTGGTACAACCCAATACTTGGATGAACTCTCATAGGATTGGTACAACCCAATACCTTGCTGAACTCTCACAAGATTGGTACAACCCAATACCTAACTGAACTCTCACAGGATTGGGATAACCCAATACTTAGTTATGATCTCAGAGGATTGGTACAATCCAATACCTAGTTGTTATCATAGGATTGGTACAATCCAATACCTAGTTGTTATCACATGATTGGTGCAATCCAATACCTGGTTGTTATCACAGGATTGGTGCAATCCAATACCTAGTTGTTATCACAGGATTGATGCAATCCAATACCTGGCTATTATCATAGGATTGGTACAATCCAATACTTGGTTGTACTCTTACAAGATTGGTATAAAGCTAGAACATGATGATATTATCATAGGATAAGTTTGAGATGTCAGTATAATATGATGGGTAAATGATACATATGTTCTTCATATTCCTTATAAAGTGAATAGATGATTTACTACTCTATCATTGACAGTTGCAATACTTTAAAGATGAGAATGTTCTAATCTGCTTATTTACAGTGATTAACATTGCTTATTAATATAAAAGAACATCTGCTCAGTTTTATATTATTTACCTGTCATAATAACATTGTTGGCGGAGAGTTATATCTCTCGCTGGGACAATTGTCTCACACCATAGGATCCACATTTGTTTAGGTGGACGTGCACGAGGGGGTAGAGATTGTACTACAGAGGAAGGACAACAATAGCAGGGACGGAAGTAACAGCTTAGGATTGAGTGTACTAGCTGTCGTGTCTTGTAGATAGAAGTCATGTGTCGTCTCTGTACTCTCAAGTCCTCAGATTTAGTACGTGATGGTTTTATGAACAATATGAGGTTTTAGCTAGTATGCATTGAGGTTTTATGTTGCTTCAGTATATGTTTTGACAAAGCAACAGTTATATGTTATCCTCAAGAAGAGAGGGTATAGTGTATGTACAATGTGAACAATGATGTATATAAGGTTTTGGTTCTTCCTTAAAGAGTTTTCCTAGAAATGGATCTCTTTGTAAAATGGTTTTAATTTTTAGTGATCTATGTTAACCCACTACTTATGATTATTCCGCATAATTAGTAACGATTTGGTTGTTGGTTTGGTGGAGGTCGTTATTGTACACATGTGCATAAGACTGTACATATGTGTACAAGATTGTACACATGGTCCTACAAGACTATACACATGGTCCTACAAGACTGTACATATGGTCCTACATATTGCACACATGTGTACAAGATTGTACACATGGTCCTACAAGACTGTACATATGGTCCTACAGACTATACACATGTACACATGATTGTACACATGTGTACAAGAATGTACACATGGTCCTACAAGACTGTACATGTGGTCCTACAAGATTGTACATATGTGTACAAGATTGTACACATGTGTACAAGACTGTACACATGGTCCTACAAAACTGTACACATGTGTACAAAATTGTACACATGTGTATAAGACTATACACATGGTCCTATAAGACTGTACACATGGTCCTACAAGACTGTACACATGTGTATAAGAGTGTACATATGTGTACAAGACTGTACACGTGGTCCTACAAGACTGTACGCATGGACCTACAAGACTGTACACATGGTCATACAAGACTGTATACATGTGTACAAGACTATACACATGGTCCTATAAGACTGTACACATGGTCCTACAAGACTGTACACATGGTCCTACCAGACTGTACACATGTGTACAAGACTGTACATATGTGTACAAGAGTGTACACATGGTCTTACAAAACTGTACACATGTGTAGAAAATTGTAGATATGTGTACAAGATTGTACACATGGTCCTACAAAATTGTACACATGTGTACAAGACTGTACACATGTGTAGAAGATTGTACACATGGTCCTACAAGACTGTATACATGTGTAAAAGATTGTACATATATGTACAAGAATATACACATGGTCCTACAAGACTGTACACATGTGTACAAGACTATACACATGTGTACAAGACTATACACATATTCCTACAAGACTGTACACATGGTCCTACATGACTGTACACATGGTCCTACAAGACTATTTGTGTACAAGAATGTACACATAGTTCTACAAGACTGCACACATGTGTACAAGACTATACACATGGTCTTACAAGACTGTAAAATGGTCCTACAAGACTGTACACATGGTCCTACAAGACTATACCCCAGTTTCCAGTGGGTGCACCCTGCAAGTGAATGAATATCGATGGTTTTTTCTACGCACCACCTCCGCACCAAAGGGAGTCGTCCACTATCACTAGGGTCTATTCTTGATTGTTATTGACTCCCTTCTAGACTGGGGTGTCCTCAAGCAGCTATTTTATCTTTGGACACAAAAGGTTGGAGCTACACCAAGGGTGTGGCAGAGGGTGCACCAACATCTACCTTTTTCGCTTACATGCTGGCGACCTCTACCAGTAATCTTTGTCATACTCGTTCTTGATGCAATCATTTCTTTATTAAACTGATGTGTAAGATTCTTTTTAATAATTTGTGATGAATGGTTTTATATTATCATTATTTTGAGTGTTTTGACGTATCATAGGAGTTGCATTCAGTATGAAAGCTTATGTTGAAATGACTTTGACTCAAGCCTATAGTAGAATTCAATGATAGTATCGTATTATATGTACATAGGTTATGACAGGAAGAAAGTGGGGATTAATTAAGTAGAAAAGGTGAGCAAGACTATGAATTAAATGAAATATAATACCTGATGGTCAGATAAACTAAACAATTCCCATTCTGATGACCGGGTGCAGCTGAAGGTAGAAAATGTATGGCATTTTCGTGATTTCCCAAATTTATATAAAATAATTATCCATTACATTGACATAGAAGACAAGCGGGGAAAGCAGCGGTGTGAAGGGTGATCTGGTGCCTCAATGCAAAAGAATCGATTCCACTACAGGTGAAAATGGTGGTCAATTCGGTCATGAAAGTGAAAGGAAGGTGTGACACGGCCACCTTCTGTATGTGCCTTGTATAAGGTGTGTGCATGGATTGACAAGAAAGAATCCATGGACTCGTGCTCTGTATATAGAAAAATAAGGAGGGCTTGACACCCCACCCAACCGCATACCCATCGACACTTTTCTCGTCGTCCTTCTCACTACCACTTAACACACCACGCCACGTCGTAGCCCCACCAATCCACCACCTCGCCAGTAGCAGCCGGTGGCCGGTAGGCAAAAACCCCTCTCGGTCTCTGGTTTTTCTTTCCTCAGGTGTAGAAGACACTGAAGCACACACTTGTACAAGTACCCACTTTTGGGTTTTAGGGGAGACAGAGAAGGCAGTGGAAACAAAAAAATTCTTCTCCCCAAACTCAGAACAAAGGAAATGTGTCAACGTCTATATAGTAGGAAGGATGGTTTGTAGAGGCGTACCTTGTCCCGAGGCTTCCTCGGTGACGTTACCTCGTAGCTTTCACGGTCTTCACCTCTGGTCTTAGATGATGTCTGTGCAGCTCCTGGTCTCACTGAGACTATCGGGATTGACAGCTGTCCTTCGAGCGATAGAAGTCTCCCGCCTCTGAAGAAGTCCACACGGACCACCTGGAACTCCGATCTCCTTGTCCCACAAGGAATAAGAAGGAGTCACACCCTCTTGTCGGCGTACTAGTCACCGACACACTCTCCTGCCACCATTCGCTATTCTGCAATTTTCTTTCCCTTGTTGTGCCTCCCTTATCAGGTAATACTTGCTCGGGCTCTCTCTCGGTTACCAAAACCAGAGAGAACGACAACTTTGTAGAGCAACTGGTGCACTGAGTTGTGTTCTGAGAAGCCCCCACTACTCCTATATATAGGAGGGTCATGGGACAGGGTTCTCTACCCCGGGAAATGCAGGATTAATGCAGGAGTAGAAAGGTTTGAGATTTTTCACAAAAAAACCAACTGTGTCACCTGAACCGATCGTTTCATGCATGAAACGTTCGGTTGGGGAGTTGAGTTGATCGGTTCACACTTCAACTGATAGGTTGGGGCACCTGAGCCAATCGTTTCACTTCTGAGCCGATCAATTCGTAGTCTTGATCCAACTCAAATTGACTTTCAAATTTGTTTCTGATTAATAAAATATTAATCCTTGTCCAAATTGAATTTGTACAAGTGAAACAAATTGTATTTGCAAAATAGTCTTCTGACTTTCCAAACAATCTCGGTTGGTCAGTTGAGCCAATATGTTCAACCCTTGAACTGGTCGTCTCAGCCTTTTTTGAGCCGATCGGTTCATCACATGAGCTGATCGGTTCACCACCCTGAGCCGATCGATTCATCACATGAGCCGATCGGTTGGGGCAGCAGACTGTGCAAAATCAGTCAATCACAGTTTCAATTAATCTGATACTCCAATCAATCAGTCTAACACCTTGAACACTATGATATTGAGCTATCAATTGATTGGGTGTTTAATTGAACTACTAAACTCCTTTAATAATCAATCTAAACATCATTTGTGGATAAACTCCTCTTCCATGTTAAATCATATGTGTGTGACCCTACAGGTCCATTTCACATTGGCAGTGAAAGTCCATAACACTTATGACTTCACAAGCAAAGAGTGGTGCCTAGTCGTACATCAGTGCTACCCAAGTGAAATAGAAAGTTGAAGAACAACTTTCAATCCTACAATCCGTAAATGGTGTTACAGTGAATGTATAATTCCTTTGTCACTGATATCCCGAATGAACTCAAGGCATGAAACAGTCATCCTGTCAACATTCATTCACTTTCTTGATCTCAGAGTAGATTGGAGGAGATATGTAAGACATCAATATCACATACTGATTCACACATGCATGCGCACGCCTATCTCAATCCTACTCATCAAGTGTCCATGGATATCAAACTCCCTCGGGGGGACAAATCCCATATCTATCACTCACCCCTCAAAAGCCCCATGTGTCAAAGCCACCCAATCATCACCGTTATAACAACCCATGTTTCAGGACTATGTTTGATGATGTCAAAGTGTACCCAACGACATGTGTTGAGTGTAGTGATTTCAGGTCAAAGAATCACACTCACCACCATCACTATGAGAACTGACTGTGACTACCATGTCATGGTTTCATCTGTTAAACTCACGGTGGGTATGTCCGGTAAACTTGTTCTCTAACAAGTACTTATGTGTTTGGTTTGATATCTCCATATCATGACTAATGAGATTCTGTCATCAACCAACACCACAATCTAGTCTTGTGTGTCATTGTTGTCTATCTACCTTCCACAATGACATTCGACTAGGGACATAACAAGAATGTATAAAATCTTAGTATCCGTATGATCTCATTGTTCAGGTCCTCAACCTAAAGGCATATGTCATTGAGTATTGTCATTCTCTATACATTCAATATGTTCTATCATTATCTCATATGACTGAACCAGAAAGAATTGGAAGCTTGCCTTTGATCTTTATCAAATCAATCTTAATGTATCCCACCAATCATCTCATGATTGGCTCTCAGGGCATACATACCAATAGACTCCCACTTGCACTATGAGCCAATCACCCTTGAATCATATTCATAGCGATCTTCAAAAATGTCACACATGTTACTGTGCTCTGGTTCTAACATAGTGAGATATGGAAACACCTTGCCAAAGTCGATATTAATTGCATGTCTCCCATCTCTTCATTGTACATCACATGTATGAGATGGATTTGCCGTAATATGCGATCTAGTATTCCTTTGCTAACCTTTAGCCACATTGCATGACCAAGCACTCCTAATCTGTCATTAATTATCGGAATATCTATAAGTTCATCTCTATGAACTTTCAGATCCATATAGTATCCCCTAATGTTCTTTAACACACATATACTAGACATTTCCTCTTAAAATGGCTTTATTGGAATGTTTCCAATTATCAACAAACAATTACTTTTATATATCCCATATATATTTTGTAATTAATTTTTTATCCTTTTTAGAAGTTCACATCAGTGTAACTCTTTACAGTGAACCCTTCCTTATTTCCATAGAACTAGTACTTCTCAAGTACTTATGGTATTCCAGTAACCCTTACTGGAACTAGACAAACATCCACTCGCCATGTCCCACATACGAGTTATTAGGATGAGCATATCATATTATCATGTCCTACATACAAGATGATAAATGTGTTTTATTTTTCTTTGTCCATACATGCAAGATAATGGGATGATTACATACATGATAGATCCATATCTATTCTTAGTGTTCCCATTCTTCATAAGAATTGGAAACTTGGCCTTGGGATACCAACTCCACATAACATGGACAAGTTTTCTCCCACTGAATCTATACACACTAAACTCTTCAGTATAGATTGCCAATGTATGCTCTCTCTTTTTTAGGTCAAGAGGTTTTCGAGAACTATCTCTATAGATCTCTATTCCTATTACATAGGAAACATCTCTATCTTCCTTAAAGATAATTTCCACTTTGGATTTCCATTCTAGAACATTTCCATTTCACATCAACATGTAGAATGTGAATATGCTCCCACTAAATCACAGATCTCTCTTTATCTTTGATATATCAGTTAAACCCTTTGACTATATAATCAAAGTAAAGATCACAATTCTGAGTTGCTTGTACTCAATCCATCATATTGATTAGTCCATTGTAACTTATAGACTTTATTTGCATTAATGGATTCATAAACCTTATAGGTTGTGTCACGTACACATACCTATTTTTTTCCTCATAGGAATGTGGTTTTACTATCTGTATGCAAATCTCTTAGTCTTAAGTTCCAATCAACAAGCATCATCCTTCTCAAAATGTTATCCATGTGTATTAACACTTAAGACTCATTTGCACTTATGGATTTTATCCCAATGAGTGCTACCATCAAGGTCATACCTTATGGTTCACATGGAAGTCATTCAGGATGTAATGGTCATAAACCATAACTCAAAATCGGGTTCCTCATATTCATCTAGATAGTTGACTCATCACATGACCAGCTCATCATATAGATAACTGAGGAGTATATGTCAAGGATATAAGAACTCACAACTCCTTATGATTCTTAATGTCCTTTATTAGTGTGGGGTATTCTTTATTTAAGAAGAAATTAGTTATTTGATAATCATCCTCTAAATCCTTAGAGTATGACTCCTTGTTGATTTAGACATCACCATGCCTTAATCATGAGTTTACTATGATACACTATCATAATCACTCATAAGGATCTCAAACATTTGGTTCAAGTATTTCATTCATTGATCTCATCAAGAATTAACACTTTACCAAATTCATACTTCATCTATGATATTCTTGAACACTTCAAGATATTCATATTGGTATTTCTCTAAACACCATTTGAAATACTAGCATTAACTCCAATAGGTATGTAAATACATCACATGTATATACATTACAGGATAATCATTCTCCTACTACCACAAGTGAAGATTGATTAATCATGTCCAAGAGATTCATGTCTCTTACTGGTTCTCTAACCAAAAGAGTCTAGATTTATCCATCATATAGAAACTAGAAGTGAATTTCTCATGATTTATGCTAATTTGATTGTTTGAGTTATCAATAACTTTTAGGTATCATTTTATCTTATGCATACCAAGTACTACAAGATAAATAAGGCATTGTCATAAAGATCATATCTTTTGAAATTGAAACATCAACTGCATTAATTGCAATCATTGTCATACAATATGCAAAAATAAAGTGTTTCTATCCATTGGAAAATATGAAATAGCAGTTCATAACTCTATTACATGCCTTTAAGGATGAAAATAAACTATAGTACTCCTATCTATGGCGGAAACATTTGCCCCATTTATTGAGTGTTTTACATTTTATATCTTGGTATCATATACCTCAAAAATGTTACAAGTTTATTTCATGACACCTTCAGGTGGAGACGTCCATCGCCTCCTTCTTCTTTAGTTCTTCCAAATAGAGTGGACAATTCATTTTCCAATGTCCTGGCTTTTGACAATGGTGGCAATTACCTCTCTTGGTCACACCTCCCTTGGCCTTGAGAGTTGAAGACGACTTGGGATGATGGCTAGCATCAGAACCTTTCTTAGCTTTACCCTTGCCCTTGTGCTTGGACTTGCCTTTCTTGTCACTGATCATCATCATAGACTTAGGCTTGTCCTTCTTCATCTGTGTCTCGGCTATCCTCAACATGCCCAACAACTTTGTCAATGGCTTGTCAAATTTGTTCATGTTGTAGTTCATCACAAACTGACTGTAGGATTCTGGAAATGATTGCAGTATCACGTCAATAGCCAACTCTTAGCTCAGTGGAAATCCCAGTCTCATCCGGTTATCCACATACCCAATAATCTTGAGCTTGTGAGACTAACTAGATCTCCTTCTGTCATGACACACTTAAACAGCGCCATGGAGACATCATATTTCTCTTGCCGTGCTTGATCTTAATACATGTTCTTGAGATGCTAAATCATCTCAATGACACCCATGTTCTCATGCTGTCTCTACAACGTGTGGTTCATGGAGCACAACATCAAGCACTTTGCATCAATGGCATCATCAGAATGCTTCTTATAAGCATCCCTTTCTGCCTTTGGTGCGGTAGGAGTAGGTTCCTCTAGAATTGGAATATCCAGGACATAGAGCTTTCGCTCTTAAGGGAGAACAATTCTCAATGTCCTAAACCAGTCGTGGAAGTTAGTTCCATTCAGCTTGTCCTTCTCAAGGACCGATCGCAATAAAAAGTGATTTTTGTTTGTTGTTATTTGTTCTACAAAAGGAAATATATGCAATTTAGTCCAAAACTCAATTTTGACTTATTTGATTGATTTGAAAAGTTTGACGATATAATTAGGACTTTAATTAATTATCGCTCTCAGTATTTTGTTCAAATTGATATCCCTCACCATCAATTCGGAAGATTGCAGCGTACAATCTTCTAGTGGGTCAAGATCCTGAAATCCTCTAAGTCATGGACCAGCTAGGGCTGTCACCCACAACATAGATCTTCTAGGTAGGCAACTTTTGCCAATTGCATCATATGCAACTCTTTAAAGATGTCATATTCAACTCCTTGCCATGATCACCTCCATGCCTCAAGGTGCTAGATCCTATCTAGGTCACCTTGTTAAGTCCGACCCAAAGCCAACACGATGAATATGCACCCTGCTAAGACAGACCCACATATCCATCCTTCACACTTCCACGAGATAGACGGTGCACCACGCTAGGGCGTGCCCACACTTGTGGCCGATCAAGCTTTTCACGTGTGTCACATTTGGAAGGCATCTAAAACTTTAATATTTAATAAGGGATTTGGTTTTTATAGGTACATATACATATCCAATCACCACAATATATAGTACATATCACATACATGCTATATCCCATAGAAAATATGTGAAATGATAAAAGCAATGATTATGGCCATCCTAATGTGATTCCTCAAGCCAAGAGGAATCACGGTCATCTAGGTCTACATCACATGAAACATGTACAAGATGAACTTTGTGCGTTGCCTTTACTGGGTTTGATCAACTAATCTCCATGATTGATCATCTCGCCATCAGGCCGGTCGTCTGGGTGCCACCAGCCGATCAGTTGGCTCCTCCAACCGATCAATTTGCCTAGTCGTCGTACATCTCCTCATGGCCGCAACCCGATCATCTCGCTCCTCGAACTGATCGTCTCAGTTGTCGTCAGGTTGTCCACCGTTCTTTGACATAACAAGAAATAAAAGATCTATCCTATTTTACATTTGAATTGGGAAACCCTGAGTTACATTCAGGGGGAGCAAAGGTAGGAAAGAATTCTCGAGTTATCTCGAGTTACATCAGGAATAGGAGATAAGGAATTGGTGCACAGACCGAGATGCAAGCAACCACATACAACCAAGCACACACATAGGGTTTATTGGCCAAAACCACTCTATACATCCACCAAAAAACTCATTTAAGGGTGACGCGTATCGAGTGCATTCATATTACATATCATATATGTATATTGGGATTTGTGGATTTAGGATTGAACATGCATAAAGCTAATTTTATTCGCATTGTATGCAATAAATAAAGGCGACAAACCAAAACCGATCACATCGATAATCCTAAAGCATAGAGCAGTTGACGTGGCTCTAATAACACTGTTGGGTTTTAGGGGAGACAGAGAAGGCAGCAGAAACAAAAAAAATTCTTCTCCCCAAACCCAGAATAAAGGAAACACGTCAACGTCTATACAGTAGGAAGGATGGTTTGTAAAGGCGTACCTTGTCCCGAGGCTTGCTCGGCGATGTTACCTTACGACTTGCGCGGTCTTCACCTCCGGTCTTGGACGGTGTCTGTGCAGCTCCTAGTCTCACCAGGACTGTCGGGATTGACAGATGTCCTCTGAGCTGCAGAAGTCTCGTGCCTCTGAAGTAGTCCACACGGACCACCTAGAACTCCAATCTCCTTGTCCCACAAGGAATCGAAAGGATTCGCACCCTCCTGTCGGCGTACAAATCACTGACACACTCTCTTGCCACCAGTCGCTATTCTGCAGTTGTCTTTCCCTTGTTGTGCCTCCATTATCGGGTAGCACTTACTCGGGCTCTCTCTCGGTTACCAAAACCAGAGAGAACGACAACTTTGCAGAGCAACTGGTGCACTGAGTTGTGTTCTGAGAAGCCCCCACTACCCCTATATATAGGAGGGTCATGGGACAGGGTTCTCTACCCCGGGCAATGTGGGATTAATGCAGGAGTAGAAGGGTTTGAGATTTTTCACAAAACAATCAATTGTGTCACCTGAACTTATCGTTTCATGCATGAAACGGTTGGTTGGGGATTTGATTCGATCGGTTCACACTTCAACCAATCGGTTGGGGCACCTGAGCCGATCGGTTCACTTTTGAGCCGATCAGTTCGTGGTCCTGATCCAACTCAAATTGACTTTCAAATTTGTTTCCGATTAATCAAATATTAATCCTTGTCCAAATCGAATTTGTACAATTGAAACAAATTGTATTTGTAAAATAGTCTTCTGACTTTCTAAATGATCTCGGTTGATCAGTTGAGCCGATCGATTCAACCCTTGAACTGGTCATCTCAGCCTTTTTTGATCCGATTGGTTCATCACATGAGCCGATCGATTCACCAACCTGAGCCGGTCGGTTCATCACATGAGCCGATCGGTTGGGGCAGCAGACTGTGCAAAATCATTCAATCGCAGTTTCAATCAATCTGATACTCTAATCAATCGGTCCAACACCTTGAACACTATGATATTGAGCTATCAATTTATTGGGTGTTTAATTGAACTACTAAACTCCTTTAGTGATAAATCTAAACATCGTTTGTGGATAAACTCCTCTTCCAGGTTAAATCCTATGTGTCTGACCCTACAGGTTCATTTCACGTTGGCAGTGAAAGTCCATAACACTTATGACTTCACAAGAAAAGAGCGGTGCCTAGTCACACATCAGTGCTACCCAAGTGAAATAGAAAGTTGGAGAACAACTTTCAATCCTACAATCCATGAATGGTGTTACAGTGAATGTATAATTCCTTTGTCACTGATATCCTGAATGAACTCAAGGCATGAAACAGTCATCCTATCAACGTTCATTCTCTTTCTTGATCTCAGAGTAGATTGGAGGAGATATGTATGACATCAATATCACATATTGATTCACACATATGTGTGCACGCCTATCTCAATCCTACTCATCAAGTGGCCATGGATATTAAACTCCCTCAGGAGGGACAAATCTCATATCTATCACTCACCCCACAAAATCCCCATGTGTCAAAGCCACCCAATCATCACCTTTATAACAACCCATGTTTCAGGACTGTGTTTGATGATGTCAAAGTGTACCCAACGACATGTGTTGAGTGTAGTGATTTCAGGTCAAAGAATCACACTCACCACCATCACTGTGAGAACTGACTGTGACTACCATGTCATGGTTCCATGTGTCAAACTCACGGTGGGTATGTCCAGTAAACTTTTTCTCTAACAAGTACCTATGTGTTTGGTTTGATATCTCTATATCATGACTAATGAGATTTTGTCATCAACCAACACCACAATCTAGTCTTGTGGGTCATTGTTGTCTATCTACCTTCCATAATGACATCTGACTAGGGACATAACAAGAATGTAAAAACTCTTAGCATCCGTATGATCTCATCATTCAAGTCCTCAACCTGAAAACATACATCATTGAGTACTGTCATTCTCTAGACATTCAATCTGTTCTATCATTATCTCATATGACTGAACCAGAAAGAATTGGAAGCTTGCCTTTGATCTTTATCAAATCAATCTTAATGTATCCCACCAATCATCTCATGATTGGCTCTCAGGGCATACATACCAACACCCACCCCTTCCCCGAGAACTCGAGGTTCGGCACAGTCAGGATGATGAACTGGGGATTCGGCCGAGATGGACGACGACCTCTGTCGGTAGTTGTGATTAGGTTCAGCAAAACTGGTTACATGTATCACTGCCCTTTTAGGTTTTCTGTAGTTTTAGTGGATAATATATAAGATCGGGAACAATAAAGCTCTGATATAGATGTTTACCTCTGAATCGTCATTATATACCTTTGATTTTGAATAAATTTATCTAGTTTAGCTTTTACTACTTTCTTTAATTTATATCTAGTGTAGCTAATATGAAGCTTATAGTACTTTACGGTTCTTACCTTAGTTATGTGAAGGATCTCGAATCCACGACAACTAAATCTTGTTCACATGTGAGTATCAAATGTTGCATGATTGGGTTTATAGATTTAAGACTTCACGCCTAATATCGAGAGAAACAACATTTTGTATTCGATATACATTCTATCTATCATGTCTTTTCACACACATGTCATAGAGTTTAAATTCATAGCTAGGGTCTTCTACACCACTTGATTGAGCCTGCGTTATAGTACACCCATGGACTATTGGACAATTTTATGTGTTGACACCACATGAGGAATTTGTGTCCCTCAAAGTGCTTATATGTCAAATTGATATGCTTAGAGTTTTATTCATGTCTTTTACTGATTTGGGTGTGATACAATTGTATCACTTAAGAGGTTTTCCGCATGTTCATTTTCTTGGGAGATATATGTCATGGAATTTGTTGGTTGACTCAGATTTGGTCCTTATATATAACTATATACGTGGAGAGTTTTCTATATTATATTTGTAAGTTTTATAGATATTGCACCTAATTGGATCTTTTACCACTTGAGATGCACAATTTTAAGGCGCACTTAGATATGGATTTCCTAGATAGATAAATGTGTGGAGTGATTTTTTATCCATGAAGGTAGATCTTATATATGCAAGTTCTTCTTGGGTCTTTGAGGGTTATAAGAATATTTTAACTGCATGTTTGGTATGTACGTCCTTATTAGAGAGGATGATGAGACATAGATGCACTATTTATGTTGAATAATTTTGATAGTAGGGAAGAGATTCCTTAATTTATAGACACTCTTATGGTCTATGAATTCTATAATGTGTTTCTATATGAAATTCCAACAATGTCCCATGTGTGATAGATATTGATTTGAAATCATTCTGGCACTGAGTTTGAAGCCAAAATGACTAGCAATGTAGCTCATAGCTCCAATCGTTTGTTGATCTAAAGCATACACAACCACGGCAAACTATCTAGAAACTATTAGTATTTTGAGAAGCTATTGGCATGTAACTTTGTGAAAAGAAAGGTCTCATCGACAGATCTTGGGTTTGGGTTAAATCAGTCTAGTGGAAATGATTTCATCGAAAGAGATTTGTAACATCATAAAAGCATAGTCCAAAACTAGAGACAGTTCTATCATGCCATGAAATTTTCCACAAACAATTTACACAACATATATCCAAAAGAACGATTTCGAAGCTTGCATGGAATTTTAGAACACTTGCTCATAATTTATTTTAGAAACCCAATAACAGAGTATCAATCTTCTTTGTCGCGTAAGTACCAATAACCAAGAACTCATGAAACCATACTACAGAAACAAATGTTAGATTCATGCAACCATATATCCTAGGCCAAAAAACCTAAATGGCACATTTGCCATATTTAATGCCCTAAATGGCACATTCTTGAACGCCCAAAATGGCACATTTCCAGAGCAATGCGTCTTCTGGGACGCATTACTCTCCCGCGAGGCAATGCATCTCAGAATCAGACGCATTAGTCCCACAAGAGGATAATGTGTCCCAAACCGAGACGCATTGTTCTCTTGTGGGACCAATGTGTCTGCTTCTGGGACGCATTGCACCAATGAGTCTCAGTCGGGGACGCATTGCTGCAATACGACCCCATGCAGGATGCATTGCACCAATGCGTCCCCATGCATGACGCATTGCACCAATGCGTCTCCATGCAGGACACATTGTTTTTTTTCAAATATTTTTGCAGTCACTGATATTCTTTCATGGTTATTGATATGTATATTAACAATATTGATTATATTTGTACATTTACAAATCATTTACTTGTATTTGGATGTCTATAATATACCCAATTATTATAAATTTGTCAATTAAAATAGCTCGTAACATGCATATGGAATATATAAGTGGTATTGCAACCAACATTAGTTGATTCCTAATTGATTATATAATTAGAACTTAATCCAAAAGAATGAGATAGCAATTAAAAACAAGGTTAAAACATGAACCAAGATGATGAGAAAATAATACACAACAGATCAATATAATAGATCCAAAATGAACCAATGTGATATCATAATATGATAGATCCACATACAAAAGATGCCTTCACAAAGGCATACATACAACACAGTACAATATATAAAAAACTAAGCACGTCCTCTTAGCCCACGACGTCCTCGCGCACCTCCCTCTACATCTGGCTCCTCTGTACCAATGTCATCTGGAGACGCCTGAACTGGGGACAACTGCGTAGGAGGATGTCGGCGAGCATCAAGGTAGAAATAAAAAAGTGGAGGTGGGGTGAGGGGTCTCTAAAAACCAGGATATGATGCATCAGGTGGGGTGCATCCTGAGAAATCAAACGGAGTAGGTGAATATGTGGCATAAGGTGGTGGTCGGCTCTCATGAATAACTGGTGGTGGGAATGGAGTGTATGGAACAGAAGAAGAACTTGCTCCATGGTAGGATGCTGGTTGAGGTGGGGTGATGAATGAAGAATAAGAACTAGCTCCTACAAAGTATGGGCTTGTATGTCCCCATCCCATGAACTGAGAAGTGGGAGTGAGCTCGGGAGCAGTAAGTACAGGAGTAGGAGTAGGAGTAGGAGTAGGAGTAGGAGTAGGAGTGGGCTCAGGGGTTGTGGTATGAGTGGGTATGGGATCCCATGACCGAGCATAGTCGGGAAGACTGTCAAAGTAAGCCCCCTAGATGTTATAGATGTTGTCTCTGATCTGTGTAGGGGTGTGCTCTAAGGCCACTCGGATCTCCACCTGTGTTCGCACCTATAAAACAAAGTATGTACACATAATAAAGACCAATTACATATATTACAAATAACAATGATAAAAATAACAATTTCTAAAAGAAATAATAATGATACTCACAAATTCTTGTTGGTGATAACTTTGCGGGTAGTATATGGCTGGAGGCATAGATGGAGGAGGCACGATGTACTGGGGATGATACCATGCGTAGTGATCCTGAGGACTGAAGATTGTATCAGTTGGTGGAGCGGGAACTAAACTCTCACGTCTATTGTTCCATAGCTACACCTCCACCTATAATGAAGCAGCCAATCCTCAGCCGCATGACCCCTCCCATCAATCTGGCTAAGCTACAACAGCTCAAGAGTAGGTTGTACTTGAACAAAGCCGAATTGTCCAAGTACTCGGTCGGGGAAGTGCCACTCCACTATTGTGTAGCATAGCAAAGGCACTCGTGCCAACCAAACATCACTACCCTCTCTAAAAATGGCAGGCAATCTCTCAAGAACATCAGCAGTGTAAGGAGTCAACTATATCTGTTATTCATATAGACAACATGTATCATATAAAATGGAGTAAATTGCAAATCATTAAAACATATATCATACAATATGTTAGTAGAGGTAAGTAAGTTATACCTGCGAGGGCAAAATATGGTCAAATGCTGAATCGTAAAACTGAATTGTTTCCCTGATAGTGTCACTCTGTTGGACATATGTAGGCCACCTATTAAATTGACAAACTATATTTAGATAAACACTACATAATATTTGGACAAATATAAAAATTAATTGTGTACATCTTTACCTGTAACCCAAGGGAACATATTCTGGCCACTCCCCCCAGTGCATAATAATTGAACCTGGGCGTCCAATTCCCAACCTCTCCCAACACCACAACTGCAATAGACAGACACAACCTGATAGATGGGCAGTTCTCCTGGACCGGGTGGTAGCCTTATATAACTCCCTTTATAAGTATGCTAGAGTTGCAACACCCCAAGATAGACTGCAACAATGTGCAAAATCAGACACAAGAGGGAGGTACCTAACATGCACTCTATCCCCGATACTATTTGGGATAAGGTAACTACCTAAGAAGTATAAGAGATATGCCCTGGTGTACATTGTCCACAGTTCTAGTTGTTGCTCTTCATCACCCACAGTTAGATCCATATCCCTGAAGTTATCACGCAACCAAATCAAGGAGATATGCCCCTTAGACATCCCATCTGGTGCATCTCCTAAGAAATTCTCACAAAGGTGAGACCAAGAAGAAAACTACCCCTCATTTACACCTATAGGATAAGAAGCTATAACAGGTGGGCCATCAATCCTAAGACCTAGAAGCACTGCAACATCCTGAAGTGTTACAGTCATCTCAAACAGGGGAAATCTAAAAGTGCTGCTAGTATTGTCCCACCGGTTAACTAATGCAGTGATTAAAGTGGGGTCAAGGTGGATAGAGGGTAGCCTATGAACAAGCCCAAAACCAGCTATGGAAATATTTTCTAAAACATCTGGGTCAGTAATAGGCCATTGTGCCAACATAATGTGGTGCTGGGAGAGTCGGAAGGTTGCTTGTCTAGGAGCCATATCTATGAAAAGTACAAATATTACATTAAATGAAAAGTGTAAATATTGTACAACATATAAGTTTGTCAAGATTCTTCATTACATAAGATGAAATTAATTCAAATACATGAACTACCAAATAATATTAAAATACAACATGATCTACTAAAAGAGAAATATTACAATAATTAGTTACTGCATTTGATTCAATATCTCATCTAGAGGTTTATAAAATGGCCACATTTGATGTACAACTCGATGTATCTCTGGATGTGATACAGCTAACTGGTTTTTAACTTTTTCATTGATTAGCATTGCTTTCTGTTTAGTGTGATCCCAATACCAACCAGGTACCTCAAGAAGTTCTCCATACATGTAAAACATTTGCTTTAAAAATTGCCAATGAAATTTTGCTTGTTCTTTTATCACTATAAATCCTAACTTATTGTACAACAAATCTGGTACTTCATTCCAGTCATCATCCAATAGAGTTTGATGAGCCATTTTTTCCTGTAGGCACTTTGTAGCTATTATTTGGATTAACTCTACCGATATGTGAAATGTCCATGTCCTTCGATGAGCCATCTATAAAAAAACCCATTATAAGTTCATTTTTTTAGTGAAATTGCAAACATTACATGACGTGATTAAATTGTAAACATTACATGAATTGAGTAAATTGAAATCGCAAACATTACATTACGTGATTAAATTAAAATTGCAAACATTACATGACTTGAACAAACTAAAATTGCAAACATTACATGCCTTGAGTAAATTGAAATAGCAAACATTACATGACCAGACATCATATTACATTAGGACAAGTGTGTCTATTATGACCTTTTCTGCCACACTTATGATAGTGATATGTATACTGATTTGGATCAAAATTCATAGTTGAAGGTCTTCTCTTTTTCTTTGGTCTTCCAGCTTGCCTTCGTTTCCTAGGGGTAATAAGGGATAGATACCTCCACTTTCATCAAATTGAGGCCAATACCTTTTGTCGGGAATACCATGAAATTCAGTTCTGTATGTGTTTAGATAAGCCTCATTTGTATAATATGCGCTCACAAGTGCATCAAGATCCCAATTGACAGAGTCTACAGCTACCCAAACATGAGAACCTGGATAATGCCATTGTTGTGGAAAACCACAACTGCATTGACTGCCACCATTTGGACGTACTATTACTTGAAATCTATGTCCATCCATGTCACCAACAAGCCATTCATCATTGTTCACATGGATGTGTATTGTCAGTTTTTTTGCATCCTCTCGAACATTATAAAGCTTATCATGAACCCTCAAGGGCCATTTTAGTCCATCTTGTGTACATTTATTTGTGAGATTATGCCTCTCCAGCCACATTGTCACAGAGCGATAGTATGTGGCAACAATTAATGCTTGTATTGACAAACCTCTAACACCTTTTAAGACTCCATTACACCCTTCAACATGATTGCTAGTCAATGACTCATACATGCAACCTCTGTCATATGCGAGAGACCAAAGTACTGGATTTTGGCCTAATAAATATGCCTTCGTTGATGGTTCTATGGTTTCTATAACAGTCATATGATGATCAAATTCATGTGTATCAGTTGTTGATCCCACCTTCCACAAAAGCTCCCTCAACTCCTGGGACTTGAACTGCTTATGGAAGTTCTCCCGAAGATGTCGAAGACAATAATGATGTTGAGCCCAATCAAATTTTGATTCAAGTGCTGGAAAAATCCCACTCATTCGATCAGAAATAATACATAAGTATGTACGTCATGGAATGATTGGAATACAAGTTTGTAGACAACCAAAGAACCACTCCCAGGAGTCCTTATTTTCTTTCTCGACAACAACAAAAGCAAGTGGAAATAGACCAGTATCAGCATCTATGCCACATGCAATGAGAAGTATTCCAGTATATTTTCTTGTTAAAAATGTGCCATCAACAGTAAGAACAGGCTTGCAATAGGCCCAACCCCTCACAGCTGGACCAAATGCCCAAAACACCCGCTTGAATCTACGAGTGCCTTCAGTTTGAAGGGTATAATCATCAATAAGGTGGGCATATATAGTTTTTGGAATATATTGTGTCAGATATATCAAGAACGACAACAAACTATGATATGATGATTTCCAGTCCCCAAATATTTTACAGACAACCTTCCTCCTCGCTAGATATGCCTTCTTGTAAGATATATGGAGCCTTAGTTCAGCATTCACCTTGTCACGAATTTCTCGTGTCGACATATCCAATCGTGATACTAGGATTGGCATTATCATTCGAGCAATATAAGATGTTGTGACTTGGTGATGATCATGATTCATAACAGTTAATTCACAATTGTGGCATGCTTTACAACATTTTATCTTCCACATGCCATCTGCTCTTTTGGACTAGCAAGCGGTCAATCTCCAAGGACATCGTTGATCATGGATACAAATAAGTTTAAGATGACGATTATTTGACCGTAATGTACGGTACTGAACATTCTTTTGTATCGACCATTTTTGGAGCATCTCAACCAGTACAACTTTGGATGCAAATAAAGCACCCTCATATATAACAGTGCTGGAAGGATTGTAATTGAGACGAAATTCATGACAAAAATCTTCCACCCAGTCATCATCTTGAAAAGCTTCATAGTTGGAATCAATGTGTTCATGTTGGGGCCATTGGTTGTCAAATATGGATGGAATAGAACTCAATGCTGCAATAGAGTCAGGGAATGGATGTGTGTGCTCATCATCAGTTTCAGTCAATGACTCCTCCTCAGGTGATTCACTATTATTACCACCTTCAATATCACTATTGTTATCACCTTCGTGATCACTATCATTATCACCTTCATGATCACTATCATTATCTCCCTCGTCAACCTCAACACCAACATTCTCAGTAGTAGGATTTTGAGAGAATTGAGGTGGTTGACTCCATTCAATAGTTAAATAACTTTGAGATAATTGAGGTGGTTGACTCCATTCAGCAGTTAAATGACTTTGATAGAATTAAGGTGGTTGACTCCATAAATGATTGTGAGGGAATTGAGATTGAAATTGATTCAATAGACCCATGAAACAAGGTTTTTGATGGATAGATGTTTTTTCAAGAAATACATCAATATAGGCATCAGCTGAAAGTGATAACAAGGTTCTGTATGCATCATCATCATCAACTTGTACGACCATATAATTTTCTTCAGGGAAAAGATAGGATATTTTGATAGAGAAGTGGTTGGGATTGATGTCAAGTGTTGTATAGATATATGATTTTAGTTCAGATATGATATTAATAAGTGAAATATTTATGGGTCTAACAAATCGACTAGAATAAGACCCATCACAGAGAAATTGACCATCATATCGCATCTTGACAATTCGTGAATTTGAACTACATGCCATGTTCCTATCATTGTAAAACAATAATTCGTATTTTAGAACATTATATTAACATGAATTAATATTTTAGAACAGTGACATCATTTTTAAAAGAGTGGTTAAGATATTTAGAATAATAATTTTGAATTTTGAATTAAATTTATTTTACTATTTTTTCTATAACATTAACTTTTTAGAACAACAATTCTACTATTTTTTTAGTAACATTAACATTTCTATTCAACAACAATTTTGCTATTTTTCAGTAACATTAACATTACAGAACAACAATTTTGTAATTCCGAATAATAATTTTTCAGATATTAATTAACTTTCAATTATCATTTTCGATATTATTATTTCACTAATGTGGAATTAAGAAGTAGCAATACAATTATTTCAATTCAGTTGAAATATTACATACTAATGTTAAGTTTAAGTTTTAGACATTAAAATTTTGGTAGAAACAATACCTCAAATGGAGAGTTATCTCTTGTCAATCAAAGAATACGAGAAGAGAAAGAAGACCAGTAGTAGAAGCGTCTCCAAGCATACAAGAAAAGAAGAAGATAGCAGCTCCAAGATTGCCCGAAATAAGCTAGAAATCGCCTCCAAGCAGTAGAAATCCGAGCAAGAACTCCAGAGCAATAGGAGTAGAGGGCAAGAGTAAGGAAATGAAGAATGGTGTGAGTTTGGAGGCTGATTTCGGCCAACATATATAGGAAAGCAATGTGTCCCGGTTGGGGACGCATTGCTCCCACGTGGCACCGCGCCGCGGCCCAACGGCAAAATAGCCATTGGTCCAGGGAGCAATGTGTCCCCGTTCCGGATGCATTTGCCTATATAGTCGTTGGGGTGTCTCCGCGCACGACGTATTGGTCCCACAAGAGGACAATGCGTCCTGGTTCGCACATTGCTCTCCTGCGGGGCTAATACGTCCCGAACGGGGACGCATTGCCCTCCAGCGGGGTCAATACGTCCCAAACCATAACGCATTGCCTCCCGGGAGAGTAATGTGTCCCAGAAGGTGACGCATTGCTCTGAAAATGTGCAATTTTAGACAAATAAGTTCAAGAACTTGCCATTTAGGACATTAAATATGACAAATGTGCCATTTAGGTTTTTTTGGCCTAAATCCAAGCTACACTACACTACAAGCAGATTGGAGGAGGCCGCACATTAGCAGATTAGCAGCGCGGCTCCCAGCGCAACTGGAAGAGGAGCCCACGAACCGTAAGCATACTCCCCGAGTGCATGCGAAGATGAACTACGGTAAGGGCTCGTTTGGTTGTTAGCGGTTGCAAGCCATTAGGTGAATTTTAAAACAGGAAATGTAAAACGTGCTTTGAAACTAAATATCAATTGCGGCCCAACCAAACTAGGCCTAACTACCTAGGGCACTCTGGTTGTTCAAAGCAGGGTTGTTATCGGAGCCCTCTCCCGCCTGGTTCTGGTTGCTCTGTCCACCGCCGCCTTCCTCGTGAAGTGGACAAGCCAAAGCGCGAGCATCTTAGCCGCTGCCACTACCTTGCTGGAGTAATGGATGAGCCAAAGCACCAGCATCTTGGCCGCCGCTGCCTTGCTGGAGTAGTGGATGAGCCAAAGCGCCAACATCTCCGTCGCCGCCTTGCTGGCGTAGAGGAGGAGCCAAGGAAACTCGCCAGGGAAGTGCATGGTCGATGATTGTGCGGGGCTGCGCCAACTCACGTCGAAGCATGACAACCGCCACAACTACGGCAGCGAAGAGGCAGCCAAGGACAATGACGACTAGAGCACAGTAAGCCACCGTCGCTTCAGCAGAGACATCGCAGATCGTTAGTTCCTCTGCTGCCGGCGAGATCCCCAGGACGTGGTCGCTTAAGATGGCGTCGTAAGACGATTCCTTGCAAGACTGCCAACCACTGATCAACAGCAACGCGGCTAGCAGCGCAACATCCCGTCGTCCTGCTCTTCTACTTCTTCGACTTGCTCCTCCCCGCGCCGCCTCGCGTCCCCGAGACCCAAAGCCCTAGAGGCTACAGTTAGGTTTTGTTGTTCCCTGTTTTAAAGGGAGTAGGCTACTCTTTAATTAATCTAATTACACGTGTACATTAAGATTTACATCATCGGCTACCGTTAAATCCAATTTACACACGACAGCTATCCAAACCACGAGCAGCGTGCTCTGTGTGGAACCAGGACCAGCAAATCCTAGGGGCAGAGGCTACTGCATCGGCGGCCAGACCAAGCGCCGCGGAGGTAGCCGCGTACGACCAGTACCTCTACCTTCCGGAACTTTCGGCGCTGTGGGTGGGCTCCGAGAAAGTTATGGCTCCGCTTAGGATGGAGGCCGTCCTAAGGCTAGCGGAACATCATCTGGTGTGCATATGGTTACATGTATAAGGGAAAGACCGTTGGCAAGCGTTGGTTTGGGGGTGCAAACCTGGTTGCGTATCACTGCCCTTTGTTAAATTACTCCCTTATTTTGTAACTACAAAATGAAGACCTTTGATTGTTTGGGGATTTTGACCACCGGTTACTTTTATAAATAATATCTAGAAACATTAACGCCTCCATTTATATCCTTTTCCTTGCTAATCTAATTTCTCTTATCATATATCTAAATATTAGTACATCTACTTATAGGTCCACCTCTGCCATATATATACCGAAAATTCAAAATATCTAATTTGTTTACTAAAATTGATTCTAGGCCATTATGTATAAGGGAGAGAATACTATAAATGTGGCATTCAACCAAGTGATGAGCATCAATGAACTATTGCATAAATTGGTCTCAAAATGTCACAAGATAAAATGAGGGACTAGCATGTAATTCTTTACTATGTGAGGAAAACAAACTTATTTATAAACAAGGTACTTAGAAGGAGACAAATTAATACAAAGAACATGATAATGCCTCTTGGACAATCAAATGAGACTTTGGATGAGGGACCAATTTGTAAATAATTATTCAAAGGAAAAACAAGGCCTATTTAAAACAAGATATTCAATATATTGAGTAATTAGTTTTAAAATACATAAGATTTGGACAAAATAATTAAATGGGCCCTCGAATGAGGAAAAATTGCATATTAGTGCTCAAATCTCAAAAGATTTCCATGGATTTAAATTATGAACGGAAATTTAGCAAAATAGAAATTCAATTTGATAGGATCGTGTATAATGGCTCAAAGTTGAATTTAGTACCAAATTCCAGTATGATACACATCATATCAACTAAGGGTGTTTGTGTAGACCTAAAGAAGGTTGAGTCAGTGCTGAAGTGGGAACAACCCAAGACACCAAGTGAGGTCTGAAGTTTCCTGGGTTTGGCTTGTTACTACAAGAGATTCACACAAAAAAATTAGTGTTGTAGCGTTACCCCTAACCGAGTTGACTAAGAAAGTAGATCCTTTTGTCTGGAATGACAAGTGTCAGCATTCTTTCCAGTTTTTGAAGGAGAAGTTGACCAGTTCTTCAGTGTTAGTGCTGTCAGAGCAAGGGAAAGACTACGTCATGTTTTATGATGTTTCTAAGAACGATTTGGGAAGTGTGCTTATGCATGACAAGAACATAATTTCTTTTGCTTCATGACAGCTTAAACAACACAAGGAGAAATACCTGAGGCATGATCTAGATCTAGCAGTCGTGGTTCTTGCCCTGAAGATTTAGAGGTACTACTTATACGGAGAGAAGTGTCAGATCTCCACTGACCATAAGAACCTTTAGTATATCTTCTCAAAATAGGAGCTAAACATGAGGCAAAGGAGATGGATGGAGCTAATAAATGACTAGGACTATACAATTGACTACCATCTAGGGAAGGCAAATATGGTGGTTGATGTGTTGAGTAGGAAATCATCTTCATCAATATCTATAGACAAGGCACAATTACATTTTATGGTGTGTCACAAGTGGGACATGTTAGTGTCGCTTTGCCATATGAATGTATAGTTGGGAGTTTCTCTGTTGGAAGGGATGTTAGCACAATTGCAAATAAAGCCTACCTTAATACAAAAAATTTGAAATGCTCAGAAAAGTGATATTGTGATATAGAATATCATGTCAGAGTTCGGTAGCAGGAAGTATGATGGCTTCCATGAGTCGGTGATGGAAACTATAGGATGATGGAAACCATAGGAGCGCTACAGAAGTTGTTCGTGTTCGCTGTCCAAGGTGAAGACCAGGAGTTGCACAACCACTGTCCAAGAGAAACTAGAAATAGTTGCATTGAAGCGAGTTGTTGTCATTCGACTTGCTCCAGGATCAGGGATAACTCGCTAAACCATCATTCCTACTTCATGGTATTTGACGCAATCTTGCTGGTATGAGAATACAGATAGATAAAAGTTTTGTTTTCACTACTATACTCTGTGCCCATTTTTCCCAATAGTGGTATCAGAGCCACATTAATTTACTATGTTTTAGGATAATTGATATGATCAGATTTTTGGTTTAATCATATAATTTTTTCATATGATGTGAATATTTAAACTATCTCATATGCATATCCGTTCAAAGATCACATAATCCCAAACTAATATATATGATATGATATATATGCAATTTACATGAGTCGTCCTAAAAATGGTTTTGATGGTGGATGTGTAGCGTGGTTATGGCCAATACCCAATATCTGTGTGTGGTTGGATGGTTTGGTTTTTCTCATTTATCTCAGTTTACGTACCAACTCTCTACCTCTTTCTCCTAATATAAAGTTAATTCTTTCCTACCTTTTCTCTCCTTGAATGTAACTCGAGGTTTCTCTTTACCATGTAATGTTTAATAGCAATAGGACAGTTTCTTTCCTTGTAACAATAAGGAAGATGATTATCGCTGGATGAGATGACCAGTTCGTGAGACAAACCTACCATCTGGAGGACCATGGATGACAAAATGATGGAACTAGACGAATGCTTGGAGGTCCCAACTAACCATTTGGAAGGAGTCCAAACATTGTTTGGACTAGAGGAGAGACGACCATATGTGAGGATCAACCAACCGGCCAAGAGGCGAGACGACTGTTTCAAGGTGATCTACCCAGAATGGAAAGCACATGTCTACACCAATAGTAGGTTCAAACATGTGATGTGATGATTGACCTAGGTGGTAGTAATTCCTTGTGGCTCCAAGGAATTACAAGTAGACATGACCATAATCATCACTTTTCATTCTATATTACATGTTTACGTTGTGGGATACAACATGTATATGATATTTTTCTGTATATGTGGTGATTGGATATAGTATATACATAATATATATAACCCCTCAATCAAACATACTAAGTGTAAGATGCTTTCAAATAATAGTACACATGAAAAACTTGTTCGACCAAGCGTAGGTTACGCCAAAGAGTGGTACACCGTCTACCTCGTGGAAGTGTGATGGTAGTAATGTAGGTGCCGCCTAAGCGGGGTGCATTATTATCGTATTGGCTATTGGGTTAGGCTTAACTGGTATTCTCAGAGCGACTGGGCCCAAAAACATGCAGATGATTATGGCAAGGAGTTGAGCATATCATCTATAAAAGAGCTACATATGATGCAATTGGCAATATTGCCTACGTAAATAGTCAAGTTGTGGGCGATCAGCCAAAGTTGACTCATGATTTAGTGAAATATATATGTTGCCTCATTAGAAAATTGATTCACTACAATTTTCCGAATTGATACTTGAGGGTTGTCAATTTGATAAAAATAATGAGAATCATAATGAATTAAAGACCTACTTATTATCGCCCAAATATTAATCAAATAAAATCAAATCAAAAATGAGTTTTTGATGAAATTGCAAATTCTTTTGTAGAATCAAATGGAAAAAAACAACAATCACTTTTCTCTGGATCAGTCCTTGAGAAGGAAAAACTAACTGGGAACAAATTACACGACTGGTTTAGGACATTGAGAATCGTTCTCACATAAGAACGCAAGCTCTATGTTCTAGAAATGCCAGAACTAGAGGAACCACCTCCAAATGCACCAAGGTCTGACAGGGATGCTTACAAGAAGCATATTGAGGACTTTGTGGGTGTCAAGTGCCTGATGATATGTTCCATAAACTATGAGTTACAGAGGAAGCATGAAAATATGGGTGTGATTTAGATGGTCACATATCTCAAGAACATGTACCAGGATCAGGCAAGACAAGAGAGATATGATGTCTCTAAGGTGTTGTTCAAATGTAACATGATAAAAGTGACGCAGTGGGTCCTAAATGTACTCAATCTCATTGGGTATGCAGAGAACCTTGCTAGACTAGGATTCCCTTTGGGTCAAGAGTTGACAACTGATGTGATTATGTTGTCTATGCTAGAGTCATATAGTCAGTTTGTCATGAACTACAACATGAACGACTTTGACAAACCATTGACAGAGTTGTTGGGCATGTTGAGAATAGTTGAGAGTCAGATGAAGAAAGATAAGCCCAAGTTTTTTTATTATGATCAACAAGACAAAGGGGAAGCCTAAAGGAAAAGGCAAAGCTAAGAAGAGTTCTAAATCTAGCCAGAAGCCAAAGTCTTCAAATCTCAAAGAAAAATGTGCAGTAAAGAAAATAAGAGGTAATTGACATTGTTGTCACCAGCTTGGACATTAGCAAAGAAATTGCCCACTCTAGTTAGAGGAATTAAAGAAGAAGAAGAAGAAGGAAGGCATTGAGGTCTCCACTTCAGGTATAAACATTATAAGATAAATTTGATTACTTCTTCATTTTGGTGTGTGATACCAAATAGAAATTTGACATAATGATGTGTAGGATCTGACAAGAAGTAAAGGCCTTCATGGAAGGAAAAATATGGATAAGGCAGAGCAAGAGTTGTGGAAACTTTGGTCTACATTTAAATTTATCATAGCACAATGGGAATGTAATAGAGTTAGTTGAACTGATATTTCAGTATGCCATTAGAAACATTTCTTTTATGCATCTTGTATGACAAGGATGATAATCAATAAAAGGTTGGTTATGTTTCTATTTCAAAAGATATGATATTGCATTGCAATTCCCAAACATGTAATCATATTTGTACGAAAGACTTTAATATGAATGTTTATAATGTTAATACCAAAGGATTATAATTGATAACTCAAGATTATCATTAGCAATAGTCACCTTGGATGTATATATAAGAAGTGCATATCTAGATTACATATTAATGTTAATCTAGACTCCCTTGGTTGTTGAACCTAAGGAAATATGTGATTCTTTCTTGTACATGACGTGACATTTCATCCCTCACTAGATGTAGTGGGAGGATAAGCTTTCCATTAGACCTCATACATGTGATTCATGAAGATATTATGGGATGAATGCCATAGATAATTATACTTCATTTCTATTACTGGTAATATGATGATATTTACTCATTAAAATAGAAAAATAGATCTCTTGAAGTGTTCAAAGAGATAATAAATGAAGTATGACTTTGATAAAAAAAAGTATTAAGAAACTTTGATGAGAACAAATGTTGAAATACTTTGCATCAATATATTGAGTACCTTCAAAGAAAGAACCGTGATAAAGCATCACAAGTAAAATCTATTTGAACATGATGATGTGTCAGAATAAAGGAATAATACCATGATTAGTCATGATAAAATTATCAATCAATCTAATCTTATTATATCCTCATAAATATATAATCACTAAATATTGTACCATCTGAATGGTTTATAAGACATCGTATAGATATGATTTGGTAATATCCCAATATTTCTTAAGGATTGAAACCTACATTGAGAATGTGGTTTCTTGAAAAAGGTTTATCCACAAACCATAATTGTTGAATGCTACTACTAATCCCAATTCAACAACACAATGGTTGTTGAGAAGATAATTGAGTTCCTAAAGAATCAGTGGGAGTAAAAGTAGAACTCAAAGTGTTTAAGATCAACAAAGAGGTACAATGAGAACTAAGAGAATCATGAGATATTGTGGAATCTCAATTTCATCGTGTAATACTGAATAAAATAGTTCTAGTAGAACATATCTGAGATTAGAGGATTGTAAATCCAATGATTCAGATAGGTTGGTCATGACAGGATGAATCAAATAGAAGCTATTATGTACCATAATCTGAGTAAGGGCTCAGGGCCATTATGGGGTCCATGTAAGATAACAAGGTAGGACCTTGATAGCACTACCTTAAGAGGTAAAACCTAAAAGGTGTAATAGGGTCTTGTGCTAAATACCTACATGTATAACATAGAAGGACAGATTGGTTGGACAAGTTTTTCAATTCGATCCAAGTTGTTGAACATGATAGAAATTCATTTACCAATTTCCATGCTTGTTGTTATAGTTGAAATAGACTAAGATATTTTGCATCACTACTACATAAATGGCTTATAAAGCCACTTTTCAAGGTGTCAGTTGTTTACAAAAACCGACACCTAATGTCTACAGTGTCGGTTGATAACATAAACCGACATCCAATCTGCTTAGGGAGCCCAGACACGGGTACCGCTTTTAATAGGTGTCGGTTAATTAATAAACAACCGACACCTAAACTCAACCGCCAAACCCAAAATTCCAGCGGAAAAATTGGCTCCAAAATTTTACATATGGCGTCGGTTCATAACTAAATAACCGACACTTATTGTCAACTTAATAGCTCACCAGCCCGACCGATTCTTCCCCTTTCCCTGTTTCATTCCCGATTGTAGCTAGTTAGCTCCGGCGATTTTTGCTCACCCCCGCTGCTCCGCCGCCGCCGCTCCCTGCCATCCGTGCCGCCGTCGCCACTAGGTGCTGCCGCCGCTCGGTGCTGCCTCCAGCTAAAGCTTCCGCTCGGTGCCGTCGCCGCTCGGTGCTGCCGCCGCTCTGCTCTGCCAGCAAGGTAACCCTTTTCTCCTCCGCCTTGCTTTTCCTTGACGGCCACCACTTTCACCCAATCCCCAGCGGCAGCACCAACATCCACACCGACATCCGCCTCCCCAGTGCCAGCAGCCGCTCCCGCACCAGCCACCACCACCCCACCCCCAACCGCCTCTACCCTAGCCCCAACCCCAACCATCGCGGCACCGTTGGACCTTCCTCCGCCCTTCTTCTTCCTCTACCTCACCCTAGCAGTGCCCGACCTATAGAGCAGCGCCGGCGACCAGAAGCAGCAGCTGCAGCTGTAGCGACGCCGTCCAGGAGTAGCTGGGAATGACCAACACTACCAAATGCCGCCCTTGACTCCGAATAAGAGCCCTAAACTTGATTCTGCAGCCCCCTCAGCCACGAGCAGCACCTAGTTGCGTTTCTAGCTGAGCCCTTTCCACCTGTGCATGAAGCAGGTCTGAACCAGGGGCAGTTTTGCCTGGGAAACACCATGAAAATCACAGCCTTGAGTTCGGACTTTAGGCCCAGACCCGAATCTACTTATTTGTATTTTTCATCTACTTATTTGTACCTCATGCTATTCTGAATTAAGTGTATATTTACTTCATAATTGAATGTTTAAGTAAGTTATAGATATCTTGATGATGAACTGTAATTGTTACACCCCGATCTCACAATCTCCTCAAATCATGAGATTAGGGCGTAAGATAGGATTTATATTTAACACAAAGAACACCCTTAACTTTTTTTTTTCTTTTCTTTTAAACTCTTGTTTCATCGCATTGAACCACATAACATCTTAACAAGGAATCTGAACATTTCCTTTACTAATCAAGCTTTAATAGAAAAGATACATGTATAAGCATTCACGATGTCTTTCACAACTTGTGCACATAAACCTTGTAAATTAGCATACATATCAAAGAGGAACAATATTACACATCGTAATTACAACTCTCTCTCTAAACTCTTACTGAGGACCTAGAGTGACAAGGACCGACTGACTCAACTAATCTCATACTTAACTCCTGTGGCAGATCTACTCTGACGCTCTGATCATCTTCAAGTCCACGCGGTTAACCTAAAATGTTTGAGTAGAGGGGTGAGCCTACTCGCTCAGTGAATGAGTACTTCATGGAAACAGACTAATGCACTAATGTGATCAAAGATATAATTTGATTAAACGATATGAAATTTAACAACAATAAATACTACACTGAGCAGTTCTAAAACAATATAATTGAAATAGCAAAGAATATAAATATTGCATACAAAGAATAACTACTAGAAAACTATGCTCTAGTCATTCTTAACTCTTTCATTTATAAGTAACTCTGTGAACCTATATGATCATATTTTAGATTATGCCCTAAATATATGCAGTGTACTCTGCATATAAAGATCCGCAACAAGTTCATGCTACGGTCCCACCGTACAAGACTTAGCGACACACCCGGGAAGTGCTAAGTCTGACTGCTGTCCTGGTCTGCGTCAGGACTCTCAGGCTCTCACGGCCTCACTGCACTCTCAAAGAGTGTACTCTAGACTCCTCCTTAAACCTGAGCACACAGGCGGAGAGTCACAGGGTTACCTTCGTGACGCTGCACGAATTGTGTTAGATAACCAAGTTTTCTTTCTTTTTCCCAGTGCCACCGTGACACACGCACGGATTATTGTTAAACACTGCTTTTCTGCCCTCGTGCCACCGTGACACACGCACGGATTATTGTTGAACACGAGTCACCGACCATCTAGACACACGCTAGGTAGGTCGTTTCACCCCAAGGTGCAGACCTCACGAGGGGTTCTACGGCGTTAGGGCACTTAGGTCTATACTTGATTAACAATAAACAATTAAACAGGAATATCACATAGCAACGTCAAAACTCAGGTATTCAACATATATCATATCTCAGTAACATCCCTTTCTAGGGCATGTCATATCTCATCACCTGCAATTTACGAGATATATATTGAAATATAAGAAGTCCTGCAGTATGTAGATGTCATTTCAGAGAGAACTAGCATATAAAGTTAAATGCACTAGAAACATACAATTCAACAGTTAAGCATCACCACATCTCATATCGAGACCTTTCATATTACCATAGCATGATTCATTGAACACCCTATCCTTAGGGTTTCATTTACCATATTCATTCATCACATGCCAACACCCTACTCTTAGGGTTGCATTTGCCTCATTCACCGTTTCATTTACCTCATTCACTTGACACATGGCTTTCATAAGGATTTCATAGGATACAAGCATTCACTAAATAAAGATTGTTTCCAACAAATCATATACAATCATTATAGATATGAAACCATGAAAATTTAACTAAATTTAGGGTTTCCATACCATTCACTGAAATATCATGTATCAAGAACAGAATTCAATTAAGATGACCCATGTGGTACATCCTAACCACATATAGGATTACTAGTCCTTTTCAAACAGGTTGAAACTCTAGCGATATCCCAATTAGGTCAAACCCTAATTACATCATTTGATATAAATCTAAAAGCATCCTCAATAGGAAGTGTTGTATACGTATCTGATATGAATCTACCATTTAGGAGTCATTCAAACAGAGAAGGAATCCATATCATATCAATTTACAATAACTTAAATCAAATGGACATTTCAGGATTTAGAATTCACATGCTAGGCATTTAGGGATTTAGATGTTATAATCAAATTCGTGCATTAGAATGTTTGAAGGAAGAACCCACTCACCCTAAGGTGTGAAAACACCTCACAACTGCAGCTCAACTCAGGGAAATCTCGAATTCATATCAACTCCCTAGCAAAACTCCCAATTCTTCTTCCATTCAACTCGGGAACCTTGAAAAAGAGGGATTATGAAGAAAGGGTGAGAAAAGAGGGAATTTCGACATCCTCTTGGATCAAATCAGAGCATGGACGGAATCTTGACATAAGAGAGAAGATTCACCATAAAAGTCTATGCAAGGAATCCGAACTTACTTGATTTCACCCTTCCTGGAATCGCAAAACCCTAATTCAGCAATTCCCCCACTTTCTCCACTCAAGCCCTAATTCTCCCTCTCTCTCTAGGAGCTCGTTTCTCTGGAATGAATGACGAAGAATGAGAGCTGCTTGTGTGTGTGGTCGTTCATATAAGTCAATTGAGCTGCTTGGGTCAATTGCATATTGACCCAACACTTAACTTTAATTATATAGGCTGAATATTCAGTTATACAAAAGTTACTGTAATTCGTTTATTTCAGAGATCAAACCTTCTCCAACAATTATGGGAATTTAGCAAGTTGTTAATAATTGATCTATAAAGCTTCAGTTAAAATTTGGGATCATTTGGAGTTACCAATAAATAATTAAAAATCGAACAGTGCACTGCTATATTGCAGTCTGCAGAATATATTCGGCCGAGTTTGTCCTGCACAAACTCGACCGACACCCTTACTGTAGGGATTCAAAAGTCATCCAAAAATTACGCCAATTTAACAGAGTGTCTAAATTGTATTTATCAAATACTGTTAAAATTTGAGATTAATTGGATATACCAATAAAAAGATAAAATTCAATTACCACACTGCTGTAAGATTCTGGAAATGTGATCGGTCGAGTTTGAAACTCGGCCGACAAACAGGTCAGAGCATTCTTCAAAAATTCTTATATTTTCCAATGTTGTTCACATTTTATATATCTAAATCATATCCAAATTTGAAGTAAATCAGAGTTACACATAAAATACTAAAAATCATTTAGCGAGACATTCCACTTATCAAATTCTGTATTCATGTATCATCAAAACCCTATTTGGGCCGATTAGGGTTTATGCTTCTCAAACCCTAATTCTCAAGACAAAAGAACATTTAGACTTCTTATCATAGTTAAGACATCATAATTGTGTTATCGTCATTAATTAGATTTCAAGAATGATTATTCTAATTAATCTTTGCAATTGTCTAGGTAAACCCTAGTTTACCAATTAAGCTCAGATGGGGTCGTAACAACTCTCCCCCCCTTAGAATGTTTCGTCCTCGAAACATAAACCTACAAGAAGATACATTCAAGGTTATTCTAAGCTTCTAAAGCCTTCCATGTCATTATATTCTTGTATTTCATACCTGAATATAGTTTTCAACATTAGATCTTTTAATTCTTTACTAAATCACAACATATTTCAAATAGTTCTCAATGATATCAAGCAAATTCTTTATGCCACAGACAAATATAAAATGCAAAGATAAACCACCACGCTTTCGCTGCGCAACTCTGATTCTCTGATACAACTATCTCAATTTATGCTGCTCAGAGAGTTCTATTGTTCTGTATCACCTTTAAGTGACAAAAGCAAGTTCACCATGCTGTTTTAAACTTTAATCAAGTGCTATTCAAATAGAAAAATAGTCTTGAATTAAAATACTAGATTCAACAATCATTTGCACAATACCATTCTTGACATCCCCATTGGGTCATGGATGCATGAGGTGAAGCATTACCACCTCATCCCATACTATCCTGTTTCGATCCTGGGTTCTGTGGGTTATAGGCCCACACACAATTCAAAGTGTAACCATCATATTATATCAATTTAGGGTTTCAACAACAGTAATAAGGTAATCCACAATTGTATCAGTCATTCAAGCATTAATCATATTCAATTACCATCACTCAATTATATTAGAGCTAGGTATAACAAGCTACACCTCATTAGGGTTACTTGTCCAAACAATCTGATTATCATCCCTTTTTTTATTATTAATATGAGTGAATAAGTATGACTACCTTGTTCGGGGTATCTCTCCATGTGTTCTGACATCATCCAAACTGTATCACTAGATGACCCTACCAAGGTAGTTATTCACCATGTATGATTCATTTTCTCTTATCCTTTCATTCCCATCTTGCTCTTATTAAGGAATATATGAAAGAGAAGATGATTTTAAGACTTGGAATTCTTGTATTCAAACATCCCCTAATACATTCTCATATGTAGATTTACTTAGTCATCAACAGAGATATTTGATTAATTAGCACTTGCTTGAATCTCTCAACCTCTTTATTTTATAACTGCTCCATCATATTTCAAACCCTTTCTTACGTTTCATAGTCCTCTTACTATATACTACTCTTTAACCCGTCATCTTTAATTCTAAATTAATAGTCCTTCTATTAGTTTTTACTCATGTTGAATACATTACATATTCTTCATTTTTTTTTTTACATCAAGTGGATCATGCATGAATCAAACATAATTTCTCTTTCAATCAAGTTTTTCTCTTCTGAATACAGTCTACCTTTGTATGACTTATTCATTTGTTAAACTACACCTATGTCCTTTGCTTAGAAACTAGTTTGTTGTTCTAGTCTTATGAATTACATATTCATACGATCCTTTTTACTTTTATGGACTTATTGAATGCTCAACCCTATTCTCTACTTAGCCTTTGCTTTAGAGTTCATAAAAGCATTGTACGCTATTATATGATTCATTCTTCATGATTAATTCTTGTTATCTTGAACCATACATACATACATTTCACATATCTTTTCTATATTTCATATGTATAGTTCATGTAATATTAATCAATAAACTGATTATGAACTTCATATCATGTTCTATTATTCCCAATTAAGGGTTTCACATTTGAGACCCCAAAGTTAAACCTCAGATATCAGTTTCAACTAATTCTTAGTTTTTCTGATCTTACCCATATATTTCAACGTCTTACTGTATGTACATTCTTACTCTGATGTGGGTCTAATTATTCCAATTCTATTATTATTATGCTATTGATAGGATCCATTAGATCCTAATAACGCATCCTACCAACCGGACCAGGCCAAACCTGAAATCCTGAAGCCAAGAACTACAAAGGATTACATTCTTCCTGAACTGCCACTCACAGCTCAGAAACTCGGCCGATCACTCTGGAACTCGGCCGATCGCCTTCCAGATTCTGAAACTCGGCCGACCAACTTCGGCCGATCAGCAGGAAACTCGGCCGATCCTCTGGGGAACTCGGCCGATCGAAACACTACTTGTTTACCTACAAAGAAACTCGGCCGATTCAAGACCAAACTCGGCCGACCAAAACGCTGTTTGAAATCCTAAATAAGGAACTCGGCCGACCAAAACATGAACTCGGCCGAACCGCTCACAGACTGAAAACCTAAACAGACCTGCTGATGTCAATTTCACTCGAATCAGCGGGCAAAACCATAGAAACAAAAGCTCATTCAAATGTCAATTCTAGTCTACTTGTTACAAAGAATGAAATCAATAAATGCTACAATTGCATAGTGTACAACAGATATTAAGGACCCATATTTCAAAGTGTTGAATATTTCAATTCAAACATATAAGAGCATTTCTATACATTTCCAACAAAAACAATCATTATGAAATGTAAGTTCTATCTCCTTTTACATTTATGCTCTTAATTCTTGTTACTTTTCTCGTTTTCTAACCCTAACATTTCTAGGGTTCCTCTCTAGCCCATTCTTCCACTGTATACCTGGCCATGGTATACGTGAAGGAATAGACAGAGTAGCTTGTACTGGATGATCCAAGTACTCAGATATCGGGCCAGGATATCCAAATACTCAAATCCCCAAAGCTAACATCAAACATCTCCTATCTGCCACACTTAGGACTCTAACTTACTAACTTAATGGTCCTTGACGACTCACCCTAAGCTCTGATACCAAGCTGTTACACCCCGATCTCACAATCTCCTCAAATCATGAGATTAGGGCGTAAGATAGGATTTATATTTAACACAAAGAACACCCTTAACTTTTTTTTTCTTTTCTTTTAAACTCTTGTTTCATCGCATTGAACCACATAACATCTTAACAAGGAATCTGAACATTTCCTTTACTAATCAAGCTTTAATAGAAAAGATACATGTATAAGCATTCACGATGTCTTTCACAACTTGTGCACATAAACCTTGTAAATTAGCATACATATCAAAGAGGAACAATATTACACATCGTAATTACAACTCTCTCTCTAAACTCTTACTGAGGACCTAGAGTGACAAGGACCGACTGACTCAACTAATCTCATACTTAACTCCTGTGGCAGATCTACTCTGACGCTCTGATCATCTTCAAGTCCACGCGGTTAACCTAAAATGTTTGAGTAGAGGGGTGAGCCTACTCGCTCAGTGAATGAGTACTTCATGGAAACAGACTAATGCACTAATGTGATCAAAGATATAATTTGATTAAACGATATGAAATTTAACAACAATAAATACTACACTGAGCAGTTCTAAAACAATATAATTGAAATAGCAAAGAATATAAATATTGCATACAAAGAATAACTACTAGAAAACTATGCTCTAGTCATTCTTAACTCTTTCATTTATAAGTAACTCTGTGAACCTATATGATCATATTTTAGATTATGCCCTAAATATATGCAGTGTACTCTGCATATAAAGATCCGCAACAAGTTCATGCTACGGTCCCACCGTACAAGACTTAGCGACACACCCGGGAAGTGCTAAGTCTGACTGCTGTCCTGGTCTGCGTCAGGACTCTCAGGCTCTCACGGCCTCACTGCACTCTCAAAGAGTGTACTCTAGACTCCTCCTTAAACCTGAGCACACAGGCGGAGAGTCACAGGGTTACCTTCGTGACGTTGCACGAATTATGTTAGATAACCAAGTTTTCTTTCTCTTTCCCAGTGCCACCGTGACACACGCACGGATTATTGTTAAACACTGCTTTTCTGCCCTCGTGCCACCGTGACACACGCACGGATTATTGTTGAACACGAGTCACCGACCATCTAGACACACGCTAGGTAGGTCGTTTCACCCCAAGGTGCAGACCTCACGAGGGGTTCTACGGCGTTAGGGCACTTAGGTCTATACTTGATTAACAATAAACAATTAAACAGGAATATCACATAGCAACGTCAAAACTCAGGTATTCAACATATATCATATCTCAGTAACATCCCTTTCTAGGGCATGTCATATCTCATCACCTGCAATTTACGAGATATATATTGAAATATAAGAAGTCCTGCAGTATGTAGATGTCATTTCAGAGAGAACTAGCATATAAAGTTAAATGCACTAGAAACATACAATTCAACAGTTAAGCATCACCACATCTCATATCGAGACCTTTCATATTACCATAGCATGATTCATTGAACACCCTATCCTTAGGGTTTCATTTACCATATTCATTCATCACATGCCAACACCCTACTCTTAGGGTTGCATTTGCCTCATTCACCGTTTCATTTACCTCATTCACTTGACACATGGCTTTCATAAGGATTTCATAGGATACAAGCATTCACTAAATAAAGATTGTTTCCAACAAATCATATACAATCATTATAGATATGAAACCATGAAAATTTAACTAAATTTAGGGTTTCCATACCATTCACTGAAATATCATGTATCAAGAACAGAATTCAATTAAGATGACCCATGTGGTACATCCTAACCACATATAGGATTACTAGTCCTTTTCAAACAGGTTGAAACTCTAGCGATATCCCAATTAGGTCAAACCCTAATTACATCATTTGATATAAATCTAAAAGCATCCTCAATAGGAAGTGTTGTATACGTATCTGATATGAATCTACCATTTAGGAGTCATTCAAACAGAGAAGGAATCCATATCATATCAATTTACAATAACTTAAATCAAATGGACATTTCAGGATTTAGAATTCACATGCTAGGCATTTAGGGATTTAGATGTTATAATCAAATTCGTGCATTAGAATGTTTGAAGGAAGAACCCACTCACCCTAAGGTGTGAAAACACCTCACAACTGCAGCTCAACTCAGGGAAATCTCGAATTCATATCAACTCCCTAGCAAAACTCCCAATTCTTCTTCCATTCAACTCGGGAACCTTGAAAAAGAGGGATTATGAAGAAAGGGTGAGAAAAGAGGGAATTTCGACATCCTCTTGGATCAAATTAGAGCATGGACGGAATCTTGACATAAGAGAGAAGATTCACCATAAAAGTCTATGCAAGGAATCCGAACTTACTTGATTTCACCCTTCCTGGAATCGCAAAACCCTAATTCAGCAATTCCCCCACTTTCTCCACTCAAGCCCTAATTCTCCCTCTCTCTCTAGGAGCTCGTTTCTCTGGAATGAATGACGAAGAATGAGAGCTGCTTGTGTGTGTGGTCGTTCATATAAGTCAATTGAGCTGCTTGGGTCAATTGCATATTGACCCAACACTTAACTTTAATTATATAGGCTGAATATTCAGTTATACAAAAGTTACTGTAATTCGTTTATTTCAGAGATCAAACCTTCTCCAACAATTATGGGAATTTAGCAAGTTGTTAATAATTGATCTATAAAGCTTCAGTTAAAATTTGGGATCATTTGGAGTTACCAATAAATAATTAAAAATCGAACAGTGCACTGCTATATTGCAGTCTGCAGAATATATTCGGCCGAGTTTGTCCTGCACAAACT
Organism: Alisma plantago-aquatica; assembly: GCA_963693085.1. Classification (NCBI taxonomy): domain Eukaryota; kingdom Viridiplantae; phylum Streptophyta; class Magnoliopsida; order Alismatales; family Alismataceae; genus Alisma; species Alisma plantago-aquatica. Next base: position 612,566,475 of record OY856411.1, read on the forward strand.
CGACCGACACCCTTACTGTAGGGATTCAAAAGTCATCCAAAAATTACGCCAATTTAACAAAGTGTCTAAAATTGTATTTATCAAATACTGTTAAAATTTGAGATTAATTGAATATACCAATAAAAAGATAAAATTCAATTACCACACTGCTGTAAGATTCTGGAAATGTGATCGGTCGAGTTTGAAACTCGGCCGACACACAGGTCAGAGCATTCTTCAAAAATTCTGATATTTTCCAATGTTGTTCACATTTTATATATCTAAATCATATCCAAATTTGAAGTAAATCAGAGTTACACATAAAATACTAAAAATCATTTAGCGAGACATTCCACTTATCAAATTCTGTATTCATGTATCATCAAAACCCTATTTGGACCGATTAGGGTTTATGCTTCTCAAACCCTAATTCTCAAGACAAAAGAACATTTAGACTTCTTATCATAGTTAAGACATCCTAATTGTGTTATCGTCATTAATTAGATTTCAAGAATGATTATTCTAATTAATCTTTGCAATTGTCTAGGTAAACCCTAGTTTACCAATTAAGCTCAGATGGGGTCGTAACAGTAATGCACACATGTGACATACTTGAAATGTAAATGAGGAACTGTAATGCACACATGTTTAACTTGTTTCATTGTTGAGTATATTGAGAATCCTAATCACCCTTCTTTTGCTTAATGATGAACTGTAATGCACACATGTGACATGCTTGGAATGTAAATGATGAACTTTTCCCTAAATTGCCAATCATTCTTTTAAAGACATCAATAATCACCCTAACTTGAAGAACTAGGATTTTAGGTATAAGAATGACAACACATTATTTGTTGGCCTAGAAACCCATCCAAGATTTACTCATTAGGAGTAAATCTTGGATAGTCCCCGGTTTGGGACTGTTCTTGAACACCTAATCTTGCTTAGGATGTAAGTGTATATAATGTGTGTTGGGTTTTCAAGAAAATTTCCGCAACATTTCCCCGTTTGTTCTCTAAGTACATATGTACTTGGAGAACAGCGGGGAAATGCTGCCAAAATTTTCTCGAAAACCCAATACACATTATACACTTACTAGTGAGATTAGGTGTTCAAGAATGGGATAGGTGGTACACATTTATTATATATAAGAATGACATCACATGTATTTGTTGGCCTAATCTTGTCCTAATATATACTTGTTTTTCTCTTTGATCATAGAATGGATACTTTACAATTTGAATTACTTTACAATGTGAGCTTTACAATTTGAATTACTTTACAATGTGAGCTTTACACTTTGAATTACTTTACAATGTGAACTTTACAATTTGAATTACTTTACAATGTGAGCTTTACACTTTGAATTACTACTTTACAATGTGAACTTTACAATTTGAATGTGAATTTGCAGATGGCTGACCATTCTCCTGATGACCGTTCTGATGACTACCGTGAGGGTGAGGACATCAATGCGCCGCCTCACAATGTAAGTTTTAAAAATATATCATATATTTATATCTATATGTCCATTTATAGTTATATCTTGTAAATGTGAATTATTTTGTCAAATTTTAGGTTGATGATGCACAGGTACCAGCTGAAGCACTTGAGGCACTTGATCAACAACACCAAAAAGTTGACAAGAGAAGGGGAATCACTATGATGAAGAAGTTAATTTCGCAAAAGGGCAATGGACCCAAACTTGTTGTGGATTTCGATAATGCAGGAAATGCATGTGGTGTGAATCGCAATTCATTTATTTCATATCTTGGGTTTGTTACTCGTAGCCATTGCGGTTGTCGCTTAGATTCTTGGCATAAAGTTTCTAAGGAGAAGAAAGATTTAATATGGAGGGATTTATGCGTGAGTTATTATTAATTTGCAATTCTATTTTGTAGATTACTAAATTTTTGGATACTAGTTAATAGCAATTCTATTTTGTAGAGTATATTTGAATTGGATGAAAAGCTGCATCGTAAATGCGTGATGCAACGTTGTGGGAGAGTCCTAAGGAACTATAGGACAAATCTCACCAGAGAATACATAAAAGAAGCCGACAAGAGGAAGAAGACAGCCACTGAACAGTGGAACTTCCTGGACAAAGAAGAATGGGACGCGTTTGTCGCTTCAAGACAAACTGATGAATTCAAGGTATTAGGCATCAATCTCATTAATTAATATATGTTGTATTCACTTATTCAAGATTAACATTTAGTGTTACTAACCAAATCATTAATTTGCATACTAACTAGGCCCTCAGTGAGGCACAAAGATCAAGGCGTGCACTGAATGTGCATGACCACACAATGGGTCCAAAGGGGTATGCAGGCGTTCACCAAAGACTATAGGCTGAGGCTACTGCTGCTCAGTCTGCTGCTACTCAGGAGTCCTCTACCATAGGTAGCACACCTTTGCCTCGCCATGATGTCTGGATAGCTGGGAGGCAAAATAAGAAGGGAGAAATACCTAAGGCCACAACTGCTGAGGCGGCTGCAAAAATGGTAAAATACAACTCTTACAGCAATCATTCAAATATTGATTATTTGTGTTGTTTACTTAAGTACAAATTTTTTTTTGGCGATTAGCGGGAGCTGCACGAGCTGAGGAAACAAGGAAAGTTCATCCCTGAGGGAACAAAGGATGAATTGACAGTTGCTCTGGGTAACCCAGAGCATCCTGGACGTGCTAGGGCTGCAGGCGCTGGTGTGGGCATCAAATCTTTTTTTGGGTCATCCCAGCGCAAACATGTCCCAAAAGTGGGACTTTCACAAGAAGAGGTAACATATTGTTTCTTTATAATGTTACTGTAAAAGAGAATTCAAAAATTAGAATTTGACGTTTCTTTTATCCATGTATAGGTGGATAAGATATTTGACAGGAAACTCGAAGAAGCAATGAAAAAGTGGCAGGCATCTCAGACTGCCACTTACCAGACAATACCTACTGCAGACTCTACTCCTACTCCTACTGCAGAGGTTGGGAGTAATCCTGTAGAACCACCACCTAGCACATCCACTGTAAGTATTTTTATGACATAGTAACTGGTTTTTTAATTCAAGATGATACGTATATATGAAATTGTAGTCGTTTAAGAAAAAGATGATATGTATATATGTAGATAACATTCTTTACACAAAAATTTGTAGGGGTTGAAGCCATGCCGTCTAAAAAGTAAAAAATATGTCATGGCATAGGCGTCGGCTTACCCATCCCTACCAGGGGAAACGTGTCATGGGTCTCCAGTACCAGTTGGTTGGATTCGGGTGAGCCCGATACATATATTCCCCCAGTGGATGGATCTTCCACTGCCATATGCCCACCCCGATTGTGAAACGCTTAGTGAGGCAGTAGGCGGAGTGATATTGTGGGAAAAAGCGTATGTCTTCTTTACTGAAAAGGTGCGGTAAATTTACATTACGTTCAATTGTTAGTGTGTGTATATGCTGGCAGTTGATCTGAAATTTTATATATATATACAGGTTAAAAAGAAGACACCCACAACATCTAGGCCTCCACCTCCACCTCCTGCATTACCTAGTTGGGTTCCACAGGACCTACCTGTCCCGTTAGGTCCTAACTGTAGGGGTATGGCAGTATGGTTAGGGGAACATGATATAAACTCCCCTATAACTGTTTCTTCTGATTCAGATTCTACAGGTCAGTCATACGAAACAAAATTATTTATACAAGATATTTTGGAGTTGTTTCGATATGATTGGCTAAATACATCTGTGATAGAGCTATGGATAAGGTGAGATATTCTTTATACATCCATATACCTTGTGTATGATCTGGTGATCTGGTTTCTTATTTATTAATGCATGCATAATTAATACATATTTTGCAGCTACTTAGACAACATATGTGCAGATTTTGGATTCGAACATGTAGGGTTTTTGATTCCATCCTTGATTAGTCTAGTAGCTAAAGACCCTACATCAGTTCAACAATACTGTTGTGAGGCTTTTTCAATTTTTGCTGTAAAAGAGAAGACGGTGATAATGGCTCCATTCAATGTAGAGTAAGTTTACTTTGCTTATTATAATTTGGACTTAAGAAAATTACATTTTATTGTGGATTTTGAGTTATTAATTTTTAACTTTTTTTCCTCTAGGGGTAAGCATTGGGAGTTATTGGTTATTGCCCCCGAGACGTTCACTGTGTATTATCTAGATCCTAAGGGGGGTAAATTGAATAAAAGATTTGGACACATAATGAAAATGGCAATATTTTGGTGAGAAATATTTCATTTTTTATATCCGTTAACATATGTTATTACATTACTATTTAATTGCAATGTTTTGTGTTACATTAACATGTAGGGGTTTTGAGGAGTACAAAAAGGTTGGAGGAAAGGTCCCCACGAAAAAGTACCAGCCAATAATTTGGAAGAACATGAACGTAAGTTCCGGACTGCAATATATGTATATATTATTTATGTGAACAATGCTTAATTAGTTGTATTTGTTAATATTTTGTATGTTTGAATTTATAGTGTGCTACACAAGACAACGGATGGGCATGTGGATACTATGTCATGCGATATATGCACATGATTATCAAACATGCCGCACTGGATATCGAATGTATTGCTCAGGTATTATATAGTCTCATTAGATAATATGATCGAAATATATCAATCTTATTTATAGCTCATTAATTATATATATACATCATTCTCTTTACAGGTGTTTAAAGTTGACCCCTTTACAGGAAAGGACTTACCAAATGTTAATGCTCCCTATACGATGGGAGAATTAAATGAAGTAATCGAAGAATGGGCAACAGCCATACAATTAGTGGGGGCTTTAAAATATAATTGGGATCCTGATAGCGAATAATGACTAAACAATGATACTTTGTAAATGAATTTCTGAATTATAATATATGTGTGAATGTTTCTACATGTCTGGATGTTTCTACATGTGTCCGAGTGAAAATGAATGAAAGTGTTCGTTGCTATATGAATGTTTCTACATGTGTGAATGCGAATGAATGGAACTACAGATTGCTAGCATGTGTGAATGTTTATAAATGTGTGAATGAATGGAACTCTTTTATTGTTAATTTTGCAGGTTTGCGGCCTGTTGTCGGCTGATATCAATGGATGTCGTAAAACCTACAGTTCATAACTGAACTGAACAGGTTTCTCATCTTGCGACCAGCCACAACAGGTCTGCAGACTGACAGGGAAAAAAAACAATAGGCGTCGGTTATTTGTAAATAACCGACACATAATGATATAGTGTCGGTTTTCCTACAATAAACCGACGTCTATTCCTTAACAACACGGCCGTGCTGGACAGCACGACCGTGGCTAAGATGGCGCGGGTTTGGGCGTCAGTTATTTGTAAATAACCGACATTGATAGTGGCCAAGCTGGCATCCTTTCTGTGGCGCGAAAGGTTTGGGCGTCGGTTTCTTATCTAATAACCGATGCCTATTGTCCCCTGATGGCGCGCTTCTGATGGCGCGTGAAGAGTTTGGGCGTCGGTTTTGAAACTGACGCCTAATGGGTGGACTTTTAGTGTCGCCCACATAGGTGTCGCTTATAAACTGACACTAAAGGCTTTAAATAACCGACACTAAAGGTAGGTTCTGTAGTAGTGCATATGAAGATAAAACTAGATTCCTTAAAAGGAATACATTAGAGGATGTGTATGTGACACAACCTAAAAAGTTTTATAACTTCAAGAATGTAAATAAGGTCTATAAACTACGTACAATGTTCAATCTAGGATTGAAACAAGCATCTTAGAGATGTGATCTTTTGATTTTGACAAGATAGTCAAAGAGTTTGAATTCAATCAAGATAAAAGATGAAATATATGAGTACAAAAGATTTAATGGGATCATATATGAATATTACACATGTGATGAGGAAGAACATCTCAATATTGAGAATATTGAGATCTGGAATGGAAAACTCCTTCAACAATGAAGGAATAAATGAAACATCTTATGAGATAAGGACCAAGACCTATGGAATAGTTCTTAAATGTTTTTCAATGGAAGTTTGAGCACATACAATAGCAATGTATTGAAAGAGTTCAAACATGGGAAGGATTCAATGAGAGACAATATGGGTTGGTCTCTCATGAACCTTATATTCCAATTCTTGTGAATAATGGATATGCCATGATTAAGATACCAAAGGTTATAGCAATGTATCTATCATGAACTCTATAAGTGTGATTATCCCATATAATTTTGTATGTAAGGGATATGACAAGATGATGGTAAATTCCAATAAGGGTCATTGGAATTGCATTAAAGACATCCATTAGTACTTATGAAGTACTTAAGGATAGTTTTCTAGTCTATAAGGATATAAACAAAAGGAAGAGTTGGGTGTAAAGAGTTACATCAGTGCGAGCTTCCAATAATGACAAAAGTGATCGCAAATTAAAACATGTTAGATTTAAAAGAGAAATGTTGTTAGTTGGAAGGGTTCTGAACTAATAGCCATTAATTCAATACTACAATAGAACCTGAGTATACTTGTGTTATGAACACAAAGTGATACTATATGGATCTAGAAGTTCATATGATGAACTTATAGATGTTCCAACCATTGATGACTTTGTAGTGATATTGTGACAACAATGGAGATACTTGTTAGGCAAGGAATATCAACTATCATATTTTGGTGATTTTATCTCAGAGCGAACAGATAAGAAACATGCAATATACCGAGTAATAGAAAAATGTTTCTAACCTGCTAGATTAAGCACTTGTGCAGTAGAAGCATGATGGACATGTTTGGATCACTAAGAATGAGAGTCATGGGTGATTGGATCTAAGTCCAAGGGGGAGTCTATTTGTAAGTTATGCCCTGAGAGCCAATCATGTGATGATTGACAATGTATAAACCATAAAGGATTTGATTGACACTTATAATGGCAACCTTCCAATTCATTCTATTTCACTTAGTTGTGAGATAATGAGGAAATATTATGAATTTCTAAAGAATGGTAATACTCAATATGTATGTCTTCAAGTACATGACTTGGAAGGATGAGATCATATGAATGCTAAGAGTATGTACATTCTTGTTATGTCCCTAGCCGATTGTTAGTGTGGAAGGTAGATAAACACTAGTAACACTAAAGACTAGAGTGTGGGTTGGTTGATGACAAAATCTCATTAGTCATGATATGGCAATATCAAACCAAGCACACAGATACATGTTTGAGAGCAATGTATCAGATAGACCCATCTTGAGAGTGACACATGAAAATCACCTTTGGTGGTTATAGTCAGCTCTCATAGTGAAGGTGGTGATTTGATTCTTAGACCTGAAATCACCACACTCGTCGCATGTTGTTGGATACGCTTTGACATCATCAAATGTAGTCCTAAAACATTGGTTGTTGTAACGGTGATGATTGAGTGACTTTGACACATGTGGATAGACTATGAGTGATAGATGTGGGATTTGTCCCTCCTACTAGAGTATGATATCTTGGCCACTTGATAAACGAGACTAAGAAATGAATATGCACATACATGTGAATCAATATATGATATTAAGGTCACATTATCTCAGACAGTCTACTCTTGGTTCTAGAAACATGATATGAATATTGAGAGGATGACAAGCCCATGCATTGAGTTCACTCTGGATATTAGAAACGAAGGAATTATACAATCACTGGAACACCTTACATAGATTGTAGGTTGAAGTTGTTTTCCAACTTTCCATTCACTTGGGTAGCATTGATGTGTGACTAGGCATCACTCCTTTCCTATGATGTCATAAGCTAGTTATGGACATTCACGAACAATGTGATATGGGACCTATAGGGTCACACACATAGGAACTCATCTAGAAGAGGAGTTTAATCTTAAATGATGATTGGATTGATTACTAAAGTATTTAGGTATTCAATTCAATCAATAGATCATCAGATTGGCTGACTGGACTGCCAAACGACCATCTCAAGTTTTGAGACAGTTGTTTGGGTAGCCATACAAGCGTCTCAAGTGTTGAGACACATGTTTGGGTGGTCAGGCTAATCAAAGTTTGAATTGGTTAAGTTCTTTCCAAATTGAGGAGTGAACCGACCAGTTCAGTCTGTTGAACTGACCGGATCGACTCAGGTTCACCAGGCGGCTGTCTGGGTGAGAGAGATGGATGCCTCACATGGGTGAGACAACTCAGTTGGGCCGAATGAAAGTTTTGGATGTTTCCCAAACATGTTTTGATTGCACATTACTTGTGGTGTAAGGAATTAATATATGATATTAATTGGAATCGAAATTACCAAATTCGTGTGTGATTGGGAAACTGCCAAATGGTCATTTGGTAGTGCGAGACGATCTGGGTCACTAGACGACCATTTCATGGTTCTTAGTTTGTAAAAGTTCAAGATCTTCTGGTCCCTTCCACTCTATCACAGTCTTGTAGAAATTGGAAATCCTAATCCTAACCCCGCCTGTAAATAGAGGGGTACTTGGTACTTCCCTAAACACAACAATAACATCAATTGAGAATCAGTGCTTTGACCATTCTTATCATCTCTGGTTGTGGTAACCGAGAGAGCCCAAGCACGTCCTACCTGACAAGGGAGGGATAGCTACAGAAGAGAACAACTAAGGATCGTTGTTGTGGGAGAGCACATTGGTGACTAGCACACCAACGGAGGGACAACTCCTTGTACTTTCTACTTGAACAACAAGAGTTCTAGTTGGTCCGTGTAGACTACTCTAGAGGAAGGAGTCCTTTGGTTTCTTCTAGGAGAGAAAATTCAGCTTGCAGTCGGTGGCGAGACCACAGGAGCACTGCATAAGTTTTTCGTGTTTGTTGTCCATGGTGAAGAGTAGGAGCTGCACAGCCACTGTCCATGAACAACTAGAAATATTTGCATTGAAGTGAGTTGTTGTTGTTGGACTTGCTCCAGGACTAGGTATAACTTGCTAAACCATCCTTCCTATCTCATAGTAGTTGACACAATCTTACTGGTATGGGAATATAGATAGATAAAAAATTTGTTTACGCTGCTATACTCTGTGCCTGTATTTCCCAACAGTGGTATCATAGTCATGTCAATTTACTATGTTTTAGAATAATCAATATGATCAGTTTTTTATTTAATCATTTATTTATTGTATACGATGTGAATATTTAAATGGTCACATATGTGTATCCGATCAAAGACCACATAATCTCAAACTAATATATATACACTATATGATATATATGTAATTTACATGACTTTCCCTAAAAGAGGTTTTGACGGTGGATGTGTAGTGTGGTTATGTCCAATACCTAATATCCATGTGTAGATGGATGATTTGGTTTCTCTTATTTATCTCGGTCTGCGTACTGAGCCTCTACCTCTTTCTCATAGTGTAAAATTAATTCTTTCCTACCTTTTCTCCCTTCGAATGTAGCTCGAGGTATGTAATAGTTTAATAGCAATAGGATATTTTATTTTCTTATAATGATGAGGAAGATGATCATTGTTGGATGAGACGAATAGTTTGTGAGACGATCCTACCATCTAGAGGACCATGGAGGACAAAACGATGGAACTAGACGAACACTTGGTGGGCCCAACTGACCATTTGGAAGGATTCCAAACATCGTTTGGACTGGAGGCCAGATTACCATCTGTGAGGACCAACCAACCGGATGAGGCAAGATGACAGGTTCAAGGATTGAACCGATCTACCCATATTGGCTAGCATAGGTCTATGACAATAGCGAATTCATACATGTGATGGGATGATTTACCTAGGTGGTAGTAATTCCTTATGGCTCCAAGGAATTATAAGTAGGCCTGGCCATAACCGTCACTTTTTGTTCTATATTGCATGTTTACATTGTGGGATATAGAATGTATATGATGCATACTATATATGTGGTGATTGGATACAATATATGTATATATATAAAACCCCTCAATCAAATGTATTAAGTCTAAGATGCTTTCCAATAGCAATACACATGAAAAAAACTGTTCAACCAAGCATAGGTTACGCCAAAGCGTGGTGCGTCATCTACCTCATGGAAGTGTGATGGTAGTAATGTAGGTGCCGCCAAAGTGGGATGCATTATTATCGTATTGGCTATTGGGTCAGACTTAACTGGTGATTCTCATAGTGTATGGGCCCAAAAGCATGTAGGTGATTATGGCAAGGAGTTGTGCATATCATCTATCCAAAGGTTGCATATGATAAAGTTGGCATAATTTCCTACCTAAATAGTCAATTTGTGCGCGATCAACCAAAGATGACTCATGATTTGATGAAATATGGATCCTGACTCATTAGAAAATTGATTCGCTATAATTTTCCAAATTAATATTGAGGGTTGTTAGTTGATCAAAATAATGAGAACAATAATGAATTAAAGACCTAATTATTATCGCCCAAATTTTAATCAAATCAAAATTGAGTTTTTGAAAAAATTGCAAATTCCTTTGTAGAATCAAATGGCAACGAACAAAAATCACATTTATCTATGATTGGTCTTTTAGAAGAACAAATTAACTAGGAACAAATTCCATTACTGGTTCAAGACGTTGAGAATCATTCACACATAGGAGTGCAAGCTCTATGTCCTGGACATGCCAGAACCAAAGGAACCACCTCAAAATGCACCAAGGGCTGACAGGGATGCTTACAAGAAGCATACTAAGGATGTTGTGGATGTCAAGTGTCTGACGCTTGCTCCATGTATGGGCTACAGAGGAAGCATGAAAATATAGGTGTGATTGAGATGGTCACACATCTTAAGAACATGTACCAAGATCAGACAGGACAATACAGATATGATGTCTCTAAGGTGTTGTTCAAATGTAACATGACAGAAGGTGACCTAGTAGGTCCTTATGTACTCAATCTCATTGGGTATGTAGAGAACCTTTCTAGACTAGAATTCCCTTTGGGTCAAGAGTTGGCAACTGACGTGATCCTACAGTCTATGCTAGAGTCATACAGTCAGTTTGTCATGAACTACAACATGAACGACTTTGACAAGCCATTGACAGAGTTGTTAGGTATGTTGAGAATAGTTGAGACTCAGATGAAGATGAGCCCAAGTATGTGATGTTGATCAATAAGACAAAGTGAAATTCTTAAGGCAAAGGCAAAGCGAAGAAGAGTTCTAAAGATAGCCAGAATCCCAAGTCTTTAGATCTCAAAGCAAAAGGTGGAGTGAAGAAAATAAGAGGTGATTGTCACCAACATGGACATTGGAGAAGAAATTGCCAACTCTAGTTAAAGAGGAAATAAAGAAGAAGAAGGAAGGAACTAAGGCCTCCACTTTAGGTATAAAAATTATAAGATAAATTTGATTTCTTCTTCATTTTGGTATGTGAAACCAAATAAAGATATGACATACTGATGTGTAGGAGATGACAAGAAGTAAAGGCCTTCATGGAAGGACAAACATGAACAAGGAAGAGAAAGAGTTGTGGAAGCTTTGGTCTACATTTAAATTTACCTTATCTCAATAGGCATGTAATAGAGTTAGTTGAACTGCTATTTCATTATGCCATTAGAACATTTCTTTTATTCATATTGTATGACAAGGATGATAATCAATAAAAGGTTGTTTATGTTTCTATTTCAAAAGATATGAACTTTCATGGCAATGCCCAAACATCTAATGATATTTGTACAAAATAGTTTGAGATGAATGTTTATAACGTCAAAACCAAAGGATTATAATTGATAACTCAAGATTGTCATTAGCAATATTCACCTTGGATGTATATATATGAAGTGCATATCTAGATTACGTATTAATGTTCATCTACACTCCCTTGGTTTTTGAACTTAAGGAAATATACGATTCTTGCTTCTAAATGGTGTGACATGTCATCTTTCACTAGATGTAGTGGGAGGATAAGCTTTCCATTAGACCTCATAAATGTGATGCATGAAGACCTTATGGGATGAATGCTATAGATAATTATACTTCATTTCTATTACTAGTTATATGATGATATGTACTCATTAACACAGAAACACAGATCTCTTAAAGTGTTCAAAGAGATAATCAATGAAGTATGACTTTGATAAAAGTATTAAGAAACTTTGATGAGATCAAATGTTGAAATAGTTTGCATCAATATCTTGAGTACCTTCAAAGAAAGAACTATGATAATGTATCACAAGTCAAATCCACATGAACATGATGATGCGTCAGAATGAAGGAATTATCCCATGATGAGTCATGATATAATTATCAATTAATCTAATCTTCTTATATCGTCATAAATATATAATCAGTAAATAATATACCATCTGAATGGTTTATAAGACATCATATAGATATGATTTCAGAATATCCCAATATGTCTAAAGGATTGAAACCTACATTGAGAAAGTGGTTTCTTGAAAAAGGTTTATCCACAAACCATAATTGTTGAATGCTACTATTAATCCCAATCCAACAACAAAATATTGTTGAGAGGATAAATGAGTTCCTAAAGAATCAGTGGGAGTAAAAGTAGAATTCAAAATGTTCGAGATCAACAAAGAGGTACAATGAGAACTAAGAGAATCACAAGATGGTGTGGAATCTCAAGTTTTTCATGTAACACAAAATAAAATAGTTCTAGTAGAACATATCTGAGCTTGGAGGATTGTGAATCCAATGATTTAGATATGTTGGTCATGACAGGGTGAACCAACTAATCAACTAGAAGCTATTAAGTACCATAATTTGAGTAAGGGCTCACGACCATTATGGGGTCCATGTAAGCTAACAAGGTAGGACCTTGATAGCACTACATTATGGGGTAATACCTAATAGGTGTAATAGGGTCTTGTGGTAAATACCTGCATGGATAACATAGAAGGACAGATTAGTAGGATAAGTTTTTCAAATCAGTTCAAGTTGTTGAACTTGGTAGAAGTTATTTTACCAATGCCATGCTTGTTGTTGTTTTTGTTGAAATAGACTAAGAGATTTGGCATATGAAGATAAAACTGGATTCCTTAAAAGGAATACATCAGAGGATGTGTATGTGACACAACCTAAAAGGCTTTATAACTTCAAGAATGCAAATAAGGTCTATAAACTACAAAGTTCAATCTAGGATTGAAACAAGTATCTCAGATGTAGGATCTTTTGATTTTGACAAGATAGTCAAAGAGTTTGACTTCAATCAAGACAAAATATGAAATCTATGATTATAAAAGATTTTGTGGTATCATATATGAATATTCCACATGTGATGAGGAATAACATTTCAATATTGAGAATATTGAGAAAGCTCCTTCGGTAATGAAGGAATAGATGAAACGTATTATGAGATAAGGACCAAGACCTATGTGATAGTTCTTGAATGATTCTTGAATGTTTCATGATGGAACTTTGAGAACATACAATAGCAATGTGTTGAAAGAGTTCAAACACGAGAAGGATTCAATGAGAGAGAATCCAGATTGGTCTCTCATGAACCTTATTTTCCAATTATTGTGGAGAATGGAAATGTCGTGATTAAGATGCCAAAGGTTGTATAAATGAATTAATCATGAATGCTACATGTGTGATTATCCCATATAATCTTGAATGTAATGGACATGAAAAAATTATGATAAATTCCAATAAGAGTCATTGGAATGTCATCAAAGACATCCATTAGTACTTGAAGTACTTGAGGATAGTTTGCTAGTCTATAAGGATAGAAATAAAAGGAAGAGTTGGGTGTATAGAATTGCATAGATGTAAGCTTCCATAATGAAAAAAAGTGATCGCAAATTGAAACATGTTTGATTTAAAAGAGAAATGTTGTTAGTTAGAAGGGTTTTGAACTAATAGCCATTAATTCAATTCTATAATAGAAGCTGAGTATACTTGTGTTATGAACATAGAGTGATACTATATGGATCTAGAAGTTCATATGATGAACTTATAGATGTTCCAACCATTGATGACTTAGTAGTGATATTGTGACAACAATGATGGAGCTACTTATTAGGCAAGGAATGTCAGATACCATATTTTGGTGATTTCATCTCAGAGTGAAGAGATAAGAAACATGCAATATACCAACTAATAGAAAAATGTTGCTAACCCTCTAGATTAAGCACTTGCATATAAGAAGCATGATGGACATGTTTGGATCACTAAGAATGAGATTCATGGATGATTGGCTCTAAGTGCAAGTCGGATTCTATTGGTAAGGTATGCCTAGAGATCCAATCATGTGATGATTGGCATGGCATAAACCATAAAGGATTTCATTAATACTTATGAAGACAAGATTCCAATTCATTATGTTTCACTCAATTATGAGATAATTAGGAAATATTATGAATGTCTAAAGAATGATAATACTCAATGATGTATGTACATGACTTGGAAGGATGATATCACGTGAATGCTAAGAGTATGTACATTCTTGTTATGTCCCTAGTCAGTTGTTGTTGTGGAAGGTAGATAGACACCAGTAACACTAAAGACTAGAGTGTAGGTTGGTTGATGACATAATATCATTAGTCATGATATGGGAATATCAAACCAAGCACACAGATACATGTTAGAAAATAGTGTATCAGACATATGCACCTTGAGAGTGACACATGGAAACCATTTTTGGTAGTCATAGTCAGCTCTCATAGTGAAGGTGGTGATTGTGATTCTTCGACCTAAAATCACTGCTCTCATCACGTCTTTGGGTACACTTTGACATCATCAAGCACAATCATGAAACATGGGTTATTATAACGATGATGATTGGGTGACTTTGACACATGGGGATAGACTGTGAGTGATATATATGGGATTTGTCCCTCCTACTAGAGTATGATATCTTAGACACTTAATAAACAAGACTGAGAAATGCATGCGCACACACATGTGAATCAATATATGATATTGAGGTCACATTATCTTAGATAGTCTGCTCTAGGTTCAAAAAACATGAGATGAATGTTGAGAGGATGATGAGTCCATGCCTTGAGTTCACTCTAGATATAAGAGACAAATGAATTATACAATCACTACAGCACCTTACGCAGATTGTAGGTTGAAGTTGTTCTCCAACTTTCCATTCACTTGGGTAGCACTGATGTGCAGCTAGCCACCACTCTTTTCTTGTGATGTCATAAGATAGTTATAGACATTTACTGCCAATGTGATATGGGACCTATAGGGTCACACATATAGGAACTCATCTAGAAGAGGAGTTTAATCTTGAATGGTGATTGGATTGATTACTAAAGTGTTTAGATATTCAATTTATGCAACATATCGTCAGATTGGCTAACTAGACTACCAAACGACCATCTCAAGTCTTGATTGGCCATTTGGGCAGATAGACAAGCATCTCAAGTATTGAGATGGCCGTTTGGGTGGTTTGGATAATCAGAGTTCAAATTGGCTAAGTTCTTCCCTAATTGAGGAGTGAACCGACCAACTCAAATCAGGCTTACCAGACAGACATTTAGGTAAGTGAGACGGGTGTCTCGCATTGGTGATACAGTTTGATTGGGCCGAATGACGGTTATGCATGTTTCCCAAACTTGTTTTGATTGCACATAACTTGTGGTGCAAGGAATTAATATGTGATGTTAATTAGAATTAAAATTGCTAAATTTGTGTGCGATTGAGAAACTGCCAAATGGTCATTTGGCAGTGTGAGACGACTATCTCACATGACCAGACGACCATCTCAGTCACCAGACAACTGGTTCATGGTTTGCAGGTTGTGAAAATTCAAGATCTTTTGGTCCCTTCCACTCCTACACAATCTCGTACAGACTGGGAACCAGACCCTAACCCTACCTATAAATAGAGGGATATTGGGGGCTTCCCTGAACACAACAACAACATCAACTAAGAATCATTTTCTCTAAAAATTTTTGTCCTCTCCGGTTGTGGTAACTGAGAGAGCCCAAGCAAATCCTACCCAACAATGGAGGGATTGTTATAGGAGAGGAAAAATGAGGATCATTGTTGTGGGAGAGCACGTTGGTGACTAATATGCCAATGAGAGGGACAACTCCTTCATGTCTATTCTACTTGAGAGACAAGAGTTCTAGTTGGTCTATGTGGACTACTCTAGAGGCAGGAGTCCTTTGGATGTTATTAGGAGAGCAAAGTCAGCCTGCAGTCCATGGCGAGACCACATGAGTGATGTAAAAGTTGTTTGTGTTGCTATCCATGGTGAAGACTAGAAGTTGCACAACCAGCGTCCAAGTGCAATTGAAAAAAGTTGCATTAAAGCCAGTTGTTATCACTGGACTTGCTCCAGGACTACGCATAACTCACTAAACCATACTTCTTATTTCATAATAGTTGACACGGTCTTGCTGGTATGTGAATATACATATATAAAATTCTTGTTTCCACTGCTACACTCTGTGCTCATATTTCTCAATAAGAGTTTCCTAGAGTCGTCCATATATTCTCAGGTCCGAGTAGGAGACGCATTGTAGATGATATGTATATGGACTCGAGTTTTTGGCAATATGTCATCGTTTGTATATGGCATGCATATGTGGAACGAATGCTTTTGTATATAGGTTGTGGCCTCAGGCATTGGATAGATATGTAAATATTTGATATGATATGTGTTGATATGCAAGTTTTGGGACCTTGATGTGAATTTTATAAACATGATGGTAATGTTCAAATTGGTTTTAATTTACCCTCTTTTCTGGTTATGTGGTTAATTAGTAGTTGATAGTTTTTTGCTTTGAGTAATCTTGTTTAGTGTGACAGAGCGTCATAGGACTGATATAAGGCCATCTATCTTGTTTCTTGATCTATTTCTAATCACCCTATTTGTGGAGTTAGGAGGCGTTCTTGAAGCGTTAGTGAACCAAGTTTAGTGCCTTGTCGTTGATTTTGGAAAGTTTCATCATAAATGTCAATTTGTTTCTCTACTAAGGCGAGTGATATAACCTTAAATGTATTTCTTGCCTACTTTCTACATGCATGACTCTAATCTTCCTCTAGAAACTCTTAGAATGTTAACAGATGATCTATTTAGTACTATTTTATATAACAAGATGATAATATGATTTCTTAAGCTATACTTGGTCTTCATGAACATTTCCTATTATATATTGAACTCTTCTTTGAGTATGAAAGTCATAAGATTTTGAACATAAGTTCTTTGACTCCTAATATGTCGGATATGTGATGTTTTGGTACCCAAAGCATAAGGCAATTTGAACCACTTACTATGCCTTACAATTTATTGAGCATTTTATGAAATTTAAGGACTTGTAATCACAATTATGATGGTGTAACTATGGTTAGATGAAACCCTAGTATTGAAAGTAGATCATCTATTAAAATTTTTAGTATGGATACATGTGCCTAGAGTAACATAAAACTATTTATGCATTTTATATCTTGTGAGATTGCAAACCCCAATAAATTTATACAAACCTTTAGGGTGTTTGTATGTAACTTGATTGATGTAGTAAAAAATGTTTAACCAACTTAAGTAATCAAGTGTAACCTTAATTATGTACTCTCCTGTGATCATAAGAACTATCCCAATGTCAAAACTTACTGAATAGTGAGAGTTGACTAATCTAAAAGGAGGTTAGATTCATAATTTGTTGATTATATGTGGATACAGTGATGTTATATCTCTGTCGTTCTTATTCTAAAGTTTTGGGAGAGTGGTTGAGGTCATGTCTCAAATGTTAATGTGATTGAGAGTGATTGTGCTTGGAACTTGGATTTGAAGGTTTATACCCTGGTTTCTAATATTGTGGCATGTGTACCCTAGAAAGACTAGGCTCTTTTTGCTAGTTGGATCGATGTGCCACTACGGTTGTTACTCATTCTGACCGAGGGGAAGAGATCTTTAGAGTTCTGGTCATCCTAGATCTTATACAGAGCTGATATCAACTTTGTAGTGGTCAGCTAGAAGTTTGAGTGGTACGCCTCAAACTACTCAGGGCTTAATAAAGTATGTAATTTAGTCATATAATATATATGTTAGGATTACTTCAAAATTCACACTGGATGATGATCTTTTCTATGTCTCTTTTAGTAGTATATATGATTTATAACACGGTAAGAGAATTGTCTATATTTGTTCTCTAACTTTGCTTGATCTTTTGTATAAGTTTCATGGTCTTCTAACTCTGTAATACTATCTGCTTTAACTTCTTAAAGTACATAACCTACTGGTAAGCAATGAATGTCATTAGACATATTGTTGGGACATGGGTCTCACCTCGTGGATTTCCACATCCTTTTTAGGTGATCACCAGTGTGGTCAGACGTAGAGTGGCAAGGAGGCATATTTTGAAGATCTCTAGAGATAGAGATGTTGGTTGGGTTGTGTATAGCTTATTGTCTTCCATGTACTCTCAGGTCTAAGTAGGGAGTTTTGCATATTGTGTATAATGACCTAACTTTTTGGTTGTATATCTTGAATAGTGCACAGGAGTGTAAATATGTGGAAAACATCTTTCATAACGCGTTGTAGATGAGGCCACTGAATTCATATAAAGTTACCTGGAATATATATATATATATATATATATATATATATATATAGTTTTCCTTTTTTCCTTTTTATTTTTTTAGTTTCCACCGTAAGTGTTTTAGGAGGATAAGATAGTTATCAATATATGTGGGTTGTTTGTAGCACTAGGCATATACTCGTGTTATGCATGGGTGCCTTAGTAGGCTGCAATGAGTATTTCTAGGTTAAACTTTAAAAAAATAAGATGCATTAAATATGTACAATACGTATCTTAATAGGTCTTCTCATACACATAAGGATCAATATGTAATTTAAAAAATGGAAAAAATTGTATTCAACCCCTTCTGTGGGCTTTCTTATATAGTATAAATGAGTCTGCTAATATAATATATAATTTAAAAAATTAAAGAAAAAAGTGTGGTGTACACACACATGGACCTGTATGTAATTTCAAAAAATAATGGAGAAATTTGCATCCAACCCCTCCACATGCTTTCTTGTATAGCATAGATGAGTCTCCTAATATAATATATAATTTAAGAAATTAAAGATACAAGTGTGGTGTATATCAGAGGGACCAATATGTAATTTCAAAAAAAATGAAGAAAATTGCATCCAACCCCCTCTATGGGATTTCTTATATAATATAAATGAGTCTCCTAATACAATATATAATTTAAAAAAATTAAAGATAAAGGTGTGGTGTACCCACATAGGGACCAGTATGTAATTTCAAAAGATAATGGAGAAAATCACATCCAACCCCCTCCGTGGACTCTCTTATATAGTATAGATGAGCCTCCTAATATAATATATAATTTAAAAAATTAAAGACAGAAGTGTGATGTACACACATTGACCAATATGTAATTTTAAAAAATAATGGAGAAAATTGCATCCCCTCCACGGGCTTTTTATATAATATAGATGAGTCTCCTAATATAATATATATTTTTTTAAAATAAAGATAAAAGTGTGGTGTGCACAAAGAGGGGCCAGTA
The DNA here is from genome assembly GCA_963693085.1 of Alisma plantago-aquatica. Lineage (NCBI taxonomy): Eukaryota > Viridiplantae > Streptophyta > Magnoliopsida > Alismatales > Alismataceae > Alisma > Alisma plantago-aquatica. The sequence goes on from OY856411.1 coordinate 612,585,877, forward strand.
TGTCATTAAAAAAATAATGGAGAAAATTGCATCCAACCCCCTATATGGGTTTTCTTTTATAGTATAGACAAGTCTCCTAATATAATATATAATTTATAAAATTAACGGCAAAGTTTGGTGTACACACACATAGATCGATATGTAATTTCAAAAAATAATGGAGAATATTGCATCCAACCCCCCTCCATGGACTTTCTTATATAATATAGATGAGTATCCTAATAAATATATAATTTAAAAAATTAAAGACAAAAGTGTGGTGTACAAACATAAAGACCAATATGTAATTCCAAAAAATAGAGAAAATTGCATCCAACTCCCTCTGTGGGGTTTGTTATATAGTATAGATGAGACTACCCCCTTCGCGAGATGTCTTATATAGTATAGATGAGTCTCCTAATATAATACATAATTTAAAAAATTAAAGATAAAAGTGTTGTGTGCACACACAAGAACTAGTATGTCATTTCAAAAAATAATGGAGAAAATTGCTTCCAACCCCTCATGTGCTTTCTTATATAGTATAGGCGAGTCTCCTAATATAATATATAATTTACAAAATAAAAGAAAAAAGTGTATTGTACACACACATGGATCAAAATGTAATTTCAAAAAATAGAAAAAATAGCATCCACCCCCTTCGTGGGCTTTCTTATGTAGTATAGACGAGTCTCCTAATATAATATATAATTAAAAAAATTAAATACGAAAGTGTGGTGCACACACATAGGGACTAGTATGTAATTTCAGAAAAATGAAAAGAATTACATCTAACTTCCTCTTCGGGGTTTATTATACAGTATAGATGAGACTCCTAATATAATATATAATTTAAAAAATTAAAGACAAAAGTGTGGTGTACACACACAAGGACCAATATGTAAAATCAAAAAATAATAGAAAAATTGCATCCAACCCCCTCTGTTGGTTTTCTTATATAGTATAGATGAGTCTTCTAATATAATATATAATTTAAAAAGAAAAGATAAAAGTGTGATGTACACGCACGGACCAGTTTGTAATTTCATAAATTAATGGGGAAAATTACATCTTACCCTCCTCAATGGGCTTTCTTATGTAGTATAGAAGTCTCCTAATATAATATATAGTTTAAAAAATTAAAGACAAAAGTGTGGTGTACACACAAGGACCAATATATAATTTCAAAAAAATGGAAAATTGCATCTACCCCCTCCGTGAGTTTTCTTATAAGTATACATGAGTCTCCTAATATAATATATAATTAAAAATAAAGACAAATGTGTGGTGCACACAAGGATCATTATGTAATTTTAAAAAATAATAAAGAAAATTACATCCAACCCCTTCCGTGAGATTTCTTATTAGTATAGATGAGTCTCCTAATATAATATATATTTCAAAAAACTAAAGACGAAAGTGTGGTGTACAAATAGAGACTCGTATGTGATTTTATAAAATAATAGAGAAAATTTGCAACCAACCCCCTCCATGGTTTTTCTTTTATGTATAGATGAGTCTCCTAATATAATATATATTTTAAAAATTTTAAAGTGTGGTGTACACACATAGGGACCGGTATGTAATTTCAAAAAATAATAGAAGAAATTGCATCTAATCCCATCCACGAGCTTTCTTATATAGTATAGATGAGTCTCCTAATATAATATATAGTTTAAAAAATTAAAGACGAAAATGTGGTGTACACACAAATAGACTCATATAATTTCAAAAAATAATAGAAAAATTGCATTCGACCCTTTTGTGGACAAACTTTCTTAGATACAAAAGACTTGTTTGCAATTAATAAAAGTATTGGAAAAACTAATCCAAAACGATTTGTTTTATATGGTATAGATGTTATAAAATAACATATTGGATACACGATTATAGTGATGGATTGTCCCTTTTTCTAGGATGTTCCCCTTACTTGAATGGCACATGTATAATGTACTCTATCAAGTTTTGACTATGGAATCTAAATTGAATAATACTTTCCCATAACTAAATAGGTACTCATAACCGAAGATAATCATGATCTCGTCTGCCAAGTGCCGGAACAATTAATTTGCAAAGAAAAATAAGTTTTGAGGAGAACGAGGAGAAAAAGAAAAAGTGGGACTCGCAACGGCATTTTTAGGAGATAAAGGAAAATGAAATTGTGGATCTGGATAGGGAACTTAGTACTTGGGTCGCTGATTAGCAGATGGCTTTTCTTGACAGTCAATGTCCCATGACAAAGTTAAAATAATTCAATTGCTTTGATAAAGACTCGATTTTGTAAGAGAATGAGAAAAACAATGAAAATCTAGGCCATGATTTGTTCATTGTGTGAAGATCATTAGAAAGAGAGATCGAGAGTGGAAAGATAGTAGGCCAAAAAATCAAAATGGCATGTTTAACCATTTTAATTACCAAAATAACATGCTCATGAACTTAAATCTAACTTGGCATGTTTGCAAAGCAATACGTTCAAGCTGGAGATGTATTGCTCTTTCCAACGGAAATACGTCCGCTCGGGTGACGCATCGCTCTTTATCATAGTTATACGTCTCCAACTGGGATGCATTGTCCTGTTGCGGTGTCAATACGTTCAGACACGGGGCATATTACAGTAACACCCCGATTTTCATATCACATGAGCGGAAGCATTTTTTTTTAAATTGGGGATGTCACAAACATGATAACCATTGCAATAAAAGTAAATGAAACATTTTGCATAATAGTAGAACTGATTCATACATAGATTTTTTTCAACATAAAACTACATCATATTCATGCATAAGTTCATAATAAAAAGATGTCAAAACTCTAGATCGTCAAGGTAAATGGCACCCGACTAGGCTGACCTTAAAATCTCCTAGTCCTTTGCTTGTCCTTTTATTCTTCAATTGCTCCAAAACCTGCGAACATCGCGTCCCCAACCATGCATTAGGAAAATAACAGACGTTAGAGTAAGTGGCATGAGTATTCTGAAATATATATTTCTATAGAACTGAAATTGGACATTATAAACATGAAGCTAACATCAAGCTCTGAATAAAATCTGAAATATAAAGTCTCTTATTTCTTAATCTGAATTCTTGTATTTCTACCTTATCCTATTCTGGAGACATGTACCCTGGTACATGAGTCTCATGACCTATACCAAAGTGTCAAGGTCATACTTATCGTATTTGACTCTCTCTCTCGTCATACTCATGGATGAGATTATGGGCATACTCTAGACTAAGGTATCTTTTACTTATGATTTTTATCTGACTGTGGCCACCATTATACAATAAGTCCTCCTGAATTGGTGTATCTATGCCCTGAATTGGTACTGAAGTACCCTAAATTGGCACTACATTCCTCTGAATGACACCGAGGTGTCTTTGAATTGGCGTATCTACGCCCTGAATTGATGTCGCAACACCTATGAATTGGAGTAAACACTCCTCTGAATTGGCAACAGATGCCTATGAATCGTCCCGGGACAACTGAATGAGGACTTATCATATAATGTCTTATGTGAAGGTTTCAACTCAATTATCTTAAGTCTAAACTTACTTAATTCTTATTCTGATCTGAAGCTTAATACTGATTGCTTTACTAAATTCTGAATCTGAACTTATCTTATATTAATATTGAACATTGATAACCGAACTTATCTGAAACTGATTACTGAGTACTGAACAGGTACTGAATTCTAAATCTGAATCTGAATCTGAATCTTTTATTTTTAAGTGATAAACTGAATCTACATCTGAATGTGAATATGGATCTCAATTACTTCATAATTGAGATTTGGTCTAAAACCCTTATCATGTATCTTTATTCAAAATTTGTCTACTCTCACCATGAGTAGTCTAAGTCTGAATCTAAATCTAATATCCTCATTATCTGGATAATTCTTAATCTAATACTTTAATCTGGTAGAAATGACTTAACTACTTTTGACACTAAATATATGACAATCTTAGTCTAAAGGCTTAGGGAAAGGATCTGAACTAAATATAGGAATATGAAGTATATGAGAGTTCTTGAATATCAAATATCTAAACTAATGTGATTTCTGACAAGCTAACTCAATTTCTATAAAATCTCAATAAGTCTGATCTCAATACATTCATATGAACTTGAATCTTAAATCTTAAAGTAGAAATCATATAGAGTCTCAACGTGCAACTTAATCATGACTTAATGTCTCATAATTTGGTATTATCATCATAAACTCATGTTACGATATATTTTAATCCCAATAGTACCTTTATCTTAGAAATTGGGTCATGGTCTACCATGTGTCATGGTCTACCATGTGCAACACCCATATTCTCACATAATACTTAACTTTTAAACATCAACCTTATTAAGGAATCTATTTCACTTCTTAATTTCTTAGATCGTTACATATATAAGAAACCTTGATAACATGTTCCTATTTTAAATCTCAACACATGATTACATCTATATTTAAGAGATATGATAGAACTGTACTAGTCAGATGCTAGGGTTTGGGAGCCGTGGTGGCGGCCGCGGAGGCGGGCGAGGAGGATGCATCCTAGGACCCTTCAACCACCAGCGTTCTGTAGAGGAGAGGAGCAAAGTAACTCTGGTTGCTGTCGAGGATGATCCTATCGTCAGCACCAATCCCAGAGATGTTTCCATGAGCCAGGACTAGCCCGAGGTTGCTCCTGCTAGGCGCAGTTATAGGGACGCCCATGTGGACAATGATCATGGCCTGCTTTCATACACCAATCCCGTCTCGCCGGACACCCTTACTGATGCATACATCAAGGTAGATCTCTCAGGCATCCTACATGCCTTCTCCATCAAGCCAGAATCAATCCAACCCTTGTTGGCTCCATGGCAGTTCATTGTGGTTGTGAAAGCCATTGAGATCACAATAGGGTTTCAAGCCCTGGTAAACAAGATCAACATTTTGTGGCAACCGACGGCGCAGATTAGGATAATTGACCTCGAAAACGGCTACTACATCATCCAGTTGGGAAATCGGGAGGATTATGAGAAGGCGCTCCTGGGAGGCATGTGGACTGTATTCGGAAATTACCTTTCCATACAGTCATGGTCGCCTTCCTTCAGGCCTTCAGAAAAAATCCCACGCAAACTATGTGTATGGGTTAGGGTTGCGGATCTTCCAGTCTTCCTCTTTCAGAACCAACTCTTAATCAACATCGACAACGTTATTGGTAAAACAATCAAGGTGGACGCCAACACCCTCATGGGAAATAGGGGCAAATTTTCTAGGATTGCTATCAAAATCGACACACACAAGCCCTTACTCCCAGCGATCTTCATCAACGGCGAGCAGTTCAGGTTAGAATACAAAAACCTGCCCCAATTCTGTCTGGCGTGTGGATGTCTGGGACACGTCACGAGTGAGTGTAAGCAAGGAATCACTCCCCCGAGCGACCTGGTCTCCACATCCATCCCCATCCCGCTTCCAGCGGTCAACTACACTGAAGCGATCCATGCCAAAATGCCTGAGCGGCGTAAGGCCAGCGCGGCGGGAAGGAGCACCGCTACGAAGCCACCTGCTGTGTCGCAGAGCGACTAGCGAGTCCAGGCAAGCGCATCAAATGACAACCCCATCCAAGTCGACGAGGAGGATGGGTTCCAACCAGTGCTCAGTAAAAAGGCAAAGCAACAACAACGGAAGAAGGAGGCCGCCGCTAAGGCAGCCCAGGCCGCTGATCCGCTTATTGCTCCGCCCGCGGAACTACAACAAGTGCCCAATCAACTGAAGTCTAACACAACTGTGCAGCTCACCGGGAACAATGTGAGCAAGGGCAGAGAAGCACCTTTGACAAAATACGGTGAGTTCCAATTCCAAGCAACAACGTGCGAGACCTCTAGCAAGCATATCACACGTCATAGCAGGAATGAAAGTGGATATGTCATGCTGAGGAATAGGTAGATTGTCTTCCAAGCCACCCAGAGCCCTGATTGTGTTCGTAAGAAAGGTCAATCAGAGGAAGCTCAAGGTACAAAAGATCTGACCCCCCACGCAAAGTGCGTGCTGGAATTCCAACAACACCTCGAAGGTGCCTCCCAGGAACCTTCAGCAGAGGAAAATATGGATGAAGAAGAGCAGTCTATAGGACTTTGCGCCGCTCTTGAATAACTCCTCAATGAATGTTCTTTGCTGGAACATCTAGGGTGCACGCCTGGACAGGAAGATCAGATTAATTCGTGAAATGAAATCCACTCACAAAGTGAGCATTACGGCCATCGTGGAACCTCACTGTAGTGGTCCAACTGTAGATAGTATTATCAAATGCCTTGGATACAACTCATTGCACAGGGTGGAAGCTAATGGCTATTTCGGTGATATTTGGATCGCATGGAATCAACATAGATGCTCTGTCGACATCATTCTCAATCATCGCCAATTTGTGCATTGTCGTGTTAACGGCGATTGGTTCTTAACCATCGTGTATGGTAGCCCTAACCCTACTACACGGGAGTTCCTCTGGGAAATTTTGGAGGAGATATCATCTACAGTGACCAACACTGTATGGGAAGTGTTGGGTGACTTTAATACTCTGCTCAACGTCAACGAAAAGAAAGGTACTGTCTATTTTGACAAGCGTGCTAGCCACCAATTCCATGAAATCCTTGCTACTACCGGACTTGCGGAACTAAAATCCCAAGGTCCTTTCTTCACGTTCAAGCATCAGCAGCTCTATGAGCGGATCGATCGTGCCATCGCCAACTCTGAATGGATTCAAAGGTTTAGGGAAAGCTGTGTTGTGGTTCTTCCCCGTCTTTACTCAGACCATCATCCTATTCTCTTATCCTGCGGAACTAAGGCGCCCAGGAGTGCTCGCTTCTGAACCAAGGAAATTTGGAACCTTGCTCCAAAGTTCAAGGAGAAGGTCTTGCGTCACTGGCCTGCTGGTGGCAACTTCCAGGATGTGCTCCATGATTTCATGTACAAAGCTTCTCGATGGGATTCTACGCATGCTACCTGCCACCACAAGGAGAAACATCGACTGCTTGACAACATTAGCAAACACCAGGTACATATCCAAGCCCTAAACTCTACTCCTCTAATAGACCCAATTGTGCCTCTTCAGGAACGCCTTCATAACACCCTTCTTCAAGAGGAAGTAGACTGGAAGCAACATGCTCACATTGATTGGCTTCGAGTTGGCGATCTCAACACTAAGTTTTACCAGTCCTTCGTCCAAGCTAGAAGGCACTTCAATAAAACCACCCGACTCCAGAAAGATGACGGGTGTTGGACAACCACATGCCCTGAAACCAAAAGTCTTGTTCGCAGCTTCTTCGAGGAGCTCCTTACTCAAGCTGCCCCGACGCAAACTGCACAGATTCAAGCATACCCGGGTACCTTCCCAGCCATCCCTAAAGCTACCTTCACCGAACTGAGCTCTATCCTAGACAATTATGAGATTAAGAGGACTGCCTTCGCCATGGCACCTCATAAAGCCGCCGGGCCTGATGGCATTCACTCTAGTTTCATCCAACATAACTGGGAGACGGTAGGTCCAAGCATTACCACCATTGTACAAGAGGTCTTCTCCTCTGAGCTCATCGATCCCGCCATCGTAGGCTCTTATATGGTTCTCATTCCTAAAATCCCTACACCCCAACGATGCAGCGATTTGAGACCCATTTCCCTAAATAATAGTTGTTTTAAAATCATATCCAAAGTGATCGTTGAGCGGCTTAAGCCTTTCATGAGCGAATGGGTTAACCCAACACAATCCAGCTTTATATCGGGACGACGCATTAGTAACAACATATACCTCATCCAGGAGGTTATCCACACTATGAAATCCAATTCAACTAAGAAGCCCATGATGTGCGTCAAATTAGACCTGGCAAAGGCGTTCAATCGAATGAATTGGGATTTTATTCATGACACCCTGAAGCGTACAGGAATACCTGGTAAGCTCACTTCTATCGTTATGGAAATCATTACAAAGGGCGATACCTCCATGCTATGGGAGGGTGAGGCACTTCCCCCCTTTAAAGCATCCCAAGGCATCCGCCAAGGAGACCCGATCAGCCCATATGTGTTCATCCTCTGCATGGAAAGATTGAGTCAAGCCATCTCTATATCTGTGGAAGTAGGTAGATGGAAGTTGATCACTCTCTCTCGTGGTGGCCTGAATCTCTCTCACGTCTTGTTTGCTGACGATATCCTCTTACTGGGCGAAGCCTTAATAGACCAGGCCTGAGTCATATCCTCTATTCTCAAGGACTTCTCAATGGCCTCCGACCAATCTATCTCTAAACCTAAATCTCGTCGCTTCTTCAGCAAGCATGTCTCTCAATCTCAGAAGGCTGGATCTGCAGGAAGCTGGGCTTCTCCTGGACCGGCGACCTAGGGAAGTACCTTGGGGTGCTTGTTCTTCACCACTGAGTCAATAAAGAAACCCATGGAAACATTCTAACATCCATACAATGAAGGATGAATAGTTGGACACATAAGCACCTGTCTCTTGTAGGTCGGTGACGTTGGCCAATTCCACTCTTCAGGTGATCCCTACCTACACCATGCAGACTGTTAAGCTCTCGCTGAGCCTTTTTGATGACATCGATAAACACATCTGTAGGTTTGTGTGGTCCGGTGCATCTACTCAAAGAAAGTCCTCACTGGTTGCATGGACTAAGGTGTCTTCCAGCAAGGATATCGGTGGCCTTGCCATGAGGGATGCTAAAGACCATAACGAAGCACTCATGTTGAAGAATGTGTGGGCTCATCTCACTGACCCCTCTAAGATATGGGTCAGGGTGATGAAGGACAAATACACTAAAAATGGGAGGCTCAAGTATGTACCAAGCTCCCCGGCATGGAGCTTCATTAAGAAGAACATCAGTAGGATCGCTGATCTCAGCCATCATGTGATTAATAACAGACAGAGTACGAATGTATGGAAAGATAAATGGATTGTCGGTCATTCTATTCTAGAATCCAACCCAAATTGGCCTATTCCTCATGATCTCAACGACCTCACAGTTGATTTCGTGGTCTCTCCCACAGGAGGGTGGGACTGGGATTTCATCTACATCTTCCTCCCTGAGTCCACCTGGACAGCTATTTCTACCATTCCTACACCCTGCCCCGGCTCAGAGAATGATGGCTGGTCATGGCCGCTCGAGGAAAGCGGGTTGTTCACTTTTTGATCGGTCTATCGATGGATCGGGCGCGAGAAAGAGGTTGCCATGCCATGTCACTGGAAACCTATTTGGCAAGCCAATTTGCCGGAACGTATCAAGCTCCACCTCTGGCTCATGATGCATGGAGCTCTCATGACGAATATGGAGAAGCACCGCAGGCACATGGAGGTTTATGAGGATTGTTCTATCTGCAATAATGGCCAAGATACTATGATTCATGCCCTTAGAGATTGCCCGTCTAGCCGGGCTGTGTGGAATCAGTTGATTTCAAATGAAGACCATCATGTCCTTCCTACTAACGAGTGGATCTAGCAGTGTATCATGGCACGTGACGACTCTGCTACCCTGAGAGCGGTCGCCTGCTGGCATATTTGGTCCTGCTGGAACTTGCAGATTCATCAAAATAAAATTACCCCTGCCACCAAGAAGGTGGCGTTCATTAGGCTTCATGTGGAGTCCATTCTCAAGCTCCCTAAGGAGCTGCCCAAAGCTCGAAAATCTGTGAACCTCAACACTAAAATGATTACTGCCAAGTCAGTCTACGTCTTCCTTGATACATCTCACCATCTTGGGCAGGATACTGCGGTTGTCGGAATTCATATCGTCCAGGCAGATGGCTCACATATCTTGGGAATCTGTCAAACCATTCAATCTATTTGTCCGCTTGTAAGGGAAATCACTACTATCTTGTTGGGCGCACAGTTGTGCAAGGACTGTTCCTGGGAGTCCTTATACATCCTTTCGGACTCCCTAGAGGCCATAAGGCACATCACGACTAGACAACCCCTCCCAAAGTTCCTGGCCTATGCTAGGAAAGCTAAGAGTCTTCTTGGAAGCTCACCTGAGGATCTTATACATCATGTTCCTCATGATTTCAACAACACCGCGGACAGCTTGGCGAAGTATGCTATGTCTTGTAAAACTTCTTTTAGACTCACTTCCATTGTACCCCACTAGTTCCAGCCCCGGTGCCATGTGGACATTTCACCTATTTTGTCTGCAGTAGAGTGTGGAATGAATAACTAATAGCTCTGCCCTTTCGGAAGAAAAAAAAGATATGATAGAACTATATTTTCTTATCCTTCTTATGAACTTAACTTCATGATATAGAATCTTCCATGACACATCACTACTTAAGGTATTGAGCATATGAAATTCTACAATCATAAGCACATAAAATCTTTCTTACATATTTAACTTAGAATGTAGGACATGAAGGTCTTATCTAAGAAGCATGTAAATGTACTTGGTTTGATAAATAGAAATATTTATGGGCATGAACCACTTACCTCTTGCACTGAGGGTATCTTTAAGAAAGTATTGATTCCAAGTTCCATAACTTTAATAACCTGGATATTATCATAGTTCTATTAGTCCATGTGTATGTTCCCTCTTTCTATTTTTAAATCTCAAAACCCCATATTCCTAACTTTATATACCAATTTAGGGTCCTTATTTAGACTGAACATAACTTTGATCTAAAATCACCATACAACCTTGTGTTGAAATTAAAGAAAACTCATATTACATAATTACTATAATCTTTACAATAAAATAAGACATAAATCATCTTATGCGCTAATATGAACATATACTCATATAATGAGAATAAATATAGAACATGATCATATATAATAATCTTACTAAATACATCATTAAGTTATAGGAAAATATAATTATAAGCCATTTTATAAACAAAATATGCATACACACCCTCCACAATAATCATCAATAATCTTGCCTAATGGCCACTTAGGCCCCAAAATTAAATACTAGTATGATAGTACTTAAAACCCCAATCAAACTTAGAAACAGTAATCATACAATGTACTAAGGCCCATACAAAAATATCATGTCGTTTCAAAGTCAAATCATGGGTGAAATGCCCAAAATACCCTTATTAGGGTTTATATCAAAAACCTCAATTAAATTTCATATACGAATGATCAAGCATTGAAATCATGTTAGGAATATCATAATACACATTCAGTATAATTTGCATGAATTTCTAAATTCATTTGCTATTTTTAATTGATAAAACATCAAAATCATATAGTTTGGCATTCCCAACACATATAAAAATAGAGGACATCAAAATCATATTCTGGTGATATTTTTAGAATATTGTACATGTGAAGAGCTTTATGTGGGTAGCTTATTTGATAAAATTCGAGTTCCCAATCTCAAGATATGAATTTTAGAAGCTTACCTAACCTTGGCCAATCTCAGTCATCAAGATTTGATCTGGCGGCCCGCATCTCAAGCGCATCTCAGGCCTTAGGGCCGGCGCCTACCTCCCGATCCCTTTGTGTTCTCATGTGTGTAAGCAGCAAAATAGAGTATCGTTGTGCCCAAGACCTCCGGCGAGGTCAAGCTCCCTCTTCTAGCCATGAAATCCTGAGGTAATTGCTTCCCTAACTTTGTTGCAATCTATACTCCATGGACGGCGCCTTATTTGTGCCCTAGGTGGACGTGGTTTTAGATCCCCAAACCACAACCATGTTGCGGTCGCCGCCCCTCCTGGTCTTCTTCTCCATCACAGAGCTTCCTCTCTTCTTCTCATGCTTCACGAAAGCCCTAGATCTAGGTGTGTGAGGGCTTATGTGTCAAATCCATGAAGCTTTTATAGAATCTTGGCTAAAGAATCTCGGGCGGAGCCCCTTCTTCGTCAGACTCTGTTCAAATCCGTAAAATAGAGGACACGACTCTCTAGTCCGTGAGGACTGGGGTCACCCCCACCTTTTTTATTTTATTTTCTTTTGCATAAAAGTCCAATTTCTAGAAATATTTCTACAGACCACCACATGACCCCATTCGAACTTAAATTTTGGGATAACTGATACATTATCATCATCTTATTATGGAAAAGATATCAGGTCCAAACTAATTATAAAGACACTCCAAAAATATCTTTTAATTAATTGTTGAATAATTACAAATTTAATTACCTAGGCCTCTAAGTAAATCAAAATCATCTAAAATTTCTCCCACCATCTTATATTCTAATTAGCCATCTACTAAAATTATTATCAGCACTTATTATGAGGTATAAATACTATATTCCCAATTGTGTACTTCAGTGACCCATATGTGAATCTTAATTGGCTCAATCATGATTGAATAAGGTTCTAGGGCCCCCAGACCATTCCCTGGTCTTTCAAAAGGTCCATTATCTATTCTCGATTATAGAACTAAGACATGAATCAATATTCACTCAACGGAAGCTTTTATATGATACATTAGGTCACATTACTTTACTTCCTTAATAATGAGACCTAAGTTGGTCTAGATCTCAAACCAGTAACTCAAATCTTCATATTATATATATTCATCACATTATTGTTCACAAGAATAATTCATTTATATTCATCTATACATGACTACAATCATACACATTTAAGCCATTATGTGTGTATTGGCTGACCAGATGACTGGTATTACAAATTTTGTGAGATTAATTACATACCTAGCCATGGTTAGGTTTACTAGGTCCCTTGGCACACACTTACTAGAAAACTCCACATTAAAGACTTAAAATATCTATGAAATTGAGGATGTTCCAATTCTACCCACCTTAAAATAAATTTCGTCCTCAAAATTTCTCTAAGATTTTACCCACCATAGGGTTCTGCTTACTTCTTCATTTATTATAAAGCACACTTATGTTAAAAAAAAATTGCATGAAAAGAGATATGTAATGTATTTTCATAAACTATTTATGTGATCATTTTCTATTACCTTGGTTTATTGCTCAACTCATACTTAGGGTTTATGAAACTAAACTTGGTTCTATACTTAGGATATCAATTTCAACTTTTTATGACTTTATAACATTAGGTACATGTGATTCTTTAATCTTAGGTCCTTCAGGTAGCTCCTACATTCCTAGATATGTGGTGATCAGGCACATACCCAGAGATGTGGGATCCTGACATGCTATCCCTCACTGATCTACTAATACATGTGTCCCATACCACATGGACTAGAAAGAAAGGAGAGATGCATCAAGGATCTCATACTCATGACATTCCTCTTCAATTCTCAATTGGCCAGCCATAACCACTGAGAATGGAGAGGCTATATCATTAGCTAGGGTGAGGTGAGAGATAAACTAGGTAAAAATCTATTTTTGACAACTCTGTCTCTTCTAACATGAAAACTCTTAGTCATTCTAGGTCAAGTATACTTCTTTGGAAATCTGTCCCTAAGCCCTAAACTTATCTCTTCACTCTAGGGTGACTATGATAATCATGTATGCCTAGTGGCCATTTACCAAATTTCTCTGATACCATATTGTAACACCCCGATTTTCATATCACATGAGCAGAAGCATTTTTTTAAATTGGGGATGTCACAAACATGATAACCATTGCAATAAAAGTAAATGAAACACTTTGCATAATAGTAGAACTGATTCATATATAGATTTTTGTCAACATAAAACTACATCATATTCATGCATATGTTCATAATAAAAAGATGTCAAAACTCTAGATCGTCTAGGTAAATGGCACTCCACTAGGCTGAGCTTAAAATCTCCTAGTGCTTTGCTTGTCCTTTTATTCTTTAATTTCTCCAAAACCTGCGGACATCGCGTCCCCAGCCATGCATTAGGAAAATAATAGACGTTAGAGTAAGTGGCATGAGTATTATAAAATATATATTTCTATAGAATTGAAATTGGACATTATAAACATGAAGCTAACATCAAGCTCTGAATAAAATCTGAAATAAAAAGTCTCTTATTTGTTAATCTTAATTCTTGTATTTCTACCTTATCTTATTCTGGAGACATGTACCCTGGTACATGAGTCTCATGACCTACACCAAAGTGTCAAGTTCATACTTATATTATTTGACTCTCTCTCTCTCATCATACTCATGGATGAGATTATGGGCATACTCTAGACAAAGGTATCTTTTACTTATGATTTTTATCCGACTGTGGCCACCATTATACAATAAGTCCTCCTAAATTGGCGTATCTATGCCCTGAATTGGTACCGAAGTACCCTAAATTGGCACTACATGCCTCTGAATGACATTGAGGTGTCTCTGAATTGGCGTATCTACCCCTAAATTGGTGCCACAACACCTCTGAATTGGAGTAAACACTCCTCTAAATTGGCAACAGATTCCTCTAAATCGTCATGGGACTACTGAATGAGGACTTATCATATAATGTCTTATGTGAAGGTTTCAACTGAATTATCTTAAGTATAAACTTACTTAATTCTTCTTCTGAACTGAAGTTGAATACTGATTGCTTTACTAAATTCTGAATCTGAACTTATCTTATATTAAAACTGAACATTGATAACTGAACTTATCTGAAACTGATTATTGAGTACTGAGCAGGTACTGAATTCTAAATCTGAATTTGAATCTGAATCTTTTATTCTTAAGTGATAAACTGAATCTACATCTGAATGTGAATATGGATCTCAATTACTTCATAATTGAGATTTGGTCTAAAACCTGTATCATGTATCTTTATTCAAAATTTGTCTACTCACACCATGAGTTGTCTAAGTCTGAATCTAAATCTAATATCCTCACTATATGGATAATCCTTAATCTAATACTTTAATTTGGTAGAAATGACTTAACTACTTTTGACACTAAATATATGACAATCTTAGTCTAAAGGCTTAATGAACTAAATATAGGAATATGAAGTATATGAGAGTTCTTGAATATCAAATATCTAAACTAATGTGATTTCTGACAAGGTAACTCAATTTCTATAAAATCTCAATAAGTCTGATCTCAATACATTCATATGAACTTGAATCTTAAATCTTAAAGTAGAAATCATATAGAGTCTCAACGTGCAACTTAATCATGACTTAATGTCTCATAATTTGGTATTATCATCATAAACTCATGTTACGATATATTTTAATCCCAATAGTACATTTATTTTAGAAATTAGGTCATGGTCTACCATGTGCAACACCCGTATTCTCACATAATACTTAACTTTTAAACATCAACCTTATTAAGGAATCTATTTCACTTCTTAATTTCTTAGACCGCTACATATATAAGAAACCTTGATGACATGTTCCTATTTGAAATCTCAATACATGGTTACATATATATTTAAGAGATATGATTGAAGTATATTTTCTTATCCTTCTTATGAACTTAACTTCATGATCTAGAATCATTCCATGACACATCACTACTTAAGGTATTGAGCAGATGAAATTCTACAATCATAAGCACATAAAATCTTTCTTACATATTTAACTTAGAATGTAGGACATGAAGGTCTTATCTAAGAAGCATGTAAATGTACTTGGTTTGATAAACATAAATACCCATGGGCATGAACCACTTACCTCTTGCACTGAGGGTATCTTTAAGGAAGTCCTGATTTCAAGTTCCATAACTTTAATAACTTGGATATTATCATAGTTCTATTAGTCCATGTGTATGTTCCCTCTTTCTATTTTTAAATCTCAAAACCCCATATTCCTAAATTTATATACCAGTTTAGGGTCCTTATTTAGACTGAACATAACTTTAATCTAAAATCACCATACAACCTTGTGTTGAAATTAAAGAAAACTCATATTACATAATTACTATAATCTTTATAATCAAATATGACACAAATCGTTTTATGCACTAATATAAACATATACTCATATAATGAGAATAAATTTAGAACATGATCATATATAATAATCTTACTAAATACATCATTAAGTTAGAGGAAAATATAATTATAAGTCATTTTATAAACAAAATATGCATATACACCCTCCACAATAATCATCAATAATCTTGCCTAATGGCCACATAGGTCCCAAAATTAAATACCAGTATGATATTAACTAAAACCCCAATAAAACTTAAGAAACAGTAAGCATACAATGTATTAAGGCCCATACAAAAATATCATGATGTTTCAAAGTCAAATCATGGGTGAAATGCCCAAAATACCCTTATTAGGGTTTATATCAAAAACCTCAATTAAACTTCATATACGAATGATTAGGCTTTGAAATCATGTTAAAAATATCATAATACACATTTAGTATAATTTTCATGAATTTCTAAATTCATTTGCTATTTTTAATTGACAAAACATCAAAATCATATAGTTTGGCATTCCTAACACATAAAAATAGCAGACATTAAAATCATATTTTGGGGATATTTTTAGAATATAGTACATTCAAAGAGCTTTCCGTGAGTACCTTATTTGATAAAACCCAAGTTACCAATCTCAAGATATGAATTTTAGAAACTTACCTAACCTTGGCCAATCTTGGCCGTCAAGATTTGATCGAGCGGCCCCCATCTCAGGCACATCTCAGGCCTTAGGGTGGGCGCCTACCTCCCAATCCCTTTGTGTTCTCATGTGTGTAAGCAAAACAGAGTACTGCTGCACCCAAGACCTCCGGCGAGGTCAAGCTCCCTCTTCTGGCCATGAAATCCTGAGGTAACTACTTCCCTAACTCCATCGCGATCTATACTCCATGGACGACGCCTTATTTGTACCCTGGGTGGACGAGGTTGCAGATCCCCAAACCACAACCATGTTGTGGCCGCCACCCCTCCTGGTCTTGTTCTCTGTCACGGATCTTCCTCTCTTCTTCTCATGCTTCACAAAAACCCTAGATCTAGGTGTGTGAGGGCTTATGCGCCGAATCCATGAAGCTTTTATCGAATCTTGGATAAAGAATCTCGGGCGGAGCCCCTTCTTCGTCGGACTTTGTTCAAGTCTGTAAAACAGAGGACACGACTCTCCAATCCGTGTGGACTGGTGTCGCCCCCCCCTTTTATTTATTTTTTCTTTTGCATAAAAGTTCAATTTCTAGAAATATTTCTACAGACCACCACATGACCCCATTTGAACTCAAATTTTGGGATAACTGATATATTATCATTATCTTATTATGGAAAAGATATCAGGTTCAAACTAATTATAAAGACACTCCAAAAATATATTTTAATTAATTGATGAATAGTTACAAATTTAATTACCTAGGCCTCCAAGTAAATCAAATCATCTAAAATGTCTCCCACCATCTTATATTCTAATTAGCCATCTAATAAAATTATTATCAGCACTTATTATGAGGGATACATACTATATTCCTAATTTTGTACTTCAAGGACCCATATGTGAATCTTAATTGGCTCGATCATGATTGAATAAGGTTCTAGGGCCCCCAGACCATTACCTGGTCTTTCAAAAGTTACATTATCTATTCTCGATTATACAACTAAGACATGAATCAATATTCACTCAACATAAGCTTTTATATGATACATTAGGTCACATTACTTTACTTCCTTAATAATGAGACCTAAGTTGGTCTAGAGCTCAAACCAATAACTCAAGTCTTCATATTATATATATTCATCACATTATTGTTCACAAGAATAATTCATTTATATTCATCTATACATGACTACAATCATACACTATTAAGCCATTATGTGTGTATTGGCTGACCAGATGACTGGTATTACAAATTTTATGAGCTTAATTACATACCTAGCCATGGTTAGGTTCACTAGGTCCCTTGGCACACACTTACTAGAAAACTCCACATTAAAGATTTACAATATCTATGAAATTGAGGATGGTACAATTACTCTATCAGAAAGCAAGGTGTCTTGGTCTGTGACGCATTGACCCACCACAGAGAAATGTGTCTAGATTGAAGACATATTGCCTCTCAATGGGACCAATTCGTCGAGGACTGAGACATATTGTCTAAATACGCCCACACTGACGTCATTTGAACGACAATGCGTCTCCAGTGGGGATGTATTACCACCACACAGTTCCTGACAGTTGCCCCCAGCGGCTAGATAGTTGTTGGGGGGCGCGGCCGGTGCCACGTGAGGGGCAACGCCTCCCCAATGGGGACGTATTGTTGTCTTACAAAAGACAGCCGAAACCAGTCCTCAAACCCACACAAATCACTATCTTCTTCACGGCCTTACATTCTCGACTGCTCTGGAGTGTTCTAGTGTCTAGACAACTACGAGCAGAGCTTCTAGCTGATTCCGGGGCGAGTATTCTTCTATTCTCTGGTAGGCAATATGCTTCTCTTCTTTCTCTAGCGACGACTTCTTTCTCTGGGTGACAATCTTCTTATCTTCTTTTTCTAGAATTCGGATCCACAAGGAAGATCTCACCACTTGAGGTATTTTCTCTACTACATTTCGTTATTCATTATTTTGAACTTAAAATTATCATTCAATATTAAAATGAATTAATTTATTTTTGGAATGTATAATATCAAATTATAGAAAAATGACATTACTATTCTAAAATCTAAATTATCAATTATTAAGTAAATGTTATCAACATAAATATAAAATTTGTATAAATAAGTTTTCTTTAATTAATATTTTTTTACAATTATAGGAACATGGCATCTAGTTCACGTTCACAAATTATCAAGCTTCGATAAGATGATCAATTTCTCTCTGATGGGTCTTATTCTAGTCGACTTGTTAGACCCATATATATTACACTTATGAATACCCTGACCGAATTCAAGTTATATATCCATACAACACTTGACATCAATCCCAACCACTTCTCTATCAATATATCCTATCTTTTCCTAGAAAACATCATATGCTCATCCAAGTTGACAATGATTATGCATTTAGAATTTCGTTCTCACTTGCATCTGATACTTGTATTGATGTCTTTCTTGAAAAAATAGCTATCCATCAACATTCTAGTTTTAGTTACAGGTGTCTAATGAATCAATCTCAAACAAGAAACAGTTGTGTAACTGATGAATGGAATCAACCACCTGAATTTCTTTAAAACCCTATTATTGAACATTTGAATTGCCTCAAAACCCTACTTGAGAATGAGAATAGTGGTGTTGAGGTCTAGGAGGGGGAAGAAAATATTTAATAGGAAGTGAGAATAGTGAACATAGATGTGACTCATCAACTGGTGATGGGTATCAACATCCAATCCCTGACTCTATAACAACATTGAGTTATGTCCCAAAGATATTTGATAGGGAATGGCTACAACACAATCACATTGATAATAACTATGAAGCTTTTTAAGATGATGAATGGGTGGAATATTTTTGTTAAGAAGTTTGTCTCAATTACAACCCTTCTAGCACTGAAATTTATGTGTGCTTTATTTGCATCCAAAGCTAATATGATTGAGACGATCCAAAAAATGGTTGGTATAAAACAATGTTCAATATCATACACAACGCTCACATAATCTATTTATAAAAAAATTGTATCCATAACCAATGATGTCCTTAGAGTTTGGTGATGCTTGTTAGTCCAAATAAGCAAGTGGGGCATGTGGAAGATAAAACGTTATAGTGAAAACCACAATTGTCAATTAACTTTTATGAACCAATACCTTTTTTGATGCACATCATCTTATATTGCATGTATGATAATTCTAATCATAGTGTCACTATTGGATTCGTCAACACGAGAAATTACTGACAAGGTGAATATTGAACTAAACATTCATATCTCATACAAGAAGGTGTTTGTAGCAAGGAGGAAGGTTGTCAGTAAAATATTTGGAGATTGAGAATCATATATAATAATTTGTTTCCGTTCATGATATCTCTATCACAATATATTCCAGGAACTGTATATACCAACCTTGTGGATAATTATATCCTAAAAACTAAGGGCACTCACATATTCAAGTGGGTGTTTTGGGCATTCAGTCTAGATGTGAAAGGTTGGATTTATTGTAGGCATTTATTACTATTGATGGAACATTCCTTATTGGAAATATTATGGCACATTTCTTGTTGCATGTGGCATAAATGTTGATAATGTTCTATTTCCACACACTTTTTCTATTGTGGAGGAACAAAATAAGGAGTTCTGGTGTGACGCCCCGACCTCTGTGCCATCTCTAATGACCCCGAAGACCGGGGAGTCACCCTTGGTAAACCACTCTTAACTTTTTATTTTCTTGATCACTTAGATTAACTTAAATGAAAACCATAAAACTTGAATAGCATCAAATTATAATAAAACTGCGGAAGAGACTTTCCATTAACCTTACTAAGAATAAAAATAAGTTTACATGACATATTACATTTCTCATGCAGACTATAAAACACAGTAGATAAATGAAAACTATCTACATATTTTACCACATTCTCTCTCTAACCCACCACATGCCCAAGGATCGAGGGGAAAGGACTAAGAGACCTCTAACTAACTACTAACTACCTTCTATGTACTCGGGTGATACGATCCTTCAGCCTCCTCATCCTGATGTTGACCTAAAAAATGTTTCAGTAGGTTGGTGAGCTACTGGCTCAGTGGATAGAATTTCACCCAACCATCGCGGACTCATTTCATTTTTATCAATTGGAATAAATACAAGAAATACCATATTGAGCAAATCTAAACAATTTAGTTTAAATAACAGGAAATATCAACATTCCATCGAGTAATCAACAATTACAAAGCTATTGATACAATTAAATAACAGGGGATAACAACATTCTATTTAAAGAACAATTGATACAAATCTAAACTCCATCTTTCTAAACTCTTAAATTTATAAGAAACTCTGTGAACCTATATGAACATATTTTATCTTATGCCCTGATCATATGCAGTGTACTCTACATATGAGACTCATCATGCACTGTGGCCACACCGTACATGACTTAGAGGACACACCCGGGAAATGCTAAGTATGACTGTTGTCCTGGTCTGCCGCAGGAAAACTAGCTCTCTGGCCTAAACTGGACTCCTCCTCTAGCTGAGTACACAGGTGGAGGGTCTGAGACGCTCTGTGGGCCTCTGGGTTACCACCGGATGTCTGGTTCATGTTGGGTAACCTATTTTCTCTTAGGAAACTTCCTCAAGGGATTTGTCTCCCCGCACGCTTTGTGGGTGCGTTCCGACCCACGTATACTGGACGCACCGCCAGGGTAGGTCATTTCATCCCTAAGGCACAGACCTCACATAGGGATTCTACGGTGTTCAAGGCTCCTAAGTCTATTATAACTTGATTATATCTTTCTCTTAGACTGATTTCTTTAACTCTGTATCTTACTGACTACTCAGACTACTGAACTGAATTCACTGATAATACTGAACTGAGGGCTTAACATATTATTTACCCTTTTCTTAGGGTATCTCCTTACTCATGCACATATAGAATTTCTCATGTATTCAAACATATATCATGTCTACTAAACAAGTATTCTCATTCAAACATTTCACATATATAAACTTGGCAGAGTAGTATATTCAAAACACTGTAGTATTCTGAGTAATCATCATACTATGCATGTAGGCAGACTAAAATTCATAAATAACCCAAACTCATGTTAATTTGGCACACATACATAATGAATTCACGCAACTGAACATAATATTGCACTGATAAGAGTAATTACTTCACATATAAAAATTCATTAGTAGCATTTGTCAATTATCTAAAATTTCTCAAAAAAAACGTGCACATTAACTCTAATCCTGGTTTATGCATCATGTAACTCAATTAAGAGTTACTTACGTATCATAACACAAATTATTAACAATACTTGAGAATTTCTAGTAATATCTGAGGAAAATGTGTCAATTCATGTAAATGTTAATTCACACACATTAACATAACAGGAAGCATGCAACTAGGATTTTATTACATATTTTTATGTTATCGTACTTTCTTTTAAATCGTGCATCTGATAATTTACAAAATCTGTATTGCCTGGGTTTATACCCAAACCGTACCATTATCGGTGGTGTACTAATTTCAACATTCACACTGAGTAATTTAGGTTCCAATGAACCATGTAAATTCATTGGTCCAATCCACACTGATCAGATGCTAAACTAGATCATATAAAAGCTTAAAGAACCGGTTTATGAAATAAAAAGTCAGGCGACGTCAAATACTGCCCAATGCCTGATAAATGTTGTTATCAGTGAAAAACGCACCATTTATCAAAAATTTCTGATTTGCAGAGTTAAATCTTAGATAAGTGAGTGAATTCCTACTCACAACGGTTCGGGATGTCCGGATTCATCCGGAAATGCTTCCAGAGCCTGTTTTCGGGCAATTTTTGGTTGTCTTCAATCTTGAGTTTTCTCTGTTCACGACTCAAGGATATCACGCCTAGTCCAGGTTGGTGGAAAGGCTCGATTTTTGGCTGGAAACTGAAGACCTTGCTTGGATTTCTCTTTCGGAATCAAGAGCAGCTATTTTTGCTGCAAGGCGCACCCAAATCAGCCCCCTCTTGGCCATGCACAGCAGTCGCAATCTACTGCTGCTTGCCGCTGGTCAAGGTTGCTAGGCGGATGGCTTAGCTGGGCGGGTGGAGTGGTGGAGGAAGTAGAGAGGAGAGGAGGAAGAAAAGAAAAAGAAGAAAGGAAGGTGGCTGCTGGAAATCCCATCTGGGATCGCCCTTGCGATCCAATTCCCTGCGGAAGTCAGCCCTTGCACCGCTTGAAAATTTTGCCCGAAGAATGGATAAGGAAGAAAAGAAATGGTTATAAAGCAAAAACTTGGAAAAATTACAACTTCGACCCTGGAAATTGAAAAGGTCACAACTTTCGCCTTGTAGGTCCAAATCAAACGATTCTTCTTGCAAAACTTCAAGCACGGAATCCACTACAATCTCAAGGCATGAAATCATGATAATTAGCTTTTTTTAGCTAATCAAATTATTAATCTCTTCTTGGGCACTTATTTAACTTAATGATTAACATTGCGATTATCATTAATTATCTCAGATGATTTAATCTCAACTATTGATTCACAAATTAGCTTATCTTGATTAACCATGATGTTTAACAAGATACTTAGCACTAATCAAGGTACTTCACGCTAATCGAGGTATTTATTGACTAACCTTGATATGGGTTGTAACAATCTCTCTCCATTATAAGAATTTCGTCCCGAAATTCCTAAAAGAGAAAAGGAAACTTGTTACGCATATCAGACTCAAGCTCCCACGTGGCTTCCTCTAGGTTATGATTACTCCACAGAACTTTCACTAATGGTATCTCGCGATTCTTGAGTTTCTTGATCCTCCGGTCAATTACCTGTATTGGTCTCTCAACATAGGACACATCTGATCTGAGCTGTGTAGGTTCTGGGTCCATTATCTTCTCCATACCAGGGTAGCACTTCTTCAAGATCGATACATGAAACACATCATGTAAATTAGCCAATTCAGATGGAAAATCCAACATGTAGGCTATAGGTCCAATCCTCTCAATGATAGGATATGGGCCCATAAACCTAGGATTCAGTTTGACTCTCTTACCAAACCTCAGCACTCCCTTCCATGGTGAAACCTTCAGATACACTTCATCACCAACCTAAAACTCAAGAGGTCTACGTCTCTTCTCAGTGTAACTCTTCTGCCTGTCCTGTGCAGCTTTCAACTGCTCTCTGATCACTGTTATCTTTGATGTAGTAAAATCAACTATCTCTAGTCCAAGAATCTATTTATTACCCACCTCGTACCAACATATGGGTGATCTACACTTCCTGCCATACAGAGCTTCATATGGGACCATACCAAGACTGGAATGGTGACTATTATTGTATCCAAACACTATAAGGCTCAAGTGTTCCTCCCAACTTCCACTGAATTACAAGACACATGCTCTCAGCATGTCTTCAAGAGTCTGAATGGTCCTCTCTATCTAACTATTTGTCTGTGGGTGAAAAGATGTATTGAATCTTAACTTTGTTCCTAAAGAACGATGCAACTGATTCCAAAACCTGGATGTGAACTTAGGATCTCTATCAGATATAATTGAAACTGGAATACCATGCAACCTGACTATTTCATCTACGTAAATCTTAGCCAACTTTGGGACATCAAAGGTTGACTTAACAAGAAGAAAGTGAGTAGACTTAGTCAGTCTATCCACAATCACCCATATTGAGTCACAACCTTAGGGGTCTTGGGCAACCCTATCATAAAATCCATTGTAATATATTCTCATTTCCACTCTGGTATAGGAAGAGATTGCAAGGTACCTACAGGTCTTTGATGCTCAACTTTAACCTGTTGGCACACACTACATCTAGCCATGTATTTAGCTACATCCTTTTTCATACCTGACCACTAGTATAACTCCTTGACATTCATGTACATCTTAGTGTTGTCTAGATGTATAGCGTACATCGATGCATGTGCTTCTTCAAGAATCTATTCCTTCAAATCACTGTCTCCAGGTGCACACAACCTATCATGCTGATACAACAAACCGTCATCTGAAAACCTAAACTCTAGTCTTCCCCCTATAATATCTTGCATGATTTGCTGTAACTCACTGTCATTCTGCTGAAGTTCTTTAATCTGATCATAAAAAGTAGGCTTGACTTGCATCTGTGCAATCAAACCACTATGTGTTGTCACCCCTAAGTCTAAGTTCAACTTCTGCATCTCTACTAGCAGGTCTCTCTTGTAACATGCCATAGAGAATACATCAGTTGTTGAACTTGACTTTCTGCTTAGAGCATCTGCTACCACATTCGTCTTTCCAAGATGATAATCTATCGTCACATCATAGTCCTTGATCAATTCTAACCATCTCCGCTGTCAAAGATTCAGATCCTTCTGGATGAAGATATATTTCAAACTCTTATGATCTGTAAACACCTGATACGTCTCACCATAAAGATAGTGACGCCATGTCTTAAGAGCATGAACTACAACAACTAATTCCAGATCAAGAGTCAGATAATTCTCCTCATTCTATGTTACTTACTTCTTGTTACTTATCCTTCTCGTTTTGATCATTTAGAATAAACATCCCTAAAATTGAAACACACAAGGTAAGAATAGATTATTCCTCATTCTTTCTATTACTGTAAGAATTTATTTTATAACGCACTTCACTTATATTATATTTCTCCTTTTGCTCAGAACACACTTGTTACATTTCAAATTTATATCTTACTCTTTTCTCTGAGTCATTTTCATATTGTTTATCTACCTTTCATATTAGCTACCTTCAAACCCTAGATTTTATTAGTGCTAGCTTACCTTTCATAGTGCAAATTTCATGATTTTGTTTTATAGAGATGCTAGTATTCAAGGTCAAATCGCTAGTGACATCCCTTGAACTACTTCAACTCTAAACATTCTAGGGTTTGGTCCTTATCAATAACATAGTGTTATTGTGATGTGACTTTGCTCCCTTAGTTTGAAATTCAAACTTTGGATCTCATAGCATTTTACTAAAGTCTTCCTTATCTTATCACTGGAATTTCCTCTCTTACTTGGACATTCAGATAAATTACATCCTCAATTTACCTTGCTAGGGTTTCATCATCATATTGTGTGTCATTATTTCATTCACTTATATGTCTCTACCATGGTAGTTATACATCATATATGATTCATTTTCTAATCACTTCATCCCACATTGCTATCATTAAGGAAGATATGAAAGAGAAGATGATTCTAAAATTTAGAATTCTTACCTTCAAACATTCCCTTATTACATTTCTCATATGTAGGTTTAATTAGTTATCAACAAGGATACTTGGCTAGTTAGCACTTACTTGAGTGTCACAATCTCTTTCTTTTATAATCTATATTACCCCCTCAAGCTTCAAACCCTACCCTATATTTACATAATCCTCTTACATATCCTACTCTTTTTATCATGTTGCTTATTCATGTGTATGTTCATGTATACCATGTTTTTCTTCTAAAGGCTCTTTATTTCTATGTACTTATTGTATACTTGACTCTTTTCTTCTATTTTTCCTTTGCTTTGAAGTACATAAAAGTATTTTACTCTATTACATGATCCATTCCATGGTTGATTCTTACTATCTTAGCCCTTACATACTTTTCTCATATCTTTTCCATATTCTCATATTTAGACTTCACATAATACTAATCATTAAATTTAATCTGAAACTTATATCGTGATCCTTTATTTCCAATTAAGGATTGCTCATATGAGGCCCCAACGTTGGATTTCTAATATTAGTTCCAACTAATTCTTAGTTGTTCTAATCTTTCCTTTATATCTCAACATCTTAGCGTGTACATTCTCACTATGATACGGTCTAAATTATCCAGAGTCTACTTGATACAAAGAATATGAATAATAAATAAATCACTTCATAACACACAACAATATAAAAGAATTATATTTATTCACAAATTAAAAATCTAAATTCATGCATATAAGAGCATTTCTAGTGATCTCCAATCAAATAAGTAATATAAAGCAAGAGTTGTATCACATCCTATGTTTAATCTCTTACTCCTACGTTAATTACCAGTTTCTTAACCCTAACATTACTAGGGTTTATCTCTAGCCCATCCTTCCTCTACATACCTGGCCAGGGTATTCAGGGAAGAATAGACAGAGTAGCTTGATACTGGTCAATCTAAGTACTCAGATACCTGGCCAGGGTATCTAAATACTCAGACCTCCCAGAGCTAAAGACACATCACTTCATATCTACCTCACTTATAACTCTATCTTTCTATCCTAATGGTCTCTGATGACTCAGCCTAAGCTCTCTACTTGTTTCTCGTGACCACGTCCTCTTCCTATCATCTGCAATAGTATAACAGAACACTTCCTGTTAGAAAATTGCAGTTAGAAGGAAGACACCTAAGTCTTAATCCTATTGGTCTCTTATCGTCCCCTGACCTTTACTTAGAGTAACTATGTACTCAACCTATGCTCTGATACCAAAGTTGTTGTGATGCCCCGACCTCCGTGTCATCTCTAATGACCCCGAAGACCGGGGAGTCACCCTTGGTAAACCTGTTACAACCCCAATTTTTGGGTTCATTTGTTGAGAACTGTAATTTCTCATATTAAAGATAAGTGAACGAATAATGAATGAATGCATGAATTTCATTTACAATAGCCTTGATGTTTGTTTTGTGGGCTTAATTGGCTATTGGGCCCAAATAACAAGGAAATTCAATTAGTAAATGGATAATTGAATTTTTAAGAAAAGAAATATGTAGAAACCTCTAGAAGGCAAATCCAAAGAGGATTTTGTGCCTCTTGGGTTCCTTGGGTACCAAGGAGTCCAAAGTTGCGTAAAGAGTGCAATAAGAAAAGAAAAGATTAATTAAGTATTTCTTTATTAAGAAAGAAATTGAAAATAATGGTAAAATGTGGGAAATGAGTGGAAAGAGGCATAAATGAGATTCCTTGGTGAAATTTAGTATCCATAAGGTTGCTAATATTAAAAGGGATGCCAATGAGGAAAATAAAAGAGAAATAAAGAGAAATCCTCAAAAGATGTATTTTAATGAGAAATAAACAAGATAATGTGAAATTATGCATAATGATGCATCTAGAAGGATAATAAGTATCTAATAAAAAGAATTTCGAAATAATAGAGTATCTTGGGATCCAAGGAGTCCCAATAAAGAGGAAAGAAAGAGAGAATGCCAAAATTTGCAAAATAAAGGATAATGTGATACATTGTTAATGAATTTTGTGTTGTTTTTCAAAAGATGGTATTTTCTATTAAAAGAAAACATGATTTTGTGACAAATAACTACAAGGCAAGTTTAAAGAGAATAAGAAAGAGGAATTTTAAATTCCTAAATATCCATGCAACAAGGTATATCAAGGAAATAAAAGTTAATGAAGAAAAAGAGAGATGGTTGCTTCACAACCAAGGAAAGTGTATTTCCTTTCGAGTTGGGACTTGAGTCCTCATGAGGCACGCCTTAGGGCTTCATACTCCACCCTATATATACGGTAGCAACTTTAGTTCGAGTTTAAAGGTGGAATCTCACGCAACCCTCTCCTTTTTCCTTGTTCCTTACGTATAAACCCTAGTTGAGGGTATAGCTCTTTTCCTGGACGTTTGAGGGTTCTGGTTTGATCTGGTTGGAGGCTCGAAGTACCCACGTAGCTTCAGGGTAACTTGGCGATCGATTCTCCGCGCTAACCTGGACGCAAGAGCACTGGATGTGATGCATGGTCGGTCGCATAGGCGGACCTGGCCCACGCAGATCGGCGGCTTTGGCCGCGCGTTTTGGGTATCCAGTGGAGTGCCATGGAGCGCCGGAGGTGGAGGGACCTTTTCCTGTGGTCTTCAGGGTCCAGGAGAGGCTGGAGAAGGACCGCAAGCCGCAGCTAGGGCTGCTGCGGCGGCCGTTCTCAAGCTTGAAGATGACGGAAGGACGTTGGACAACTCTGCCCTCTACGGGGCTAAGGAGCATTTCACTTACGCGGGGGCATTTTCGTAATTGAGTTATGTTTCCAAAAGAAAGGAGCCGCTTTGCATGGAAACGATGACATGGCAGTTCCTGATTGGTCCGGGTAAGTTGATTTTATAAAAATCATACCTCTCTATTAGTAACTCGGAATATGGTGAAACTATACATCAAATTGTTCAAAAAATTGAGAGGAATCCAATAAAAATATAGTTAGAAGCTAATTCCTCTCTCTATTCGAAAAGTAGTGTAAATTATCATATTTAAGGAATTAAAGATTAAGAAACCCTATTTTGATATGATTAATGTGTTTAATAGGGTTTAATGGATCATTAGAGTTGATGTTAACCTGTTAAATGTAAAAAAGTACATTATGTTAAAAAAGAAAGAACTTTGCATATGATTAGTCTAATTTAGAGTTTATATGCTTGAAATTGGAAAAGTACATAAAGTTATCATCTTTAGTGTTTTAATTAATGAAAAAACCCTTAGATTTGATGATAGATGGATTTAATGTTTTTTAATGGATAATTCAAGCTGATATTAACTTGCTGTTAATAAAAGAGAAAATCGGATCTAAAAAGATGATCTTTTTATATATATTTGGCTTAATTTAGGGTTTCGTGCATGATTATGCACTAATGAGCTTGAAAACCCTAATTTTGATGAATATGTCTATTAATTGGTTTAATTGTTTAAATCCATGGATAAATAGGGATGTGATGATCCTAAGTCAATTTGGGTATAAAAGACTATTAAAATGGATAGTTGAGCAATTAAGGTTCATATAAATGGAAAAGGGTATTTTAGGGTTTGTTGACCTAAAATGGATAAAGTTTGAGAAATTGATATAAGAAACCCTAATGAATATTAATGAAACCTTAATGTGGATTAGAAACCCTAGAAAGAGAATCCAAGTCAATAAAGTAGATTCTTGATAAAGTGTGTAATAAATAGAGTACATATTCTTTTTAGGAATTATTGAATTACTTGCTTGGATCTGTTGATTGGCTTAATTGTATATACATGAAGTATATGTTGAATAATCTGTGTGACTCTTCAAATCAGGTATGTGGTTAATTATGAATAACCGCTTTAATTTTCCGATGGATTCCCAGATGTTTAATCACATTGAATGCAACTAAACTGTTTGGATGTTCATATTGCAATTATAAAGTGACTATGACTATCACATAATGTATATGCCTTGTAGCTCAGATCATGTTCCCCTCTGTGTCGTAATGGCTGACATGGTATATGGCTACCTAGAGGGTAGGTCCATCAGGTCATGAATGACTTAGTATATGGCTGCCTAGAGGGTAGGTCCATCAAGTCACAGTGAGTCAGATATTGGGCTACCTTTGGGTGGTGCCATGCGACTCTACCTTTACAGAGGTACCATATAAGTCCTTACAGGGACAACACAGAGTTGTGGATAGGTATGGATTGAGTAGTTTGGCTTAAAATGTAATCTTGATTGTTAAATGATTAATTGCGTGATTATATTGTTAATATAGTTGAACATTATCTGTTTCCTCCACATACCAGCTTCGGATGACCGTCGTTTTGTTTTTCGGCGTTTTAGGTACAAATCTCAAAAGTACAAACAGTAAAGCGACACTTTGTGAATTCAAGAATTAAAGAACAAGGTGGAATTAGTTAGAATAGTTCAACTGTGGTTAGAAGTTTAGTTTATTCCAAACTTTTCATAGGTATGCAAAAATTTTATTACCACATTTCAGTATAGTCTGTTAGAATTTAATAATTGTTTTTGGTTATATGTCGAACCTTTGATCCGGAATTTTTGGGTGCGGCTTCAACGTCTTGGTCTCCCTTAATTGGGGGTTATCGAGAGGTGAGGTCATAACATTTGGTATCAGAGCCTAGGTTCCTCATGTAACCATTGATAATTATTAAATTTTACAAACTCCATAGAACCCGAGGGAGTTATTAGAGGAGTATCCGAAAGACGGAGGTGTCTAGAAAAGGATCACGACCGGGGGCTGGCAATATTTTCCTCCGCACCGCTAGTCGGAATACGAGGACTCCCGGATCCATGTGACTGCCTGGCCAAAGTCTTAGGATATGAATCAAAATAAGATACCTTTAGGACTTTCTCATCTTATTCATCCCTTCTCATCACAAAATTTTGTTAAGGACCTGAAGGATTAGGGTTTTCTTTCTTCTCCTCACCCTCTTGAGGTATGGGTAAGATTAATACGGTCTAAGGAATCCTCCATCAAATTAATGAAAACCATGTAATTAAGATGTCATGGACATAAGCTTAATAGAGTAAGCGTAAACTAAAGAATAGATACATGCTTAGGTCATACGACATAAGTTGTCATGTCCTTAGAAGAGACCTGAGGCTAGACCTTCTTGTCAGGAGGATAAGTTAGTCTTGGAGATAGAGATCTCCATTGCAAATAGAGACCTGACACATCCTCTGAGGATGAAGCTAACCCTAAACCTAAGTGAAGGTTAGAAAGAGATGAGTTGGACCAGGTGTTTGAAAGGACATTCCTTTGGGATGCCATAGGATCCATGGGTGACCTAGCACCTTTGGCAACCCAACCCTGGGAAGGGTCGTGCATGTTAGGGTAAAGGATAGCACCTTAGATGATGATGTTAGTGAAGGACCTTAGAAACCCTATGGGCTTGTGCAAGTAGGGTATAGCTGGCATCTAGGGCACGTCATGGTGCTGACAGTAGGATGAAACCCTAGATAAGGAATTATGATGGAGCATAAAGGGTTATGGATGATCTTGAGCAAACATAAGTTCAAACCTAGGCTTCACCCATGTAGGGCATTCTTTTGAGGTTGACCCTTCATGAAGTGAGGACCTCTAATGGTGAGCTTGGATGTAGGGT
This sequence comes from Alisma plantago-aquatica, assembly GCA_963693085.1. Taxonomy (NCBI): domain Eukaryota; kingdom Viridiplantae; phylum Streptophyta; class Magnoliopsida; order Alismatales; family Alismataceae; genus Alisma; species Alisma plantago-aquatica. The sequence goes on from OY856411.1 coordinate 612,617,064, forward strand.
TAGCTCTAGAGAGAGAGATGGAAACCCAGCAAGAAGGTTGGAAGCCTAAAACCCTGAACAATGGATGATAGTGGTTGCCTCATGATCGATCCCTGAAAGTTGATGATATCTTGGTTGCCTTTAGAGGGACCAAACCCTAAAGATAGAAGATGAAGCATCTGGTACCTAGGTGCCTATGGTATAAGTGTTTACCTTATGAGGTGGGAAGAAGAGTTCCTTAGACCTAGAAAAGTTTAGCAGCAGGCTATGAGGCCTTGTACCTTGTCAGTTGTCCTTAAGAAGGACCCAACTCTAAGTGTTGCTCGAACTGAAGGATGACAAGGAGTGCATGTCATGCCTTTTGCATGCTTGGTTCATAGTTAAGAGACAGAACATGTAGTTGGACACCTAAAAGTGAACCTAGAGATCCTGACCTAAGAGGGGATTTGGCATACCTAATACTCATGATGAGAATTAAGTTGCTATAGTTTCGAGCATGGTACTCCTCATGTATAGAAGGAAAGAGGAAGCCCCTTAAGTTTAAGGTGTGTTTGATGAACCCCTTACAGCTAGGTTGATGATAAAGGAAGGTATGATCTTGATCCAACATTAAGGAAAAGGACAAGTATGACCTAGCATGGTTCAGTAGGTGATCTGCTTATGCCTTAATGGCTTGCTAGGGTTAAGTAGGCTCATGTGGATGTAAACCCTAGACCTAAGAGCTTTTGCGATCCTGTTGTCAAAAGATAGTTTTCCTCCCATCCTGGGAGAGGGATCCCTTTGGTAGGGTGTATACCAGTTTTGTTGGTTTAAGGTAACCTAAAGAGGTCTCATAGAATCTTGAGAAGCTAAGTGAAAAGTACATAGTATGAGGACGAACCTGTAGACCCATAGATATCCATCTCTAATTGCATATGAATGTGTTACCATGGAGGTAATCAGTATGGGGCTTGACCAAGGTAGGCAGGTCGCCATGATCCCTATGAAAGGATGAAAGCCATCCCATGAATGCAGAAAGAGAGACGATGAAGACTTGGGTAAGGTTCTAAGTGAACATGTACTATAATAGAGAATCCTAAGTCTATCCTAGGGTCAGGTAGGGATAAGACCGATGAAAGTAGGAGTTCCCTAATTCCCCAGTTGCACATGACCATAGGGTCGGGAGGTAACATCTATCATTGTCTGAGGGCCATGGGTTAGGAGATTGATCACCTTCATGAACTCATGGGACCCAAAGGGCAGGTGAGTAGGGCACTCTCTTGATGCATGAGGGAAGAAGGATGACCCCAAAGAAGTTGGTACCCTATAGACCTAGAGGAGATGACCAAGGATATGAACCTCGGTAGGTTCAAGACTAGTTTTCCATGGAGGTAACCTTGATATCATGATGTCTGTGATGTAGAGACATATGTGGCACGTTGTAACTTGATGTAAAGGTGTATTGGTAAGGTGGGATGTACCATATCTACTCTTTTTTTTTTTGGTCGTGCAAAAAACATGTTACTAAAAAACCAAAAGTTTGGGTACATATAGTGCCCCGAGGGGAAAACCAAGATCCCTAGCTGTCCCACACAGGGGAACATAAGATGGGATCAAAAACAATAAAAAGGAGCTCCAGCTAAGAAAAAAACTAGAAATAACAAAGATCGGACTAAACATCACACGTTTAGAAGATGAGGAGAGGAAACATACAGACTCAATAACGCATACCCACAAAGAAGTCTTTAGAACCACCAACTCATCAACCAAACAAGTAATAAGAGACCTCCCTGATCGCAACTCCCAGTCTAAAGCTCAGCTGGGTCACTAAAACATAACCCATCTGAAAAAGGACAGCCTGCCACTCCGGCCTTCTTCCTTGAAGAAAAGAAGCACTGCCACTGGTCTTAATCCTCATCCAACAGACCAAAACTCCCGATTCCCAGCACCATACCAGAGAACACTAACAGAGGTCATCATTTGGGTAACTGCAACTGATAGATCGAACCTTAGAGCTGTTACAATCAGTACACCCACAAATACAGATCATATAATAAGACCCAAACAGCCACACAGACCCAGAGCCAAACACCTGCAAGGGAAACCAAGGTATAGTGAGTAAAACTTGTTCTGGACTATCCAACATTAGACAACTGATCAGTAAGGGGGAAAATCCTCGCCTCCAGTTTCTTTATGCTTCTTCTTCTTTTTCTTTGCCATGACGACTTTGTTAACACTGAAGTCATCAAGCACCTCCGTGTCAATATCACAGGAATTAACCGATGAGGCATCATCCGAGTTCCAAGCACTTTTTTGCTGATAGTAGCACTTAGTCTTGACATGAGAAGCTCCCAATCGAGGTTAAGTGGCTCACATCCCCTCTCCGGTGAGCAGCAATGCATGTCCGGCTCCTGAGACACACATAGTCCACTTCCACCCACGATGGAACAGACTCCAATGGAAATTCCAGTAGCTGGTTCACACGTCATCTGACCTGAGTTCACTTCAGCATTCCTACGAACACCTTGCCTTCCCCCATTTTTCCCTACTCTGAGCTGTAGTTGGCTGGGCAACGGCTTGCTTCTTGTTGTCAATGGGCACGATGGCAATCTATGCCCGAATTGATTGCAGTGGGAGCAGATCTTGGGCTTTGCAATGTACCCAACCTTCAACAGCTTGGGAGATGCATCAACAAAGATCGTTACCTCCTTCGGGAAAGCAGAGCTCGCTTCCATCTCAACGCAGACCAAGGCATCTTTGAGATAGTCCACCGATAGACAAGCATCTTCAACGTCCAGTGGCTTTCCGACCAAGCTTGCCACCCCACCTAGCCTTCTCGACGTCCAGTGAAGACCTAGGTTCTCAAGAATGACCCAGACAGGAAGCTTAGGAAAGGAAAGAGGGGGGAGAGGGGAGCCCAGCTTCCATGCTTGTGCTATGATGAGCGAACCATCCATCATCCACGGCGCTTCCCCTAAGATCCTCTCCCTTTCCATAGCCGTCGGGAGCTTGACCATAAAACCTTCTGCTTCCTCCGCGATGACCTCAAACTGGCCGCTAGGACGCCAATGGCGGCGGATCCAGCCATGGAGCTGGCTTCGATAGGGCTTCCTCGCCGTGAATCTAATAGAAACGTACTCATCCCAAGACGGGAGAGCTTCATCATCGCTCGAGATCAAAAAACATCTGACACCATTTCTAACCTCGGGCTCAATAAACTCTATCACAGAGACCTCTTCACACTTCCTTCCAGTACGGCTGACCGATAACCAGTCGACCTCGGTGCTAGGCGGAGAGGAGCTCTGTTTTCCCACCGGCGGCTGTGAAGTCGAGATGGTCGAGGACGAAGACACCTCCGGGGTTGGATTCGCTTGAGGGATATGGGCATCCTTGGACGAGGGACTCCTTGTCTCTCCTGCATCCTCACCTGAGCTACTCAGAGGAATCAGGGTCGATTCAGATGGGGTAGTCCTCGCCGCCAACACGCCATCATCGCCTCTAGGGATCCTCCCCCTCCCTCGCCCTCTTCCGCCTCTCTCGCCTCTCGCCATCTCCACCCCCTATTGTTAACGTGAAGACTTCAACTTTTGAATCATGTTACCATCTCTACTCTTGGAATAGGAAGAACTCTGTATTTGGACTGCAACCAAATGCTTATTTCCTTTTGTTATGGGGGTGAGAGATAGGACATTACACATGCCATACGCCAAGGATAAGAGATGATGTAGGTTGGAACGTTGCCACGAGAAATGGGGATAGAAAAGATGATCTACCCTGGTAAAGTGAATGATACATGGATGGTTTGTAAACACTAAGAGGAATGAGGTAGTCCCCTTATGAGGATGTTTTTATCATGAACTATGTAGAACTTACAAGTTATACCAGGTTGATTTTGATCACCATGATGATGAAATCAGAGAGTGTTCTTAATGAAGATAGACATAGAGTTTGAGGTGAGGTGAGAAGTGAAATACATGGGAGTGTATGTCTTCAATGTTACCTAGTACCTAAGGATGTGAATGCTCTAGTTGAGATACATCCGACTAGAAGCTAGAAGAGGTTGTTTAGCTAACCATAAGTTTGGAAAGGAGAGGTGTTTGGATAACACTCAGATGTAACAAGATGCGTTGAAAAGTTAAGGGTTGTTTGGTTAGCTAGTCTAGTCCTTGATACAATGAAAGGATGGTGGTAGAACCTCAGATGCATTTCTTTGGAAAAGAAGGTGATGAAACCCCGACATGAGTGGTTTAGGGTTTTGGAGGAATCGATCTTGAGGAATCATGACATACAGGAAATTATGATTGAAGATCACCATACACCGTGATAAATGGCAATAGCACTTTGGATGCTTAAGATGAAGTTGCATGTGGTTTATGGCCATGCAATCCAGGAGGTAAAGGACGAACCCCAGTAACCCAGTGTATCGATATAGAGTACAAAAGAGTCCCTGAGAGGGAATGGGAGTTCATCACTATGAATGTTGTGATAGGTCTCCCCTAGACCAAGGAAGGTCGAGATGCAATATGGGTTATGGTAGGTCACCTTACCTAGATGACATGAGAAAGAAAGAGTTCTGTTATGGGACAGTTTTGGTTGAACTACCCATGAGAGAGATGGTTCAACTACACCATGAAGCGAGTTCAAAGGTTCTTGAGTTTGACCTAAAGGTTTCCTTCCAAAAGATGGAAGTAGGTGCATGAAGAACTCAATGTTAGTATAGTTTATCACCCCTAACTATGGTTAGTATGATCCAGACTAAATGGTCTGATGAGGGCATGTGTGCTCGTTCAGGGTGATATCTAGAGACAGTTCTTGTCCTATGAAATATGTGAAGATATCCACCATAGCCAGTATCAGGATTTATAAGAAGCTTTGTAAGGGAGGTTGTGTCGATCACCACTTCAGTAAGGTGATGTTGGTGAAAGGACCACATGATGGTTAGAAGAAAAAAAAAGGGCCACAGTGCGTGTAGATGAAGTCACTTCAATTGTGCAATGGCTGAAAGGAGCCTAGAGATGACGAAAGTCATGAGCAGATGCAAAGTAGACTGACATGCAGTTCACTGTGGGAATATGTGACATGAAAATCCGTCCCCTCTAAGTTATAACTAAGAGAGTTGAGTTCCCGATGCATGGGTTCTTTTGACATGGTTTGGTGGAGAAGGTTAAGTTTGACCTTACCCCTCAGAATAAAGTAATATGTGATGGGTTCCATGTGTCAAATTTAGAGCACTATGTGAGGTACCTGACCATGTGCTGAGCAATGAACCTAGTGAGCCCAAGGGAGGCTGACACGGCCTGAGTCACTTGTGCAATTTATAGATGCCAGAGTGAAAGAACTCAGAGAAAAGAATATGTGATGATAAAGGTTCTGTAGAAGCCCATGAGTACGGTAAAGCCACATAGGGGCCAATGATGGACATGGAGAAGTCTTATCCTTAATTGTTTGTTTGCTTGCTTGAATTTTGAGGACAAAATTTCTATAAGAGGGAAAGGATGTTACAACCCCAATTTTTGGGTTCATTTGTTGAGAACTGTAATTTCTCATATTAAAGATAAGTGAACGAATAATGAATGAATGCATGAATTTCGTTTACAATAGCCTTGATGTTTGTGTTGTGGGCTTAATTGGCTATTGGGCCCAAATAACAAGGAAATTCAATTAGTAAATGGATAATTGAATTTTTAAGAAAAGAAATATGTAGAAACCTCTAGAAGGCAAATCCAAAGATGATTTCGTGCCTCTTGGGTTCCTTGGGTACCAAGGAGTCCAAAGTTGCATAAAGAGTGCAATAAGAAAAGAAAAAAATAATTAAGTATTTCTTTATTAAGAAAGAAATTGAAAATAATGGTAAAATGTGGGAAATGAGTGGAAAGAAGCATAAATGAGATTTCTTTGTGAAATTTCGTATCCATAAGGTTGCTAATATTAAAAGGGATGCCAATGAGGAAAATAAAAGAGAAATAAAGAGAAATCCTCAAAAGAGGTATTTTAATGAGAAATAAACAAGATAATGTGAAATAATGCATAATGATGCATCTAGAAGGATAATAAGTATCTAATAAAAAGAATTTCGAAATAATAGAGTATCTTGGGATCCAAGGAGTCCCAATAAAGAGGAAAGAAAGAGAGAATGCCAAAATTTGCAAAATAAAGGATAATGTGATACATTGTTAATGAATTTTGTGTTGTTTTTCAAAAGATGGTATTTTCTATTAAAAGAAAACATGATTTTATGACAAATAACTACAAGGCAAGTTTAAAGAGAATAAGAAAGAGGAATTTCGAATTCCTAAATATCCATGCAACAAGGTATATCAAGGAAATAAAAGTTAATGAAGAAAGAGAGAGATGGTTGCTTCACAACCAAGGAAAGTGTATTTCCTTTCGAGTTGGGACTTGAGTCCTCATGAGGCATGCCTTAGGGCTTCATACTCCACCCTATATATAGGGTAGCAACTTTAGTTCGAGTTTAAAGGTGGAATCTCACGCAACCCTCTCCTTTTTCCTTGTTCCTTACGTATAAACCCTAGTTGAGGGTATAGCTCTTTTCCTGGACGTTTGAGGGTTCTGGTTTGATCTGGTTGGAGGCTCGAAGTACCCACGTAGCTTCAGGATAACTTGGCGATCGATTCTCCGCACTAACCTGGACGCAAGAGCACTGGATGTGTTGCATGGTCGGCCGCATAGGCGGACCTGGCCCGCGCAGGTCGGCGGCTTTGGCCGCACGTTTTGGGTATCCAGTGGAGCGCCATGGAGTGCCGGAGGTGGAGGGACCTTTCCCTGTGGTCTTCGGGGTCCAGGAGAGGCTGGAGAAGGACCGCAAGCCGCAGCTAGGGCTACTGCGGCGACCGTTCTCAAGCTTGAAGATGACGGAAGGACGTTGGACAATTCTGCCCTCTGCGGGGCTAAGGAGCATTTCACTTACGCGGGGGCATTTTCATAATTGAGTTATGTTTCCAAAAGAAAGGAGCCGCTTTGCATGGAAACGATGACATGGCAGTTCCTGATTGGTCCGGGTAAGTTGATTTTATAAAAATCATACCTCTCTATTAGTAACTCGGAATATAGTGAAACTATACATCAAATTGATCAGAAAAATGAGAGGAATCCAATAAAAATATAGTTAGAATCTAATTCCTCTCTCTATTCGAAAAGTAGTGTAAATTATCATATTTAAGGAATTAAAGATTAAGAAACCCTGTTTTGATATGATTAATGTGTTTAATAGGGTTTAATGGATCATTAGAGTTGATGTTAACCTGTTAAATGTAAAAAGGTACATTATGTTAAAAAATAAAGAACTTTGCATATGATTAGTCTAATTTAGAGTTTATATGCTTGAAATTGGAAAAGTACATAAAGTTATCATCTTTAGTGTTTTAATTAATGAAAAACCCTTAGATTTGATGATAGATGGATTTAATGTTTTTCAATGGATAATTCAAGCTGATATTAACCTGTTGTTAATAAAAGAGAAAATCGGATCTAAAAAGATGATCTTTTTATATATATTTGGCTTAATTTAGGGTTTCGTGAATGATTATGCACTAATGAGCTTGAAAACCCTAATTTTGATGAATATGTCTTTTAATTGGTTTAATTGTTTAAATCCATGGATAAATAGGGATGTGATGATCCTAAGTCAATTTGGGTATAAAAGACTATTAAAATGGATAGTTGAGCAATTAAGGTTCATATAAATGGAAAAGGGTATTTTAGGGTTTGTTGACCTAAAATGGATAAAGTTTGAGAAATTGATATAAGAAACCCTAATGAATATTAATGAAATCTTAATGTGGATTAGAAACCCTAGAAAGAGAATCCAAGTCAATAAAGTAGATTCTTGATAAAGTGTGTAATAAATAGAGTACATATTCTTTTCAGGAATTATTGAATTACTTGCTTGGATCTATTGATTGGCTAGATTGTATATACATGAAGTATATGTTGAATAATCTGCATGACTCATCAAATCAGGTATGTGGTTAATTATGAATAACCGCTTTAATTTTCCGATGGATTCCCGGATGTTTAATCGCATTGAATGCAACTAAACTGTTTGGATGTTCATATTGCAATTATAAAGTGACTATGACTATCACATAATGTATATGCCTTCTAGCTCAGATCATGTTCCCCTCGGTGTCGTAATGGCTGACCTGGTATATGGCTACCTAGAGGGTAGGTCCATCAGGTCATGAATGACTTAGTATATGGCTGCCTAGAGGGTAGGTCCATCAAGTCACAGTGAGTCAGATATTGGGCTACCTTTGGGTGGTGCCATGTGACTCTACCTTTACAGAGGTACCATATAAGTCCTTACAGGGACAACACAGAGTTGTGGATAGGTATGGATTGAGTAGTTTGGCTTAAAACGTAATCTTTATTGTTAAATGATTAATTGCGTGATTATATTGTTAATATAGTTGAACATTATATGTTTCCTCCACATACCAGCTTCGGCTGACCGTCGTTTTGTTTGTCGACGTTTTAGGTACAAATCTCAAAAGTACAAACAGTAAAGCGACACTTTGTGAATTCAAGAATTAAATAACAAGGAGGAATTAGTTAGAATAGTTCAGCTGTGGTTAGAAGTTTAGTTTATTCCAAACTTTTCAAAGGTATGCAAAAATTTTATTACCACATTTTAGTATAGTCTGTTAGAATTTAATAATTGTTTTTGGTTATATGTCGAACCTTTGATCCGGAATTTATGGGTGTGGCTTCAACCTCTTGGTCTCCCTTAATTGGGGGTTATCGGGAGGTGAGGTCGTAACAAAACCACTCTAAACTTTTTGTTTTATTGATCACTTAGATTAACTTAAATGAAAACCATAACATTTGAATAGCATCGAATTATAATAAAACTGCGGAAGCGACTTTCCATTAACCTTACTAAGAATAAAAATAATTTTACATGACATATTACATTTCTAATGTAGATTATAAAACACAGTAGATAATTGAAAACTATCTACATATTTTACCACATTCTCTCTCTAACCCACCACATGCCCAAGGACAGAGGGGAAAGGGCTAAGAGACCTCTAACTAACTACTAACTACCTTCTGTTGGTATGTATGCCCTGAGAGCCAATCATGAGATGATTGGTGGGATACATTAAAATTAATTTGATAAACATCAAAGACAAGCTTCCAATTCTTTCTGGTTCAGTCATATGAGATAGTGATAGAATAGATTGAATGTCTAGAGAATGACAGTACTCAATGACGTATGCCTTCAGGTTCATGACCTGAACGATGAGATCATACGTATGCTAAGAGTTTGTACATTCTTGTTATGTCCCTAGTCGGATGTCATTGTGGAAGGTAGATAGACAACAATGACACACAAGACTAGATTGTGGTGTTGGTTGATGACAAAATCTCATTAGTCATGATATAAAGATGACAAACCAAACACATAGGTACTTGTTAGAGAACAAGTGTACCGGACAGACCCACCGTGAGTTTGACACATGGAACCATGACATGGTAGTCACAGTCAGTACTCACAGTGATGGTGGTGAGTGTGATTCTTTGACCTGAAATCACTACACTCAACACATGTCGTTGGGCACACTTTGACATCATCAAACGCAGTCCTGAAACATGGGTTGTTATAAAGGTGATGATTGGGTGGCTTTGATACATCGGGCTTTTGAGGGGTGAGTGATAGATATGGGATTTATCCCTCCTCGGGGAGTTTGATATCCAAGGCCACTTGATAAGTAGGATTGAAATAGGCGTGCGCACGCATGTGTGAATCAGTATGTGATATTGATGTCATACATATCTCTTCCAATCTACTCTGAGATCAAGAAAGTGAATGAACGTTGACAGGATGACTGTTCCATGCCTCGAGTTCATTCAGGATATCAGTGACAAAGGAATTATACATTCACTGTATAACCATTCACGGATTGTAGGATTGAAAGTTGTTCTCCAACTTTCTACTTTCACTTGGGTAGCACTGATGTGTGACTAGGCACCGCTCTTTGCTTGTGAAGTCATAAGTGTTATGGACTTTCACTGCCAACGTCAAATGGACCTGTAGGGTCACACACATAGGATTTAACCTGGAAGAGGAGTTTTGTCCACAAGCAATGTTTAGATTGATTACTAAAGGAGTTTAGTAGTTCAATTAAACACTCAATTGATTGATAGCTCAAAATCATAGTGTTCAAGGTGTTGGAAAGATTGATTAGAGTATCGGATTGATTGAAACTGCAATTGACTGATTCTGCACAATCTGCACTCCCAAACGATCGACTCATGAGATGAACCAATCGGCTCAGCTTGGTGAACCGGTCAGCTCAAGTTGTGAGTCGATCGGCTCATGGACGGGGTGAACGATTGCTTCAAGTGTTGAAACGATCGGTTCAACTGTTGCAACCGAGCAAGTTGGGAAAGTCGGATTGGTGAGAATTTTCCTTTCGTTTCACTTGCTCAACTTGATTGGGAAATAGGATTGGTATTCGATACCAATAAGAAACAAAAGAAGGAAAGTCAATCAGGAACTGTTCAGGACCACGAACCGACCAGTTCAGAAAGTGAACCGACCGGCTCATGGGTCCCAACCGACCGACTCAGATCCCCAACCGACTGTTTCAGAAATGAAACAATCGGTTCAGGTTGCGAGTTGGTTGTTTTTTGTGGAAAATCTCAAACCCTTATACTCCTGCTTTAGTCCCATATTGCCCGGGATGGAGAACCCTGTCCCATGACCCTCCTATATATATAGGGGTATTGGGGGATTCTCAAAGAACAACTCAGTGCAACCAGTTGCTCTGGAAAGTTGTCGTTCTCTCTGGTTTTGGTAACCGAGAGAGCCCGAGCAAGTGCTACCCGCAAAGGGAGGCGCAGCAAGGGAAAGACAACTGCAGTTGCAACTGGAGGCAGGAGAGTGTGTTGGCGACTAGTACGTCAACAGGAGGGTGTGACTCCTTCCAACTCCTTGTGGGACAAGGAGTGTGGAGTTCCAGGTGGTCCGTGTGGACTACTTCAGAGGTGGGAGGTTTCTGCCGCTAAGAGTACAGCCTTCTATCCTGTCAGTCCCGGTGCGACCAGGAGCTTCACAGACACTGTCCAAGACAGGAGTTGAAGACCGCACAAAGCGCGAGGTATTGTCTCCGAGCTAGCCTCGAGACAAGGTATGATTCCACTAACCATCCCTTTCCTATTATATAGACGTTGACGCGTTTCCTTGTTCCGGGTTTGGGGGAGAATTTTTTTATTTCCGCTGCCTTCTCTGCCTCCCCTAAAACCCAACAGTGGTATCAGAGCCACGTCAACTGCTCTATATTTTAGGAATATCGATATGATCGATTTTGGTTTGTCACCTTTATTTATTGCATATGATACGAATAATATTGGCTTTATGCATGTCCAATCCTAAATCCACAAATCCCAATTACATATATGATATGTATTATTAATGCACTCGATACGCGTCCCCCTTAAACGAGTTTTGTGGTGGATGTATAGCGTGGTTATGGCCAATAAACCCTATCTATGTATGGTTGTTTGTGTTTGCTTGCATCTCGGTCTGCGCACTGATCTTCCCTCTCCTATTCTTGATGTAACTTGAAATAATTTGAGATTCTTTCCTACCTTTTCTCCCCCCGAATGTAACTCGGGGTTTCCCTTTTAAGCAATGTAAAATTAGGATAGATTTTATTTCCTGTTATGTCAAAGAACAGAGGACATCCTGACAACAGCTGAGACGGTCGGTTCAAGGTGTGAACCGATCGGTTGACGTTCCAGACGATTGGTTCAAGGAGTGAACCAATCGGTTGATGACCGGTTCGAGGAGCGAGATGAGCGGGTGGCGGCCATGATGAGATGCACGATGACCAGGCGAACCGATCGGTTGGAGGAGCCAACCGATCGGCTGGTGGCACCCAGACGACCGGGTCAGAATGAGCAAGTCAATCATGTGATGAGTTGATCTCCTCTAAAGGCAAAAGCATAGAGTTCATCTTGTACAGGTTGCATGTGATGTAGACCTAGATGACCGTGATTCCTCTTGGCTCGAGGAATCACATTAGGATGGCCATAATCATCGCTTTTATCATTTTGCATATTTTCTGTGGGATATAGCATGTATATGATACGTACTATGTATTGTGGTGATTGGATATGTATATGTATATAAAACCAAATCCCTCATTAAAATATTAAGTTTTAGATGCCTTCCAAATGCGACACACGTGAAAAGTTTGATCGACCAAGTGTGGGCACGCCCTAGCGTGGTGCACCGTCTATCTCGTGGAAGCGTGAAGGATGAATGTGTGGGTCTACCCTAGCAGGGTGCATATTCATTGTGTTTACTTTGGGTCGGACTTAACAAGGTGATCTAGATGGGATCTAGTACCTTGAGGCATGGAGATGATCATGGCAAGGAGTTGCATATGACATCTTATCAAGAGTTGCATATGGTGCAATTGGCAAAAGTTGCCTACTTGAGAGATCTATGTTGTGGGTGACAGCCCTAGCTGGTCCATGGCTTAGAGGATTTCAGGATCTTGCCCACTAGAAGGTTGTACGCTGCAATCTTCCGAATTGATGGTGAGGGCTCAATTTGAAGTAAAATAGTGGGAGCGATAATTAATTAAAGGCCTAATTTTATCGTCAACTTTTCAAATCAATCAAATAAGTCAAAATTGAGTTTTTGGACTAAAATTTCATATTTCCTTTTGTTAAAATAAATGGTTAATCAACAAATCACTTTATTTGCGATCGGTCTTTGAGACCAACAAATTAAATGGGAATAATTCCACGATTGGTTAGGATGATGAGAAGTGTTCTCAATCAAAGGGTGAAAGCTCTAAGTCTTAGTTATACCAGAACCAGATGAACTCGATCCCACCACATCAATGGATGAAAGTATGCTTATGGAAGCATATCGAGGATGACATTGATGAGGAGTGCTTGATGTTGTGTTCTCTGAACTATGAGTTGCAGAGACAACATGAGACATATGATGTCTCAAAGACACTGTCCTAGTATGTCATGACAGAAGGAGATCCAGTAAGGTATTCACACACTCAATGTGATTGGGTATGTGGAAATACCTGACTAAGAAGGATTCCATCTGAGCCAAGAGTTGGCTATTGGTATGATACTGCAAATGTTGCGAGAATCATACAATTCATGATAAGCTACAACATGAACAACTTTGATAAGTGTTGACAGAGTTGTTGGACATGTTGAGGATAGTAGAGGCAAAGATGAAGAAACACAAACCATAATCTTTGATGTGATCAAAGAGAAAGGTAATTCTTAAGGGAAAGGATAAGGGCAAAGCAAAGAAGTGTTCTGATACTAGCCAGCAATCCAAGCCGTCTTCAGCCTCAAGGCACATGGGGAAAGGGTGTACGAGGGATTGCCCTCTATATCTGGAAGAACAAAAGAAGATGAAGGAGGGGATGGAGATCTCCACCTAAGGTATCATGAAATGAACCGCTTCTTAATCTGAGGTATATGATACCAAGATATGGATATGTCATATATGATATGCAATATCCACAAAGAAGTGATGGCCTTTGTGAAAGGACCAAGAAAGGAGTACCCATCATTGGAGAAAATGTTACTGCCATAGATAGGAGTACCTTTTCAGTTTATTTCAGCCTAAAGGGCACAAAATAGAGTTGAGAACTGCTATTGCATATATTGCCAATAGATAGAAACACTTTATTTTTGCATATTGTATGCCAATGATGGCAATTAATAAAGTTGATGTTTCAATCTTAAAGATATAATCTTTGTGGCAATGCCTTGTTTATCTTTTGATACATGGTATGCATAAGATAAAATGATACCTAAAAGTTATAGATAACTCAAACAATCAAATTAGCATCAATCATGAGAAATTCATTTCTAGTTTCCATGTGATGGATAAATCTAGGCTCTTTTGGTTAGAGAACCAGTAAGAGACATGAATATCTTGGACATGATTAATCAATCTTCACTAAAAGTAGTGGGAGAATGATTATCCTATTAGGTATAATACATGTGATGTATTTAGATACCTATTGGAACAAATGCTAATACTTCAAATGGTGTTTAGAGAAATACCAATATGAATATCTTGAAGTGTTCAAGATTATCATAGATGAAGTACAAATTTGGTAAAGTGTTAATTCTTGATGAGATCAATGAATGAAATACTTGGACCAAATGTTTTAGATCCTTTTGAGTGATTATGATAGTGTATCATAGTGAACTCATGATTAAGGCATGGTGATGTTTAAATCAAGAAGGAATCATACTCTAAGGAGTTAGAGAATGATTATCAAATAACTGAATTCTTCTTAATAAAAGAATACCCCACACTAATAAAGGACATTGAGAATCACAAGGAGTTGTGAGTTCTTATATCCTTGACAGATACACCTCAATTATCTATGTGATGAGTTGTTCATGTGATGAGTCAACTATCTAGATGAATATGAGGAACCGAATTCTGAATTATGGTTTATGACCATTACATCCTAAATGATATCCACGTGAACCATAAGGTATGACCTTGATGGTAGCACCCATTGGATGAAATCCATAAGTGCAAATGAGTCTTAAGTGTTAAGACACATGGATAACATTTTGAGAAGGATGATGCTTATTGATTGCAACTTAATGACTAAGACATTTAGCATATGGATACTAAAACCGCATTCCTATGAGGGATAAAACAAGGATGTGTACGTGACACAACCTATAAGGTTTATGAATCCACTAATGCAAATGAAGTCTATAAGTTACAATGGACTAATCAATGTGATTGATTGAGTACAAGCAACTCAGAATTGGATCTTTACTTTGATAATATAGTCAAAGGGTTTGAATGATATGTCCAAGATAAAGAAGGGATCTGTGATTTAGTGGGAGCATATTCACATTCCACATATTGATGTGAAATGGAATTGTTCTAGAATGGAAATCCAAAAGTGGAAATTATCTTTAAGGAAGATAGAGAAGTTTCCTATGAGATAGGAATAGAGATCTATAAAGATAGTTCTCGAAAACCTCTTGACCTAAAAAGAGAAAGCATACATTGGCAATCTGTACTGAAGGGTTCAGTATACACAGATTCAGTGGGAGAAAACTTTTCATGTTACATGGAGTTAGTATCCCAAGGCCAAGTGTCCAATTCTTATGAAGAATGGGAACACTAAGAATAGATATGGATCTATCATGTATGTAATCATTCCATTATCTTACATGTATGGACATGGCAAGAACAAAATGCATTCATCATCTTGTATTTAGGACATGGCAATATGATGTGCTCATCCTAATAACTCGTATGTGGGACATGACGAGTGGATGTCTGTCTACTTCTAGTAAGGGTTACTGGAATACCATGAGAACTTGATAAGTACTTGAGAAGTGCTGGTTCTATGGAGATAAGGAAGAGTTTGATGTAAAGGGTTACATTGATGCGAACTTCCGAAAGGACAGAAAATTAATCGCAAAGTATATATAGGATATATATAAAAGTGAAAGTTTGTTGATAATTGGAAGTTTTCCAATAAAACCATTTAAAAGGAAATGCTGAGTATCTATGTGTTAGAAAACAACAGTGGATACTATATGGATCTGGAAGTTCATGAGATGAACTTATATTGCGCTCATTGATGACAAGTATGGAATCATTGATCATGCAATGTGGCTAAAGGTTAGCAAAGGAATACTAGATCGCATATTAAGGCACCTCCATCTCATACGTGTGACGTACATCGAAGAGATGAGAGACATGCAATTTATACTGACTTTGGCAAGGTGTTGCCATTACTCACTATGTTAAGTACTAGAGCACAGTAACATGTGGGACATGTTTGAAGATCACTATGAATATATGATGGAGCTAGAACTTACACCAAAAGATTACTCTTCCAATGGAAGTCCTAATATGCACCAAAAACCCTAGGGAGTTGATGTCCTCTCTAGGTTTACCTATAAATGGTGCTAGATAAATGCTTCAACCCCACAAGAGTGTGGAAGCCTTATCATAGTAAAGATTTAGGATCAAACCCAAAGGACAACGTTAAGAATCTGAGTGTCTTTTTCTTGTTTCGTATCAATCTAAGTTAATCATCTAAGACCAGAAGTTTGATTTGAGTTATTTAACCTAAAACATGCAAAAGTAAAGGCAAGAATAAAAACTAGTTTAAGGATTAAAATCTAAGATTAGCAAATGATGATGGACCACTAGGGTGATGCGGGTATTCGCCACCACTACACATGAATTGTACTTGTACCAAACATAGCAAGACTTGTAAGCAAGATACATGGATGTTGTACAATACCGATGTCTTATAGGACAAGAGTAATGCACACATCCTTCATGGGTTGAGTAACTCTCATCTGGTATGTATCTACGTGTCAATGAAGATATGTAGTCTCCGAAGAGAAAATCTTACTCAACCTCGTGAAACGTGCATCGGAAAACTAACAAGCGAGCGATAATTACCAAATCGATTAGTATCCTTATAGACTATCCCTCTTTTGAGGATATAGCTACGAGAAACGTGAGAGTGTTGCAACGTCAACCATTCTCGAATGAATGGTCAAGTACTTTGCACCACTCTCTCCTCAGAGTGTGTTCCTCGACCTGTCAAGGTTGCACTTTTGTACGTCAACTGATTCCATTTCATAGTACAGAAGTACAACGATGGAGGTGAGTTTACTCCACTCCTTAGAAAGTGTTCCTAGATACCGAAACATATGCGCCGTGGATACGCACACCAGAAACCAACACTAAATCGGTATTTGAGTCTCAAGAGCGGTCGTAGACAAACCACAACGAAAGACAATAAATGCATACAGGAACGCGGCCAACATTCAAGCATGTATGGAACGATTTAGTATTGAATCGGAATGATAACATATTTTTAGTACAAGTTACAAGACACGGGCAGCGGGGCTAGTCTCCGCACCCCAGTGGATGGAACTACTCGCTCCTCATAGAGGAAGAAACAAAGAAAGAGAAGAGAGAGAAAGAAATCATCGTCGGAGTAGAAGAGTAGATCTGTGATAGCCCGGTGTAGATCGTCGCAGTCTCCGGGACAGCTCTGTTGTGGTCGATGATGCCTGTCTCTCTGCCTCGATCGTTGTGTCTACCTCCAGGATTGCACGGGTAGAATGAGGTAGAACAATGGAAGAAGTGAGATGATAGAGGTGAGATGGTGATGGAACAACCTTCTAGATTTGTCCCCAGTCTGGCAGCACACCGGATCTGGACTCAGGCAGGGATTCTGAGGCTGTGGGTGAAGTTTGGTTGGAAACAGTGCTCGGGCATTCCGGCGGCGTCCCGGCACTGGTCCCAGTCCGGAAGCCTTGAGCCGTCGTCAGATGGGATGTCTAAGACCATGACTCTACCCTTCTATTTATAGGCTTGCCAAAATATCTTGGGCTCCGGAGTCACACCTTGTGCGTGTCCTTTTGTCCCATGCGGTTTGCTTCATGCAGTTTGGTTGCTTCATGCGGTTTGGTTACTTCATGCGGTTTGCTCCGCAAGTGTGCATGCGGTCTTGCTTGGCAACAGCCCCATGCAGTCTTCGCATGCAATTGGCCATGCGGTTTCATGGCAAATCAGCAACCGGTCTTGGTAACTTCACGTGGAAGCAATGCAATGCTCCATTCATCTTGCTAAGTCACGTGGACTCATGTGTTTTACTTCTCAACTATTCATGCGGTTTCGCTTCCCAGCCGTATTCCTCACGAGCATGCGCTCTTCACGATCTCAAGATAGATTGTTAAACGGTCTCAGCGGTAAGGCCATCATGCGGTCTTAAGAACGATCTGCAGCCTACATGCTCATGCGGTTTCGGCTCAAGCAAGCAAACGGTCTCGGCGCAGGATGGTCGTTGTTGCTGTCTTTGCTCATGCGGTTTGCTAGGTTCACGTGGACAGCTCTTGATCTTCATGCGTTCTATTGATCATGCATTCTTCAGCCTCACGTGGACTTAAACGGTCTTGGCAGCTTCACTTTGGCGCAATGCAGTGCTCCGTCACGTGGAGCCATGCAGTTTCGCATCAAAGCAGCAAACGATGCGGGTTCATAGCTGCATGCTCATTCGGTTTGCAGCAAACGATTTGTATATTTCCTTCATGCGGTCTTTACTTCAGCCGTTCACGTGATTCATCAAGTGGCATTCGGTTTTGATAATCATATTTTAGCTAACGGTCTTCTCGTAGCAGCAATTCAACCAATTTTGCTGGTTTAGTCAAATGTACTTCACGTGCCACATCTCTCACGGTTTGGTGCATGCATGCCCAAACGGTTGTGGCTGCTTGCTCTTTTGCAAACGGTTTCAAGCAGCAACGGTCTCATGAGGGGTGGCAAACGGTCTTGCCACTGAGGCCATTCAGTTTTCATGTCATCTGCTTACCCAAACGATTTCATAGCCCAGCAAATCCAAACGGTTTCACGTGCTTAGAGCATCAAACGGTTTTGAATTGCTATGATCATTCGGTCCTTGATCTGCATGCATGGTTGGCGAGGGCGGCATGGCTATTGGAGTAGGTCGTAGCCGGCGGAGGTGTTGATTGCTGCTGCGATGGCAGAGACGGTGATGGGCGCTGCAGTTCGGTGATGAATTCGGATGGCGGCACCGGAGATCATGTGTAGGTGGGCGTCCGGTGCCGACGTTGTTGGTGACGGTGAGGCAGATGACGCTGGCGCTTGTGGCAAGCCGGCCGTCGTGGCAGCGGTGGTGTCAGCGAGTAGGTCACAGCACCGACGGAGGTGCTAGTTGTTGCTGCGATCTTGATCCTCCACTAGCCAAACGGTCTTCACAGCAGCGAAACGGTCTTCATGCATGTGCTAGTCCAAACGGTTTGGAATGCATGCGACCATACGGTCTTCATTGCTAATTCAGTCATCACTTTTCAGAGGTTCAAACAGTCTGAGACCGTTACCTCTCCAAACGGTCTTGTATTTGACTGTCCATTCGGTCTTTACAATCACAGCAAACGGTCTTGAGACCGCATGGGCTCAAACGGTCTTGAGACCGCATGGACTCAAACGGTCATGAGACCGCATGGGTTCAAACGGTCTTGAGACCGCATGGGTTCAAACGGTCTTGAGACCGCATGGGCTCAAACGGTCTTGAGACCGCATGGACTCAAACGGTCTTGAGACCGCATGGACTCAAACGGTCTTGAGACCGCATGGACTCAAACGGTCTTGAGACCGCATGCGCTCAAACGGTCTTGAGACCGCATGGACTCAAACGGTCTTGAGATCGCATGGGCTCAAACGGTCTTGAGACCGCATGGGCTCAAACGGTCTTGAGACCGCTAGAGTCAGTGTTGTAGGGGTCCTGACCGTTGGTGATAGTTGAGGATGATCTGTAGAGGAGAAAGATCGTGAGTAGGGGAAAATGAGATCAAATAAGCTGGTAACTAGGGTAATTTGAGCTAGTAATGCACTAATTACACGAGACTGAAAAGATACTTAAAGTAAACCCAAAGCGAGGGTAGATCAGTCGATATGCGGCATAAAATCCTTAGAATTGGCGACTGAGAGGGTGAATCTGGAGGATTCATCACCACACCGAACTTAAGCGTTGCTCGTCCCGAGGAACGAAAAAGCCCAAGACAGTCGCCGAAACGCATGCATGTTGGTCTTGTAATTACCTCAGCTTTGTGCAAGTGTCAGGATTTTCACAAAAACAAAGAGAGAAGAAAAATGAGTCGAAACAAAAATTAGGGGAAAACGTCAAAAATCCTTTAAATTGGTGACTGAGGATGAGTCTGGAAGATTCATCACCACACCGAACTTAAGCGTTACTCGTCCCGAGAAATGGAAAACTTAAAACAGTCGCCAATGAAATCGTTCATCTCAGGATTGCCTTATCCTATTGTCATATCATAATTTTGTTCATGGCTCAGATTGATACAACATTAAAGTTTCCTTAGATCACGGAATACATCTTATGATATCCTCATTTCTGAGTTCATTTTGCTGAAGTATTTCCTTCTCATTCTCTGCCATATCAGTCATGTTTAAAAGTTTTATGATACTTTGAAAAGACCCACAGAATCAACAAAATGCATATGATCTGTCACTGGTGTTAAAAAAAGAGGGAATGGAGGTATGATCAAAAGATAAGAGTCTATCCTCTGATTGAATCAAGACTCTTATTATTAGTTGACTCATCGAGAAACTTTGAATGATTTATGCACAACTCTGGTTCACTTAGCCTTACACCCGATTTTTTTTCTAAAGGTAACTCAGAAGTGTGTATAGGTTGGCTTAAGGCTTTAGGCTATTTTACCTCTTCGAGAGGAGGTAAGGGGTTATTTTTGGATCCTTAGGATCTCACTACCGGTCACGACACATTTGCCTTTATGAGGGCAGCTAATGTACCCGCTGGGCGAGACCTTTATTGGTTATCCTTATTCAGGGCACAACTCTCATGTTTTTATTCACACTCTGGCTTTTATTCATTCTCACTTGGCTTGGGAGAAAGGGTATTTTTGGATTTTTGCATATTTGGGCTGCCAGGCCTCTTTTTGGAATCGGGGTAGATTTTTCACCAACCTCGGTATGTGCACAATCATCATTTTATACTCTTTGAAGCGAAAAAAGGAGGTGGTACGCCCCTGTTATGTATTGAGGGGTATGGAAGAAGTGGTAGCGGAAAAAGAGGTGTGGTGTACCACACTGAACTTAGAGTTTTGCAGAGGTGTGGTTTACCATACCGAACTTAAAGTTCGGCAATGTTCTAGTTTTCACTAGAAAGGAGTGTGGCGTGCCACACCGAACTTAAAACTTTGGCATGGTTAGTGAACAGAGGGGTATGAAAATGAAAGAAGAAGTGTAGAAGAGAGTTCAGATCATGATGCAGTTTGCTTAGTGATTCCATGCGACAGGTCTCTTTTCTCCATCACACTCTACTCAAAAAGAGACATGATGAAGCATCAAATGAGAAATCCATACAACAGATCCATTAATCAGATAAAGGTGTGATGTATTTGATCTATCTCAGCCTTATTGAAGTGTATCATCTTTTCCTATTTGAGAGTATGACATTAGGTTTCATAGACTATTCAAGATGAAAGACACACATTGGCTAGTTTCAAGCATTCTTTTCTTGGAAAATTGCAACGAAAAGAGGTGATGATTACAGATTCGAAAAACAAAAGCCGACTAGGTAAAGGCTTTATTTTTGGAAGACTACAGAAAGGTAGAACTATTATGAAAAAAGAAACTAGAATGAAAAAAAAACAATAAAGATAGAGGGTGGAGTGAAGGTCATACCACCCGCCCTCCACCTTGAACTCCTGAATTCGCTCTTTTCTGAACAAATATTAGGTTCAAGGTGGAGGGGAAGGGTTGCGCAATGTTAACCAGGCGGTCCTCGTAGTTGGAAGAAGGTGCGGCAAAGATGTCTCACAATAGCTGGTGCTGAGAACGAGGAAGTGGCCCGAACAACCTGTTGACTGGGTGGTTGTGGCGACTCGAACGAGTCTTCTGGATGACTTGTATGCACATTTATTTCGCCTCGTTGTCCGTCTAGAAGAATCCAAAGACCTTCCCCCATCAGCGAGGGAGGCGAAATATAAGCAGTCGAAACTGGAGGACTATGCGAGAAATTAAGGTTATGCCCACTTGTGCCCCCCAGTTGTGGCTCACCCTCGAAGTTCAAAGTAAAACTGCTTTCTTCAAAATATAGGGCAGTTGATTGAGGGTCGGCCACTTGAACTTCCTCCTGTCCAGGATCAGGTGGTGGATCCGGTTCCGGCTTCATTTCATTACCTGGCTTTTCTTGTGTGGGATATGGTAGCCAGGATGACTTTTCTTCATCAGAGGAGTTATTTTGAGAAGTATCATCATCTTTATCAATGTTGAAATTGGTAAGAGCGTCGTTCTTCTTTTCAAAGTTTTGTTCAGGATTTTCCTCATAGAACATCCTTAGTTCATCCAAGTAACTAGAAGAGGATTTGACTGGTAAAATGAACTCTTGCTCGGGTAAGGAAATCATGGGGTCCTGAGATAGAGGTTCCAATGATGTATCATCATGGGAGGGATTAGTCCATGACATATCGTTTTGAGGGCTAAAATCCCCAGATGAACCCATTTCTTCGATATTGGGACTAATGTAAACCATTTCCGAGTCATGTTGTTGTTCTAGTTCTTCTTCATAACACTCCTCCAGTTCTATTGAGTGCTCAGGAAGAGTTTCTATGGGAGGAGTGGAACCTAGCTCAGGTAATGGACATATCTTAGTTTCTTGAATATCAGGAGGGGCTTCTTCATTGGGATGAGTGACTATAGAGGGATAGGTTTGTGACTTGATATCTTCCCAAGGGTCCTTTTTGTCATTACAAGAGTTTACAGTAATATCGTAATCCATTCCAAAGTCAAGAGATTGTTCATGTTTCTCTTCATAGTGCACTTTCAACTCGTTCAAGTGACTAGAAGGAGATTCAATAGAGAAATCATGCTCTTGTTCGAGAATTGGCTCTGTCTGGACTTCTTGTAGAGGTGGTAGCTCCGGTGACATCATCTCATGGAAAGGATTGGTCATGGATTCATCATCATGAGATCCATCATCTCCCCATGATTTTTCTTCATCACTATCAGGTTCAGTGAGAGTGGTATGGTCCGTCCCTGGATCAGGGTCTTGGTCAGCCCCATCCTCAAAGTTTGTTTCTAGATCAACCGAATGATCAGAAATTTCTTCATAAGGACAAATCGGATCCTGCTCCAGTAATGGAGTCGTTTGAGTCTCTTGCATAAAAGACGTCTCCTCATCTAAATCAGTCTTGTATTCATCTGTGTCTGACTGTGAAGGAGTGTAGAGTTCATGTAACATAGATCCTTCTTCATTGGGATTCAACGACAAGACAGTTGAAGTTGAAGAATATTTGTCGTATAGCGAGTCAATCATTGCTAATTGCCCCTCAATCTGTATGGTTGGATCTGGGTCTATGGAGTCAGAAGGTGGGTAGGTATTGAAGTTTATCCCCCATTGATCTTCTGACTGTAGACAATCCTCATATCGATTACTCAATCTTTCACCTTGGAGCATAGTGCATGAATCATTATCCGAGTCATACCTTGGCTCGAAAAATGATTCTTTTTCTTGTGATGTTGTGAAGGAGTCATCCTTAAATTCAATCATTAACTCTGAGGATGATTCCCCACCTTGCACTGGTGCTTGAAGATCATTGGAAGGCACCTCCCACATGATATCATAATCATCATCGTAATCAACATGTGGACTAGGGATGTGCTTAGTTAAACTTGGTGGAAGTTCTACATATTGCTCAGGAGCGTTGACAAGTCGTGTAAGTTGATCTATCAACTTCTTGATCGTGACTGTCTGATCAGCTAGTTGTTGAGCCACCGATGTCTGTATAGCATGTAGTTCTTCCATCAATGTGTGTTGATCTTCATGCACTTCATCGTCTTCCAGGTTCCCTTCTACATTGTAGTCCACGCCTTGAAATCCACCATATCTAGGTTTTTCATAGTAACCTCCAGGGTGGTACGAACTATAACTTGCATTATATCCATAGTTGTATGAAGAGGCTGCTTTGAGTTTCCCAGCTATTCGATTCATGATTACTTGACGCAAGGCCATCACGTAGAGAGGAGGGACATTGAAGCAGTAAATCGATGTGTGAGAATAGTCACCACATAGTTGACATCTAACAGTTGGTGGTGTCGACTGCTTCATTTTGAAGAGAGTTGGTACCTAAAATCAAGTAAAGAGTGTATCAGGCTTGACCAACCACTTCGAATCCAAGAATATATGCGAGATTAAGCCCTTCACTTTTTATGTTTTTGAAAAGAAAATGAAAAACCCTAGAGAAACCTAAATCGACATGAAATTCGAAAAAGACGATTCTTATACCGTTGTCCCCGGCAGCGGCGCCATTTTTTGATGGAGCTAGAACTTACACCAAAAGATTACTCTTCCAATGGAAGTCCTAATATGCACCAAAAACCCTAGGGAGTTGATGTCCTCTCTAGGTTTACCTACAACTGGTGCTAGATAAATGCTCCAACCCCACAAGAGTGTGGAAGCCTTATCATAGTATAGATTTAGGATCGAACCCAAAGGACAACGTTAAGAATCTGAGTGTCTTTTTCTTGTTTCGTATCAATCTAAGTTAATCATCTAAGACCAGAAGTTTGATTTGAGTTATTTAACCTAAAACGTGCAAAAGTAAAGGCAAGAATAAAAACTAGTTTAAGGATTAAAATCTAAGATTAGCAAATGATGATGGATCACTGGGGTGATGCGGGTATTCGCCACCACTACACATGAATTGTACTTGTACCAAACATAGCAAGACTTGTAAGCAAGATACATGGATGTTGTACAATACCGATGTCTTATAGGACAAGAGTAATGCACACATCCTTCACGGGTTGAGTAACTCTCATCTGGTACGTATCTACATGTCAATGAAGATATGTAGTCTCCGAAGAGAAAATCTTACTCAACCTCGTGAAACGTGCATCGGAAAACTAACAAGCGAGCGATAATTACCAAATCGATTAGTATCCTTATAGACTATCCCTCTTTCGAGGATATAGCTACGATAAACGTGAGAGTGTTGCAACGTCAGCCATTCCCGAATGAATGGTCAAGAACTTTGCACCACTCTCTCCTTAGAGTGTGTTCCTCGACCTGTCAAGGTTGCACTTTTGTACGTCAACTGATTCCATTTCATAGTACAGAAGTACAACGATGGAGGTGAGTTTACTCCACTCCTTAGAAAGCGTTCCTAGATACCGAAACGGATGCGCGGTGGATACACATACCAAAAATCAACACTAAATCGGTATTCGAGTCTCAAGAGCGGTCGTAGACAAACCACAACGAAAGACAATAAATGCATACAGGAACGCGGTCAACATTCAAGCATGTAGGAACGATTTAGTATTGAATCGGAATGATAACATATTTTTAGTACAAGTTACAAGACACGGGCAGTGGGGCTAGTCTCCGTGCCCCAGTGGATGGAACTACTCGCTCCTTATAGAGGAAGAAACAAAGAAAGAGAAGAGAGAGAAAGAAAGCATTGTCGGAGCAGAAGAGTAGATCTGTGATAGCCCGGTGTAGATCGTCACAGTCTCCGGGACTGCTCCGTTATGGTCGATGACGCCTGTCTCTCTGCCTCGATCGTTGTGTCTACCTCCAAGATTGCACGGGTAGAATGAGGTAGAACAATGGTAGAAGTGAGATGATAGAGGTGAGATGGTGATGGAACAACCTTCTAGATCTGTCCCCAGTCTGGCAACACACCGGATCTGGACTCAGGCCGAGATTCTGAGGTTGTGGGTGAAGTTTGGTTGGAAACGGTGCTCGGGCATTCCGGCGGCGTCCCGGCACTGGTCCCAGTCCGGCAGCCTTGAGCCGTCGTCAGATGGGATGTCCAAGACCATGCCTCTACCCTTCTATTTATAGGCTTGCCAAAATATCTTGGGCTCCAGAGTCACACCTTGTGCGTGTCCTTTTGTCCCATGCGGTTTGCTTCATGCGGTTTGGTTGCTTCATGCGGTTTGCTCGGCAAGTGTGCATGCGGTCTTGCTTGGCAACAGCCCCATGCGGTCTTCGCATGCAATTGGCCATGCGGTTTCATGGCAAATCAGCAACCGGTCTTGGTAACTTCACGTGGGCGCAATGCAATGCTCCATTCATCTTGCTAAGTCACGTCGACTCATGTGTTTTACTTCTCAACTATTCATGCGGTTTCGCTTCCCAGCAGTATTCCTCACGAGCATGCGCTCTTCACGATCTCAAGATAGATTGTTAAACGGTCTCAGCGGTAAGGCCATCATGCGGTCTTAAGAACGATCTGCAGCCTACATGCTCATGCGGTTTCGGCTCAAGCAAGCAAACGGTCTCGGCGCAGGACGGTCGCTGCTGCTGTCTTTGCTCATGCGGTTTGCTAGGTTCACGTGGACAGCTACTGATCTTCATGCGTTCTATTGATCATGCATTCTTCAGCCTCACGTGGACTTAAACGGTCTTGGCAGCTTCACTTTGGCGCAATGCAGCGCTCCGTCACGTGGAGCCATGCGGTTTCGCATCAAAGCAGCAAACGATGCGGGTTCATAGATGCATGCTCATTCGGTTTGCAGCAAACGATTTGTATATTTCCTTCATGCGGTCTTTACTTCAGCCGTTCACGTGATTCAGCAAGTGGCATTCGGTTTTTATAATCATATTTTAGCTAACGGTCTTCTCGTAGCAGCAATTCAACCAATTTTGCTGGTTTAGTCAAATGTACTTCACGTGCCACATCTCTCACGGTTTGGTGCATGCATGCCCAAACGGTTGTGGCTGCTTGCTCTTTTGCAAACGGTTTCAAGCAGCAACGGTCTCATGAGGGGTGGCAAACGGTCTTGCCACTGAGGCCATTCGGTTTTCATGTCATCTGCTTACCCAAACGATTTCATAGCCCAGCAAATCCAAACAGTTTCACGTGCTTAGAGCATCAAACGGTTTTGAATTGCTATGATCATTCGGTCCTTGATCTGCATGCATGGTTGGCGAGGGCGGCATGGCTGTTGGAGTAGGTCGTAGCCGGCGGAGGTGCTGATTGCTACTGCGATGGCAGAGACGGCGATGGGCGCTGCAGTTCGGTGATGAATTCGGATGGCGGCGCCGGATATCATGTGTAGGTGGGCGTCCGGCGCCGACGTTGTTGGTGACGGTGAGGCAGATGACGCTGGCGCTTGTGGCAAGCCGGCCGTCGTGGCAGCGGTGGTGTCAGCGAGCAGGTCACAGCACCGACAGAGGTGCTAGTTGTTGCTGCGATCTTGATCCTCCACTAGCCAAACGGTCTTCACAGCAGCAAAACGGTCTTCATGCATGTGCTAGTCCAAACGGTTTGGAATGCATGCAACCATACGGTCTTCATTGCTAATTCAGTCATCACTTTTCGGAGGTTCAAACGGTCTGAGACAGTTACCTCTCCAAACGGTCTTGTATTTGACTGTCCATTCGGTCTTTACAATCACATCAAACGGTCTTGAGACCGCATGGGCTCAAACGGTCTTGAGACCGCATGGACTCAAACGGTCTTGAGACTGCATGGGCTCAAACGGTCTTGAGACCGCATGGACTCAAACAGTCTTGAGACCGCATGGGTTCAAACGGTTTTGAGACCGCATGGGCTCAAACGGTCTTGAGACCGCATGGACTCAAACGGTCTTGAGACCGCATGGGTTCAAACGGTCTTGAGACCGCATGGGTTCAAACGGTCTTGAGACCGCATGGGCTGAAATGGTCTTGAGACCGCATGGACTCAAACGGTCTTGAGACCGCATGGGTTCAAACGGTCTTGAGACCGCATGGGCTCAAATGGTCTTGAGACCGCATAGACTCAAACGTTCTTGAGACCGCATGGACTCAAACGGTCTTGAGACCGCATGGACTCAAACGGTCTTGAGACCGCATGGGCTCAAACGGTCTTGATACTGCATGGGCTCAAACGGTCTTGAGACCGCTAGAGTCAGTGTTGTAGGGGTCCTGACCGTTGGTGATAGTTGAGGATGATCTGCAGAGGAGAGAGATCGTGAGTAGGGGAAAATGAGATCAAATAAGCTGGAAACTAGGGTAATTTGAGCTAGTATTGCACTAATTACACGAGACTGAAAAGATACTTAAAGTAAACCCAAAGCGAGGGTAGATCAGTCGATATGCGGCTTAAAATCCTTAGAATTGGCGACTGAGAGGGTGAATATGGAGGATTCATCAATATGATTTAAGGGTGATTGGCTCACAGTGCAAGTGGGAGTCTGTTGGTATGTATTCCCTAAGAGCCAATCATGAGATGATTGGTGGGATACATTAAGATTGATTTGATAAACATCA
Organism: Alisma plantago-aquatica; assembly: GCA_963693085.1. Classification (NCBI taxonomy): domain Eukaryota; kingdom Viridiplantae; phylum Streptophyta; class Magnoliopsida; order Alismatales; family Alismataceae; genus Alisma; species Alisma plantago-aquatica. The sequence continues at coordinate 612,644,876 of OY856411.1, forward strand.
AAGGCAAGCTTCCAATTCTTTCTGGTTCAGTCATATGAGATAGTGATAGAACAGATTGAATGTCTAGAGAATGACAGTACTCAATGACGTATGCCTTCAGGTTCATTACCTGAACGATGAGATCATACAGATGCTAAGAGTTTGTACATTCTTGTTATGTCCCTAGTCGGATGTCATTGTGGAAGGTAGATAGACAACAATGACACACAAGACTAGATTGTGGTGTTGGTTGATGACAGAATCTCATTAGTCATGATATAGAGATATCAAACCAAACACATAGGTACTTGTTAGAGAACAAGTGTACCGGACAGACCCACCGTGAGTTTGACACATGGAACCATGACATGGTAGTCACAGTCAGTACTCACAGTGATGGTGGTGAGTGTGATTTTTTGACTTGAAATCACTACACTCAACACATGTCATTGGGCACACTTTGACATCATCAAACACAGTCCTGAAACATGGGTTGTTATAAAGGTGATGATTGGGTGGCTTTGACAAATGGGGCTTTTGAGGGGTGAGTGATAGATATGGGATTTATCCCTCCTCAGGGAGTTTGATATCTAAGGCCACTTGATGAGTAGGATTGAAATAGGCATGTGCACGCATGTGTGAATTAGTATGTGATATTGATGTCATACATATCTCTTCCAATCTACTCTGAGATCAAGAAAGTGAATGAACGTTGACAGGATGACTGTTCCATGCCTCGAGTTCATTCGGGATATCAGTGACAAAGGAATTATACATTCACTGTAACACCATTCACGGATTGTAGGATTGAAAGTTGTTCTCCAACTTTCTACTTTCACTTGGGTAGCACTGATGTGTCACTAGGCACCGCTCTTTTCTTGTGAAGTCATAAGTGTTATGGACTTTCACTGCCAAGTGAAATGGACCTACAGGGTCACACACATAGGATTTAACCTGGAAGAGGGGTTTTGTCCACAAGCAATGTTTAGATTGATTACTAAAGGAGTTTAGTAGTTCAATTAAACACTCAATTGATTGATAGCTCAAAATCATAGTGTTCAAGGTGTTGGACAGATTGATTAGAGTATCGGATTGATTGAAACCGCAATTGACTGATTCTGCACAATCTACACTCCCAACCGATCGGCTCAGCTTGGTGAACCGGTCGGCTCAAGTTGTGAGTCGATCGGCTCATGGATAGGGTGAACGATTGCTTCAAGTGTTGAAACGATCGGTTCAACTGTTGAAAACCGAGCAAGTTGGGAAAGTCAGATTGGTGAGAATTTTCCTTTCGTTTCACTTGCCCAATTTGATTGGGAAATAGGATTGGTATTCGATACCAATAAGAAACAAAAGAAGGAAAGTCAATCGGGAACTGGTCAGGACCACGAACTGACCGGTTCATAAAGTGAACCGACCGGCTCATGGGTCCCAACCGATCTGTTGAGTGTCAACCGACCGGCTCAGATCCCCAACCGACCGTTTCAGAAATGAAACGATCGGTTCAGGTTAGGGCTGAGCATCGGTCCAGAATCGGATCGGACCGGACCGAACCGGACCGGACCGGACCGGACCGTGGACCGAAATTTAACAAATATATGGACCGCAAACCAGACCGTTTCGAGGTAGGACCGGACTAGGACCGGACCATTTTGTGCTAGGACCGGACCATTTGGACCGTAATCAGCCTTTTTTATATGTTTTACAACTTATTTAATTGTACAAAGTTGATAATATTAGTCATTCTAACAATTATATAACTTTAGTATCAAACATTTATACTAGTAGTGATTATATATGTACTTTATTTGTAATTATTATAGAATACACCTTCAAATATACATTAATTTTATATAAAAGTCAATCTGCGGTCCGGACCAGACCAGACCGTTTTTGGACCGGACCGGACCGAAGACTGAACTCATCGAAATTCCCGGACCGCGGACCGGACCGGACCGGACCGAATTGAGCAGTCCGGTCCGGTTTTGCGGTCTGGACCATTATTTGCTCACCCCTAGTTCAGGTTGCTAGTTGGTTGTTTTTTGTGGAAATCTCGAACCCTTCTACTACTGCTTTAGTCTCATATTGCCCGGGATGGAGAACCCTGTCTCATGACCCTCCTATATATAGGGGTATTGGGGGCTTCTCAAAGAACAACTCAGTACAACCAGTTGCTCTGGAAAGTTATCGTTCTCTCTGGTTTTGGTAACCGAGAGAGCCCGAGCAAGTGCTCCCTTCAAAGGGAGGCGCAGCAAGGGAAAGACAACTGCAGTTGCAACTGGAGGCAGGAGAGTGTGTTGGCGACTAGTACGTCAACAGGAGGGTGTGACTCCTTCCAACTCCTTGTGGGACAAGGAGTGTGGAGTTCCAGGTGGTCCGTGTAGACTACTTCAGAGTCGGGAGGTTTCTGCCACTAGGAGGACAGCCTTCTATCCTGTCAGTCTTGGTGCGACCAGGAGCTGTACAGACACCGTCCAAGACAGGAGTTGAAGACCGCACAAAGTGCGAGGTATTGTCGCCGAGCTAGCCTCGGGACAAGGTATGATTCCACAAACCATCCCTTTCCTATTATATAGACGTTGACACGTTTCCTTGTTCCAGGTTTGGGGAAGAATTTTTTTGTTTCTGCTGTTTTCTCTGCCTCCCCTAAAACCCAACACCTTCTATGTACTTGGGTGATACGATCTTTCAGCCTCCTCGTTCTGACGTTGACCTGAAAAATGTTTCACTAGGTTGGTGAGCTACTGGATCAGTGAATAGAATTTCACCCAACCATCGCAGATGACTCATTTTATTTTTATTAATTGGAATAAATACAAGAAATACCATATTGAGCAAATCTAAACAATTTAGTTTAAATAATAGGAAATATCAACATTTCATCAAGTAATCAACTATTACAAAGCTATTGATACAATTAAATAACAGGGGCTAACAATATTCTATTTAAAGAACAACTGATACGAATCTAAATGCCATCTTTCTAAACTCTTAAACTTATAAGAAACTCTGTGAACCTATATGAACATATTTTATCTTATTCCCCGGTCATTTGTAGTGTACTCTACATATGAGACTCGTCGTGCACTATGGCCACACCGTACAAGACTTAGCGGACACACCTGGGAAATGCTAATACTGACTATTGTCCTGGTCTCCTGTAGGAAAACTAACTCTCTGGCCTAAATTGGACTCCTCCTCTAGCTGAGTACACAGGCGGAGGGTCTGAGACGCTCTGTGGGCCTCTGGGTTACCACTGGGACGTCCGGTTCATGTTGGGTAACCTATTTTCTCTTAGGAGACTTCCTCAAGGGCTTTGTCTCCCCGCACGCTCTGTGGGTGCGTTCCGACCCCCGTATACTGGACGCACCGCCAGGGTAGGTCGTTTCATCCCTAAGGCGCAGACCTCACATAGGGATTCTACGGTGTTCAGGGCTCCTAAGTCTATTATGACTTGATTGTATCTTTCTCTTAGACTGATTTCTTTAACTTTGTATCTTATTGACCACTCAGACTACTGAATTGAATTCACTGATAATACTGAACTGAGGGCTTAACATATTATTTACCCTTTTCTTAGGGTATCTCCTTACTCATGCACATATAGCATTTCTCATGTATTCAAACATATATCATGTCTACTAAACAAGTATTCTCATTCAAACATTTTACATATATAAACTTGGCAGAGCAGTATATTCAAAACACTATAATATTCAGAGTAATCATCATACTATGCATGTGGGCAGACTAAATTCATAAATAACCTAAATTCATGTCAATTTCGCACACATACATAATGAATTCACGCAACTGAACATCATATTGCACTGATAAGAGTAATTACTTCACATATGAAAATTCATTAGTAGCATTTGTCAATTATCTAAAATTTCTCAAAAAAACGTGTACATTAACCCTAATCCTGGTTTGTGCCACATAACTCAATTAAGAGTTACTTACGTATCATAACACAAATTATTAACAATACTTGAGATTTTCTAGTAATATCTGAGGGAAATGTGTCAATTCATGTAAATGTTAATTCACACACATTAACATAACAGGAAGCATGCAACTAGGGTTTTATTGCATATTTTTATGTTATCATACTTTCTTATAAATCGTGCATCTGATAATTTATAAAATTTGTATTGCCTGGGTTTATACCCAAACGGTACCATTATCGGTGGTGTATTACTAATTTCAACATTCACACTGAGTAATTTAGGTTCCGATGAACCATGTAAATTCACTGGTCCAATCCACACTGATCAGATGCTAAACTAGATCATATAAAAGCTTAAAGAACCGATTTATGAAATAAAAAGTCGGGTGATGTCAAATTCTACCCAACGCCTGATAAATGTTGTTATCAGTGAAAAACGCATAATTTACCAAAAATTTCCTATTTGCAGAGTTAAATCTTGGATAGCGACTGCTCACAGCTCTTTGAGATGTCCAGATTCATCCGGAAATGCGTCTAGAGGTTGTTTTTGAGCGATTTTTGGTTGTCTATAATCTTGGATTTTCTATGTTCACGACTCATTTGCACAGAACGATATCACACCTAGTCCAGGTTGGCAGAAAGGCTCAATTTTTTGCTGGAAACTGAAGACCTTGCTTGGATTTCTCTTTCGGAATTAAGAGCAGCTATTTTTGCTGCAAGGCGCACCCAAATCAGCCCCCTCTTGGCCATGCACAGCAGCCGCTGCCGCAATCTGCTGCTGCTTGCCGCTGGTCAAGGTTGCTAGGTGACTGGCTTAGCTGGGCGGGTGGAGTGGTGGAGGAAGTAGAGAGGAGAGGAGGAAGAAAAGAAAAAGAAGAAAGGAAGGTCGCTTCTGGAAATCGCAGCTGGGATCACCCCTGTGATCCTATTCCCTGCGGAAGTCGGCCCTTGCACCGCTTGAAAAAATTTCCCGAAGAACGGATATGGAAGAAAGGAAGAAAAGAAATGGTTATAAAACAAAAACTTGGAAAAATTACAACTTCGACCCTAGAAACTGAAAAGGTCACAACTTTCGCCTTGTAGGTCCAAATCAAACGATTATTCTTGCAAAACTTCAAGCACAGAATCCACTACAATTTCAAGGTATGAAATCATGCTAATTATCTTGTCTCAGCTAATCAAATTACTAATTGCTTCTTGGGCACTTATTTAACTTAATGATTAACACTGTGATTATCATTAATTACCTCAGATGATTCAATCTCAATTATTGATTTAAATCTTAGCTTATCTTGATTAACCATGATGTTTAACAAGATACTTAGCACTAATCAAGGTACTTCACGCTAATCGAGGTATTTATTGACTAACCTTGATATGGGTTGTAACATCTGGAGTGGTTCTTTGGTTCTCTACAAATATTTATTTCAGTCATTCAACGTCGCACAGATTTGTGTATTATTTTTGATCGAATGAGTGGAATTTTTCCAGCATTTGAGACACAATTTGAGTGGGCTCAACATCATTATTGTCTTCGACATCTTCGTGAGAACTTCCATAAAAATTTCAAATTACAAGACTTAAAGGAACTTATATGAAAGTTGGACTCCAGAACTGATACACTTGAATTTGATCAGCTAATGGTTGATATGCAAACTATAGAACCAGCTGCTAAGAATTATTTGATAGACCAAAATCTTATACTTTGGTCTCTCATGTATGACAAAAGTTACAGGTATGGGTCATTGACTAGCAATTATGTTGAAGTGATGAATCAGATCTTGAAAGGTTGTAGAGATTTACCAATACATGCATGAATTGTTGCCTCATACTAATTCTAAAGGTTAGGAATTGGACACTCATGATCACTGGTTATGAAATGGGAGAGTGGACAACATATGTTCCATTGGGCTACAGGTAAAGATCTAAACTTATTTATTAAAAAAAATTGCAATCATTTTGTAAGTTTAGATAACTTCCATTTATCAATTTAATAGGTGGCCTAATTTTGTTCAAAGGGGTGATGCTTTGAGAAAATCAGTCTAGATTTATGGTTCTGCCTTTGACCAAATTTAACCATCTCATGTATAATTTACTTCTAATGATTAAATTTATACTAATGTTCTAAAAAATATTCATCCTTTATATATGATGTATGTTTTATTTTTTGAATAACAGATACAGCTAACGCACTACACTAAGTATATTCTATAGAGACTTCCAGTATTGTGTCGAGAGGGTCATGATATTTAGTTGGCATGAGTGTCTCTAGTATGTTACACAGTAGAGTAGCACCTCCCAGACAGAGTGCTTGGACAATTCAGATTTATTCAAGTACAACCTACACTTGCCTTGCCACACCTTAGTAGGATAGATAGGAGGGGCCATATTATTTAGGATTGGTTACATCACTATAGGGCGGAGGAGCAACTATGGCACAACAGTCATGAGAGCCTAGTTCTCCCTCCACTAATAGGGACAGTCTTCAGTCCATAGGTGCATTATACATGGTATCATCCACAGTATGTAGTAGGCCCTTCAGCTCAGCCTCCGACCACATACTACCTGAGCAGTTACCAACACCAACAATTTGTGAGTATAATTACTTCTTTTAGCAATCCATTATTATTTGTACTACATGTAACTGGTCTTTATTATTTCCCCATTCTTTATTTGAATAGGTAGAATCACATGTGCCGATTTGAATGACTTTACAACATGCCCATACACATATCAGAGATGATATCTACATCATCTAGGTGAGCTACTATGAGAGTCTTCCTAGCTATGTTTGTTCATATGATCCCATCCCCACTCCTAATCATACCACTGGTCCTAATCCCATGCCCACTCCTACTCATACGTGTCCCACTTAGCCTGAGCCCAATCCCACTTCTACCGAACCCATTCCTACTTCTAGTGAACCCATTCCCACTTCTCATTTCATGAGATGGGGACCGAAATGACTATACTTTTTGGGAGTTGGTATTTTTTTTCATAGATCAACCCACATCCTCCGACCATAGTCTACTATGGAGCATGTTCTTCTTATGTTTCATACACTCCAGTCCCACCACTGATTATTCATCAGAGTCGACCACCATCTTATGGTACATACTCATTGACTTCATTTGATTACCTATTTTGCACCCCCACCCGATGCTCCACATCCTAATTTTTAGAGACCCCTCACCCAACCTCCACCATTCTATTTCTATCATGGAACTCATCAACCTACTGCTAGACACTTGTCCCCCATTGAGGCATCTCTAGATGAGATCTTTACTCAGGAGTTAGAGGTACAAAGAGGTGGGTGAGGACGACGTGGGCGTGGAGAACGTGCTTAATTTATTACATGTTGTACTCTTTTGTATATATATACCTTTGTGAAGACAGTTGTCTAGTTTGTATATGGATCTATCGTATATGTCCACCACATGTGGTTTACATATGTGGTTGATGATTGATGAGTGTTTTGATTTATGATATCATCTGGATCTAGACATTAAATGTATTATTTTCTCTTCATGTAGTTCATATTCTAATTTTAATTTTCATTGATATCTCATGTTTTTGGATTAATTTTTTTATCTAATCAAGTAACAATCATGAATTGATGGTTGCAATAACACTTCTACAATCTGTAGGTAGCTTGAAGCTATTCAACTTAACAAATTTATAATAACTGAACATATTGTATACTAAAAAAACAAGTGAACTAATTGTAAATGTACAAATATAACACATATATTATTATACAATTTAATATTAAGCAAATAATAATTATACATATAAAAATTATTGATAAAAAAAGTAATACATCTTGCATGGAGATGTATTATTTGCTTATACAGGAAATATCTTGTATGGAGACGTATTAATCTGATGTGGTAGCAATATGTCTCACTCCAAGACGCATTACTTCATCGTAGGGTGATACATCTCAGTCTGTGATGTATTGGTCCCAACGAGAGATAATATGTCCTGAGCTTGGATGCATTTCTATGCAATGGGGTCAATGTGTCACAGACCTACACGCCGTAATCTCTTGCAGAACAATATGTCCCGTGTCTGGACGTATTGGCCCCACAGTAGGACAAAACATCCCAGCCGAAGATGTGTTGCTCTGCCAAAGGAAAATGTATCACGGGGGCGGATGTATTGTCCTCGAAAAGAACAATACGTCTCCAGCTGGGACGTATTGATATGCAAACATGTCATTTTAGAAATTATATTCATGAGCATGCCATTTTGATAATTAAAATGGTTAAACATGACATTTTAGTTTTTTTGCCAAGATTGTATACAACATGGACGTTGTTCCCACCTAGCTTTCCTCGTGATCAAAATCCAACGAAGTTCTTGGTAGATTTTACTAGACAAGTGATCTTGTGGCTATAGTTTCTCAAATAAATGTTATGTAATAAAAGTACTAGACACGTAGAAGAAAGTGTATCGTTTTAGTTCTCTCTCAAGTTCTCAAGGTCGTATCCAGTTGCGACAAGGGTTGCTTCGAGCTTCCTTGAGGATGGGCTATACGGAGATAGTTTTGAGGTTCTACGTAAAGGATATGGCAATAGGGGTGCGCAGTACGGGTACGTAAGAGGAAGGTGGTCAAACAGGATCAATTGTGACTAAGGTTGTATATAAACGTAGTATATCTATACTACTCTAAAAAAACGAATGTTTGAATCTGTTCTAAACACTACGTTTTTACACACTACTAAACTGCCCAGCCAATCACATTACACCATTTTCAAAATACTGAAACATCATTCATTCTCTCTCCTCCCAGGTTTTTTCTCAATTTTAAATGCTTCCATCCCCCAATAAAATAAACAGTTCTCACCCACTACCAAATAAATGCCGCCACTACCTACACTAGCCGCCATTGTGTTGAGTTTAAAAAAGACCACATTTTTAAATAAACCAAAGATGCCAAATCTAATTTGAATTTGAATTATTAATAATTCTACTTAACAGATTTGTCACCCATCCCACGATCCCACTAAACTTCCCACTAAACCTCCCAACCCGACGAATATGGAAAGACGTGTACTTCCCTATTCCCTATCTACCTCCCACCACCAGGCAAAAACTACTGCTCCCGCTAAAGTTTCCAACCCCAACGAATAAGGAGAGATGTGGTCTTACTCCTCTTACTTATCGTCACCTAAAGGCTGAAAAGGCGGCAGTCCTAACAACCCCACACGATTCATTAATAAACTTCCTGATAAGATTATATATTACTCACAACAGAACCCAAACAGAATACTAGATAATTCAATTACAGCAGAATTAGATAAAGGAGGATAAATTCAAACGAAAATTAGGATTCTGTTACAATATCTCACACGTCCAACATTTTGACGTGGTATTTCTACCCCCCACATGACACAACTACACTATCAAAATATCCTTTACTGCTGTTGGTTCTTGTGCGCTCTCCAGAAAGCTTCGCCTTCTTATTTTTGCATCCATGCTCCGGGTAAGATGAACACTCTATTCGTTTACCTCTTTTACACCTTCACTGGTCTTATCTTCTTTGTGTCTGTGTCCCAACACCAGTCAAATTATTGTTGTTGCTGCCGCTGCCACTCAGAAGAACACATCTTCTCTACGTTTTGATACACTGCCACAGGAAGATATTCCAGGTGAATGAAAAATCAATGCATTTAATATTAGTGCTTTTACATTCTTTAAATCCCAAACAAACTTACCAGTAAAGCAGCAAATCCTATTTCTCTTTCTGTAAAACTTGTTCCTTGAATCTCTTCTTCGCTGCTCCGGAAATAAATAAACATATAGGCAAGAACTTAAAGAATTTATAAATTTACAATTCATTATTCTCACATTGTCACACACCTTTGTTGATTCTAACATGCTTCTTCGTCACAACTCAGTTATATATTGCATGTTGTTGCTATCCAAAAGGAGTATTGTTCTGGATTTGCTTCGGTGCACCAGGAAAATACCTTCAAGGTAAATCAATTAGATTATTATATTAACTAAATACAATTAATACCAGCAATCTTACCTCCTTTAAACCTACCAGCAAAGCTACAAATTATGTTCATCTTTCTGAAAAGCTTGTTCGTCAAAACTTTTCTTTGCTGCTCTAGAAAGAAAAAGGTTGTAAGTGAGAATTTATTTACAACACACATCCTACATACATTTATATACCATTATTCTAACTTGTTTCACATCTGTACCAAATTCTATGCATCTTTTTGTGTCACAACCCACTCAAATTTCTACTTTTATTGCTATCAAATAGGTTCTTCGGGATTTGATACATAGCTCTAAGAAGACAACTGTCGCTTGCTAATGATACTCAAGGCTTGATAAGTTTTTGCTAAGACAAAACGTATAGGTAAGATGTTTCAATTAAGAAGGCAATTCATACTAATTGTTCCCATTTGCTATCTCTTAAACATCTATAAATCAATTAAAAATGCACCCATGATTAGTATCACCACCCATATAAGTACAATAATGATAATTAGAAAACTAACAAGTTAAAATTAAAATGTAAACAGTTATGTATATTTTTAATCTGAAAATTTCATTCACATGCATGTATTCCTTAGTGTTGTTTATGCCTCTTGAAATTTACTTGCTTCTGATTGGAATCCAAATACCTAACATTTTATCCACCATTAACCCTACATTTATATAATCAATTCGCAGTAGACAATCCTACAAAAACAACACCACAAAATTCCCAACAATTACTTGCACTAAGACAATCCTATAAGATGATCAGTGTATCATCTTTCACACCATTCACCACAGATTTGACGAGGAATATGACCAAAAATAAGAAATGAATACCTTAGAAATGAAAATAATTAGAAAACCAAGAGTAAGTACCAGACCATGTTAATATCAAATAAATTAACTCTGAATCACATGCCACAATGTAAACAGACCTCTTACATATCTGTAAATCATTTAAAAAAATATATGTATACATTCAATTATTCAAACCATTCACTATGGATTTGGCTAGGAATATGACCAAAAATAAGCAATGGAAGACCATAGAAACGAATATGATTAGCAAACCAAGAGTAAGTACCAGACCATGTTAATATCAAATAAATTAACTCTGACTCAGCACGCCACAATGTAAACAGACCTCTTACGTATCCGTCAATCATAAAAAAACATATGCATACCTTCAATTATTCACACCATTCATCACGGATTTGGCTAGGAATATAACCAAAAATAAGCAATGGAAGACCATAGAAATGAAAATGATTAGCAAACCAAGAGTATGTACCAGACAATGTTAATATAAAATAAATTAACTTTGATTCAAATGCCACAATGTAAACAGACCTCTTACATATCCGTCAATCATATGAAAAGCATATGCATACATTGAATTAAAATTGCAAACAGCTATGTAAAAATGTACTAAGACATTAAATGGATATTTTGGTCATTAATAACAAAAATATATCCACATATCATGGTTCATTGAAACACATTGGGGTGAACCAATTTTAAATTTTGATCCAAGTCATGAAAAAAGGGGATTCTTTTCAAACAAGGTTGGCATAGCTGGTTCTTATTTATTGTCATCCAGCACAAAATCTGCACCAACTTAGGTACCTACTTGGGCAAACACTCTAATCCATGAAAACATTAAAACATATTTCTATGCACGTGTAAAACATAAATTTCCAACTAAAATCTCATGTCATGGTCCTATATAGCACACATTCATTTGTGCAAATAGAAGATGTTTTTGTCTAATTATCATATGTGAACTCGATCAAAGAAAGATCTAAATTTTCTTGGATAAGAATTGCATACAAACTGGTAGAGATAAAAGTACAAGATTTATTGGTTGTTGCTTGGGTACTATTTCTTGCAACCAACCCTGTATTTGTAAGTTAGATGCACCTACTTAGGAACATCTTTTTGAAAAAAACATCACATTAAAAAACTCATTGAATTCATGTTTTCTTTTAAAAAATGTCCCTCGCATCAGTGGGAATTATGAGGGCATGTCTAGAAAAGTATTGTTAATAGCAAGGTGTCAGCCTCAAATATCAAGAACAGATAAACTATTGTTATCTTTACATCCATTTAATACACACTCATTGTAATGAGTGATTCACATTGTCGACATCGAACAAGGAAACAAGGCATGTAACATACAATGAGCATACTATAAATAGTGATTGGTTGGAACATTGTTAAATGTGACTTTCAACTAAACCAATTAATCAATAGAGTGCATAAAAATGAGACTTATCTTCAAACAAGATAACCAAGAGGAAGATGTAGCCTTGACAAAACCCCATGCTCTTCCTACAGCCAGAAACACCAACTATTGAAGAATTTATTTAGCTATTACAATAAGAAAAAAGAAACTAATAGAACCTAATCAAATCACACACAATAACACTAATTATATTATAATTGCAGTCAATGTTTCCAGTCATCTATGTAGTCCAAACTATAATATGATAAAAGAAAATAATTTCTAGATAGAAATTTTTTTATTATGGATGTCAAGGTTAGTAGCATAAAGCCTCGCATTAAAAATAAGACCCCTTACCAGTCATATAGGTTATAGAATCTAGAATCTAATAAATAAAAATAGTTTGTAAGGGATATTGTGACAACAATTGAAGCAGAATGACTTAAAAACACTAACCAATTCAAATCTATACTACTCTAAAAAAAGCGAATGTTTGTTAAACACATGATTCACGGACCTTGTGGTACACTAAACCCAAAGAGTTCTTGCATGGTGAATAAAGTGTGTCATTTTCACTATCCAAGAAACTTCTGTTCGCAAACCACCCAGGGGAGAGATTCTTATCCACTATATAGACGAAGGGACAATGGAATTATTGTAGAGGTACGAGGAGCATCATTGGATAATAGATGGGTGGCACCATACAATCCCTATTTACTCCTAAGGTATAGATGCCATATCAATGTTGAGGTATGCTCAAGCATTAAAGCAGTAAAATACCTTTTCAAATATATATACAAGGGACATGATAGAGCTTCCATCAATGTTGCCCCAGACACTGGTGATCAGTTAGTAAATGAAGTAACACAATTTCGAGATGCACGATGGATATCTCCACCGGAAGCTTTATGGCGGATATATGAGTTCAAATTAAGTGAGATGCAACCATCTGTGGTTCCCTTACAACTACATTTGCCTAACATGCAAAGTGTGATGTTTATAGAAGATGATAACTTACATACTGTGATTGCACGTGATGGTATTTGTAGGACAATGCTCACTGAATATTTTACAATGAACAACAATGATGAAGATGCATGTCAATATCTTTATAGACAGTTCCCTGAGCATTATGTGTGGCAGACATCTGGAAAATTTTGGAAGAAAAGAAAAAAGCAAGAAGTTATTGGTCGTGTTGTGACTGCAAATCCCATTGAAGGTGAGAGGTATTATTTGAGAATTTTATTGAACCATGTGAAGGGTGCAACATCTTTTGAGGACTTGAGGACCGTTAATGACTTTATTAATCCAACATTTAAACTGGCCACTGAGCAACGAGATTTGATTGAAAGTGATGATACAATTTTTGAATGCCTAAGTGAGGCTTCAAATTTTGAATTTCCGACATCATTAAGGAGATTATTTGCCACAATTTTAGTGTATTGTGAACCTAATAATGTTATAAATTTATGGCTTGCAAATCTTTCTGAAATGGGTGAAGACTTTTCAAGGTCAGGAATTAGCAATGAGCATGAACTGGAGCAAAGAGTGTTGCAAAAGATAAGGTCAATTATCAAAGGTATGGGGAAGAATATTGAAGACTATGATATGCCAATGATTGATGATAACTTATATGCAACTATAGACAACAATGAGTCACGTGATATTTCTGAAGAAATGAGTATACAGGTGACTGAAGAAGATTTAACTATGATTTCTTCCTTAAACATAGACCAAAAACACGCATTTAATATGATATTTAGTTGTATAGTTGGAGATCAACCAGGTGTATTCTTTGTTGATGGTCCAGGTGGAATTGGTAAAACTTTTCTATATAAGGCATTATTGGCAAAAGTAAGATCCATGGGTTTTGTTGCAATTGCAACTGCAACATCTGGTGTTGCTGCATCAATTTTACCAAGTGGCAGGACTTCTCACAGTAGATTCAAAATCCCTATTAAAATTGATAACAATTCTACATGTAATATTAGTAAGCAAAGCAGTTTAGCTGGGCTCTTGAGAAGGGCAAAATTACTAATATGGGATGAGGCGTCAATGACAAAAAGGCAAGCATTTGAAGCCTTAGACCGTACTTTGCAAGACATTATGGGTTCAAACTTGCCATTTGGAGGGAAAGTGATGGTTTTTGGGGGCGATTTTAGACAAGTTCTACCTGTTATTAGGCGTGCAACCAGAAATGAAACAGTTGATGCAAGTCTAATAAAGTCTTTTCTTTGGCCAAAAATGCAAAAGTTGAGATTAACACAAAATATGAGAGCTTCATCTGATGTCTCATTTTCAAAATTTTTGCTTCGAATAGGACAAGGAACTCAACCGACCGTCGACGATGATTACATCTATCTTCCTAATGAAATGGTTATTGATTATGAGGATGATGCAGTTTCCAAAAAGCAACTCATCGACCATGTATTCCCATCTCTTAATGGCAATGCAATGTCTATAGAATACATGATGAATCGAGTAATATTATGCACAAAGAATGAGTATGTAGATGAAATGAATGACACACTTATCCAGCAATTTATTGGTGAAGAAATCACTTACTTTAGTTTTGATAGTGTCGTTGATGATGAAAATCATAACTGCCCAGAGGAATTTCTCAATTCCCTGGTCCCAAATGGTTTACCTCCTCATGTATTGAAGTTAAAGAATAATTGCCCAGTAATGTTGTTACGGAATATTGATCCAGCAAATGGTTTATGTAATGGTACGAGGATGGTTTGTAAAGGGTTTCAAAGAAATGTAATTGATGCAGAGGTAACTAACTATAGGTCAAGCACGTGGAAAAAGAGTATCCATGCCTAGAATACCTCTTATCACTGCAGACAATGATGGACTTCCATTCACTTTTAAAAGGAAACGATTTCCAATTCGTTTAAGTTTTGCGATGAAGATAAACAAATCCCAAGGTCAAACCATTCCTAATGTAGGAATCTATTTGCTTCATCATGTATTCTCCCATGGTCAGTTGTATGTTGCTTTGTCAAGAGGTATATCTCGACATACAACAAAGGTCTTGGTCAAACCTGGAGAAAAGAAGTTTGATGATGGGACATATACTATGAACATTGTATACACATAAGTGTTGAACTATTTTGATGGTAATTTCCAATTTTTATGTTAACTATAAATTTCTTTTCTTACAATACAAATATAGCATGTGTTTCATATAATAGGATGACGAAAAAAACGTACCCTTGCTTTGAATCACTTCATCCACATAAAGAATGGAAGTTGAAGGTTCGAGTTGCCTTCAAATGGAATGCTCATGAAGGATGGGGAGGAAGAAAGAAACAAAAGCTACTTATTATCGATGATCAGGTATTTCATTATATATATATATATATATATATATATATATAATTTTCATTTTCAATTTATTTAAAATGGAATATGTATTACAACTCATATGTTATCAAAAACTTCTTCTTAGGGTGAGAGAATGGAAGCAAGTTTGCAGGGAGAAGCAGTAACCAAGTTTGGTGACAACTTTTCTGAGGGAAAGTGTTATATCATTGACAATGTTGGAGTTAAGAAGATTGATAATGACTATAGAAATGCAAACATGAGTCAAGAATGTGTTATTACAAAGTATTCAATGGTTACTGAAATAAATGAAGACTGTGAAGATATACCTCATCATTCATTTTAGTTTATAGAGTTTCAAGATTTACATGCCTTTTTGAACAAGAAAACTTATCTCATAGGTAATTTTGATGTATAATGTAGATTTCACCTTGTGGATTTGTTCAATATTTCACAAAGCACAATTTAATTTTATATATATATTACATTTCTTATTAGATATCATTGGCATGCTTTTAAATGTGAAAGCCATTAAGAATATTAGGAAGACAAATGGAGATGAAGTTGCCAAATTGGATATTATCCTACAAAATGAAAGGTTAGTAATAGAAATGCAATAATTGTTGACTCAAGGTCAATTAGGTCAATGTTGACTCACGTCTAAATTGACTAAACCCGTGTTTTGAAGATGACAAACCATTCCATAAATGTATTGAAAGCATTAAAGTAAAATCATACCTTTGGAGAAACCTAGGGGTTTCAATAGAATGGAGTTCATATGCTCCCCCTCAATTGATGTGCATGGAGTTTTCATACTCCCCCTCAATTGATGCTATTTCTCCTGCATGGTTAGCTTTCATAACATTTATAGAATACCATGTCTTCTACTCATATATGTTCTACACATATATGTCTTCTCCCCTTTACCTTCTCCCTTTACATGAACATACTTCTCCTCTTCATGTAAGACATGCCTTCTTCCTCTTTGAAAAGAAGACATACCTTTCTCCCCCTTTGTCATTTCAAAAAGAGGGGTTATGAAGAAATAAGAAACATCACTTGTTAAAGAAAAAAGGAGATAACACAAATATATATAAGGACAGTAGAAGAGCACAGATAGGGTCTTGTCCAAGCATAGAAAGAAAAGAAAGTTAAAACATATACTTGAACAACCCAAAAATGCAAGATAAAGTACTGCAGAAAAACAATAAATTGCAATTTTGACCCTCAAGATGATGGAATTTGATCAAAAACCATCGGAGCTCATGGCAAAGCAATGAGTCTTGCTCAGAAGGTTGTTTCTGCATGAAATAACTAGTCTTGCACCAAAAACTAAAACTGGAGCAAAAGCTGCATAAAATCCGAAAATACTCCAATTTCTACATATAATGTAGATCTATGTACCCTACATCACAATGTTATGCAAGCAACTCAAGATAGTAGATATGCAATTCAAGGAACAATCTTGAGCATGTATGAGACAAAATACAAGCATAGCATATAGATGAGCAAAGATGCCAAGAACTACATGTATATGAACTACTAGTAGATGATATCACAAGTTAGGACTACTAGTAGGATCTAGATCATAGCAAGAGATACCAAAAGATACACAAGATAAAGCAAGCTATGAGTAGATGTAGAGATATATCCAAACAAAGAGATATGCAATTTTAGACGCATGAAAGGATATAACTCACTAGATATGCATCCTTACCATAAGATGATTACCCCTATGAACCTCAAGGTTGTATCAACACAAGATATACACCTAGATAGATGTAGCAAGTTAGAGCACAACGGAAGCAATTTAAGACACAACTAAGAGATCCAAAGAGATCATCATCAAAACCTGCAAAACAACTCAAAGCAAGTAATTGCAAGATATAGATATACCAATTTAGAGCAATTAGAGAGATAGAGTTGTAAGCAAGATAGGAAATTTAGAACATGGCAATATGCATATATAACGGTACCAAGGGAGTGCCAAAGAATAAGGCTATTTGTTGAGAAAATCTAGTTGAGAGGGAAATTCTCATTCATTAAGCCAAATGTATATTTTGTGCACAGTGTAATCGGTCGAGTTCTGTGCATTGGCAACTCGACCAATGACAACTGCTGGCAACACCCATTGGTGCCTATCGGTCGAGTTTCAATAGGGCAAACTCGACCGACAGAGCAGCTGTCAAAAAGCATATATATATCATAAAAACACATTTAAAGGCATGCTAAAAATACAAACCATATCCAAACATGTTTAATCAAGTTAGTAATGCACTATAGAAGCATTAGAAACAGTTTTTGAGCAAGAGTGTGAAGATAATCACAAAATGCCACTTTTGACTCAAAAACATATGTATAGTGCACACTAACTTGACAAAAACAAGTTAGAAATGGTTATAAGCAATAAAACCTTTACCTTTGTTCTTACCATTGCTTTTTCCACCTATTTTCACCCTCTACACATCTCACCTTTCTTCTTTTATGTGGATTGACAAGTCAATTTGCAATTCAATAGCTCAAATCAATCCATTTGCAAGTACCTACGAGAAGAAAGATGAAATGGTCCTCAATCATGTTTTTGGGTCCGGAGGGGTTAGTTTAGCAACCCAAGTCCTATTGCTCTTGGATGCTCTCCTAAAAGGACAACAAGTAGAATAATGACCAAAATCATTGCAATAGTTGCATGTGCCCATAGTCTTGGAACTAGAGGATTCTCCATGGAATATTGGAGGTCCTTTATCTTTGTTGTTCCCTTGACTACTATCATACCCTAAACCATGTCTACCAATTTGTTTAGTAGTATGGTGTAGGATATCATTAAGATTCTTTTTACCAACTAAGAATCTTTGCAAAGATGATCTCAAACTATCATTATCATGCTTAAGAGAAGCAATAGTAGAAGACAAATGATCTATATTATCTCTAGCATGCAGAAGATCATTTTCTAAGCAAAGAGTTTTAGTTAAATAAGAATCTCTATCAATATGAAGAGCAGCAACATCATTCTCTCTATTAGTAGAACTAGAACAAGATTCATGCCCATTGATTTTAGCAAGCAAGGAGGCATTTTCTATTTCTAATTCATGCAAAACAAAATCTTTGTCCTTGTTTTTAGATTTAAGAACATCAATATCATGCATGAGAGAATCAATAATTAAAGTATGCTCTTCATTAGAACTAGGCATGAGAGGTTGAGCTTCTAGAAATTTAATATTATCAAGTAAACTAGCATTTTCAAGTTTAAGAGAGTCTACTTGGCTAAGACAATCATTTTTATCAATAAGCAAGCAAGAATTAGCATATTCAAGATCGTCTAGTTCTATATGCAAATTATCAACAATTTTAGCAAGCTTTTTCTTTTTCTTTTTAGAAGACTTATAAGAGGCACAAATATCATGAATAATAGCAATTAAAGATTCTTTATCTAAAGAGTCTAGATTTACCTCACTTGAGTCTTCACTTGTTGATGTTATAAGGGCAAAATGGCATTCTCCTTCATCACTAGAGCTTGAGCTTGATCTTTCATATGAATCTTCACTTGAGCTTGAGTTGGAGGAGCCACTTGAGCTTGAGTGCCATTTCTCCTTCTTGTGATGATGGGTCTTTTTGCCTTGTGGGCAATCTTCCTTGTAGTGACCCTTCTTTCCACATGTGAAGCACCGGATGGAGGAGGACTTGCCTTTGTAGAGTCTACCCTTGGAGTACATGGCATCTTCTTCAACTTGAGAGGATGGAGAAGCTTGACCAACAATAGCCTTGATTTGAGCTTTGATTTCAGCCTTCTTCATTCTCTTGAGTTCTTTCTCCTCTTGTCTTTCTAGTTCCTCCCTCTTGTCAAGTGTGGCTTCATGTGCTTGTAGATTTCCAATGAGCTCTTCAATAGGAATATCCCTAACAGACCTTGCTTCTTCAATAGAAGTCACCTTGGATTCCCACCTCCTGGGAAGAGTTCTAAGGATCTTTGAGTTGATCTCTCCAGTAGACATAGGATGTCCTAGAACAACAAGACCATTCAAGATGGTGTTGAGCCTTGAGTACATGTTGGCTATGCTCTCCTCCTTTCCAATCTTGAAGTTCTCAAGCAACCCTTTGAGCATGTAGACTTTGCTTTCCTTCACTTGATCTGTCCCTTCATAAGTGATGCAAAGCTTTCTCCATACCTCATAGGCCGTCTCACAAGAGGAAATCCGGTTGAACTCGGTGGGGGTCATGGAGACATAAAGGATGTGCATGGCTCTATCATTCAAGGTTGCTTTCATCAAGGTGGCTTCATCCCATTCTTCAATATTTGTCTTTGGTAGAATGTATGGGTTGTTCACCATTTGCCACATCTCGAGACTTGATCCTTGGATGTAGAATTGAAGTCTTCTTCTCCAATAGAGGAAGTTGCTCCCATCAAAGATTGGAAGGTTGGTCGAGAGGCTCCCTCCTAGGTAGTCACTCATCTTCTCCTACTTGTTGAAGTATGCTTGGAGAAGACCCGCTCTGATACCACTTGTGGGGGAGAAAGGTATGTCTTCTTTTCAAAGAGGAAGAAGGCATGTCTTACATGAAGAGGAGAAGTATGTTCATGTAAAGGGAGAAGGTAAAGGGGAGAAGACATATATGTGTAGAACATATATGAGTAGAAGACATGGTATTCTATAAATGTTATGAAAGCTAACCATGCAGGAGAAATAGCATCAATTGAGGGGGAGTATGAAAACTCCATGCGCATCAATTGAGGGGGAGCATATGAACTCCATTCTATTGAAACCCCTAGGTTTCTCCAAAGGTATGATTTTACTTTAATGCTTTCAATACATTTATGGAATGGTTTGTCATCTTCAAAAAGGGGGAGAATGTTGACTCAAGGTCAATTAGGTCAATGTTGACTCACGTCTAAATTGACTAAACCCGTGTTTTGATGATGACTAATCATTCCACTTTTTGGTGTCTAATGTCTCTACTTGAGTAATTTCAGATTATGTATAGACACACTACAGATGCCCTAACTTGCGCATCTCAAATTGGAGAAAAGACAAGTCAAAGTCATACAAGTGCACGTTTTGTAATATGATGTATATCCATTAGAATCATGTTGTAAATCACTTGTAATGATTGTATGACTTGTAATTAAGCTTAGAAAAATATCAGGAACACTTAGATCGAATATTAGAGCACTTTAAATGCATCTTTGAAAATCAATTACAGGCACTTGGTCGGTCCAGTTTCCCACCCTGAAACTCGACCGATCAACCTTGGTTGATTTTTTGAAGATTGCATCGGTCGAGTTGTGCACCCACAGAACTCGACCGATCCGGTAGCAGGCCATTTCCAGTCGAGATGGTCGGTCGAGTTTCCTCAGGACAAACTCGACCGATCATCTGAATATCGGTTTTCATGTTACTTGATCGGTCGAGTTACACCCATTAGAACTCGACCGATTGCACTGTACGGAAAAGTGCAGAAAAGTGTTTCTAGCCGTTGTGGAGTTGCAACAAGTGAAAATAGATCCGTTGCAAGCCACAAAATGGCTAGTTTTCGTTCACAAGTGTTCCCAAAGGTTAAGAGGCATCCCCAACTATAAATAGGACTCCTTGGGCTTCATTCCAAGGTTGAGCATTCATTGCAAACTCTTTGTGAGGTTCCTATTCTATAGTTGAGTGCTTCCTACAGCCTCCTCTCTCTCTAAGCTTAATCACTTGCTACGTCCATTAGAGTGAGTAGGAGATTTGTAAGAGAGCTAGTTTCTACTTGTATATCTTGTGAGGCTCTCACTTCCACCACCTCCCCATCTCTCATTTGCTATCTTGAAGATGAAGGTTCTCTCTCTTGTCCAAGAGAGGTGAAGAAGAACAAGGGAAGGAGTCCCTTGGTGAATATCAAGGCCGAAGACTTGGAGCTAGAGTGGGTAAGCCCTTGGAGAAGGCAAAAGACTCAAGCTCAAGTAGGTAAAACCTTGGTGGAAGCTTCTCCGAGTGAAGGTGAAGTCAAAGGCGGAAGATCCAAGAAGAGTGGGTAATTCCTACAAGGCCGAAGACTTGTGCAAGAGTGGGTAAGTCCTTGGAGAAGGCCGAAGACTCTTGCAAAGTGGGTAAGTCCTTGGTAAGGTTGAAGACTCTTTGTATTGGATAGGTAAGTCCTTTGTTGGTCATGTATTGTAAGTCTTATAAGTGAATATAAGAGTGCAATTGTTGGAAGTCCTAGAGGTTGACCTCTCTAGGCAAGTGGACTGACACACTTCTAGTTTGAAGTGTGGAACCACTCTAAATAGCTTGTCTAATTGGTGCATGTTCAATCTCTCTTATCCTTGCTATGCATGATTTAGTTGCACTCAAATTGCCTATTTAGCAACCTTATCTTGTCATATATTTTGAAGGTTTAATGAGTTTTCTTTAAGTGCTTTCAGCTCTATTCACCCCCCTCTAGAGCTTCTAATCACCCATCTAGGATCCAACAATAATAACATCATTTATAAACAATATTGTGGAGATTTCCTATGAAATAATTGTAGTATAATAATATTTCACATATGCAAGCATGCTACTATTACATGTACATTATGGGGTGAATTGGCTATCATCTCATATGAGAACTTGAAAGACCTTAAAGACAAGAGGAATATTATTGTATTAACAGGGCTACATGTTACATTTTTTCAAGGTATGACGTTTATACCTCAACACTTATTTCAAAATCACAAAATTCTTCTTTAGAATTATGACATGTTCACAACTGCTACAGGTTTATGTATGTCAAGTACATACACAACCAGAATCTTGATAGACCCCAATATTCCAAGAGTGGAAGAAATGAGAAGAAGGTAATGCAATCATTATCTAACAAGTCATCATACATATGATTAACATTATACTTCTAATAGGTTGTCAAATGATGTTCAAGAAAGTTTAGCAATTGTTACGACATATACAAATGAGGAGTATTTACATCCAATAAGGATTAGAATAGATATGCTGCGTGAATCTCTTGAGCTTGGAATACTAATCAAGGTAAATAATATTTTATTTAACTTTATTATTATACTTAAAATTGATGTAAACATGTAACCCTTTTCAATTATAGGATCAAATTTATGAGATAAAGGGTATGATGGCACACATATACAAAAGTCAAGGACTTTGGTACACTACATGCCAAAAATGTAATAAAAAGGTGGAGAATGGAACTAACCAAGGGATGATGTGTCAAAAGTGTTCCACAACAGATTTCATATTGAGGTAACTATGATTCAATTACAAATTCATAATATTTTTACTAGAAATTATAACCGTTCATTTTTTCCATATAGGTACCTTGTCAAAGTTGAAATTTTAGATGTTTTTAGTTCCATACATGTTACATTATTTGACAAACCAGCACAAAGCATGTTTGGATACACTGCATCTGAATTGCAAAAATTAAGCATGAAGGTATATCTATACATATAGTATATCAAATATGAATTGAAGTTTTTCTTTGTTAATATATTAATCAATATACTATTTTACAACATAGGAAAATGGAGATGACACGCTAGATGAAATAATCTCAAAGGCACAATGGAATCATATGCTCTTTCTTCTAAAGCCCCAAGTTGCCCAATCATTTCCTTCAAAAAAAACCATCATTTCAGGCTTCATCAAAGTAGATGGCCAACATTGTAGACAAAAAACTGTTAGATTTTAGTGAAGAATGTAAGAGTCTTCTTTATGATATTGACCATGACATTTGTAATTGATACCTTTTTTCCTTTTCATTCAAATATTATTTTTTATATTATATCAAGACATTTGAGCATAAACTATGGTTATGCTTTAGTTAGATTAATGAACTCTGAAGAAATTTCTTTTATACTACATACATCAAAAATTATTCCAAAGCTACGTGTATTAACAAGTAGAAGTGGAATTGTAAAAACTATACAACCACATCATTTCGCAAAAATCATCACTAGAGCTGTAAATTTTAGTTTTTTTTGGAAAATACTATGTCATATGATTTTATAATCATTTAACAACATGAGTATCATGTCTCTTTGCAAGATATACATTCAACATTTAAATTATTTGGGGCTAAATCCCAAAAAAGTAAGCATGTCGTTACAAAACAAGTAAGAAATCACGTCATTTGTACCTCTGTACGTTTCACTACTTAAACAGATTACTATAATGTTAATGTTTTTTTATTCCATCAACAAATGTCCACCGCAATATGATTCATCATATGAAGATGAGGAAATGGTATTGAGATATTGGATGGGAAAGCGAGCTCCATGTATAACATGTAGATTATCATCTACATGTTAGTCATATTATTTTTCTTATCTATATAAAAATGTATATCCAGATCAATGTTTGTCTAAATACATTTTCTTAATAAATTACATGATCAACAATATTTATTTTATTTATTTTATCTTTATTTGATTGCATTGAGCAATAAAAATTGATTCATTTTCATAGTAAATTCAATTATAGAAAAATTGATTCATTTTCATAATAAATTTTACAATATACACTTTTATTAAAAAGTATATTTGATTAACAAGATGATAGATGTTTATTTCAAACATGATTGTGAAATTTCATTGCAAGTAAATATTAATCATCTTTGGATGTTGTCATTTGTCTATAATTAGTTGAACTAATGCAATGATGTACGTGCATGTGCACGTGTGCGTTCACTAGTATTCACAGAATCACAGGTATTCGGTTTGTGTGTGGGCCACACGTGGGGGAGTTGAGGAAGGGTTGGCTATCGGTCTACGGAAATTTAAAATTAAAAAAAAAAAAAAAAAATCACACTGTACGCTTCTGTGCGCCCCGCACTACGATTGTGCATGCCTTACGGTCCTTGACAGTTAGCTTAGCTGATTAAATCGGCGGTTTGTGAAGTACAGGTTGTAAGATTGAATCACGCCGGGGCACTACATGTGAGGACTAAAAAAATTTAACGTATGCTATTGGTTGTTCTTCTTCTTGATACCTTAACAGGGGTGAAACTCCCCAAATAATTCTTTTATTGTCCATGTCTTGCAGTTGACCAATGTGAGTACATAACTCCAAATTTAGCAAGAGGTTCCCGATCGTATATCATTATTTAAAATTATATTTAGAATCTCAACTGAATTAATGTTGTATCCACTCACTGGCAAAGATGTTTTATGCCTGACGGGGTGCGCTTAGGCTGTGAAAATGCTCTCCAGCTTTATCTAGATGAGACTGCATACTAAAGCGACAACACGAGATGTGACTAATTCTGTTGTAAAATACTGGCCGGTTCCGTAGTGTTGATTTGAGACGTGATATTGTGCTTTACCTCAATTACAATTAGATGGCCTACACAATGTTTCCAGTTTTTAGAATGTTTACACCAGATGCCATGATCAGATTTTTCGTGCTCTATAGCAGTGTACCTATACATTGTATGACTCTCCTTGTGGCAGACGCATTTTGAAAAGAATATAGAAAGCAGGAAAAGAAAAATCATTGAAGCTGCTAGCCAAGGTCGGCGTCCTGCAAAGGGAGACGTTGAATAGTCATATTGACCGGTTAATGAAAAGCCTAGCAGCACCAGCCTTTTTGAGTTTTGAGGCAGCTGCAAAAGGGCAGTTACAAGTGTAGGTAAAATCCAGCCGGGGGTGCTAAAAACACAGAAACATAGTAAATATCGCGTTTAATATGTTTCAGCCGTTCGATGACATCAGTCTATTCTATCCAAGCCGACGATGTCTGATACTGGCTCTGAGGTGCAGCGACTGAGCACATTTTTAGATTAACTGTGACTCTGTTAGGGGAAGAATAATCACTGTTCAGTCTGTCAAATGCACACCTTTTCGAGACGATAACTTCCAGATTTTGGGTTCTGATGTCACGAAGATAGCAGGTAGACGATTCCAGTTCGAAGCATCTCCTTTGGGAAATAGCAGATGTTACGTAAGTAAGAATGCGTTTAAATATAGGAGACAGAATCCAACTTCAACGTTTGCAATTGGCTCTCAATTTTGCAGCAGTGCCTTATGGCCATGGACATGATTCGTACTTCGATAAATCGTGAGGTTATTCTCAGTAAGCTTTGCTCAGACTTTTTTTTCTTAACAACGTGCCTCCTAGTTCAGTCATGAAAATCTCAGGTTATATATGAAATATGTTGTTGTCGGATAACCGTTTTTCTCTGCAAAACATACTACTGCCCAGGTGAGGACATACTGCCAACAACTTATACAATAAACACGATACATGTCCCTTTCAAGGAAATAAACACGATACATGTTTGGGTACATTAGCATAGATCAGAGGCCCCAAAAAAATCAAGCAAAATGTCGATTATACAGATAGCTGCAGTTGAGAGAAAACCAAGAATGGTTACACATTCCCAAATCACAAGGCCAACTCATATGATGTAGGGCACATGCAAAAACCCAGCAGCTTCTTTACGAAAAAGAACCCACAAAATACTATAAAACGCAGACATAATGACAACCCAACACCCGGGTACTTTCATAGTATCTAATAGAACAAGCTTGTCAACGCAGACAGCAGCTGAAATTTTCACTGCATTGGTTACTTGGACTTCTTGAGGAGAGCAGATGTTCGGAAAACGGCGTCATCTTTGATGAAGCTCCACCACAGGCATGTCAGGGGAACATCAATGATGTGCAGTAGTGCATGGGCATCTATGTATCCTTTGTATGGGGGGAAGTCAATCATCCCCAGAAGCAGAGACAAGGCGCTTCCAATTACAACAGTCAATATCTTGGACCGTGAGGGATAGGACGTGCAAGCCCAGATTGCCCAAAGAAGCAGATGGAGGAAACCCATGGTGAGACATATCTTCATGTTTAAACCTGCATCACATTCAGAGCATCGATCCAGCAGAAATATGCAATTAAAGAAGGTGCTTTGAGTATTTGCATAAACTTGACAATATGGCACATGCCGCACATCAGACGGATGATGTTCACTATCAAATTTTAAATCATCTACAACATGGTAAACCTCCAAGTCTCATCAAGAATTAAGTGTAGATAGTATAAACAAAAATAAAGAAGTTGGGGATTTTCATCGAAGTAGAAGACAAGTGGGAAATAAGATGTGCCACTAATCCTTTCCGATGCTAAGTGTAGACAGGAATTTATTTTCTTTTCAAAGGTGACCCAAATAAGGAGTTGATCTCATATTTATTTCGGAACTGTGTATTATGATACATATATGGAAACTATACAAAGATGTGATTTTTAAAGTTTTTGTACCTTAGAATCCTGATCGGAATGAATGCGCAAAATTCAAGAGTTGCCTATCCTCGTATTATATCTCGTGAGACAGGTTTTACAAATAGGGGTTCACATATTAGGTGTAAACATGTTGTTATTAAATTAGCACAAAAGACCATAACAATGCCAGCACACATCCTAATGACCAAAGCAATTATCATATTTACATGGCTGCTACTTAGAAGACCAAACACATTTCAGTTTGGTATGTGTCTCAAGCATGGTTTAAAATTTCGGTCGAAATTGCGAAATTTTGGTTTCGACCACTACCAGACATCGAAATGGACCGGTCCAAATAGCCAAAATTTCGATTTTTTTATTGCATTATAATTTTTTTTTAATCTTAAAAATCTTAAATAAATGTAGGAGACCCCCCTGAGTTAATTCAATCCAAAATATAAGATCTAACATGTTATTACATAAGAATATATGTATGTATACATTGCATCATCGAAATCCTGATCGAAACAGTTTTGTGTATTTTCACTAAAAAATGTAGGAGCCCCCTACCCTATACCAACATATGATATTATTGTATAATTAGGTGTATTTATGTATATCGATCATCATGGTAAAAAATTATGACTTAATTCCTTTATTTGGTCATCGAAAACGTCAAAATTTGCATCGAAATCTTGTGTCGAAAAAGCGTAAAATATCGAAATTTCGGTAAATATCTGTTTCTGGACCAACCGAAACGACATCAAAATCGACATTTTAAACATGGGTCTCAAGTCCATTTTTATAGCATTTCGGTCTTGAATCCAATCTAAACCAAAAGAACCAATGACTTGTCTGGGTAGATGTTTAACGAAACAATAGAACTCCGCATGAGTCTCCAATTCTTGTCACCCTTCTTTTTGTCAATTGGAAAGGATTAGGGCGGCTGCTAGTGGTGCAGTGCGGCATAAAGCCAGGCCCCACATGTAGCACCACGTAGCTAAAATCATGGTATTAAAAAAATCATTGAAGTTGAGCAAATTTTGCTGATTTTGTCATGGCAATGTCGAATCCACGTAAACATCCTCATTCCACAACATCCTCAACATTTTTCAAAGTTATCAATGTCCGCCCATTTGTCAACGAAGTTATCAAAAAAATTCCAACTTCCTCGACATCAGCCAAAGTCATCAAAGTTGGCGACATTCTTCAGGTGTTTTATGGAGTTTGTTGTGTGAGGGGGTAAGTGTTGGAGCTTGAGGTCATGTAATTTTTTATGTTATTTTTTATTATTCTAAGCTAATATTACTAATCAACCCATCTCTACTAGATCGTCATAGATTCACAATTTTTATGTAGTTTGTTTATTGTCATAATCTTTATATATGGAAGAATGTTGTCGTCCGGAGACGACTGTGTAATCATGTATTTTTTCTACATATGTAAACCTATATGGATGGCTATACGAAACATATAATGTATTTTTAGCTGGGATTTGATGAAATCTATCAATTTTCAACATATATCTTTTAGCTTAATTTTGTCTTAAATTTTAGTTGTAAAAATCGTCAAAGTTTCCGCGATGCTAACACAAACTTCCACTTCCACACATGTCAAAAGTCGACATCCTGTTCTATGGCTACAACACCATGAGAACCTAAAGGAGATGAGAGAGAGTGTCGGGCCTGCTACAGCCGTGAGGCATGGCACTGCTGGAATTGCATGAAGCCATGAGAACTGGTGATCAAGTTAAACCAAGGAAGCATAGACACTCCAAAATGGGCACCTTACTAGTACTCCTTGGATACACCTGGATACATAATGGATAATTCTCCACACAAGTGGATTTTATTTTCGCTTTTTAAAGAGTGCATACTTCATGGATACATCTTGGATATTTCGTGGATACGACACGACCCATTTATATATAGATGCGGACATAAATCGGATTTAAATTGTCAGTCCGTGACTATTATTATTGTTAGTTTATATTTATTTCTTGGCTTTCCTTTAACACTTAAGACTTGAGAATTTTGAGACTGCCACAAAAATCAATGTATGATGATTATGGATCCTGAGAAGATTTATCTATAACTGAAGTTGAAATTCCAATAAAACAATTGTTAGTTTATTACTGGCTTACTGGCAGTAACTTTTTATTTTTCTTGTTAGTAACTTACAGTTAGTTCCAAAGTGTTGAGACTATACCGGTAACTTAATGTTAGCTCTAAATTTTTCTAGAACTATATGGTTTGCAAATTATAAACTAGAAGTTGGAATTACAATGAAATAAGTTGAATGTTGATTATAAATTTGTAAATACATAATTTTATATAATTATTTGTTGTTAAAAACTATAGATAGTAAAGGAGTTGTTTATTCAGTGAGTAAAAGGGTTTACAGGGTACTCTCTTATATAGCTACAGAGAGTTGAGACACATACAAGCGAGCAATATGGGACTAATACAATAAAGCAGTAGGAGCAACAGAATAAGTAAATAACACATTATTTCTATACTACCCCTCAAGCTGGAGCGTAGATGTCGAATAAGCCCAGCTTGTCAATCAGAGTCTGGAAGCGAGCTTTAGGTAGAACTTTGGTGAAGATGTCTGCAAGCTGCTTCTTAGTGCTGAGATATGGAGTGCAGATGTGTCCAGACAAAACTTTCTCCCTGACGAAGTGGCAATCAACCTCAATATGTTTTGTTCTTTCATGAAAGGTGGGGTTGCTCGCAATGAAAATGGAAGCCTTATTGTCGCAGAACATAGGAATGGGGCTAGAAAAGGTGATATCAAACTCATTCAGAAGACCACGGACCCACAGGAGCTCACATGTAGTATGAGCCATGGCTCTATATTCTGCCTCTGCACTAGATCGGGCAACAATTGTTTGCTTTTTGCTGCGCCATGTAACCAGATTTCCTCCCACAAAGGTGCAATATCCAGATGTAGATTTCATGTCAGATCGACTTCCTGCATAGTCAGAATCAGAGAATCCAGATAAATTACAATGACCATGCTTTTTGTACAGAGGACCTTTCCCTGGAGAGCTTTTGAGATATCGTAAGATGTGACAAATAGCATCCTAGTGGCATTGCCGGGGTTTATCAAGATACCGGCTTATAAATCCTACAGCAGCAGCCAAGTCAGCTCTAGTAACAGTAAAATAGATAAGTTTGCCAACCAGTCCCCTGAACTGTTGATGATCAACATAAGGAGGAGAAGTATCATTATCCCAATCCATATTGTGATCCAGAGGAGTGTTGGCTGGCTTGCAACCCAACATGCATGTCTCCTGCAAAAGGTCAAGAACATATTTCCTCTGTGACAGGCATAGTCCTGCAGAAGATCTATCAACTTCAATGCCTAGAAAATATTGTAGTTTCCCTAAGTCTTTGGTGATGAAGTGTTGTGCTAAATATTTTTTGGTTGCCTGTATCCCTTCACTATCACTGCCAGATAGGACAATATCATCAACATACACAATAAGGATGACCAGCCCTGCTGCAGTTTTACGAATAAATACAGAATGATCAGATTGTGAACGCCGAAAGCCAAAGGTAATTAAGATCTGACTGAGCTTGTCAAACCATGCACGTGGGCTTTATTTCAGACCATAGATTGCCTTTCTTAGTTTACAAATTTTAGAAGTAGACTCCCCCTGAGCAACAAATCCCGAAGGTTGCTCCATGTAGACCTCCTCCTGTAGATCTCCATATAGAAAAGCGTTTTTGACATCAAGTTGAAACAGAGGCCAGTCTTTATTCACAGCAATAGATATCAAAATACGAACAGAATTTAAGCGTGCAACTGGAGAAAAAGTTTCAAAATAATCAACTCCATATGTTTGAGTATATCCTTTCGCAACCAATCGGGCTTTCAGGTGTTCAATGGTACCATCCGTTTGATATTTAATAGTAAAAATCCAACGGCATCCAACAGTATGGCAGGAAGAGGGACGATCAACCAGATCCCATGTCTGTTGATCACAAAGTGCATGCATTTCCTGCTCCATAGCATGTTTCCAGGCAGGATGGCGAAGTGTCTCTTCGGGTGATTTAGGAATTGTCACAACAGACAAAACAGAAGTGAAACAAGCAAAGCTACCACAGAGATTGTCAGATGAACAGAAATTACTGATAGGATGTTGAGTACATGAGCGAACACCTTTCCTTAAACTTATAGGAAGATCCAGGTCAAAAAATACCTCTGTGGATGGTGGATCAATCGCAGATGCAGGATTTAGTTCGGTCGGGGCTTCAGAAGCATTGCTGTTCTTTGACCGGCGCCGATAGACTTGCAATGGGCGTTCTTGAGGCACATCAGGAGCTGGTAATTCCTCAACAACCAATGGTAATGGTGTGGTAGCCATAATAGCAGCCGACAATTTGTCACCATCAGTAGAATAGTAAGGCATATGCTCAAAAAAGGTCACATCCGCACTAACAAACCACTATTTTTTAACAGGATCAAAACAGCGATAGCCTTTCTGAGTACGGGAATATCCCAGAAACACATTTGACTGAGCGAGAAAAGTTTGGTGAGGCCAGGACAAAGATGTTTTACAAAAAAAGTACTCCCAAAAATGCGAGGCAGAGAAAATAAGGGTTTATCAGGAAACAAAATGGCGTATGGGACCTGATTTTTCAAAACAGAAGAAGGCATGCGATTGATAAGATAGCATGCCGTAGAGACAACTTCAGGCTAGAAGTGATGGGGTACTTTGTAGTGTATGAGAAGGGTGCAAGCAACCTCAAGAACGTGATGGTTTTTTTCTTTCAGCGACGCCATTTTGTTGAGGGGTGTAAGGGCAAGTAGACTGGTGTATGGTTCCTTGGGCAGCACAAAAGGATGTAATAGATTGTTGCATGAATTCCAGTGCATTATCAGTATGAAAAATTTTAATAGGCCGATTAAATTGAGTGTGAATTTCAGCAAAGAAGGTGCGAATAGTATCTAACACGGTATCCCGACCTTTAAGCAAAAACAACCATGTGGTGCGAGAATAATCATCAATACAGGTTAAAATATTTCACACCCAAGTGACTGGATACAGAGCACGGTCCCCAAATATCAGCATGAACCAGGTGAAAAATTTCTTTAGAAGCAATAACTTTCTTAGCAGAAAAAACAGACCGAGTTTGTTTGCCCAAAACACAAGTTTCACAGGAAAAATTATTCTCAGATAAAGTAGGAAATAAATGCTTTAATTTGGCAGCAGATGGATGGCCCAGGATAGCATAGCAGCAGCAGTAGGAGGTCCATCCAGATAATACAGCCCATCTGGTCCTTCACGGTCTGAACCAATCCTCGTCTTCGTGCGGAGATCCTTCAAAATACAGCCAGAAGGATCAAATTTAATAGAGCACTTGAGTTGTTTAATCATCTTACTGACGGACAATAAATTAACAGGAAACTTTGGAATATATAAAACAGAATTCAAGTGCAATTTTGGTGAAAGCGGAACCGTGCCAGTGCCATGAACAGCAGTTTTGGATCCATTTGCAACAGTAACAGATGATATAGGAGTAGTTTTATGGAGACTCGAAAAAAGATGAAGATCACCAGCCATATGAGTGGATGCACCTGAGTCAATGCACCACTGTTTGTTACCAGATGATAGAGAGGCAAGCATGGCAGAGGTTCCTGGTGTAGACGAGGATGGCATCTGTGCGAGACGTTCGTGGAACATCTTCTCGAACTCTGAACATAACCAGTCTGTGTTAGTT
Organism: Alisma plantago-aquatica; assembly: GCA_963693085.1. Classification (NCBI taxonomy): domain Eukaryota; kingdom Viridiplantae; phylum Streptophyta; class Magnoliopsida; order Alismatales; family Alismataceae; genus Alisma; species Alisma plantago-aquatica. The sequence continues at coordinate 612,677,278 of OY856411.1, forward strand.
GGAGCAGCATGTGTGTCAGGGGTAGAGTCGGCAGCAGTTTCTGTAGCAGCCTGGTTAGCCCAAGCTAGCTTGCCGTGCTTAATCCAACAGCGATCTTCAGTATGATTGTCCCGGCCACACCAGTTGCAGTAGCGAGAGCCGGGAGTAGTACCACGTCCAGGAGTAGATGTGCCTCGACCTCCTGAAGAAGGAGGGCGACCGCCACGGCCACGGCCGCAACCACGACCACGGCCAGAATCAGCAAAGCGAGCAATAAGCGGATGATGCTCAACAGCAGGTGTAGGAGTAATGGACGGCAAGCGTTGGACACGTTTCAAAACATCTCGAAGGGTTGGCAGCTGGTCACTTGACAGGATTTGGTCAACCACTCCAGAAAAAGAGACAGGAAGTGCAGCCAAAAATTGCACCAGTTGCAGTTTGTTGCGCTGCTTCTGAGCAATTTTGATGTCCGCCGTCAAAGGGTGGTAGAGTTCAAACTCATTCCATAGAGCCGAGCATTGATTGTAGAAGTCATCACTGGAAGTATCAGTAGAGAACTCCTTCGCCAGAGTTTTGAAAATTTCAAAGACACGCTTGGGATTCTCCTGATGAGAATAGACATGGGACAGTTGATCCCACATAGCCTTAGCATCATGAAGGCAGGGAAGAGATTGGCTGATGCGAGGCTCGGTACTATTGAGAATCCAAGACATGACGTCGGAATCATCTTTGGACCATTGGGCATAGCTTTGTCTGGTTTTGTCATCCGAATCAGCAGTAGGAACAGCATGAGGCTCTGCCGTAAGGTGGTGATACTGTCTTTGTGCTTTGACATATAGAATAAAGGACGCCGACCAGAGATGGTAGTTGGAGCCGCCGTCGAGCTTCACCGTGGTGATACACAGGGAGCACGGAGGCTCAGGGAAGGCCATAGCAGAGGCAGGAGTTGGTGCAGTAGCAGAGTAGAGACCCACAAAGGGCAGATAGCAGCAACAGGGATCTGACGCGTCAGATCAGAAAACCCGAATCGGGAAGAATATGCATAGAGAAACCTACGTCGTCATGAGGAAAACTCAACGTTCCTTCATGAGGCGCAGGCAGATAGAAGGGAGAGACGAAAGGACTCTCAACTTAGCCGGCCAGTGGATGTCCGATCGTAGATCCGAAGAGCACCCGAACGTAGATGGAGACGGGAGGTAAAAATTAGTGGCAGCTGGCCGAAAGGCTAGAAGCCTGGAAGAGGAAGGATGTTGCGGGTGGAGTAGGTTGTTGAGGCGGCGGTGGGAGGAGAGGAGGCGGTGGGGAGGGAGGGAGGGAGGACGGAGGAGGGCGGCGGCGGTGGGGGTGGAAGGAGGGAGGGGCGGCGGCGGGAGGGGAGGGAGGGCTAGGCTGCGGGAGGGGGGTGGCGGGCAGGAGGAGATCAACAGGGGGGTGCTCACGTCATGGGTGGGTTGATGGGTGGGGAAAAGGAGAACCTGCTCTTGATACCATGTAGATAGTAAAGGAGTTGTTTATTCAGTGAGTAAAAAAGTTTACAGGGTACTCTCTTATATAGCTACAGAGAGTTGAGACACATATACAAGTGAGCAATATGGGACTAATACAATAAAGCAGTAGGAGGAAAAACACAGCAGAATAAGTAAATAACACATTATTTCTATAAAAACAAACCCCTTCTAGACTATGGATCAAATGTATGACAGTGGCCCTATGAAGTTGACGGTATAAATTCATTAGGGTCATTAGGGTGTTAGGATTTTGACCCAATACGATGTTAATTCAATATCGTGCTATGTTGCTAAGAATATCGTTACAATCTCGCTTTTGTCATTATTCCCAGATCCTCTTTACCTAGTTCTTAGGGTTTTCATCATATGAGTCATATAATCCATCTCCTTTAATTTGCAAAACTATATCTATGTTGATGCCTTGAAATATCCAATATGTAGTAATCATTCTCTCTTTATTGTCTAATCATTATATCTCTTATCAAAGGACATACATCTTGCAACGGAGTGTGATGATCATGCACCTACAAAGAAATATGTGATTGTATTAAGGGAAGCATGAGAGGGTTGTAAGTTTGTAACAATGAATGATATTATAACAATGTTAACCAAGAATACACGAGATCATATACTAGGAAAAAAGTGCACTTGCTAAAGATTCCATACAATTGGATCAAAGTTAGCCCAAAAGTCACTATAGATAGCCCAAAAGTCACTATAGATTATTGAACACCTAAGTGAAATACAACAGGTTGTTCATGAGGTCGAATAAAGATTGAAAAATGTCTATTCTAAGAAGATTCATTTTCATTGATATTTATCTTTAAATGAAATTACAGTCTTAATTTGCTTTTTATGAATAGAAACATTGAAACATACATTTAATTTTAAAATGTTTTTTGTCATATCCACGATTTTACTCGTATCTAAATTTTCAAGAATTGTCGTATCTTGTATTTGCACCCGTATTCATTGTATCTGTATCCATAATATGTGCTTCATAGAGTTAAACTAGAACATTCTTTGATGTTATTTCTTTCGGATGCTATACGATCTTGAACTTTGATGAGATTGCAAATAAATAAATTTTGTTCTGATTACAATGCAATATTTTTTTTATTTGCGAGAGAACCACCCCCGCACGAGCGCCACTTTTGTGACCCCCGCAGGCGGTGAGAATGCAATATTATTGCCTTGCTATATATGTTTACATATGTATGGTATTACTGTATCCTAATTTCATCCCTTAGATATTTAAGTCCAATTCCAACCAGAAAATATAGGTTCAGCAGATTTGTGCTTATAGTAATATGTAAATAACACATTTTTTATACTGCAAAGAGTACGTGCGCAGAGAAGGCTTGTTTGGTAATTTTTATTGTTTAGTATTCAATTGTAGACATAGCAGTGCTAGTTTAAGGTGTATGTATACAGAACAAATTACCTGCACACAGAAAGAGTCTGCATTGTCTTATGTAACTAAGGGTTACTAGATTTATTAATTAAGCAAATCAGATATTCCAGGCATTCTGGAAGTGAATAGATTTATCAAATAAAAAAACAATGTAATAAGATGAGATACAGATTTATAGTGCACTAATTTGTGAAGTTATATATTATTCCTTAAATTACAAAAACAATTTGGTTTCACACAAATGCGAACAGCAGCCTGGATTACAAAAACTAAAAACAGAGATGACGATCAATGAGAAATCAACCAAAGAACTGTCCCGTCTAGGTAAGTCCAAATGTTGATCTGTTTGGTTTGGTTCAGACATCACAAATTCAGTGTGGTCTGGATGAAGACATTACAAATTTGATCCAATCCAATTCGTCAGTAAGTATTTGTCCTTTTGGTTCTTGGTCCAGTCCAGCTATAGACTGATGCTCACCCCTATGTACATAAACATTCAGAAGCTAGAATGCACTTGAGTGTATAGATGTTGTGTGCTTATGTCGTATTAACATATCTAAGAGCACTTTAAAATTGATAAATAGTTTTTCAAGTATATCATTTTTGTTGAATTTATATGCATGACCTATAAGTTTCCAAATAAACTCAAATGGTATTAGATGTTAGTCATATGATATTTATGAATATCTATAGTTTAACTTTTGAAAAAAAAATGGTCGTTGGTTGAGAATTGATTGTAACATACTCCATCATCATGTGTATATGTCATTGTCTAAACCTCAATCCAACCATGTGCGGGTCGGCCACATACATAGTAGTTTTGCATTTAGCTCTATTGGGTTATATTCTCATCAAGATGTAAATATTTCAAATCTCTCCATTTAAGCTTTCCTCAAGTAAATTAAGGTCCACCATCTTCTTTTACATATGCTTGACTCAGTAACATAACTTCAAATTGGAGCATTTGTTGGCCAGCTTTGCACATTCCATACTATTTCTGGCAACCCTCACGTAACTATTCATCGATACTCATCACTTCCATTTTATTCTTTAAATATTTATTTCTTAAGCAACAATTCGTATACATCCATCTTAGCATATGCATCTCAGTCACATATATCTTAATAGACACCTGTCCAATATGCACTCACATACAATATAGCTAGTTGACTAGTTGCTCTACAGAACTTACTACATAATTTGAGTGGAATCTTCCAATCACATGTCATTCTAGCGCACTTCTCTATTTCATCTATCATGTTACGATCATGCAGCAAACATCATCATCCATTTATATATTAATATCTAAGTAACAAACTTATCACATTTTGGTCCATCAACTCCAACCAACTTGACACTACCATTTACAATTCTAGACTGGATGAACGGGTTATGAAAAATGGTATGTGGTGTATGGGTGGAGACGGCACCGCTTAGAGCATATGCAGTGTGTAGGAGTATATGCCGGAGTTTAAAAAATATTACATATAATGTTAAATTATATATTAAGCAAATAAAAGTATGTTTTAACTACAACCATGTATTTTCAAACATAACCATACCCATGTAGGAGGTTCTTATATATGTGTATACATATGTGTAATATTTGAAATATGCATGTTTATTATTTGTGTGTACAAATATTGAGATGTATTTAATTACACAAAAATATATATCTATGTATATAATATATGCATGTACGTATAAATCTGAATGCGTACACATATCTATACAGATATATGTATATATCAAAATGCATACATGTGAATATATATATATATATATATATATATATATATATATATATATATATATATATACTCAAGTGGGCTATATATATATATATATATATATATATATACTCGAGTGTACGGATCACACGCTACACTCAAGTGGTGTTTGCATATCAAGACTATTTTTTTGTAAAATGTAAAACGTTGATCTTCATTGTCATACTATAATTAGGCAACATACAAATTTTGAGTTCATTTGGATGAGTGTAAGTGACTCATCCAAGGGCAACAAAATTGACGCACAAAACTAATTTGAAATGTATAATTTTTGTGGTCTTCATAACATGAGCTATACATATCCAAATGGGCTGAAAATTTATATATGAGCTGTTCACGAGATGTTTAAGAAGATCAACGGATTAGATTTTCAAAAAAAATATTGCACGATGAAAAACTAGAGTGTATTCCGCTCCGGATACACTCGAGTGTATTCTAGCCTGACTCAATACACACACACACTATATATATATATATATATATATATATATATATATATATATATATATATATATATATATATATATATATATATATATCGAGTGTATTCGGAGCAGAATAGAGTCAAGTGGTTTTTCATGATGCAATTTTTTTTTCAAAAATCTAATCTGTTGATCTTCTTAAACATCTTGGGAATAGCTCATACACAAAATTTGAGCACATTTGGACATTTATAGGTCATGTTATAAAGACCGCAAAAATTATGCATTTCAAATTAGTTTTGCGCGTCGATTTTTTTGCCCTTCAATGAGTGACTTACAATCATCCAAATGGGCTCAAATTTGTATGTAGCCTAGTTATAGTATGACGGTGAAGATCAATGGTTTACATTTTGCTAAAAATAGTCTTCTTGATATGCAAACACACTCGAGTGTATTCGTGTGATCTGTACACTCGAGTGTATTATATATATATATATGGGGATTTATTTAATACCCGCGCGGGTAGCTACCCGCACACCCTTCCTGATATATTTTTTTTATTTTATTTTTTTGCAATTGTAGAGAGCATTTTATCTAGCTCCCCAAAAAATTTCATCCAAAAATAATATCATTTGCCCCCCCCAAATCAAAAAACCCGTCCATATATGTACTGACTGTATATTTTCTGCGCAGTTACTTTTTTTGTCTTCGAGTTACTCTTGTGTACCACATAGTTATTTTGTTGATCTCAGAGTTACTCTTGTGTACCATATAGTTACTCTTTTGGATGAGCGGGTAGCGAAAAATCAAGCTACCCGCGCGGATATTAAAGATGAGCCAGATATATATATATATATATATATATATATATATAGGTTGTTTATTTGTTACCCGGCGGGTAGAATTGGCCAAGTTACCCGGCAGCAGCGCGCGGTGGCAAGCGTTTGTAAATAAGTCGAAATTACTGTAGCACGCGTTTCAGGAAAGAAAAAACCATGCAACGTCCTCCGCGTTCGTCTCTACCGCCGCCAGGCTGATAGATCCGATCTACCCCCCATCCGCCGTTGAACGGCCCACATGCGTAAATCCACCTCTGATTCCAACTTCCTTGGCGTATTTCGATCTTCGTTTTACATTTCTTCCTCAGAAATCCCTATATTCATCTCCATTCCCGAATAACAAGGACAGCTTCCCCTTTTATCAATTTTGTAGAGGAGGACGACTAAGGTGTCTCCCACCTTCGTCTGTGTATCCCGTGACGATATCGATTTTCAACAAGTTGATTCCACCGTTTAGACCTACTGTTGTGAGGCTCACGTCGCTGAGGAGGGAGTGGGGGTGGTTGGAGAATTCCATGTTTTGTCTACATATTTAGGAGCAAATTGTTGTTGTGTGAATTTCACGCCGCTGAGGAGGGAGTGGAGGTGGTGAGAGAATTCCCTGTTCTATTTGCATTTTTACGAGCAACAGTTTTTCCAAGCTACATTCAGATAGATTTTGTATTTCTCTTTGTCAATTCATTCCGTTATACTCATTTTTCTATTTTTTCTCATCATTTCAATGTGTATTCATCCCTCTATCTTGTGTGGGAAAGAAACCCAATTTTTGTGTCTGCATTTTCGTTGTTGAAGTAGTAACTGTCATACATGTTTTTATGTTTTGCGTATTTACTCTCTTATTATACTTGGTTACTCTTTTGCCTTACCGAGTTACTCTTGTTGTGTTACAGGGTTACTCTTCTGGTCTTCTGAGTTACTCCAACACACTGTCATGGATCCCAGCCTTGATACGGATGCTGCTAATGCAAGTGTCGGCCGTGACGATGATAATCCTCAGTCTTCTCATTCTATTGGTGCTTCCTCTCCGTCCCCAGCTGCAGTCCCTAGAGTTGGCCTTCAGTTTGGAAGTTTAAATGAAGGTATCTCCTTCTATTGCAGCTATGTTGGAATGATTGGGTTTAACATCAGGAAAGACGACAATAGATATGAACGGGGAAGTAAGATTCTGGTTGCTAAAGATCTGGTTTGTGACAAGCAGGGTAAGATCTGTCGTTCTAAGAGGTCTAGAGGGCTTCTGAGCCCCGTTTGTGATGAAATGGGTAACTTGCAGGATAAGTTGTCCAAGAAGCACAGGCGTTCTGTGAAGAGGTGTGGTTGTAGAGCCATGATACGTTTCACACTGGATAAGTCATCATCCATGTGGGTTGTGACTGCATTTGTTGAGGAACACAACCACGATCTTGTTGACGTTGCTCATCTCCGTTACCTCAAGTGTAACTCATCTCTTGATGAAACTCAAAAAGAGATCATTTCTTCCATGAGCCGCTAACATACCTGTATCGAGACAAATTGCATTGATAGCATCCGAGTCTGGCGGCTATGAAAATCTGACATTTACCAACAGACAAGCTCATGGACACATCAGTAGCAAGAGGAAAGAGTTGGCCAAATACGACGTCGACATGGTTTTAGATCGCTTTGCCAGGTTCAAGGTCCTCGATCCAAAATTCTTCTATAGCTACCAAAACGACCCCGATTGTTGCCTTACTCATCTGTTTTGGGCTGATCATGTCTCCGTTGAAGACTGCGGGCTGTTCGGGGATGCGATTGTGTTTGACACCACCTACCGCACTAACAAGTATTCGATGATTTTTGGAATGTTTGGTGGAGTTGATCACCATCGCAAGACAGTGCTGTTTGCATCTGCTCTGCTGGTCGATGAGAAGTACGACTCATTTGTCTGGGTTTTCAAGCAGTACCTACTTTGTTTTGGCAAAGAGTCGGTATCCATCATAACCGATCAGGACCCTGTTATGAATGTTGCTATCATCACTGTTTTTACCAATTGCAAGCATCGCTTCTGCAGCTAGCACATCCTACAGAAGCTTCCCTCCAAGCTTGGTGGCGTTCCTAACAAGTACCAGATCATAAGCTCCTTGAATGATTGCGTCAGGAATGTGGATGATGTCGACATTTTTGAAGAGAGGTGGGATTTCGTAATTCAGGAGAATGATTTGTTGTCCATCACCTGGCTTTCTGATATGTATGCGATGCGTTGCGATTGGGTTCCGTGCTATATGCAGTCCTCCTTTTTGCGGGCATGAGGACGACTCAGAGGAGCGAGAGCCTGAATGCGTTCATTAGGAGCCATGTGAATAGTAGGAAGACTATCTTTGAACTTGTATGTTCGTTGGAGACTGCCTACTCTCATGTGCGGGAGATTGAAAATTTCAAAGACTTTGATGACGAGTACAGTAACCTCCCTTTATCATCATTGTGGCCCCTAGAGGAGCAGATGAGAGGTATATACACCAAGTCGATCTTTAAGATATTCCAGTCCGAAGTTCACCAAAGCATGGTCTACAATGTAAAGGAAGCTTCAGAAGGTGTCTATGAGGTGTATCGCGTCGGTGGACTTGGAACTCCCCGTATATTGAAGAAAGAGTTATCTAGTGACATTGTTTCCTGCAGTTGCTTCATGTTGGAATTCAAAGACATCTCTTGCAGGCACATCCTCTCTTATTTGAAGAGTCGTGACTATTGCACTCTTCCCGAGCCTTACATACTGAAGAGGTGGACCAAAGGGTACAGAGAACACTCTTTGATTTTTGGCAAAGCGTCAGTTAAGCATCCATCCACTGGGAGGACACTTCACCTTGTTTCTGCCTGCAATTCGATTGTCAACATAGCGTTTAGGAACAACGTTGTAGATCTTTGCCATGAAAAACTGTTAGCTTTGTGAAAGGAGCTCTTAGACTTGGATCTCGCTGATCCTGGTGCAGGCGCTGGTGTAACCGCTTCCAATACAGCTTCCTCTTCTACTGTCAAGGTCCATATACCTAGTAGTTGCAAAACTAAGGGGAGACCTAGATCGACCGATGTGAGGTTTAAATCTGGAGTTGAGATTGCCCAGTCTAAAAGAGAGAGGCAGTGCAAGAATTGCTTAGAGTTTGGGGTCAACCATGACAGCAGGAACTGCCGTATGAACAAGTAGTCCATTCCGCAGGGATTTTGTTTCTAGACTATGTGTTGTTGCTGTTTGCTGTTCAATGATTTTCTCTGTTGCTGATCGTGTGGTCTGTTGATGCTGGACGTTTTTTAGTGGAGTTTGTAGTTGATTAGTGCGTGAGTGAGGGATATTCAAATCTGTAATGGGTTGTTCTTTTTGTCTGTAGTTTTTGTGAAAGTGATTTTGTACCCCTCCATTGTCTTGTCGTCAAAGGTGTAGTTCATGGGCTGGATGAACAGCTATATGTATACTTTGAATATGCTACAAAGAATCTGTTCTGATCAGATGTTACTCTTCTGCAGAATATTTTTTGTTTTATCTTCGTGTGCATCAGATACTCTTTTCTTTTGAAATACATACATTTTTGGATTAGTACAGTTTTTTTCATGTTTTGTTCAGTGTAGTTCATGGGCTGGATGAACAGCTATATGTATACTTTGAATATGCTACAAAGAATCTGTTCTGATCAGATGTTACTCTTCTGCAGAATATTTTTTGTTTTATCTTCGTGTGCATCGGATACTCTTTTCTTTTGAAATACATACATTTTTGGATTAGTACAGTTTTTTTCATGTTTTGTTCAGTGTACTCACGAAATGTCAGTTTTTGCTACTATGTGGTTCACATACACTGGTTTCGTGTTTTTGACAAACCTTCAGCCTCAAGAATTATTTTCTGGTCGCTGGAGTTACTTTTTATATCGTCACAGATACTCTCAGTGTTCTCTCAGTGCTATCATAGTTACTCTCATTGCTATCAGAGTTACTCTTAGTGTTCTCTCAGTTACTCCTTAGTGCTGTGACAGATACTCTCAGTGTTCTCTCAGTTACTCTCAGTGCTATCATAGTTACTCTCATTGCTATCAGAGTTACTCTTAGTGTTCTCTCAGTTACTCCTTAGTGTTGTCACAGATACCTCATGGATTACCTCTCTTTTTTTAGAGTTACTCTTACAAAGTATGTGGGTTGCTCATTTGAATCATATGGTTACTTTTCTATACTATCACAGTTACTCTTAGTGTTCTTACAATTATACATAGTCTCTGGAACAAACGATATATATTATACATAGTCTCTGGAACACATCATTCAAAACATAAAACGTTATATATTATACATACTCTTTGGAACAAATAATACAGAAAACTACAACCAAATCAGATATAAGGACGGTCCATCAACTGAACATAAAATCCAAAGAGCTCAGGGGGTCATATCCATCCATGATGAGATCTATCATACACATTATTTACTCTATTGCAAAGCAGAGACGGCAAACCAAAACAGCAACTTCAGAATCATTAAAACTTCTAGCCACACAAATTCGTATATGAGTTGTTCATACCTGTTGTAGATGAGTCAACCTGTAAAGGATTTACCCATGAGTCAACCACGGTTTTTAGAACAGGATGGTTGGGGGGCGGTATAGTTGGTGATGGAGAAGATTATCGACCAAAAGGCAAGGAGAAAAGGGTGGCAGTGCATACCTATTTATGATAGGAAGGTTGGACAGAAGAAGAAGCAGTGTCTTCTGTAGATGTTGAGGTGTCAGCTGTTGTAGATGAGTCAACCTGTAAAGGATTTACAGCAGATCTCAGTGGTGCTTGGTATTTGTCCCTAACAAACAGCTGATCTGCAGAGTCGTCCGTTCCAGAGAATACTGCTTCACCAGGCATTCTGAAGAGCGGAAGAAGGTCGGTTGGTGTTTCTAAGAAATGATCTGTCATCCATGCTGTGATAGTCTGGTGATCAGTTGGCTTGAGGAAGATGATCCAATCTTTGCGAATCTTGAGCTGTGCGATCATCCTTTTCCAGCGCCTACCAGTTGAAAGTGATCCGTTTTCATTCTGAATAAGGGTGATCTGAAATGTCTGGTTTCCGATATGGAAGGTGGTGTTGCCTGGTTTAATGTGAAAATGGAGATATTTCCATTCTATAGGAAGTTGAATGGATTCCATTGTCTTGTCGTCAAGGGTGTAGTTCATGGGCTGGATGAACGGCTCCATGGTAGGTTGTGTTGAGGGTTGTGAGAAAACTAGTAATGGTAGAAGAAGGTAGGCTGTAAAGAAGGTAGGTTGTGAAGAAGGTAGGCTGCGAAGAAGGTAGGTTGTTCGAAAGTGAGTGAAAGGGTGAGATGAGAGCACTTGGTGAAAGGGCGAAATGAGAGCTCTGGTTGAAAGGGCTAAATGAGGGTAGCAGTGATCTGTGATTTTGGTGTTGCAAAGATGCACAGTAGAGTTTGCAGATATTCTACTGTTTTTGATAAGTTACTTTTCTTGGTGTTGCAAAGATGCACAGTAGAGTTTGCAGACATTCTACTGTTTTTGATAAGTTACAGATTTTCGAAGGTTACTTTTTGTACCTCAGAGTTACTATTTCTATCTAAATCAAACGTTTTGTGTGCACCTGTTACTTTTTATCTGTTCCTGTTACTTTACAGTTCATATAATTACTTAAAGGTCAACATAATTACTTTATACGTAGAAATACACATCTTTGTTATCTTCATCCTTGATAATACCACGGCGGCACTGAAGAACGGGAATGTCTGGGAAATATGATGCTTTCACAAAAAAAAAAACTTAACCAGTACTTTTGGTAGTTACACTGTAATTTACATAGTTACTTTTTCGTTTATTGTGTTACTTTCCTGATTCAATAAGTTATGTTATACATCACACAAGTTACTTTTTTGTTGGACGAGTTACTTTCCCGATTCAATAAGTTACGTTATACATCACATAAGTTACTTTTTTGCTGGACATACCTGAGATAAGGGAAAAAGAGGATAGCAGGCCTCGTGGGGAGGGATGGGTTGGTGGAGGGACTGGGGAGTATTTCCACAAGAGTCACTTTGCAAAGAACAAAAGTTACTTTTTGAACGCTAGAGTTACTTTTTATATTGTCACAGTTACTCGTTGTGCTCCTACTGTTACTCTTAGTGCTGATACAATTACCTTATTATGAAATCGAACACTTGCTCTCATACTGGTACAGTTACTTTACAAGATTTTCCTGTTGTATTTTTGAAGGTTACTGAAAAAACCCTGCGAGTAACTGAAAAAACCACGCGAGTAACTGAAAAAACCCTGCGAGTAACTGAAAAAACTTTGTGAGTAACTAAAAAACCCTGTGAGTAACTGAAGGTTACTCACGAAATGTCAGTTTTTGCTACTATGTGGTTCACATACACTGGTTTCGTGTTTTTGACAAACCTTCAGCCTCAAGAGTTACTTTCTGGTCGTTGGAGTTACTTTTTATATCATCACAGATACTCTCAGTGTTCTCTCAGTTACTCTCAGTGCTATCATAGTTACTCTCATTGCTATCAGAGTTACTCTTAGTGTTCTCTCAGTTACTCCTTAGTGCTGTCACAGTTACCTCATGGATTACCTATCTTTTTTTAGAGTTACTCTTACAAAGTATGCGGGTTGCTCATTTAAATCATATGGTTACTTTTCTATACTATCACAGTTACTTTTAGTGTTCTTATAATTATTCTAAGAGTTATGATATTATCATCACTCTTTCTCTTGTGTTGTTTTCTTGTTTGCAGTGTTCTCATATGCCCCGCATGAGGCCGCTTATGCGGCCGCATATGCGTATGCGGCCCTCAGCCGCTCCGCATATAGCTATGCAGTGCTATATTTGGGGATGGACCGAATATGCGGCCTGCGGTCCGCATATGCGACCGCTTAGGCCCTGCATTTCATTTGGTGACTTAAGTAAAAAAAAACCTCAAATAAAATCAACCAAAGTAAATGACAACTTCTTCTATATAGTTGGTTTAAGATCAGATATTGAAATTTTGCTACCTCGGAAATAATTCTATTTTAAATTAGTGCAAAATATTTTATTACATTTTATAATTGTTAATGTTTCATTATGCTCTTTCTTTTGCTCTTTTTTTCTCTCTTGTATTTTGCTCTAAGATTAGAAAATGTTGCACTTGCAACAATTCTAATTTTGTCTTGTATAAAAGGGGAACCTATTGCATATATTAATTGGATATGATATTTTCTTTTACAAAGTATCAAATTTGTTTGCTGCCAAGGGAGTAATTTATATTCCCTACGATTTTTTCTTCTCTATTTATTAGTGACTTGATTTCTTCATATCATTTTGATGTTTTCATTTTGTTTTTGATGTTCTTTTTCTATTTCTACTTTGAAGTACCATGTGTTGTGTTACTGTGGTTTTTCTTATAGTGTTCATTCAATAAATGTTCTGCTACAAACTGCATAGTATGTTTTGTTACTTGTATATTCTAGTACATTATATAAACTTAGGCTTTTGTTGATTGATTTTTCTTATTGATGATTGGAAAATGTGTTTCTTCTTCCATGATGTAATGATCCATTGGTACATTTTGGGCTATTAGGCTACAAAACTAGATAGTATGAAATTTATGATTATGATTATATTTTTTTATTAAATATATGTATAAAATATAGAATTTATTTTTTAAAATCCAAAAACGCATATGCCCCGCTTATGCTCCCGCATTCCTCTTATACTCTATGCGGTACCCTGACCGAACACATACCGCATAACGCATTTCAGAACATTGCTTGTTTGATAGTCTAACTCAAAGTATATATCTCCATACAAAACCACAGCAATTTTACAATCAAGAACACAACATTCAAAGCACAAAACGCTATATATTAAACCCAGAAATACTCGTATTTGCAATATGATTTAGGTCAAAAATGTAATTTTCAGGCTTTTCGCAGCACACAAGTAAATGTATCTCATAGCGGTTGCATATCAAAATTCCAGAAGCAAACTGTTCAAGTTTTACATTTCAATTAATAATTTACTATTTCAGCTAAAATTCAGCCATTTATCTAGGATTGAAATAGCCTCTTCCTCCGTGCTCTTCTCTTCATTTGGTTCTTCTGTCTTCTCTTCTTCTTGCTGCTTCTGACATTCATCTCTTCCTCCCTTGTTCTCCTCAGATGGGCCTTTTTTGATGTCTTCATTGTTATCTTTTTTATGCCTCCGTGCTCTTCTCTTCATCTGGTTCTTCTGTCTTCTCTTCTTCTTGCTGCTTCTGACATTCATCTCTTCCTCCCTTGTTCTCCTCAGATGGGCCTTTTTTGATGTCTTCATTGTTATCTTTTTTATGCGCTTGTACAGGTTGCAACTCCCCCCTCGCCATCATTCTCTGAAAAATATCAGCCCTTATGGCCGACATGTCCTTGCAGGTGAAGTCCATGTGTTTTCCATTACCAGGCATTCTAGGTACTTCATGACGAAGATCCCACAGTCAAGTGAGTCTTCTTCCTGTTGTGGACACAGTGGGTACTCCCGTCCCCACTGTGACAGTTGGTCTCCTTTTTCTGCCCCCCCCTGAAGAATTCGTGCACAATACACACCTGCATTAAAAATACACAACTCTTATTAATCATCAATCAACAAACATTAACCCTGTCAATCCACTACAAATAGAGTTACTTTTTATAGATCGCTTACATATTATATCCACTCATTGAGTTATAAGACCGGTGTGCTCCATCCCTGAAACTTGCCTCGTACAAGTGTCAGTGGTTGTCGTTGTTCAATATGGTGAACACCGAGTCCATTGTGTCCCAATCTTTCATCGGGACGTTGAATAGTGGAGATAGCATGTCGATCTACTCCATGGTTATGTTTTCAACATCAAACGCCAACTTCTGCTGCAAATACAAATTCACATCTATAAGTTTCATTTGTGTATATACTTTTGTATTTTGGATGTAATTTTGTATACCAATTTTGTTCTTCTTACCGGAGCATATGTGCTCAAACAGTGCCATGATAGACCCTTCTTCCTCCGTTTGCTTGTGGTAGCTTTGAGCATCTGTACAAAGTAGTCCATAACCTGAAAAAAAACCACAAGCTTTCTTTGTTTAGAAAAAAACCACAAGCTTTCAGAGAGTTACACTACTATTTATTTGTTTCTTACTGGTGATTGCGTCATTTGATCTTTGTATAGTAGGGTGGCGAGGTCCTTCCCCGTGCACCAAGTGTCATCACTGAATCCTCATTCTTGTTTTGACCTGCCAATCGTTTTTATAGATGTTATACATATTAGTTTTGGATATTGAATAAGCGATGTTTTATATGTGTACACTTGACAAAATAACAAATTTTCTTATATTTCTTCTATATTGTCAATGAAGTGGTGGACAATTTCCCTGGTTTGTTTTATTTTGAAATGCTCAAAACCAATGAAGTTTGACAGCTTGTGCTGTCAACAACAAAAGAGCACTTCATGTTAGAATCAATATTCATTTTCCACTAGTTACACTATGTTGATATGTCGTACGGTTACTATAGACCATTGTACAGTTACTCTTTATGTTCCTACAGTTACTCTTCTAATTCATAGAGTTACTCTAGACTATCATAGAGTTACTCTTTATATTACTACAGTTACTCTATAATATCACACAATTACTCTACTGTATTTACACAGTTACTCAAGTATTGATATACTTTAAAGGAGATGCAACCTTACCTTTTCCTCCCTCCTCTTTTTCACGTTATTCTCGATGCTGCCTATGATTTGTTGTTCTATCTTTGACAACTTTTTTATGGGCTCCTCCTTCTGCCCTTCTTCTTCGATTATATTCTCCTGTTGTTCACCTGTTTCTTCATTGCTCTTTTCTTCTGCATCTCGTGCAGACTTTCCGTGGTCCAAACCTTCAGCTGATTTTTCTTTCTTCTCCTCCTCATCACCATTTTTCTTCCAATCATTCTCATCTTCTGAGTCATTCTCTTCCACATATTTTCTTATGAGGCTCAGCCTGCCTCGCTTCCTCGACGTGTCGTCCTTATCCATACCTTCCTTCTCTACTTTGCTCGTCGTATCGACATCCTTCTCAGGTAGCACATCTGAACTGTCTTTGGGTTCTTGAACATTCCCCGATGTGAACCTCTCAGCAGATTGTACGAATCCACCGACAGGTGACTGTGATTTGTCACCTTCATCTCCGAATTTTCTCCTCACATTTCTGTTCTCCTCTTCCAGCTCGGCTATTATGTTTTCTAGCCGTTTCTTCTCTCTCTCTGCATTTCAGGGAATGCCTCAAGATCTATTTTCGTGCAGATCTCCTTCTGCATCTTTAGCTCCTCCTCGAGTATGTGAATTCTTCTCTCCAGGTTGGAGTCATCAGCAGGCACTTCTTTTCGGATGACCGGCTTTGCTGGCGCCTTATCTGGCGTTTGCTTACTTGGTCCGCAAGGTAGTAGGGCATGTCTTTCATTGTTCTTGAAGCTCGCCAGTAATCCCCCTGGTCTATCTTCATACTTTCACAAACCTGTCCATAAAAAAATCAAAAATAATATTTAACAATGCAAACTTGCAGGATTATGTTGTATATTAGCTTTTGTAACAAATAAGAAATATTCTTACATCCTTAGGGTCCACATCCCCTAAATCCAACAACTTCTCGACCGGCGCAGCCCACTTCTTTATCCTTGGCTTTGCGTCGAGGAACGTTGGTTTTGCCATGTTCGTCATCTCATATGCCCAAACCTACATTTAAACAGAGAGAAAATTCAATGCATATGCAACTGCCCCCCATAGTCATCATTGTAACAATTTTGTAGATGAAGATAATTTTGTTCACTTACACAGGCACATCACACACTCTGTTGTGTAGAGGGTGGTTTTCCCTTTCTCCCCTTTCCTCCTCAGCTGGACATTCTGCTTCAACATCTTCATATTCCTGAAGATACTCCCATGCACCAGCTTTGCCCAATTCATCTGCGTCGTTTCAGTAACATCGCCTAGGTAGTGGATTATGTAGATTGGTGTGCAATAGCTGGTGTCTGGGAGTAGGAATGTTGCCATCAGGTGCAACATCCACGCACGACACATGTTCTGGTAGTCCGCTGGATCGTCGGTCCATGTAAATTCTTGCCAAAGCTTTGCTAAGTTGTCCTTGTGCAGGACATCCTTTTCCCTCAACCTCTTAGAGGTCTCCCCTTCATTTCCTTGTTTACCTGTTGCCCTGGCAAATTGTTGCCATATTGATCTCACAATCTCAGAATTTTTCCTAGGTATGATGTCCATACCTCTGCTTGGGATGCCTAGAATTACCCCTACATCCTCAACCGTCATCCTTCTTTCCACCCCTCTGGCCAGTAAAAACATGTCATCATCCACATATCTGTCTATCAAATCCTCCAAGAGGCATACGTCAACCATAAGATTCGGCATCTTTATCATGTTTGCAAATGTCGTCGCCCTCATCATTCTCAGTTGATTACTTGTAAACACCACGCTCTGGCTGGCGGTAATGTAGCTCTTTAGGTAACACATGTGGTACAACCTCTTTATCCCCACTGCAAACATATGAAAAGTTACTCTTAGTTTTCTTTTTTTTTAGCATTACTTGTTACTCAGTCAAGTTACTCTTCAATTTTTCACATTTCAATCCACGTGGTAGGTTGATAATATTTTTAATGCTAACTGTTTATTCTTGTAACATCAATTTTAATAAAGTTCCAGTAAGTGTCATATGATAGTAACAATAATTTAATAAATTTATAAATCCATTCAATATTACCTTCAGCTGCCTTTCCTTTCTCCTTTTCAGTCCTCTTAATTCTCTCCTCTTTTTCTCCCTCATAGGTAGCCTTTTCCTTTCCCTTTTCTTTCTTCCTCCTTATTTCCTCTTCTACTATCTCATCAGCAGCCTTATCTGTATCCTTAGTTTCTTCGGCCTTCCCTTTCCCATCCCTTTCTTTTCCTGCATACGAATGAAGTTACTCTAAATTTTTAGTCTTTTTTTTGCTTAACAATATGGTTTTCATATGTCAAACTGCTATGTAAAGTGTGTGAATTACTCTTTGTTCTATAATAGTTACTCTTTGTTCATAATGTAAAGAGTAATTCGCACACTTTACATAGCAGTTTGACATATGAAAACCATATTGTTAAGCTAAAAAGACTAAAAATTTAGAGTAACTTCATTCGTATGCAGGAAAAGAAAGGGATGGGAAAGGGAAGGCCGAAGAAACTAAGGATACAGATAAGGCTGCTGATGAGATAGTAGAAGAGGAAATAAGGAGAAAGAAAGAAAAGGGAAAGGAAAAGGCTACCTATGAGGGAGAAAAAGAGGAGAGAATTAAGAGGACAGAAAAGAAGAAAGGAAAGGCAGCTGAAGGTAATATTGAATGGATTTATAAATTTATTAAATTGTTGTTACTATCATATGACACTTACTGGAACTTTATTAAAATTGATGTTACAAGAATAAACAGTTAGCATTAAAAATATTATCAACCTACCACGTGGATTGAAATGTGAAAAATTGAAGAGTAACTTGACTGAGTAACAAGTAATGCTCAAAAAAAAGAAAACTAAGAGTAACTTTTCATATGTTTGCAGTGGGGATAAAGAGGTTGTACCACAGGTGTTACCTAAAGAGCTACATCACCGCCAGCCAGAGCGTGGTGTTTACAAGTAATCAGCTGAGAATGATGAGGGCGACGACATTTGCAAACATGATAAAGATGCCGAATCTTATGGTTGACGTATGCCTCTTGGAGGATTTGATAGACAGATATGTGGATGATGACAGGTTTTTACTGGCCAGAGGGGTGGAAAGAAGGATGACGGTTGAGGATGTAGGGGTAATTCTAGGTATCCCAAGCAGAGGTATGGACATCATACCTAGGAAAAATTCTGAGATTGTGAGATCAATATGGCAACAATTTGCCAGGGCAACAGGTAAACAAGGAAATGAAGGAGAGACCTCTAAGAGGTTGAGGGAAAAGGATGTCCTGCACAAGGACAACTTAGCAAAGCTTTGGCAAGAATTTGCAAGGACCGACGATCCAGCGGACTACCAGAACATGTGACGTGCGTGGATGTTGCACCTGATGGCAACATTCCTACTCCCAGACACCAGCTATTGCACACCAATCTACATAATCCACTACCTAGACGATGTTACTTAAACGACGCAGATGAATTGGGCAAAGCTGGTGCATGGGAGTATCTTCAGGAATATGAAGATGTTGAAGCAGAATGTCCAGCTGAGGAGGAAAGGGGAGAAAGGGAAAACCACCCTCTACACAACAGAGTGTGTGATGTGCCTGTGTAAGTGAACAAAGTTATCTTCATCTACAAAATTGTTACAATGATGACTATGGGGGGCAGTTACATATGCATTGAATTTTCTCTCTGTTTAAATGTAGGTTTGGGCATATGAGATGACGAACATGGCAAAGCCAACGTTCCTCGACGCAAAGCCAAGGATAAAGAAGTGGGCTGCGCCGGTCGAGAAGTTGTTTGATTTAGGGGATGTGGACCCTAAGGATGTAAGAATATTTCTTATTTGTTACAAAAGCTAATATACAACATAATCATGCAAGTTTGCATTGTTAAATATTATTTTTGATTTTTTTATGGACAGGTTTGTGAAAGTATGAAGATAGACCAGGGGGATTACTGGCGAGCTTCAAGAACAATGAAAGACATGCCCTACTACCTTGCGGAGAAAATGGTAAAAAGTAAGCAAACACCAGATAAGGCACCAGCAAAGCCGGTCATCCGAAAAGGAGTGCCTGCTGATGACTCCAACCTGGAGAGAAGAATTCACATACTCGAGGAGGAGCTAAAGATGCAGAAGGAGATCTGCACGAAAATAGATGTTGAGGCATTCCCTGAAATGCAGAGAGAGAGAAGAAACGGCTAGAAAACAGAATAGCCGAGATGGAAGAGGAGAACAGAAATGTGAGGAGAAAATTTGGAGATGAAGGTGAGAAATCACAGTCACCTGTCGGTGGATTCGAACAATCTGCTGAGAGGTTCACATCGGGGAATGTTCAAGAACCCAAAGACAGTTCAAATGTGCTACCTGAGAAGGATTTCGATACGACGAGCAAAGTAGAGAAGGAAGGTATGGATAAGGACGACACGCCAAAGAAGCGAGGCAGGCTGAGTCTCATAAGAAAATATGTGGAAGAGAATGACTCAGAAGATGAGAATGATGGGAAGAAAAATGGTGATGAGGAGGAGAAAGAAAAATCAGCTGAAGGTTTGGACCACGGAAAGTCTGCACGAGATGCAGAAGAAAAGAGCAATGAAGAAACAGGTGAACAGCAGGAGAATATAATCGAAGAAGAAGGGCAGAAGGAGGAGCCCATAAAAAAGTTGTCAAAGATAGAACAACAAATCATAGGCAGCATCGAGAATAACGTGAAAAAGAGGAGGGAGGAAAAGGTAAGGTTGCATCTCCTTTAAAGTATATCAATACTTGAGTAACTGTGTAAATACAGCAGAATAATTGTGTGATATTATAGAGTAACTGTAGTAATATAAAGAGTAACTCTATGATAGTCTAGAGTAACTCTATGAATTAGAAGAGTAACTGTAGGAACATAAAGAGTAACTGTACAATGGTCTATAGTAACCGTACGGCATATCAGCATAGTGTAACTAGTGGAAAATGAATATTGATTCTAACATGAAGTGCTCTTTTGTTGTTGACAGCACAAGCTGTCAAACTTCATTGGTTTTGAGCATTTCAAAACAAAACAAACCAGGGAAATTGTCCACCACTTCATTGACAATATAGAAGAAATGTAAGAAAATTTGTTATTTTGTCAAGTGTACACATATAAAACATCGCTTATTCAATATCCAAAACTAATATGTATAACATCTATAAAAACGATTGGCAGGTCAAAACAAGAATGGAGATTCAGTGATGACACTTGGTGCACGGGGAAGGACCTCGCCACCCTACTATACAAAGATCAAATGACGCAATCACCAGTAAGAAACAAATAAATAGTAGTGTAACTCTCTGAAAGCTTGTGGTTTTTTTTCTAAACAAAGAAAGCTTGTGGTTTTTTTTCAAGTTATGGACTGCTTTGTACAGATGCTCAAAGCTACCACAAGCAAACGGAGGAAGAAGGGTCTATCATGGCACTGCTTGAGCACATATGCTCCGGTAAGAAGAACAAAATTGGTATACAAAATTACATCAAAAATACAAAAATATATACACAAAACTGAAACTTATAGATGTGAATTTGTATTTGCAGCAGAAGTTGGCGTTTGATGTTGAAAACATAACCATCAAGTAGATCGACATGCTATCTCCACTATTCAACGTCCCGATGAAAGATTGGGACACAATGGACTCGGTGTTCACCATATTGAACAACGACAACCACTGGCACTTGTACGAGGCAAGTTTCAGGGATGGAGCACACCGGTCTTATAACTCAATGAGTGGATATAGCAAGTCGAAAAAGGAATTCCTTAGATGGGTAAGCAATCTATAAAAAGTAACTCTTTTTGTAGTGGATTGACAAGGTTAATGTTTATTGATTGATGATTAATAAGAGTTGTGTATTTTTAATGCAGGTGGGTATTGTGCACGAATTCTTCAGGGGGGCAGAAAAAGGAGACCAACTGTCACAGTGGGGACGGGAGTACCCACTGTGTCCACAACAGGAACAAGACTCACTTGACTGTGGGATCTTCGTCATGAAGTACCTAGAATGCCTGGTAAATGGAAAACACATGGACTTCACCTGCAAGGACATGTCGGCCATAAGGGCTGATATTTTTCAGAGAATGATGGCGAGGGGGGAGTTGCAACATGTACAAGCGCATCAAAAAGATAACAATGAAGACATCAAAAAAGGCCCATTTGAGGAGAACAAGGGAGGAAAAGATGAATGTCAGAAGCAGCAAGAAGAAGAGACGACAGAAGAACCAGATGAAGAGAAGAGCACGGAGGAAGAGGCTATTTCAATCCTAGATAAATGGCTGAATTTTAGCTGAAATAGTAAATTATTAATTGAAATGTAAAACTTGAACAGTTTGCTTCTGGAATTTTGATGTGCAACCGCTATGAGATACATTTACTTGTGTGTTGCAAAAAGCCTGAAAATTACATTTTTAATCTAAATCATATTACAAATACGAGTATTTCTGGGTTTAATATATAGCGTTTTGTGCTTTGAATGTTGTGTTCTTGATTGTAAAACTGCTGTGGTTTTGTATGGAGATATATACTTTGAGTTAGACTATCAAACAAGAAAACAACACAAGAGAAAGAGTGATGATAATATCATAACTCTTAGAATAATTATAAGAACAGTAAGAGTAATTGTGATAGTATAGAAAAGTAACCATATGATTTAAATGAGCAACCCGCATACTTTGTAAGAGTAACTCTAAAAAAAGATAGGTAATCCATGAGGTAATTGTGACAGCACTAAGGAGTAACTGAGAGAACACTAAGAGTAACTCTGATAGCAATGAGAGTAACTATGATAGCACTGAGAGTAACTGAGAGAACACTGAGAGTATCTGTGACGATATAAAAAGAAACTCCAGCGACCAGAAAGTAACTCTTGAGGCTGAAGGTTTGTCAAAAACACGAAACCAGTGTATGTCAACCACATAGTAGCAAAAACTGACATTTCGTGAGTAACCTTCAGTTACTCACAGGGTTTTTTTAGTTACTCACAGAGTTTTTTCAGTTACTCGCAGGGTTTTTTCAGTTACTCGCGTGGTTTTTTCAGTTACTCGCAGGGTTTTTTCAGTAACCTTCAAAAATACAACAGGAAAATCTTGTAAAGTAACTGTACCAGTATTTACTCACAGAGTTTTTTCAGTTACTCGCAGGGTTTTTTCAGTTACTCGCGTGGTTTTTTCAGTTACTCGCAGGGTTTTTTCAGCAACCTTCAAAAATACAACAGGAAAATCTTGTAAAGTAACTGTACCAGTATGAGAGCAAGTGTTCGATATCATAAAAAGGTAATTGTATCAGCACTAAGAGTAACAGTAGGAGCACAACGAGTAACTGTGACAACACAATGGAACTGTGACAATATAAAAAATAACTCTAGCGTTCAAAAAGTAACTTTTGTTCTTTGCAAAGCGACTCTTGTGGAAATACTCCCCAGTCCCTCCACCACCAACCCATCCCTCCCCACGAGGCCTGCTATCCTCTTTTTCCCTTATCTCAGGTATGTCCAACAAAAAAGTAACTTGTGTGATGTATAACGTAACTTATTGAATCGGGAAAGTAACTCGTCCAACAAAAAAGTAACTTGTGTGATGTATAACATAACTTATTGAATCGGGAAAGTAACACAACAAACAAAAAAGTAACTATGTAAATTACAGTGTAACTACCAAAAGTACTGGTTAAGTTTTTTTTTTGGTGAAAGCATCATATCTCCCATACATTCCCGTTCTTCAGTGCCGCCGTGGTATTATCAAGGATGAAGATAACAAAGATGTGTATTTCTATGTATAAAGTAATTATGTTGACCTTTAAGTAATTATATGAACTATAAAGTAACAGGAATAGATAAAAAGTAACAGGTGCACACAAAACTTTGATTTAGATAGAAATAGTAACTCTGAGGTACAAAAAGTAACCTTCAAAAATCTGTAACTTATCAAAAACAGTAGAATGTCTGCAAACTCTACTGTGCATCTTTGCAACACCAAGAAAAGTAACTTATCAAAAACAGTAGAATATCTGCAAACTCTACTGTGCATCTTTGCAACACCAAAAGCACAGATCACTGCTACCCTCATTTCGCCCTTTCAACCAGAGCTCTCATTTCGCCCTTTCACCAAGTGCTCTCATCTCACCCTTTCACTCACTTTCAAACAACCTACCTTCTTCGCAGCCTACCTTCTTCACAACCTACCTTCTTTACAGCCTACCTTCTTCTACCATTACTAGTTTTCTCACAGCCCTCAACACAGCCTACCATGGAGCCGTTCATCCAGCCCATGAACTACACCCTTGACAACAAGACAATGGAATCCATTCAACTTCCTATAGAATGGAAATATCTCCATTTTCACATTAAACCAGGCAACACCACCTTCCATATCGGAAACCAGACATTTCAGATCACCCTTATTCAAAATGAAAACGGATCACTTTCAACTGGTAGGGGCTGGAAAAGGATGATCGCACAACTCAAGATTCGCAAAGATTGGATCATCTTCCTCAAGCCAACTGATCACCAGACTATCACAGCATGGACCACAGATCATTTCTTAAAAACACCATCCGACCTTCTTCCGCTCTTCAGAATGCCTGGTGAAGCAGTATTCTCTGGAACGGACGACTCTGCAGATCAGCTGTTTGTTAGGGACAAATACCAAGCACCACCGAGATCAGCTGTAAATCCTTTACAAGTTGACTCATCTACAACAGCTGACACCTCAACATCTGAAGAAGACACTGCTTCTTCTTCTGTCCAGCCTTCCTATCATAAATAGGTACGCACCGCTACCCTTTTCTCCTTGCCTTTTGGTCGATAATCTTCCCCATCACCAACTATACCGCCCCCCAACCACCCTGTTCTAAAAACCGTGGTTGACTCATGGGTAAATCCTTTACAGGTTGACTCATCTACAACAGGTATGAACAACTCATATACGAATTTGTGTGGCCAGAAGTTTTAATGATTCTGAAGTTGCTGTTTTGGTTTGCTGTCTCTGCTTTGCAATAGAGTAAATAATGTGTATAATAGATCTCATCATGGATGGATATGACCCCCTGAGCTCTTTGGTTTTTATGTTCAGTTGATGGACCGTCCTTATATCTGATTTGGCTGTAGTTTTCTGTATTATTTGTTCCAAAGAGTATGTATAATATATAACGTTTTATGCTTTGAATGATGTGTTCCAGAGACTATGTATAATATATATCGTTTGTTCCAGAGACTATGTATAATTGTAAGAACACTAAGAGTAACTGTGATAGTATAGAAAAGTAACCATATGATTCAAATGAGCAACCCGCATACTTTGTAAGAGTAACTCTAAAAAAAGAGAGGTAATCCATGAGGTATCTGTGACAGCACTAAGGAGTAACTGAGAGAACACTAAGAGTAACTCTGATAGCAATGAGAGTAACTATGATAGCACTGAGAGTAACTGAGAGAACACTGAGAGTATCTGTGACAGCACTAAGGAGTAACTGAGAGAACACTAAGAGTAACTCTGATAGCAATGAGAGTAACTATGATAGCACTGAGAGAACACTGAGTATCTGTGACGATATAAAAAGTAACTCCAGCGACCAGAAAATAACTATTGAGGCTGAAGGTTTGTCAAAAATACGAAACCAGTGTATGTGAACCACATAGTAGCAAAAACTGACATTTCGTGAGTACACTGAACAAAACATGAAAAAAAATGTACTAGTCCAAAAATGTATGTATTTCAAAAGAAAAGAGTATCTGATGCACACGAAGATAAAACAAAAAATATTCTGCAAAAGAGTAACATCTGATCAGAACAGATTTTTTGTAGCATATTCAAAGTATACATATAGCTGTTCAACCAGCCCATGAACTACACCCTTGACGACAAGACAATGGAGGTGTACAAAATCACTTTCACAAAAACTACAGACAAAAAGAACAACCCATTACAGATTTGAATATCCCTCACTCACGCACTAATCAACTACAAACTCCACTAAAAAACGTCCAGCATTAACAGACCACACGATCAGCAACAGAGAAAATCATTGAACAGCAAACAGCAACAACACATAGTCCAGAAACAAAATCCCTGCGAAATGGACTACTTCATAGGGCAGTTCCTACTGTCATGGTTGACCCCAAACTCTAAGCAATTCTTGCACTGCCTCTCTCTTTTAGACTGGGCAATCTCAACTCCAGATTTAAACCTCACATCGGTCGATCTAGGTCTCCCCTTAGTTTTGCAACTACTAGGTATATGGACCTTGACAGCAGAAGAGGAAGCTGTATTAGAAGCGGTTACACCAGCGCCTGCACCAGGATCAGTGAGATCCAAGTCTAAGAGCTCCTTTCGCAAAGCTAACAGTTTTTCATGGCAAAGATCTACAACGTTGTACCTAAACGCTATGTTGACAATCGAATTGCAGGCAGAAACAAGGTGAAGTGTCCTCCCAGTGGATGGATGCTTAACTGACGCTTTGCCAAAAATCAAAGAGTGTTCTCTGTACCCTTTTATAAACCCTAATTCAGCAAATCTAAGTATAAACCCTAATTAGCTTGTCATATTCCTCCTAACAGGCTTACGATCAATAAATAACAACATTATCTCCAAATAACTCAGATTATTCAAGTTAATTTCCTTCTTTACCCTAGATTAGGGTCTACATGTATTATCATAGATTCATGGATTAAAACCCTAAACAAGCCAATTATAATATAATATCAGATCTAGATCTCACTTTATCTCCCAACAGGTTATTGATACTCAAATTAACCCATTAAGCACCTTACATTTGACCTCTAATCATCATTAGGGTTTTTAACCTAAATCTAATGCACTTTATGATCAACTCAAGGTACTTTTGCAATTAGAAATGAAATCAGATGCTAAAGCTATTTTTATCAGATTACTCGTATTTTTTTTATCAATTTTCATATATAAAGTTCCTTCATCTGACCTTCCTATTAATTTCTACGATTTTTGCAAAGAAAAACACTTTCTTGGATTATCTATTAGAGAGGAATCAATTTCTGAAAATTGCCATATATCTTGACCGTTCGATCGGTGGTCCGTTGGACCACGCGGGATCCAACGATCCACGGTCGCACGCCTTACTCACAGTCAAACGAAGCCAACGGGCAAGAATTCCCTTACCTGGTTAGAAGGAGCGGGAGGGCAGAACGATAATTTAACTGGTCATCTTCTTCAACCTCGTACGAGTTGCCTGCCGTGAGCTGAGGTCAACTCTTGGGCTGACTTTAGGCTTCCGTGCATCTCTGAGCAATCCAATAACATGGGGAGCTTTGTCTACCTCCCACGAACCTTCTCAACCGATCAATTCCTTCTCTACAACGCTCCTTCACCACCAAGGAAGCTCAGCTCCTCCGGTGATGGTTGATGCTAGATGAGGGGGAAGAACAGGATGGTTGGCTAAATTGGGAGCACGAGCATGATCGTCGCACTGCCTCAGATTCGAGGGCATGGTTTTTGGGGTTACTCGTGCGGCCACCCGCTCTATCCTATTTAGAGAATTTATCATAGGTCCCTGTGAATTGGGGACTCTCTCAACCCTCCACGAAACGACCCACAAGTTGGGAGTCCTCGGAATAGACTCTCGAAGATGATGGACTAATCCTCGTCTCTGCCCATTACCTTAAATGTGAGCAAATCCCAGTTTTTCCCCTCTCCCTTTCCTTCTGTGACTCGAGGTAGATGATGCACAGTCACTGTTAGATCTATTGTCCTCTGGACCACACATGGATCTGATGGATGTCATCGCCCCCGATATATCCTTTTTCTTTTAAATCAAGAAAACTTGAATTATTTAATGTAATGCATTGTAAACTTGAAAATTTCATAACTCTCTTCTCGTTTATCCTTTTTCATTCACATTTTAATGGAAACTCTGGATTGGTATTATCTACTCGTGTATCAAATTGGAGACCCAAATTCCAAAGGAAAAGGGTATTTCCTTCATAAACAAGTTTATGTCACTAGAGACATAGCTCTATACTCGAAACTTCGCATTGAATCTAGCTAGCACAGGCTGCTTCTTGCTCTTCCACGACACCAGCATCCAACAAATACCCAGTAGCCAAAAATAGATTTCCTGTCCTAACTGGATCCAGCCCAACCAACATCTGAGAAGCCTTGCATCAACAAATGTCCATGATTCTGATACATGAATCCCTTGCGAAGAGATTTCTTATGAAACCTCAAAATATGCATCACAACCTCCAAGTGACATGTGCAAGTCTTATCAATGAACTGGGTAACCACACTAGTAGAAAAGACAATGTCAAGTTGAGTGACTATAAGATAGATCAGTTTTCCAACAAGCCGTCTATATCTCCAAAGATCAACAAGTAACTCCCCCTGCTCCACATAAAGCTTGACTTTAGGATCCATTAGAGTACCTTGTCTCAGTGAGTAGATCTAAGACATATTTCCTCTGTGAAATTACTATCCCCGACTTTGACTTAGCAACTTCAATGCCCAGAAAATATTTAAGACTTCCCAAGTCTTTTGAATGAAATTGGCTCTACAGAAAGGTTTTCAATTGTGCAATGACATGCTTATCACCATTGGTGATAACAATGTCAACAACATATACCCCCAAGAAGACACACCCAGAACTCCATTGTTTGTAGAAGACAAAACGATCTATAATACATTTGTGGAGACCAAACTCAGAAAGGGCACTGTTACTACCAAACCAAGCACTAGGTGACTGCTTCAAACCATAGAGAGACTTATCAAGACGACATACTATATTAGACTCCCCCTGAGCAACAAACCCCAGTGGTTGCTCAATATAAATGTCCTCATCCAGATCCCATGCAAGAATGTATTTTTTATATCAAGCTGATGTAGAGGCCAAGAATGAATGGAAGCCAGAGACAAGATACAGATAGATGTCATCTTTGCCACATGAGAGGTCTCTGGATAATCCTCGCCATAAACCTAAGTGTAGTTGTAGGCTACCAAATGAGCCTTCATCCGATCAACACATCCAATTGCACCCACTTCAACAATATAAACCCAATGGCATGCAACCACATACTCTCTAAAGATGTGGAACATGGGACCATGTATGGTTTTGATCTAGGGCTAACATCTCTTCTTCCAAAACACGGCGCCAACCTGGATGCTCTAGTGCAACTAAAACAAACGGAGGTATGGAGACGGGGGACATAGCAGGAATAAAGGCATGATATGAAAGTGATAGATGGCTATTTGAAACAAAGCTAGTTGCAGGGTAATGAACACTTTTTAGGGTGCAAGATCTAACACCTTTGCTCAAGGCAATGGGAAGATCATGTACGAGAGGTGGAGTTGTTTCTACCTGACTTTCAAATGTGGAGGTATCTAGAGAAGGGGTTGAATTGGCTGGAGCCTCTGTTCCATCTACATCGATACATGAACCAAATTGTACACTTGCACTTGCAAGATGAGTGTAGACCTGAGTAATTGGGGCCCTACTAGAGGGGGGTGGAACCACATCATGAGTACCTTCACTAAGCAAGAGCTCCTCCATGGCTACAAGTATCATTTGAAGAATTGTCATCAAAGAAGGGTGTATCTTCAAAAAAGGTAACATCAACAAACACAAAGATGCGAAGCAAGGTAGCACTATAGAACTTATACCCCTTTTGAACCCGAGAGCAACCTAAGAAAACACACTTGACAGACTTTGGATTCAACTTGTCTACACCTAGACCCAAGGAATGAGGTATCTGATACAGATGTCGTTTTGATAGCCTAGAAATAGGTATTTACCGATATACCGACAAAAATATCGATAGATGCAATCTTGGCCGTTTTGACGCCAAAATAAACGAATTAAATCAAGAAATTTTACAGGTGTAATATCTACAAATGCATCGTTTTATGCAATAAAATTCTATAAGGGGTGTGGGTGCCCATCATGTGAGGTCAAGAACATGTCAAGTTTTCTAGGGATTTAGATGAAGGAATTCGATGCAAAAATGTTGGAATTAAGATTTGGAATTTTACTAGCACAATCCATAAACATGATTACACACTTAGCAATAATATCCAATTCACAACACATGAATAGCATATTCACTTACCAACTCATATTAGATGTATGTCGAGTTACACACTAATTCTCCAAACAATATTGAGTTGATATGGCTGATATAGAAATAATGTGTTATTTACTTATTCTGTTGTGTTATTTTTTATACTGCTCTATTGTATTTGTCCCATATTGCTCGCTTGTGTATATGTCTCAACTCTCTGTAGCTATATAAGAGAGTACCTTGTACACCTTTTTACTCACTGAATAAACAACTCCTTTACTTTCTACATGGTATCAAGAGCAGGTTCTCCTTTTCCCACACCCATCAACCCACCCATGATGTGAACACCCCCCCCCCGCCGCCCCCCCTCTCCACCCTCCCTGCCCGCCGCCCAGTCGCCACCCTCCTCTCCCCTCCACCCTCACCCGTCGTCGTTTACCCCCTCCCTGCCACCCGCCGCCGCCCCTTCCTCCTCCTTCCACCCCCACCGCCGCCACCCTCCTCCGTCCACCCTCCCTCCCCACCGCCTCCTCTCCTCCCACCGTTGCCTCCCCTCCTCAACATGGAATGAGTTTGAACTCTACCACCCTTTGACGGCGGACATCAAAATTGCTCAGAAGCAGCGCAACGAACTGCAATTGGTGCAATTTTTGGCTGCACTTCCTGCCTCTTTTTCTGGAGTGGTTGACCAGATCCTGTCAAGTGACCCGCTGCCAACCCTTCGAGATGTTCTGAAACGAGTCCAACGTCTGCCGCATGCAAGAAATCTTATGTTGAAGACTACACTAATGACCCATCTTTGATTCGACTATTCCTTCACCATCTTCATACCTCTCCGCCTCATGAAAAGATGTTGAAGTGCACATAGCAGCCGTGGCCACCCCCAAAGTTTGGGGTGGCCACATCTCCACCTCCTCGCTTCACTCTATCCACCATATGCCCTATCTACACCAAGGGCAAAGAAAAAGAAAAAGAAAAGCAAAAATAAAATAAAAGGATGCTCCTGTTTAAGAGCATTCAAATAAAGAAAAGATGAGTGTGTAAAAGCACTCCAAAATCTTACCGCAATCATTTCTTCCTTTTTTACACCCATTAAGCTAGAAAATATCAAATCTAGCTCACTTTACCCTTTTCTACAGCCATGTGGGTCATTTAGTGTGGTTTGAGACATAAGAGTGAATACATGAAAGCGAAACAATACTCCTAATCATCTTTGATTAACACCAACATGAAACGGTTTACTCGGAATGACATGAAGGACATATGGACAACTTGTGTTTTCTATGCTTTATATTTGAAGTCTGTATGCTCAGTGCTCATTTCATGATTGGTATGTGAAAGAGGAAAGGAGAGAGGTGGAACACATGCACTGAGTCACTTCTAAGACCATGTAGTCAATAATTTTTTGTTGCTATGCGTTTGTCATTCTTGTATATTGAATGAAAACTAAAAAGAGAGATTAAGTTAGAGCATACTTGAGGACAAGTATGTTTTAAATTTGGGGTGATGATGTAGCCCTATTTGAGGGCTCTATCTTGTGCCATTTTTTACTTAAATCGCATCTAGACATGTTAGATTACAAGCTATTTCAACTAATATGCTTATTATGCCAAATGCGCTTATGGATGTTCTTTGCATCATTTTCAGGTACTTGGACCATGCTTAGGATGAATGAGAGAGAAGGAAGGAGTCCTAGGGTTCCTCCACTCATTGAGGGGTCCAAAGAAGGCCCCAAAAGCTCCCTCAAACTACCTTCAATGGCCAAGGATCGACATCAAGCAAAGAAATCCATGAATGATGAAGTTTGAAGTTCAATTGCCTACTACAGACCCCAAAACGGCCGTGGGCATACCCCCACGGTCGTATCTTTTATGATGAAGAATCAACAGGGTCAACAGGGACTTCTCCCCAACTTACCACGGCCGTGGCCATCAACACGGTCGTGGCCCATTAAAGATAACACGGTCATGGCCACCAACACAGTCGTGGCCACCAGAGAAGACGGTCGTGGCCGCACACAACGGTCGTGGGAATTTAGCGCAAGAACCCCAGAATCCACAGGGAGTTGCACCCAATTCCCCACGACCGTGGCCTCTGAAGATCAACTCGCTCGTACCACCACCCCACGACCAAGTCCTCCTCCAAAATGGTTGTGTTACTCAACACGGCCGTGGTGCTGCTCAACCAACACAACCGTGGCACTCCGCCACGGTCGTGGCCACCTCCTAAACTTGCATATCCACCACCCTTTCCACACCATGCCTGTGTCCTCTCTCCACGACCGTCCCATGCCACCATCACCATGGTCGTGGCCCATCAACACGGTCGTAATGACCAACCAACCCTAACTGATTTTTACACTGTTTTTCCTATCCTACCCCTACTTACCCTAGTGCTTCCCCACCACCTATATATACATAGGTGGCGGCTGGGGCACGAAGGCTAGCTACCCTACAGCTGCTCCTAGCCCTCATTACTCCTCTCCACCCACTCCTTGAGCAATTAGTTCATTTCCCTTGCATTTATGCTCTCGACCCACCATTTACATCTCCATTTCACCTTGGAAACCTAATTTTCTAGGTTTTCCTCCATAATCCCCCATATCTTCATGCTCATATGCACCCTTGGAGGAGAGAGGACGTCCCCAACAGCAAGGAGGTGAAGAAAAGGCTACTTCCCCGAGCTCCATGGAGTTTCTTCCCCTTTCTTTTGCTATTTCTTTGATCATGTCTAGCTAAGCCCCTAGTGGTGGGTTGTTTGGGGTTAAAATGTGACTTTGATACCATGTTGGGGGAAAATAGCTTGTAATGAACATAATTTCTATCTATGATGATTGCTTCTCACTTCTATCTCATTTCCTATTTTATTGCATTGGTTTGTGCTTATAACATTAGTTGTTTGCTTTGAGATGTTTGATGACACTTAGCTTCTAGGAGGAATTGGAGTGTGTGTGGCAATCTTAGGAATGGCTCCTAGGTCCAATTAGTGGATCCCTAGCTAGCTCCCTTTGTTCCTACATACACATCTCTCCCCCTACAAGTGAGTGTGAGATCTAAGTGGCTAGTGTAAGTGTGATTAGTGTAATTGCCTAGGCCTTTCTAAAGGCTAGATGGCTAGTGGTCATAGTCACAATAATCGGCGTTTTTTTGAAAAAAACGCGTTCAAAACGCGAATTATTCAGGCCCCGTATGTTACGGTCGTATTATACTGGCAGCCGAATAAAACGTACTATACGGGTTTTAAACGCGTATTTCGTATTAAACGCGTTTTTGACGTTTTTTTTGCGTTTTAAACAGTGAAATACGGCTAAGTATTTGTCTCTCGTTGCTTTACCCCGATTCCCCCCCCGCTCAACAGAAACCCTCACAGGGTTTGACAAACCCCCGCAGACCCCCGACCTTGAGCCGCGAGTCCCCGACCCAGTGCCCACGAGTCCCCAACCCAGCGTTGACGCCGCGCGACGACGACGGCCAAAAAAAGCCACCCGACGGCGGCCACAGTAGCACGCCGGCCTCTAGGAGCTTCTTCGACGAACGTGTGGAGCTCCTCGTCTTCTCTCTTGGCGGCTTCTTCTCTCTTGGCGGCCAGTCGGTCTCACAGTCAGGCAGGCTTATACCATTACGCTCACGAGCAGAATCGACGGCTTGAGCCTACCTTCGCACACCTCTGTTACTCTTTAGGAGGCATCCGCCCCAGATAAACTAACCACCTCGCAGTGTCCCGCCCCCGAGAGGGCTTCTTCGTCCAGGTGTGAGGTAGGTCTTGTCATCCTCCATTTCTTTTTTTGTTTACTTCTTCGATTCTTCCCTCCCTTCCTCAAACTTCCTCTTCCCTTCGATTTCCCCTATTCCCATTTTTCGTCTTGCCCTCTTCCACCTGCATCGCTCCATTTACAGGAGCTTCTTCTCTTGGCTGATTGCCTCCTTTTCCCTGTCTGATGCTCATCATCAACGCCAGGTTCCTCCTCCTCACGTCACCCTCTAACCCCCACACCACTTTCAGCCCTCCTTCCTCCCCATTATCTACAAGTGCAGCTCCCCTAATCCCCTGGCTCGTCACTCTCTAACCCCAACAAACCACCTGCTTCTTTCTCCATCACGTGTGACTGTGTCGTCTATAATCCCAGCCCCTTACTCCTTCACAGCCCACCCAATCCGCACTCTTTCTTCCTGCTGCTTATTGCCCTTCTCTTATTTTTCTTCTTATTGATTTGTTGCAGCTCAAGAGGCTGCTATCATTGCAGGTGTGACGCAAATCACACACCATCTACCAATTTCGTCCAGTACCTGATCAACCAAAGAGAAGGTGAGTCCATTCACTGACTACCTTGTTGTCCGCTATTACTGGATCATGAATTATTATGTTCTGGTTGAAATATATGTGTTAGATATATACAATCACTAAATAAATGTTATTTGATGATCGTGAGATTCAATTTAATTGCAAGATGCACGTAGAAAACTAGCACTCTACAATCTAATTAATATTTGGTTGGTTATTTTTATTAGGATCAACATGCCAAGAGGCAAAGATCCTATTTGGGAGCATGTGGAACAAACTGTTGATGGCAAAAATAAGTGTAACACCTTAATTTGCACTCAATATCTCAAGTTTCTTGCCTAATTTATATATTCTTACAAACATGTATATATACATATTATATATATACATCCGTTTTTTTTCCAACTTTTTCCCGAATAGTTGACCGTACTTTTACCGTACGTTGACCGATTTTTAGCCGAATTTTCCGCATATTTCCCGAATCCCGAATTTTTCAACTCGATCGTACGTATCCCGAATACCGAATTTGTGACTATGCTAGTGGCATGAGGTGAAAAACCCTCATCTCCACTCCCATTTGTACCCTTGGCTCTCAATCAAGGGATGAGATTTCGTCGGTATCGGCGGTATACCGGTCGAAATACCGATACCGACCGGTACCAGTACAGATACGTGCAATTCTGCCGTTAGGATCGCATTTTTTGGCATACCGGTGGGTATACCGCCAATACCGCCAAATTTTGAGGGTACCGGTGCAAAATGCACCACTAACACCTCGGTACAGGGCGGCACGGGCGGCATACCGCCCCGACAAACCGATATTTGCGAGCCGTCTTCTGCTGTTGCTGTTTGAAGAGGAAAAACTTGGAGAATTTGGGCGATTTTCAAGATTGGAGCTCAAATCAGCCCCAATTAAGGTATGTTTACTTAATTTCTTGCATTTCCCATCATTTCCAACCTCTCCCCTCTCTTTTCTCTTCTTATAATTATATTCTCACCTAAAAAAATCACCAAATACCCCTAAAATCCTAGATCTACTCCAAAATACTTATGATTGATGCTATTTATCACTAGATCTATGATTATATTATATAGATCTACTGATTTATCACTAATTACCTCACTAATAATTAACATTAACATGTTATTTCATTAATTAATAGTAATAATACAATTAGTACCATTAATAATATGTATTTAATTTAGGTTTAGTAGAAGAAGTTCTATCAAAGACTAACATGAACATATATAAACAAAAATATACCCAAAATATCTAAATAATTCGTATTTTTTATTTATGAAAATGCTGAAAATAAAAAAAACGTTTTTTTATTTTTTTTTCTTTAGAATTGTGTGTGTTAATGTTGTATAAGATAAAACTAGCATGTGGAAAGCATATCACTTGTCTTTATAATTAGTAAATATCATGTTTTATAATTTTAAAAATAATTTCAGACTTTATTTATATTTAAAAAATAATTATCTTCAAAAGAAAAACCTTTAAAAATCTTGTGTTTGATTCTATAATTACAAGCAAGTATCATACATTATAAAATATCGATTTTGATTCTACATTACATAAAAGAAACCGATTTTGTTCACTTAATGGCTTATTTTTATTTGATATTAGTATTGTGAATAGAGAATAGACTTAATAGTTAATGCGACAATGTACATTTCTTACTTGTACTTTTTTATTAAATGCTAAGTTACTAATATCATTTGCTTTGCTTGTTTGTCTTTGTCTTTTTCAGTGTTGACTTTTGAGTTTTGAGAAGATGTCTTCTTCGTCTTCAAGTGACGCTGAGGGTGCGGCTGGTCATGCATCAAAGGATGTGGATTTTGCATGGAGTCACTGCAAGCCTGTACTTGGGTCTGGGAATAGGGCAAAGATTGTCTGCAACTACTGTAAGAAAACACTTGGTGGTGGAGGAATTACTAGATTCAAGCGTCACATTACTGGTGGTGACAAGAATGTGGCAATTTGCACGAAGTGCCCTCCAAGTGTTAGGGATGACTTCAAGAAACTGATGGGTGCAAAGAGGCAAAAACAACAAAAGTTGAAGCAGGTTGAAAAGACTTACACAGATACACTCTTTGATGTTAGGGCCACAGGTTCTTCTGCTGAATCAGATGATGATATTGCATATCCTCCAGGATGTGATACTGCTTATACACGTCATATGTATAGGCGTGCTCTCAGAGACGCCCGCAAAAGTGAGTGGGATAGGGAGGAGGCAGCTCGGCTTACGAGGAGATATGGACCATCTGGTGCAGGTGGAGGCAGTGGGGCTGCACATGTCCCGATTGTTGACTTAGATGATGATGATGAAAATCAGCATGCTCAATATAAAAGAAAGAAAGGCACCGTTGATACACTCTTCCGTTCTGCTAGTGCAAGATTGAAACATTTTGATGAGCCAGGGGTTAGGAAGCCTGATGCTAGGCAAAAAACCCTAAAAGCAATGTTTACTGGTGCGAAAGAGAAGGTAGGCAAGGCAGTGGGTAAGTTCTTCTTTGCTCATGGTATACCCGCACATGTTGCAACCGAACCATATCTACAACACATGGTGGATGTCATAGGGGAGTCGGGTAGGGGTATCAAAGCCCCCACTGCATATGAGTTGATGAACAAGTATCTTCCCAAAGAGAAGAAAGATCTACAGGTATGGATTGAAAGCCAGAAACAATTGTGGTCTGAGTATGGCGTCACACTCATGTGTGATGGGTGGACATCTGGAAATAGAAAGCAAATTATTAACTTTCTTGTACATTGCCGTGGATCTACTGTTTTTCTAGACTCTGTTGATGCTTCTGGTGCAGTCAGGAATTACAGTTACATCAAGAATTTAATGAAGAAATACATCAAGCAGGTAGGGGTTGGGAATGTAGTGCAAATAGTGACTGACAATGGCTCTAACTTCAAGAAGGCCGGTGAAAGTACAATGAAGAAATATCTGGTCTACTGGACACCATGTGCTGCCCATTGCATAGATCTGATCCTCAAGGACATGGGCTCAATTGATTACATCAAAAGTGTGACAATTGATGGTAGGTTGATCACAGGTTTCATCTACAACCATTCCTTCTTGTTAAATGCTATGAGGCGATCTGAGTACTGTGGAGGTGATCTAGTTAGACCAGGGGTGACTAGATTTGCAACGAATTACTTGGCCTTGAACTCATTAAAGTCCAAAAAAGATGGACTTAGGAGGCTTTTCAATGGTGTGGAGTGGACCTCCATGAAGGAGCACAACACCCCGGTTGGCAGAAGGATTGAAGAACTAATTGCCAGTCGGGCTTTCTGGGATAAGGTTACAAAGGTGCTGCGGATAATGGAACCTGTTGTCAAAGTGTTGAGGCTAGTAGATGGTGACAAAGCCGCAACAATGCCTTACTTGTATGATGCAATGCAAGTAATGGTGGAAGGTATTAAACAAGCAGCTCCTAGGTCCCATTCACAATACTTGTCAATTATAGACAAGCGTTGGACAGATATGCTTTTGCATCCACTGCATAAAGCAGGTATATAATTTATTTCTTCTAAATTCAGATTTATGTTCTAAGTTTCTAACTCTATAACTTGCTATAAGTTAAATAAATCTAAATCTTATTTCCTTATTTGAAATTGGTGACAGCTTACTATCTGAACCCGAGGTTCCAATACTCGCGAAAACTGGGCTTAGATGCGACTCTAATGTCTGCTGTGAGAGATATAACTAACAAATTCTTTACCTCTACTGAAGAGCGCACCATAGTGATGGATGAGGTATATAACTAAATATATTACATACATAACAAATTCTTTACCTCTAGGTCCTCTACTGAAGTTTGTTCTTAAATATTTTTGCAGTTGCGACAGTTTCGTGAAGGCCTCGGTTGTTTTGGTCATCCAAATGCAGTTTCCGACCGTGATCAGGGTGATCCTTGTGAGTGGTGGGTATGGAATGGAACGGGTGCCCCCCATCTAAGAAAAGTGGCTGTTCGTATTCTTTCTCAAACAACATCTGCAGGAGGTTGTAAAAGAAATTGGAGCACTTTCAATTTAATTCACTCAAAGAGAAGGAACAGGTTGGGGGCAGACAGGCTAAGAGATCTGGTATATGTTCACTACAACATGCGGTTGAGGGCTAGAGCAATACGAGATGCCAACTACAAAGAAGTGGATTTTACTGTCGTCCACGATCCCATTGACACCGCATACACATTCAACCCATCCAGGCGTAGAGGCATAGAAGAAGTTGATGATTCAGAAGATCCTTTAGAGGAATGGATGAATGAGATAGGTCGTCCCATTCTTGATAATCTAGATGCTCGTCCAGATCAATACATAGAAGAGCAGTTTGAAGGAGATTCTGATACTAATGTTGACCAAACTCCACCTGAAAGACTTGAACCTGAGCCTGAAAATGAAAATGTTGATATGGAGATCAATAGAGCAGTACAAGAAGCATTGGGTAGCACAGAGTCTCCTTCAAAAAGTACATATGGGTCAAAATCAAAATCTGATAATGATGGTGGCAATGATGGCGGCGACAGTGAGCGCTCTCTTGAATATCCTCCTGCTGTTGATCCTCAGTATGATGATCGTCCTTATGTTACGACAGCTGCACCTCCTCCTCCAGCAGAAAAAGAATATCCCATGCGTGAAAAAACTTTTCAAAGGAGGAAAACTCGAACCGGCAAAGACTACAGTGGTGTTGCACCACCTCAGGCTACAGGCTCCTACGGCTACAACAATGATCGTTATTCTGATATTGCTGATTCACTTAGCAACATGAGTATTTCAGGTTCTGATTCTCAATCTCAACATGATTCAACATTGGGATTTGCCGATATGCTATTTGGGCAACCATACCCATCTCACTCTCAATATGGGTATTCTGGATATCAAAATCAGCCACCACCACCACCGCCACAACCAGAAGTAGAACATCATGTTGGATATACCTATACAGCAAATGTCTCAGGCCCACATGGAAGTTATCAGTATAACTCCCTTGCATTTTCTGAGGATGGTGGGCAAACATGGAGTGGTGGTCATTCAGTTCTTCCTGTTTCTCCAGTCCCAATACTTCCTATGGCTGTGCCTGTAGCTATTCAACATATTCCTCAAGGAAGTGAACGTCCACTCACTCGAGCTCCTTGACCTACATCTCCAAGAAAGGCACAATATCTCAGAGATTTAGAACAACATTTTCCAAAGATTGGGATGATGCAATTTGTCAACGATACTGTCTATGAGGAGCATGTGACTACATATAACCAACTTTATAGGATGCACATGTCATGGGCGGAATATCTCAATAGTATCAACTCATTACAGTATGGACAACCTGCGCGCCACTCAACATACAACTGATGTGAGTTGGTAAGTAAATATGTTATTGATATGTTGTAAATTGTATATTGTTGCATAATTGTGTATATTTAAGTTTGTGGATTGTGCTAGTAAAATTTCATATCTGAATTCCTACGTTTTGTCATCGAAATCCTTCATCGAAATCCCAACGAAACAGGACAGGTTCCTTACCTCCCACATGATGGACCCCCCCTACCCCACATCCAATATAGAATTTTATTGTAAAAAACGATGCATTTAGGTGTGGAGATTACACCTGTAAAATTTCATATCTGAATTCCTATGTTTTGTCATCGAAATCCATCATCGAAATCCCAACGAAACAGGACAGGTTCCTTACCTCCCACATGATGGACCCCCCCCTACCCCACATCCAATATAGAATTTTATTGCATAAAACGATGCATTTAGGTGTGGAGATTACACCTGTAAAATTTCATGAATTAATTCGTTCATTTTGGCGTCGATACGGCCAGGATTGCATTTGTCGGTATTTCCGTCGGTATACCGGTAAATACCTATTTCCAAGCTGTCGAAACGGCGTCGGTATCGGTCACCTCGTTCCTTGCTCTCAATTGACCTAATACCACTTACCCTAGAGACCTAGACTTGACAAGTCATACTAGAATTACACATAACCCTAGTTCCCCAACTAGTAGTATAGGGTACATTCTACTAGCACTTGCCTTGTTTGGTTTGGTAATCTAGATAGAATTGTGATAGTTGCTTGCTATGTTGAGATTCCCCAACCAATATCAAACCACATCTCCAAATGGCCCACCTACCAAATCATCACTGCTTAAAACTCATCTTGCCTCCTTCGCTTGTTTATGCTAGCATAGTTTAATTGCTTGTGCTTAATCTAGTTAATTGCCTAGTCTTGCTCCTTAGTGTTAACATTAGGTTCTTTGCTCTCTCTAGTGGTTAATTTAGTTCTTAATTGCTTCTTGCTCTTCTAGTGTAGTGTAGCTTACCTTTGCCCTTGCTTAGTTAGTTGGTTAACCTAGATTGTTCAACTTGCTTGCTTAAGATAACTTAGGTTTAATTCTGCCTTTCTTGCATGTTCACTTAGGTTAATCACCAAACAAACCCTCTTTAAAACCATTCAACCCTAGACTCCGCATTAGGAACATAGCCAACGCTAGCCTAGCTCTAGTGCCCCCTCTATCCTAACAAGGAATGAAGTTTCGCTAGTATCGGCGGTATTTCGACCAAAATACCGATACCGACGGGTACCGACACGGAAACATGCGTGTGTACCGATAGGATCGCAAATACCGATAATACCGACATGTATACCGCCAATACCGCCATGTTTCGATGGTTTCGGTGCAAAATGCACTACTAACTTCACTGTACCGACCGAAACCGGCGGCATACCGACGAGTATACCGTTTTTTGCGAGAATGATTGTTGTTACTTACTAGGAGGAGAAAAGAAGATACATTTGGATGATTTTTGTCGATTGGAGCTAATACCAACCCAAATCAAGGTAATTCTAACTAATCTCCTTCATTTCTACCATTAGCAACCTCTCTATCTCTTTTTCCTACTTTTTTCTTCCATTTTCGCCTTAAAAAAGTGTTTTTTTACCGCCAAAGCCTAGTATTACTCCAATTTTTATATGTTCACGCGAACTATACATACATCTATAAGTATATTATGCAATATTATCACTAGATCTACCTACTCTCAACACTATTAATTACTATTATCATACAATTTATCTAAGCATATTACAATTAGTATTGATATAATTAGTTACTTATTTATGTTTAGTGGAAGATGTTTTACTAAAGAGCAATGTGAATATAATACAAAGGAGTAATATACACTTATACAGTATTGCACATGAATGAGCAACACGGAACTTCATACAATTTGTCAATAATGGTGTGTATGAGGAGCATGTGACTACATACAACCACCTTTATAGGATGCACCGCAATATCTCAGTAACATGAACTCATTACCATATGGAGAACCAGCACGCCACCCAACATACAGTTGATGTGAGTTATGAGTAAATGTGTTATCTGTATGTTGTTAATTGTATACTATTGCATAATTGTGTGTATTTAAGTTTGTGGTTTGTGCTAGTAAAATTTCATATCTTAATTCCTACTTTTTGTCATCGAAATCCCAATGAAACAGGACAGATTCCTTACCTCCCACATGATGGACCCCCCCCAAAAAAAAACACCCAATATAGAATTTTATTGCATAAAACGTTGCATTTAGGTGTAGCGATTACACCTGTAAAGTTTCATGAATTAATTTGTTCATTTTGGCATCAAAACGGCTAGGATTGCATCTGTCGGTATTTCCGTCGGTATACCGGTAAATACTTATTTCCAAGTTGTCAAAACGGCGTTGGTATCGGTCACTTTGTTCCTTGATCCCTGAGGACCGACCCCTATTCTTGCCAATCACCTATACTATAATAGTACCCCGTGCGCTTGCGGGTGACCTATTTAGTCCTGTGATCGACTTGGTTAGGGTAAATACAAATTTCGAAAGATCCACACGTGTCTTTTCCCTTAGGGTTGCATCTAGCCTCCTTAATTGGCTAGTGTGTAGCCTTGATAGGAATCGCACCAAGCTTTCTGGCGCCGTTGTCGGGGACAGAAAGCGCCATAGCTACCTAGTAGTTGTGGTGTTGACTCTCCCCTTTAGCACCGTTTTTTGCCTGTTTGTTTTGTTGTGTTTGAGATACACACCAATATGTAATACATGTGGCTTCATGTGAACTCAGATGTAATATGTTTCCGCTTATGTGGTAATATGGAACCCGTTTTAATTTACCGTGTTTTATGGTAATCCTGGATGTTTAGTATTAGTTTCGCGCTTTGTTTTGAGTAATCTCGCTTTCGTGTGATGATGGGCGTCACAGTAGGGGTTTTGTGCATATTAATTTTAGAGGACATTACATACTTTACATATAGGAACCTGACCTGATTACACAATTACAAGTCCCTATATATACATTTACAATCTCCACTCAACTAGCATATTCTTTATCCTTGTTATGTTATCTAAGAAAGCTATTAACCATGGTTATCAGAACCGAACCGGACAGGCCGGTTGAACCGGGAACCGGTCACTCTACCGAGTTGGCTCCCTCCCAAAACCGGAAATGAAGTCTGACCGGCATCAAACCGGTGAACCGACCGGTTGAACCGGTGAACCGGCCCAGTTTCAGCTGAACTGGCCGGTTC
Organism: Alisma plantago-aquatica; assembly: GCA_963693085.1. Taxonomy (NCBI): domain Eukaryota; kingdom Viridiplantae; phylum Streptophyta; class Magnoliopsida; order Alismatales; family Alismataceae; genus Alisma; species Alisma plantago-aquatica. Next base: position 612,719,788 of record OY856411.1, read on the forward strand.
TCTCACTTAACAAGTAAATGTATTTTTTGTTGCTATTTTTGTTAATTAATATTGAATACTATATACATGTTGGCATATAAATGTCCATCAATAGAATAATATTAGTTATTTGGTATGTTTATCAAGTTATTGTGAGCAGTTCTGCTAGTATTCATGTTTCATAACTTTTGCAGGGACATTTTCTATGAGTATCAAAGATATTTATATATTTTTAAACTATTAGTGACGTCATGCTGACGTCACCGGTTGAATCAGTGGACCGGGAACCAGAGGCCTCACCAGTTCGAGTCTGACAACCTTGCTATTAACCATATAACATCTATATCCCTCATACTCTACCTTACTCTTCCCTGTATCGACTTCTTTTTGGCATCAAGACTTTGTATATAATTCAACATTATGGATGGGCAGAAGGTGATCCCAATTACATGTGCTAATAAAAAATTCAACCATGGGTACTTGGAGGTATTACTCAACATATTACAATGATACATGTTGAATCCAATGTCAACATATATTAAGATATTCATATAATCTTATGGTGAGGATTTATATTAGATCCAATTTTAATAATATTTGAAAAAGCACATAACCTCTATATTATATCTCTTATCTATAAGGTTGGGTTGCCACAATATCTTATCACCAAGCAAAAAAATCGTGTAGGTATGATAAGATTCCTACAGCTAGGGAGTCCCTTTTTTGATGTTCATGTGCGCATAAGCACGGCTGCACGGGTGCATGTTCGTGTAAGTTTTCACTAAGCTTAATATGACCTGGTTAACCCAAATCACACCTAACATACTAAACTAGACCTAACTTGACCTAGATTAAACCTGGCTTGCCGTTATTTCACCTCAAACTGACCTATTTAAACCTAACACGGCCGAATTAGACCTAACTTGCTGTAACTTGGCCTAAAGCAGACCTAATACAACCCTAAATTGACCTGCATTGTTCTAATAAACTCCAAACTGGACCCAAATAAGTTAACTTTGGCACTGAAGTGACCTGAATGGGGCGTAAAAGCTCCTACGCGCCCATCTAAGCCAACGAAAAATCTAGTTCGTTTGACCCCCCCCCCCCTAGCCGCGTAGGATCTATTCAGTGATACCTCATTCCTTGACAGCTATACATTCAGGAAATTTTAAAGGATCTAGGACGTCTGGACCCCTCCAGCGCCTAGGCTTGTCTTGATGACTCCTAGACAGCTATACATTCATGAGATTTCAAAGGCAGGTTTTTACATTGAACGACAGAACAAGAAGACAATAGGAATACAATCATGACAATATTTTCATGTAAGGCACGTTTTCAAGCAGGATCAACTACTTTGTGTCTATAATCATGGCCAAAAGGATGTCTTATATCTATAATTATGGCACATATAGCTAAGCTACACCAAAACGGAACTTTTTTATAGACCTCTCAAAAGGTAACGCAGAGATTGGATAAAGTTCTCTACTTATTTACCAATCTGTCATCGGCTTTCTGAAAGTCTTAGATGAATTTACTAAAGTTAGTTGGGATGCAAAATGAACTATGCAAGGAAATCTTCTAATATGAACCGGTGATTACGTCAGTATCCCAGTGATACCTCATTCCTCCGGGGTCTGGACAAGATCAGCTTATAGTGAAGAGGGCAAGAAAATGGTTAACACCAAGAAGTGTGCTACTCTTTATGGTATGAAGCTAATCGTGAGATCCTTGCTGTAGTACAGTGTAACCAGTGTATAACGGCAAGTAAAAAACAGATTAGAAACTCACCCAGGTCAAATTGGTAGAAGTTCAAATACAAGATATGAGTCGTCACAAATGCTAGCAATGGAGCAGCAACCATAACTCTGGAAGCCTCAACCTTAACATTGAAAACCCTCAAAATTGCCAGAATGAAGGAATATCCAAACAATGCCACCATTGAAGAACAGTCCAATAGCTTAGTTACATTGCAGTATCTGCAAAATACATTGCCTCAATACACTTACATCAGCAGTTTTCAAAAGCAAAGGGGAACTTACTGTATATGGTAAATAGCACTCCAAAATGAGGCATTCATCGCTAAAATGCCATAAATATGCCACAGAGCAGTATACTCATAGTAGGCTCCACCTCCACGGCTTTGAGGTCTCTGAGGCAGCTTGTAATGAACCAAAACGAAAAAGGATAGCCATCCATGAAAGTGTATTACCAGATCAAATGCAGACAGTGCAGCAGATACTGGCTCCTGAAACATAATAAACATAAGTGGAATCTCAGAGAATTGACAGTCAACAATGACATCTTTTTTAGAAAAAAGTATTGTTATACCTAAAACAAACACTTGGAAATGTTAGATTAAACGTAATTTCAAGCATTCACAATATAGTCATTGATAATACCTGCATAACAGATACTCGCTTGTAGGGCCATTTTCCAACATATTTCATAGGATCTAAGCCTAGTTTCTCTCTTTCTTTCTCCGTTTCCATCATACAACTATAATGGCATTCGCTCTTGCAATTCCATTGTTTCCAGCGCAAGTAGAGTGGTTCTTGCATGTACCAAGGTCTGTCAGCACCAATGTCAGAAAAAAACTGACAGTTGGGAAAATAGCTTCCTTGAATCTGGCCCGTTTTTTCACACTTTTCCATGCAGTTTCTGTCATCTCCAAGAAGATCAACAGATCAATTTCAAATGTTCTGGATAATTTCCTATAGAAGCAAAATTATTTTCCCCGTGTCACCAAGAAATTTTGGTAGGCACCTCATTTTGAACTATATAATGTTTCTTCTTTTGGTCAAAAACAATTATAGCAGTTAAAAGAGAAAAGACCATAATATTAGAATTGAAATAGACTGATAGAAAAGCAAGAACCGATAGTAGTTTTACAAAGAGGCAGAATACAAGTATGGTTATCTATGTTTCACACATTCTTCTACGGACTGAACTTCAAATTATTTGCTATTGTCTTTCAAGTGCATTTATAAAGTTTTGTGGGGCCAACCTTCATATATCCAAGCCCGACCGGCTACATCTTATATGCAAACATCACTAAGCCTGCCTTCTAGTAGATTGCCTTATACGTTGAATTACAAGGTTGCCTTCTAGTCAGATCTCTTGGTAAACCCTTAGTGGTCGTTTGACAAAAAAGTGTGAACCCCTCTAGACAATAAAATTCAAGCAAATTAGACTAAAAAAATGAGGGCACTCCTCATGGCAGGTAGATTAGAGCTATATATTTCTACATTGCCCACCTACCAACATAGTTGTTAAGGTGGCTAGGTGCTAGGCGTTTCCAAGTGTTTTCTATTTGTTTTTAAATAATGATGATATCTATATGTTTACATTCATATTTGTAGATATGTAACAATGAAATTATTACATAGTATTCATTATTACATAGTATTTAGGCTAAATCAACCTAAGATGACCTAACCTAGACCTAACCGGCTCTAATTTTGAACTAACTTAATTAAATTGATCTAACATGGCACAAATTGCACTAATTTGGCCTAAATCAGCCTTAATTTTGTACAACATGACCTAATCAGACATAACTTCCCCAAAATTTTCCCTATATTGACCTAAATTAGACCTAATTTGGCCAAATCATACCTAATCTCCCTAGATCAAACCTATTTCCCCCAAATCAGACCTAATCTACCCAAGTTTCACATGATTTGGGCTAAAACAAACCTAATTTTGCATTACACGACCCAATCAGATCTTAACAAAAATTTTCCCTATATTGACCTAAATGAGACCTAATTTGGCCACATCACACCTAATCTCTCCAAACCAGACCTATTTCCCCAAATCAGACCTAATCCTGCCCAAATTTGACATGATTTGGCCTAAATAAAACCTAATTTCCATAAAATGACTTAAGTAAACCCAACTACCCCTAATTGCACAGTTTGCACTATATTGATCTAAATGAGACTGAATATGGGCAAATCAGACCTGCTTTCCCCAAATTAGATCTAATTTACCCAAATTTTACTTGACTTGGGCTAAATCAGACCTATTTCAACCATCAAATTACTCAACTTGATCTAATTTAATAAAAATTCAGGCTTGGCTTATGCTAAATTAGCCTTATATTGGCTTGATTTGGGCCTAAAAGGCCTTGGGCAGCCACTTAAGTCATCTTAGGGGTTCGGCGACCAGTTTGAGGCGCTCTACCTAGAGCCTAGAGTGTCTAGGCGGACGCCTTGATAACAAATCCTACCACCTTTTCTTGGCTTCCAGTATCCCTCTTGGCTTGCTATGATAAAGGTTAACTTTCTAGGGAGCATGTGCCTATCTCAAGAACGATCACTTAGAAACTTGTGCAATTGTTTCTCACCCAAACTTTGAAGGTCACTTAAGAATCATGCATATTTATGATTCATTATTCCATAGAGTTTATAGACGAAAGCCTAAAAACTATGATTCCTTGCATGCAACACTTCCTATTAACTTAGCTTTTACAAGATGGGGACATAAAAGTCTATGCACCATTTGGATCCAGGCCCAAGAGTTGGGCTAAAATCATCACGGAGTTTCATCCTTGATGCTAATGATTTGTGGATGCGGAGGGTGCTTCCTTGTCACTATCTGAAAATTCAATTTCATGCTAAGTTCAATATTATGGAATGAATGTAAACTCATAATGCGTTTAGAACCTTGGGTGCACCTTGCGATTTTTTCATAGTAAGAGATTAACTTGGTGAGAGGCAATACAACAACAAATTGAATATCTCTTCTTATCCTATCCAATCCTTAGTCAAATCTCACTCTGTTGTTTTTCTAGGAGCCAAGTAATGTGAAGTGTAGATAATTTGGGATTATTTGTGTTACATTATATATTTCCTATTTAACATAGCTTGTTATTTGTTTTTGTTATTTTTCTTTTATATATGGACCTCTCTGTAATTCTTTCAGTATTATATATGAGGGTGCACACATTGTGCAACCCTGAGCTTTCGAAAAATCCTGACTCTGTCACATGGTACCAGAGCAGGTCGAAACCTAGCCGTCTCTCCCTCCCTCCCTTCTCTCTCTTCTTCCCTCTCCCCCCCCGCGCCCGCCCACCCGCCCGCAGCAGCAAGCCGCCGCGCTGGCAGCAGGCCGCCGCCAGCTGCAGCCCGCCGGCCGCCCAGCTGGCCGCCACCGCTTAGCGGGCCGCCGACCGCCGCTGACAGGGCTGCCGCCCACGTATGGGTCGTCTTCCTTGCACCCGCTCGTGGTTCTGTCTAGTCTCATGGCTCGGTGTGTCGCTAGTGCTTGAGCAACATCACCAAAAAAAAATTGGTTGTTGTTCGCACAGCAGGCGCACTGCTGGGTGGCCATCTTCTACGGGACCACTGAGCAGCCTGTAGATCTGGACTAGTTTCGTCTTCAGGGGGAGATCGGCGAGTTGTTCGTCTGAGGGACAGTTTTTCGTTCGTGTTCATCTGTGCCTGCCTGCCCAAGTAGGCTTCGGCTTCCGGGTTTCCTGCTACGCTTAGGGCGTGGTTCGTATGTGAGAGGTCCGTGGTAATTTTGTGTCTGCATCTGCCTGTCTGACGGCATAGTCCATCTCCTGCCTGTGCCTGCCTTCCTGCCTGTCCTCATGGCGTCTTCTGGAGATGACCTCTGGCATGACTCACGTCGTCAAGTTACGACTGTTAAACTTGACTGGCGCAATTACCAGCTTTGGGTGTGCTCCTTTATGATATATGCCAAATTACAAGGGAAGTATTCTCATCTGATTCGCACTGGTCCGCCTCAACCTGCAGAGAATGCGGATGCAAAGGATGTCCAAGCTTTTGATGATTGGGTCCGCGAGGACTCGACTGTGATGACCTGAATTCTCAACAGCGTTGTTGAGAAGATCAGTGTCACTTTACTTCGGCTGCCTACGGCGAAGCAGACGTGGGATCAGCTCGCCGGTACCTACTCTCAGAGTCAGAATCCCAAGAAAGTTTTCGACATAACTAAGTAACTGGGGCGACTTCAATTCACGGGATCTGTCATCTCAAACTACTTCACCTTCACTGGCCTGTGGGGTGAGTTAGAGACTTATCACCCGTTGTCTACTGATCTGGCGACTATGCAAAAACAGCGGGCGGAACTACAGCTGATACAGTTTCTGAGTGGCTTGCCAGAGTCCTATACTGGTGTTGTGGATCAGATCTTGGCGAGTGATTCGCTCCCTACTCTACAGGGTGCCTACCAGCGTCTCCAGCGCCTTTCTTCATCGACACCGCCTCCTCATTCTGAGACTGGAGATTCGACTGCCCTGGCTGCTTGGGTCGGGCGTGGCCGTGGTCGTGGTCGTGGCCGTTCTACAGATGGTCGTCCTTCCCTGGGTGCAGGACGGGGACGTGGACCTGTTGCTAGAAGAGGAGCCCCTTCGGCTGCACCCTCTTCTGCTGCTACGCGTCCTCAGCAAGGACAGCGCGTGTGTACCTTCTGTGGCCGGTCTAACCATATTGAAGAAAAGTGTTGGGAAAAGTATGGTAACCGGCTTGGGCCAATGCTGTTGCGGATTCATCGTCTACTGCTTCTGAGGGTGTTATTCCGTCGCCTGAGCCAGAGACTGTGGGAGTGACCGCAGACTACATTCGTGCTGAGGTGGAACGTCTTCTTCTTGAGCATGCTGGCTCTTCGACTGCTGCTTCTACTAGTGGAGCTCATGCTGCATACTCTGGTTATGATACTGCATTCCTGAGCTCCTCCTCACCTTCTACTTCTGGTAATACCAAATGGGTGATAGATTTTGGTGCCTCTGCACATATATCTGGCAATAGATCTCTGTTTAAAACTCTATCTAAACCTGCCCGTCATTCTTCTGTTATGCTTGTTGATGGCTCAAAGTCTTCGGTCTTTGGAGTTGGTGATATTATTTCTCAATTTTGCCTCAAGTCTGCCTTATATGTGCCTAGATTTCCTCTGAACCTATTATCAGTCAGCAAAATTTTACGAAGTTTGAACTGTAGCCTGACGTTTGTTCCTAGTTCATGTGCTTTTCAGGACCTTCGCACGAGGACGAAGATTGGTGGGGGGGTATGAAGGTGCAAATGGACTCTACTACTTGGACCAGTTACCTCGATCAGAGAAAGCTATTGTGGTATCTGCTTTATCGGCTTCTATTTTTGCTCTGCAGTGGCACTACAGGCTGGGACATCCATCGTCAGAGAAGCTGCGTAGTTTAGTTTCTGATATTGGCAGTTGTAGTTTTCAGTGTGAATCCTGTCAGTTGGGTCTTAGAAAGTAAGAGACGGCTAATCGATGTATTAGATAGGAGAAACCATGCTCCTATAAATAGGAGAACAAGGAAGCGTACAGGACATAAGACAACCCTAATGGGCCAAGACACTTAGGCCCATATTACTAACTAATAATAAAACACTAACTAAATAACTCTCAACACTCCCCCTCAAGCTGAAGTTGGGAGAATCCCAAATCAGCTTGCAGATAGGGAGTTGAAGACTCAAAAAACAAAGAAACGGAATAAAACGATAAACTAAGCTCATATAAGCATTTTCTCCCCCTCAATATTACATTAAAGGACTCAAACACTCAGACACTCCCCCTCAAGTTGATACTCCAAGCAAGCAGGCAAGCAGGTCACAGAACCTTCTCGATCATCTGGAGCAAAAATAAGCAGCAATACGATCATATGTAGCAAAAATAAGCAGCAACACAATCATCTGGAGCAAAAGATTAAATAGTTGATAGGCACCAAGGTCTTCATCAAAGTCGTCGTAGTAGTAGCCAGAGAGTGTTGGATCACAGTAGTAGAGCCCAGAGAGTGTTGGATCATAGTAGCAGAGCCCTGAGAGTGTTAGATCACAGAAGCAGTAGGTTGACGTACAAACAAGGCACGGACAAGTAGAGAGTCGACGTGTCAAAACACGGACATGCCAGAGAGTGCTAGCGTACAGTAGCAAAACTCAACGACATAGGCAGATAGAAGACCAGTGGGCAGAGTAGCAAGTAAATAAATAACTTCAGTAGGCAAAGCTCCATGTAAGGTCAGAACAGATGTCTTCATCATCTTCCCTCTTCATACAGTATCCATCACAGTAGCAGACGTCAAAGTCCATAGAGTGCTGGTTCACAGATTCCAGAGAGTGCTGGTCCACAGTAGAAAGTCAACGTGCAAAATAGAGCACGGAAAACAGATAGTGCAAAAGCACAAAGCAACAGGTAAAATGTGCTAATCATAGCACAAGTAGTATCAATGACGTCCAAATATGTAACTTCATAGCAGCGTTCAAGGTAGATGATGAATAAACAATAATAGCAGCAAAAAATTTCATATAACATCAACATAATCATGAAAAAGCCACATAACAATAGACGGATCCACATAGAAGCAAAATGAACACCATGTAGTAACAAAAAGATCCATATATCAGTAGTATAAGTGGCATGAAGATCCATGTAGCAACATAACTGAATTCTTCTTCTTTCTTCATCTCTCCTCTGTTTCTCCCCCTCACACCAACCACGGAGAAGATCAACGGTTGGGGTGGACAAACACAAGTTCCATTGGATTTAGGAAATCAAACAAAAGAGTTGCAAGTGGTGTAAAACCTCACATAATCAAAATGTGGACCATGGTGTGCAGATTATCCGAGGCAGCCATCTTAGCAGCATAGCAGCAATAGCATTCGAGCAGTAGCAGTGACAAATAAATGGTATTTGTAGCAGCAGCAAAAATGAAAAACACAACAACGCAATTGCAGCAGCAGTAGAGGGCTTAAAGGCCAAACTATTCCAAACCAATAGCAAAAAAGAAGAGCACCTCAGCAAGGAAAACGTCAAAACTTCAAAAAATATGCAGTTGTACACGCTGCTACGGTACCAGCGGCTGCATAGAGGTTAGAAGAATGAACTCCAGCTCATTCCATAGAGATTTGATGGTTTGGCAGCTAAGGTAGGAGATGCTCAAGACATAGATGACCTAAATGGAGCAGGTCCTAAGGAGAGGCAACACCTTGGTAGGTCGTAATCGAGTCGGAGATCAAGAGCAGGGACAAACCTGTACAGACGGCCAAAAAAAGATGCAATAACTTCTTCTCCAAGGCATGTGGAAGACTTCTCCCTATCCTAGAAGCCGCTAAGGCGTTGAGGAAGAGAAGGGGGCACTAGAGGCTGGCAGAAACCATGAAGGAGAGGACTGGAAGCTCCCAAAATCCCGTCGTGCTACAGTAACATATTGTAGCAGTACGCCAGATCTGAAGGAAAGGGCGCCCGGAGTAGCAGAAACTGAAAGAAATGATATAGAGAAGCATGGGGCAACAATCTCCAGTCAAGTAGAAACAATAGGAGGAGCGTCAATAGCAGAAAAAGGAGAGGAAGGAGCAACAGATGCCATGGATTGATGAGTGGACAAGGCCTGCGGGCGGCTAAGAATGAAGAAGGGGCCGTCCGCCGGCTACTGCTCTCTCTTTTTTTCTTTTTACTTGACGGCTAAGATTTCGAATCTCTGCTCTGATACCATCTTAGAACGTAAGAGACGGCTAATCGATGTATTAGATAGGAGAAACCCTGCTCCTATAAATAGGAGAACAAGGAAGAGTACAGGACATAAGACAACCCTAATGGGCCAAGACACTTAGGCCCATATTACTAACTAATAATAAAACACTAACTAAATAACTCTCAACACTGGGAAAACAAACTCGTACTGTGTATCCTAGACGTAGTACTGTGAGCAGTAAAAACATTTTTGATTTAGTTCACTCTGATGTATGGGGTCCATGCCATGTACCGAGTTTGTCAGGTTACAAGTATTTCATTCTATTTATTGATGACTTTTCTAGGACTACTTGGTTGTTTCTATTAAAAAGTTGGTCTGAAGTGTTGTCTATTATCAAATACTTTTTTGCTGAAATAAAAACGTAGTTTGGCTTGCCTGTTAAAGTTTTCCGCACCGATAATGCTTTAGAATTTGTTAAGCAAGACGTGGCGGTTTTCTGTAAATCTGTTGGTACGCTCCACCAGACTTCATGTGCCTATACCCCACAACAAAATGGTGTCGTTGAGCGGAAAAATAGACACTTATTAGAAGTTACCAGGACTATCATGATGCATTCTCATGTGCCCTGCTCCTATTGGCCTGAGGCTATCTTGACTGCGTGTTTTCTGATTAATAGGATGCCATCGTCTGTTATTGGAAATAAGATTCCTATACAGGTTCTGCAACCTGAAACTTCTCTGTTTGTTGTGCCTCCTAGAATTTTTGGGTGTACCTGCTTTGTCAGATTGCTTGGACCCACTTCTGATAAGTTGTCTCCTCGAGCTGCTAAATGCATTTTTCTGGGCTATTCTAGAACTCAGAAGGGTTACAGGTGTTATAATCCCAGTACCAGGAAATGGTTTACTAGTAGTGATGTTGTCTTTTTTTAAGATACACCGTATTATTCTTCAGCAGGAGATAGTTTGCAGACAGACATTCTTGCCCCTCCTTTGCCTGTTATTTCTGACTGTGTGCCTGACATTACTGACACTGTGACTACTGAAAATCAAGATCCTCCATTTATTGTTTATCAGCGCAGGAATCGAGCACCTTCTACACAAGTACCCCCCCAAGGCAATCAATCTTCTCCTTATGAAGGTTCTGCTGCACTTGAGGTACACTCTGACCTTGACATACCTATTGCACTCAGAAAGGGTACTCGTTGACGCACTTCTCATAGCATTGCTCAGTTTGTATCTACTGCTCATCTGAATACTCATTCTAGCAA